>JARDYH010000001.1:364475153-365075153 GCA_029215795.1 Anniella stebbinsi | reverse complement strand
CAGGCATGGAGCTTTGCACCAAAGACCCAGCTGGTTTCCCTAGAAAGTCTGTCGCCTTTAATGAGACATTTTGGTCTCATTTGCGATTTTCCCTCGGGGGCGTCAGCAGCTGATGAGATCTGCTCATCCTCTTTTATGTGACTCGTAGAGTAGCAATTTCCTCGTGACCTTCAAGCGGTGGTGTGAAACAAGAAAATCGACACATCTGTCTGTTTAGCACTTTGGGAATGAGCTACCCGTTTCGGGCACAGATTTGAATCCTTGTCATTCTTGTGCCCTCTGGCCACATCGTTGGAAAATTGGAAGTTCAGAGAAAATAAAGATGGATGTTGCAGGAGGAGAGAAACAACGTTGTGCCAACCTGCTGAACAGCCTTGAGAAAATTCAAATTCTTGAGGGGATAATGCTCTCAGAAAGCGGATAGGGGTACATAAGAACATCAGGACAGTCCTGCTGGAACAGACCATGGGTCCATCTAGTCCAGCACTCTGTTCACTTAGTGGCCAACTAGCGGTCATCCAGGGACCCACAAGCAGGACACCCATGTTCCCCAGCAACTGGTGCACACAGGCTTACTGCGTCTGATACTGGAGATTGCGCTTAGCCATCAGGACTAGTAGCCATTGATAGCCTTCTCCTGCAGGAATTTTTCCAACCTCCGTTTAAAGCCATCCAAATAGGTGGCCATCACCACATCTTGTGGTAGTGAATTCCACAGTTTATCCATGCGCTATGTGAAGTTGTACTTCCTCGTATCCTGAATCTCCCACCAATCAGCTTCATGTGATAACCCTGAGTTATGTCTCCCTATCCACTTTCTCAGGTCTCTCATTAGGCTCTTTTTTCCAAGCTAAACAATCCCAGCTGTCGTAACTTTCCTTGATAGGGCAGACGCTCCAGACCCTTCATCATTTTAGTTGCTCTTTTCTGCCCTTTTTCCAGCTCTACAATATCTTTTTTTAGGTGTAGTGACCAGAACTGTTCACAGCATTCTAAGTGTGGTCCCACCATAGATTTGTATAAAGGCAGTACGATTCTGGCAGTTTTATTTTCAATTCATTTTCTAATCATGTCTAACATGGAGTTTGCCTTCTTTACAGCTGTCACACGATGGGTTGACATTTTCATTGAGCTGTCCACCGCAATCCCAAGATCTCTTTCTTGGCCAGTCACCCCCAGCTCAGATCCCATCAGATTACCCTTAAAGTTTGTCCCAACGGGCATCACTTTACTCTTGCTGACATTGAACTGCATCTGCCATACATTTCCCCCCCCCCCCCCCGTTTCTCATAATACTAGAATCCAGGCTCATCCCATGAAGCTGATTGGTGGGAGATTCGGGACAGATAAAAAGAAGCGGGTGTTCCATTCAGAAAGCGTTCATCAAAAATTTTACCTCAGCTCTGGTTCATGGTGTAGGCCTATGCAGAGAGTTTAGTGCTTTTGTTAGCACAGGTGCTCTCACCGTTGCGACATGGCGCCCTTGGCCTCACCAGCATCATGCCCTCCTCTCTTCCCCTTCCCCTCGCCACCACTGCATCGGCTCTGTGGAGAGCCACGTGGCTGAGGGGCCCTCACCAGAGCCCTGCAACCACTTCTTCCAGCCATGTGGCTCCTCGTAGAGCGGACGCAGCAGTGGCAGAAGTAAGGGGCCGCTCTGAGGGAAAGAGAGGGTGAGCGGCTGCTCCAGAGAGATCCACAGGCAGCTCGTTTGCCGTGGTGGGAGCACCCGCTGGGGCAGTGGCAGCAGGCCCTCCAGGCAGGGGCAAGGGGTAGTGTTACAATTTGCCACTGCTCCCCACCCTGCCCTTTGAGGCAGATGCCACGCTTTGCTTCATCGGAGGGCTGGCCCTGACCGTTCCGATTCTTGCCCCTGCCGTTCCTTTCCATTATTTAAATTTGTCGCAACAGAATTTGCTTGTCCCAGCTGTGGGGGATGCGGGGAGCGATGATTTATCTCCTTTTGTTACCAAGCCAATAGATCATGTACCCAAACGTTCCATAACAGGAACAGGGTTGGGTTGAGTCTGGGAATGCTTCCTTGCAGCTGTTTTTCTCAGGTAAAATGGGGCAACTGTCATCAGTAGACTATATCCGATGAGCCCTGTTCCTAGGTAAACCTTTTTATGCTAAAAGAAGAAAGAAAGAAAATAAAAGAAAGTGTAACAATAGACTCAAATCCAAAGTAAAACAGACGGCATAACTGCAATTTGGGATTTATTTTCAATCCTGATGTCTTGCAAAAAAAATGGAGTCCCTCTTCCTATATTTCTAATTACATTTTGGCTACATCCATTCCTTTCTTTCTTTTTCAAGTATATATTTACAAATGTAACAGAAACAGAAGAGAAGGAAGAGACAAGGAAAGAGGGAGGGAATGGGAACGGGAATATCAAAGCATATCCATTCACAGTAATAGTTTACAACACCATTAATAAAAAGAAACGACATGCATTCCTAATTCAGACGGGGAAATACAGCACATAAGAAACTAAATACAAACACTGACCAAGATATCTGTGGTGGGAAGAGGACTTCACAACGGGGTTCGAATTCCTCAGGTAGCATCTTGTCTATCAGAACTGCCCACCTTTGCTTGCCTCTTCCCAGGATCTCCGTGAAAACTGAACACATCCCCACTTATGGGGCTTGAGTTTTAGAAATCTAACATAGCAGAGCACTGATTGGCAACAGTTGATTGGAAGGCAGCCTTGTGATTGGGTCTTTCGTTCATGGATGTTCGAAACAACTGTGGCACATGGAGTAAAGCAAGTTTCATTTCACCCAGGATCAAGAACTTTGACCAACTACCAGATAGACAACGCTTGGTTGGGTTAGTCACGTAGGCCAACATTTGGGAGCTATTATAGTAAAACACACTGGCAAATACGTTTTCCCTGAATCTGAAGTACAGATGGAAGTGACCCAGTTCATAGATCATGTCAACACACACTTATTGGTGACTACATAACCACAGTTTGAACATGCCCATTAACTGTTTGCGGCCTAATCATGGCTTAGCATGCTGTTTGAACAGGCCCACAGTGTCCAAGCAGATGTCCATGGGAAACCCACAAGCAGGACATGAGTGCAACAGCACCGTCCTGCCCATGTTCTCTAGCACCTGGTGTATATCGACATACTACCTCTGGTATTGAAGGTAGCTCATAGCCATCAGGACTAGGAGCCAATGATAGCCTACTTCTTCATGAATTTGTCGATGAAGTGGTGGCCATCACTATGTCTTGTGGTAGCAAATTCCGTAGTTTATGTGCTATGTGAAGTAGTACTTCCTTGTATCTGTCCTGAATCTCCCACCAATCAGCTTCATGGAATGACCTCATTGGGTTCTAGTATTTATGTATGTGCGCCGCACAGGTAGCAATTGGACTACCACACCATCACCTTCAAATCTTGAAACAATTGTCTGTCTCCAGCTTGGCTAACAGACTTGTCCAATCCTCAACTCATTGGCTTCTGTCCGGCAAATGGAGATTGCCTACTTTTGCGAAACAGCCTTTGCATGGAAATGGGGCTTCTTAAAATCAGTGGGGCTTACTCCTGAGTAATGCATTTTTAAGCTTGGCCTCTGAACGGTGGACAGCAGTAATATCCTCCGTGTAGTTTGGCTTTCCCAAAGGCAGCACCCTCCAGAAGTGTTGGATTATGACTCCCAGCATCCACAGACAGCTGGGGTGCTGGGAGTTGTAGTCCAAGACTTCTGGACTACAGGGTGGGGAAGCCCACTCTACTTCATTGTACTCGTTTAAGTTGGTCGTGACTGCTCTCCGTACTAAATTGCCTTTCTCATTCAGGTTCTGTGGTGTGTTAATTGAGAGTATCCTTGCAAGCCATCTCCCTGAGGAGGAAATAAGACCTCAGGAAAGTCGGGGAAGAGGAAACCTCTCTCCCGGTTTCAGCTGCATAATTCTGACCTAGCCGCTGCGGTTGTGCCTCTTTCTCTCATCCTCCTTCCTTTCGGAGACCTTTATTTTCACTCCCTCGTTTCCGTCTTGGGCCTAAACGCAGTTTGGCCACCTGCCTCTTCTCAGCGCCACCTGACCCCAGACTGAGACAACTCAGGCCTGTGTCCTGTCTTGTCTGCACATCAGCAAAACACAGGAAGTGGCTGCGAGCCTGCCGCCAGAACCAAGCCGCAGGTGCAGAGACGGAAAGCGGATCTTTTCAAATGGCTGTGCAGCCGATCGCCTCTTTCAACTAAAGCCGAACTAAATTTTTGTGAGGTTTTTAAAAAATATGTATGTTAAGTTAGGTGTGCGTGTGTAGGAACCTTTGAACAGCGGAGCAAACTCCCATGAAAAATCAAAGGCATCTTTGCACAGTCGGAACTGTGCAAAAGCAAGGAAAGGCAGTTTTTCTAAGGTTCAGGGTGTCAGGATTAGGCCCTTTCGAAGGCTGGCTTTTGAGGGCTGAATCAGGCTCGGAGACTTATGAAGAAACGAAACCAGAAGTACACCAGCCAAGCAAGACAGGAAGCGGGAGTGGAGATTCTTCAAGACTCTTCAGGTGTAAAGGATGAAACTTCCCAGGAGCTTGTGGGACAGGATGCCCAGGCTCAGAAATCGTCCTCCCCAACCCCAGGAACTCAGTCTCTGTCAGAGGAGGAGGGAACATCAGAGTTGACTGATCCCAGAGTCCACTGCAGGGTGAAGTGGGCGGAGTTGAGAGGAGGTGGGAGGCGGTCTGCCAGGTTAGCCATTCGTCAGAGGTTTCAACTCAAAGACCCTCCCTGAAGGAGGGATTCAGTAAAAGCCTAATGGCACTGCGGGGAAACCGTCCATTTTGTTGATAGGCAACTGCCTTGCTTTGTTAGGCTAATTAAGCTTAGAGGATAGCTCCCAGCATTCACCCTTCCTTCAGGTGTGAAGAGATGTCTGTTTACTGAATAAAGTTTTGTGGATTGCACGGCAGACCTCACTGTTTCACATCTTGGTGAGAGGGCTTGGAATCACGACACAGGTGAGCTCTCCTATCTAGGGACGGGCAAATGAGCGATGCTGAAGATTGCTAGGAACGTTGTCCTTTTTTTTTACTGCTCAGAGGGGTCAGGGGTCAGGGGAAGGAAATTGGTCTCCAGACTCTCAGCCAATGCCCACCCCTACTCTTGCCCATCCTTCCCCAAGCGGGTGCCCTCCAGGTGTTTAGTATTCCAACTCCCGTCAGCATGACCAGCATGGCCAATGGCTACGGGTGATTGGGATTGTAGTCCAATGCATCCGGAGGGCACAAAATTAGGAATGGCTGCTAGCCCATTTGGTTGGTGACAACCTAGCACTGCCTAATAAGAGGTCTGGTCATTTTGCAGACTGGTAACCCTGGGGCTGTGGAGCAGCCAGCATTTCCCCCTGGTTTGACCTGTTACCTCTTTAATGACTACCGTGGAAAGCCAGCAAGATCCAGACTCAACTGCATTTTGCTTATAAGACACCTAGTTCTGTCTTGTCACTGATATTTGGCAGGGGGAGGTAGTCTTGATGTCACAAGTTGGCAACTCGAATTCCCTCTTTGTTCCAGCATTTAACAGTGCGCGTGCCGGAGGTATCGGACATCAGGCCTGTGAGCCAAATCCACCTGTGTTCCCAGCCAGGCCCTCTGGGGTCCCCCAGTCGTCCACGCCTCCTTCCCCAAACCCCACCCCTTTTGCCCTAGTGGTGACTGTTGGGAGATTTCCTGGCTTTTGCGCAGCCCCTTTCCCCATTCTAGAAGGTTGAAAGGCCTATATTTGCCATGGCTTGCATCCCCTGCTGCTCTCTGGGTGCTCATTAGAGGCCCCCTTGGTCTGTGGGGCCATGGATTTGGACCCCAAGCTCCAGGCTGCACCATTGCTTCCGTGGCACTGATGACAGTGAGCTTCTTGGTGCGCCATTTTCATTTGATACACGTCCCCAGGGTTTACAAAGCAAAGCAAAACTGGGTAATTTCTACTCTAGCCAACTTTCTGCACAAGCACCTAGGAGTGGGCGAATTTGCCCGCATCGTACTCATCGGATGCTCGGCCCGTCGCTGCCGCTGCCTACTCTCGTGTGAGCTTCTTTTGAGGCTTGGCCCAATGAGTGCTCAGTAGCCATCCACCCTCACGGCCAAAATTGAGCATTCGATGCAACGGAGGGAATTGCGCACTTTCCGGAGACTCCGTTGTGCGTAAAATGGAGGTACCGGAAATTGCTCAATTGCCCCCGTTGCATCAATGGCGGCCGTAAAGGCCCCATTTCCACAAGAGTAAAGACGCGAACAAAACGTTCATGTTTTTACCCTTGCATAAATGGGGCCTTGACAGTCACCATTGATGGAGTGGAGGGGGGGGATGTGCAATTTCAGCAGTGAGGCCGGATGGTTGCTGAGACCTCATCAGAGCACTACCGGGGGGTGGGGGGGACGCAGCAGAGTCCATTGACCTCCTACAAGCATCAGAGGCTGAGGAGTTCTCTGGCACGTGATGTAAAATTAACGGTTGATAGGCTACTGCAGGTTATCCCTTTAAACAAGCCCTGGGTCTTCCATCCCTCCTTACTGTCCAGTTTCCAGGCCTAATGAAATTTATGACAATCTCCCGTGTCTTTTTCCTCTGCCCTTTGGCTGTGCTTTAGGCTATCTGTTCTGCCACGTCTCCCAGGAAACCTTTTCATTTAGCCTCTTTCCCCCTCCAGGCAAAAACTGCCAGATGGAAGGAAGGAATGAGGATCAGGATCAGGTTAATAGCCAATTGCCGTTCAGTGACACTTCCTATGCAGTCAATGAAGCATCCTCTCCCCCCTCCATTCCAATTAAGGTCTTGTTATCGAAATGAATGGAGTACTTTGGGGGCTTCAGCTACGATCTGGCCTTTGTATCCATTACATCCAGAATAGATCTCTGGGGAATTTGAGGCAGAAATGGAAATCATCTGATGTTGGATCTCTGTCCCTTGCCACGTTGGATTGTTTCAGTATGAACATAAGAAGAGCCCTGCTGGATCAGATCAAGGGTCCATCTAGTCCAGCATTCTGCTCATACACTGGCCAACCAGCTCCCCATAGGAACCCCATAAGAAAGACAGGAGTGCGACATCATCCACCCACCCATGTTCCTCAGCAAGTGATGTGCATATTGCCTCTGATACTGGAGGGAGCATACAGCCTCAACCTCCTTGAATGTGTCCAGTCCCCTTTTAAAGCCATCCAGATTGGTGGCCATCACTACATTTTGTGAATTCCACAATGCGCTGTGTGAAGAAGTCCTTCCTTTTATCTGCCCTGAAACTCTTACCATTCGTCTTCATGGGATGACCCCACTGGGTTCTAGTATTAGAAGAGAGGAAGAAAAATGTCTTCCTATCCACATTCTCCCCACCATGTATACATCTACTGTGTCTCTCCCTCAACTCACCTGTTTTCTGAGTGAAGCAATCCCAGGTGTTGTAACCTTTCCTCAAAAGGGAGATGCTCCATCCCCTGTACCGTTTCAGTTTATTAGTGGGGTGTGTTTAGGTTTGGTTTATAATAGTTTAGTTTAATAATAATACGGATTTTTAAAAATGATTTGTGTTTAAACTATTTTTAAATGTTTGTAATATTTTAAAATTGTACTATGTTTAATTATATGTTTAATTTTTGTATACCTCTATTTGTTTTAACTGTACATGTTTTAATTTGTAAGCCGCCTTGAATCCCAGTATTGGGGAAAAGGCGGGATTTTAATAATAATAACAACAACAACTGCAAAAATAATTCACCAACAACTGGCCATCAAATTCAACCTTATCAAACAATCTACACCATACTAGACATATTCACCTGAAACAATCTTGGAAAATGCAGATCATAAAATATACTGGGATAGAACAATTCATACCGACAAAACAATAACCTTGCAACCAACCAGACATAACGGTCATAGACAAGAAAGAAAAACACACATACCTCATCGACATAGCAATACCGAATGACAAAAATGTTGCTGAAAAGGAAGAAGAAAAGAGAGACAAATATACACCATTGGCCATGGAAGTCAAAGAACTATGGCAACAGGAAAAGGTCACAGTTATCCCATTAGTCACCTCAGTCACCGGCATCACATCAAAAAATTATACAGAAAACCTTCCGAAACTGGGCCTACCAAAATGCATCCACGCCAACATCCAGAAAGCAGCCATACTTAAAACATGCTCAATTGTCAGAAAATTCCTGAATCAGTAAAAGACAGCATGACTTGGCAAAGCCCGTCATGTCCGTCTAGAAAAAAACGCCACGAGCGAGAAAGAAATGAAATAACAATAATAATTAGTTTAGTTAAGTTGTGGGGTGTGTTTGTGTGCATGCTTTAATTTGGGTTGGGTTACATGGAATGAGCTACTGAAATGACACAGTTCTGCTCAAGGTTGGGTAGCGAAAATATAAGCGAGATTTTTGTGTTGTTGGGTCTTGTTCTCTATAAAGCCCTGAGTGCCCAAAGAGGTTTATGGTGTATGTGCAATGGGAAGGGAAGTCCTCTTCTTTCTACTCCTTTGCATCAGGCTCCTCTTTCAGAGTCATGCCATCCATCCATGCGGGAGGCTTAAAGTTGAGGTGGGCAAACTCAGGCCACAGGCATAGGCTGACCATATGAAAAGGAGGACAGGGCTCATGTAACTTTAACAGTGGTAGAGAAAAGGGAATTTCAGCCAGTGTCATTTGTATGCAATTAGTTCCTGGTGAAATTCCTTCTTCATCACAAAGTTGCAGGGACCCTGCCTTCTTTTGTATATGGTCACTCTAGTATAGCCTCTGCAACTTTAACTGTTGTGATGAAGAGGGAATTTCACCAGGAACTAATTGCATACAAATGACACTGGCTGAGATTCCCTTTTCTCTACAACTGTTAAAGTTACATGAGCTCTGTCCTCCTTTTCATATGGTCAGCCTACACAGGCATAATCTGCCCCTCCTGGGTTCCCCATATGGTCACATCTCTTCCCCTGACTTTTCCTCCACTCCCAAGCTTATGTGAAGTTTTTGCCCAATCCTAAAAGGTTGAAATGTGTCTCCCAAGGTTTAGTTTTTTTAAAAAGAGCTTTAGGATGCATGAAGAGCTTTAGGGTGCAATCCTATGCATGTGTAGATGGAAGAAAGTCCTACAACTCCATAAGAGCTTTAGGGTGAAATCCTATGCTTGGGGGTGCTCCTGGATCTGTCACTCCAAATGACAGCCCAGATAGATGCGACGGCCAAGGGTGCCTACTATCAGCTTCGGCTGATACGCCAGCTGCGTCCCTTCCTAGAGTTGGAAGACCTAAAGACGGTAGTGCACGCGCTGGTAACTTCGAGGCTCGACTTCTGCAATGTGCTGTACATAGGGCTACCTCTGTGTCTAGTCCGGAAACTTCAGCTAGTTCAAAATATGGCAGCCAGGTTGGTCACCGGTACATCTAGAGGTGACCATATCACACCAGTTTTAAAATCACTCCACTGGCTGCCAATTAGTTTCCGGTCGAAGTACAAAGTGTTGGTTATAACCTTTAAAGCCCTACATAGTTTGGGTCCAGGTTACCTGCGGGATCGCCTTCTCCCATATAATCCGCCCTGCATGCTTAGGTCCTCTGGGAAGAACTTACTACAGTCAGCCAAGACTAGGCTGACAACCGTTACCCCAAGGACCTTCTCTTCTGCAGCTCCCAGACTGTGGAATGACCTGCCGGAGGAGACTGATCAACTTAACAGTCTTTTAGAATTTAAGAAAGCTATAAAGACTGGTCTCTTCCAGCAGGCATATCCATGGAATTTTAGAATGTTTTTAGGATGTTTTTTATGATGTTCATTACCCAATCTGTGCTCCCAACGGCTGGCACTGAGGTGCATCTTGCCATTTAATACAGTGGCGCTATTCAACTTCCGTTGCCAAAAGCCATCCTTCCTGACTATCTCACCTTCGTTTGAAAGCCAGCCTCCATCAGAAGGCTGGCTTTCCCAGAACTTGATTCGCTTTCTCTCTGCTGTTCCCAGTTAGCTTTCAAAACTGGCTGGGCTGTTGGACTTCGGAGCCACCCCTTTTTACAGCCTTGTGAAATCGGCTTCTGTTGCCTGCCAGGCAACTGCTTAAGCCTTGTTATTATTTTATTATTTTATTATTCCGTATTATTAGCTGGCTTTCTGCCTCTGTGTTAAAATGCCGACAATAGTGTGTGGGGCATGATTTAGGAGGGGCAAACAACCTTTTCGGATATCAACATAGCAAGGGAACCGATTTCCAGCAGCGTTACATTTTGACAGGTTGACAGTCTGAATTTTTATGGAATACCTGGCAAGGCTGACTTCAGGGTGATGCGTCTTATTCCTCTCTTGCACACAATCAGCCTCGTGTCCTAGCAGGTGAGGTTCTAGTACAGCCGCTAGTTAGGGGAGACAGAAGCTGTCACCCATTCAGGAGTTGTTGGGAACTCATAAATATAATAACCTGAGTATATGGGGGGGGGGGGGAATCCTCTTTGTCCTCTCCCGCGAAGTGATGATGTGTCAAGGAGCTGTCGGGCTTTCGTGCCTTGCCTGGGTATGATCCAGTGGCTCATCTTGGAGCATTGCTGGTGTTCTGCAAGTAGTCTGGAATTGTTCCTTGAGGCTCGGTGTTTCTTCAGACTTCCCACACTTAAGGAACACTTTCCATATTCATGGTCTGCCTGCTACAGAACCCTGGCACCTTGCTCAGATCAAGGCTGGATTAAGACATGCTGAGGTCTTAAGCCATATCAAGATTCAGAGACTCCATGCCATAAAAATATTAAGAGGAAAAGTGCAATGCATTATAAGAGGAAGAGCAATGAAAGGGTACCGCCCCTTATGAGAGGGTGCTTGTAGTTCAACAGTGTTAGATAGTTTTCCCTGAAGATGTGTATAAAAGGAGTAATAAAATAAGTTGATTTGAACTTCTTTTAAACTGGCTGTAGATTGCGCTTATGGCCTCCAATACTAAATGCTGCATTGCCGCGCTTTCTCTGTATAAGGCAATTCTGCTGTAAGTCACACCAGACTTTCCAACATATTTAAGCCAAAGCAATTTTATCTTAGTTATCTTACATCTTTGTTATCCCCAACATATTTTTTTTTTGAAATAATTTTATTAATTTCAACATAATAATAACATAAAATACATACATAATCCACGACAATCCCCCCCGTGCACCCCCACACCATGAGACCTTCTCTTAATCTTTTATTCTATCCAGAAATTTATCGACTCTTTTGAAGGTGTTTGTCCCTTCCCCAATCTTAATACATATTCCAATAGGGGACTCCATATTTCCCCAAAATCATTTTTACCGGACATTCCCCTCTTTAATTTCATTTTACAAGTCAGCATATCATTCAAAGCCATATCCCATATTTCTTTATACCATTCTTCTATTGTATAGCTTCCTTGTCCTTTCCAATTTTTTGCGATCATTAATCTAACAGGTGTCAGGAGGTTGTTTATCAATTCTCTCTTATTTTTATCCTCTTCCCCTTTATCCCATATTGCTAGTAGAGCAAGCTTCGGGTTTAATTCCACTTTACTTCCAATTATTTCACTTATTTCTTTAAATACCCTTTTCCAAAATTTTTGTACATATTCACAGCTCCACCACATATGGTAATAAGTTCCAACCTCCTGGCATCCCCTCCAACAATTTTTAGATATTTTTTTATCTATCTGGTGAAATCTAACCGGTGTTAGATACCATCTCCACAATACCTTATAAAAATTCTCCTTAATTCTGATCGATAACAATTTTAACATTCTTGCATTCCACAACCTCTCCCAGTTGTATTCCTTAATTTCTCCATTCACATCCTCTTCCCAAACCTTTTTTATTGCTTTAAGTGAATTTTGAAACTCCTCCTCTATCAATAATTTATATATCTCACTAGTCAACCCTTTCTTAATTTTCTTTTCTTCTTTCCTACCTTTTGACTCTATTAAATCTTCAAATCTTGTATTATTTCTACACTTGTTATTTTTCAGTTTCCATTCCTGAGTCCATTTCCCTAATTGTATACATTTAAACCATGCTGATTTTTGACCTAACAGTAGCTCTTTAATTTGCTCATTATCCTTCAAATTTTCCATCCACTTCCTTAACTTAATTATTTCCTTATCTTTCAATCTCGCTTCAATCTCCACTTTTAACACTCTTGGGAAATTCTCCACTACTACCACTGGGGCAAGTGGTGAATCTCCTGGTATCAACTTCCCTCTAAATTTCTCCCAGATCTCCACTATATTTACCAACAAAGGGTTGTCCAGTCCCTTTAATTCTTTCTTTTGAATTTTTTTTAAAAAAATATTTTTCAATTTATAATCTATTTCCCTAGTTTGCGTCTCCAACCACTCCAAATCTTCCTCCCCTAGAATACCACTTATAACATATCTTAACTGATTAGCTATATAATAATACTTAATATTTGGAAGTCCTAAACCTCCCTTCTTTTGAGCCTTATACCATAACCCTTTGTTAATCCTAGCTTTCTTATCCCCATTACAATATACATTAATTATATTTTGCCAGCTTTTCAACTCTGCATCTGATATTTTAATTGGTAGCATTCTAAACAAAAAATTAATCTTAGGTAAAATCTTCATTTTAATAATTGCTATTCTACCAAACCAAGAATGTTTTAATTTCTTATATACTTCTAATTTCTCCCCTACTTGTTTTTTTAAAGCTACCAAATTAAGTTCCTCTAGCCTTTCTAAATCTCTATCAATATTAATCCCTAAGTAACGTACTGTATTTTTAAGTCTAAGACCCAACTTAACCTTACCTTCTTCCAGCTCTTCCTTATTATAATTAAATAACATCATTTCTGACTTCCCCCAATTTACTTTTAATCCCGTAATTTCTCCGAATTCTCTTAAATGTTTCTTAATCACCTCTGCACTCCCTAGGGGATCTTCTACGGTCAATAAAGTATCGTCCGCAAACATATTCATTTTAATCTTCTCTTTTCTACCTATCCCCTTCACTCTTTCATCTTCCCTTATTACATTTGCCAAAATTTCTATTACTATTGCAAATAAGATCGGTGAAAGAGGACATCCCTGCCTAGTTCCTCGGGCTAGTGTAATCTGTTGTGTTAACCCATCATTAACCATTATTTCGGCTTTATTGTTTTTATACAACTTATCCATCACTCCCATAAATTTGTCTCCAAATCCAAATGTTTTTAATATTGTTTTAAGTGCTGGCCATTCCACACAATCAAAGGCTTTGAATATGTCCAATGCTGGCAAGCCTGCTTTTAAATTCCTTTTTTTTATAATATTAATTATATTTAGTACTCTTCCCATTAAGTTAGACATTTGCCTACCCGGAATAAATCCACACTGATCTTTTTAAATATATTTACAAATAAATGTGGCCATTCTTTTTGCCAATATTGCCGTAAATATCTTTGAATCTTGATTTATTAAGGAAATTGGTCTGTATGATGCGGGATCCGTTAAGTCCTTACCTGGTTTTGGAATTAATATAATCAGGGAGTGATCCCATGATGGCGGAGTCTTCCCCCCCTCTATTATATTATTAAATAGTTTCTTTAATCTTGGTATTAAAATTCCTTTAAAAAGCTTATAATACTCCGACCCCAATCCATCCATCCCTGGTGATTTTCCTCCTTTCAGTTTATCAATAACTCCCTCTATCTCTTTTTCAGTAACTAAACCTTCCATATAATCCCTATCCTGCTTCTGCAATTTTATTTTCCAATTCCTCTCTACATATTCCAATACCTTATCTTGCGGTCCCGACCCTGATGTATATAATTCCCTATAAAAATCCTTAAATATATTTAATTTATCTTTCATTAAATTACAACTATTCCCTAACTTATCCTTAATTGTCCCTATCATATTCTTAGCCTTTTCTAACTGTGTGGATCTGGCCAGCATCTTTGAATTCCTATTGCTATATTCAAAAAAATCTCTTTTTAAATACAACAAATTTTTTTGTACTTGTTCTAATTCTTCTTTCTCTAATTCCTTTTTCTTAGCTTGAATTTGGGCAATTAGGCGTTTATCTTTTGTCTCCTTTAACTTATCTTCCAAACTCCTTACCTCTTCTTCAATCTTTTTATTTTGGGCTTCCTGTTGTTTTTTTAATGTACAACTTTCCCTAATACAAATCCCTCTTACCACAGCTTTCATTGTATCCCACAATATGTCCTGCCGATCATTCTCTTTTTCATTAATCTCCCATATTTCCTGCAATTCTTTCTTTATCTTCTCCATTGTATCTTTTTTATTCATCAACCTAACATCCAATCTCCATCTCTTCGCTTGTCTATAATCTTTTTTGGTTTCCATGTCCATTGTCATTAACGCGTGGTCAGTAACCTTGATAACTCCAATATCACAATCTATAATTTTGGGTAACATATTTTTTGATACAAAAATATAATCTATCCTTGAGTAGCTCTTAAATCTCTGTGAGTAAAAGGTATACTTCCTTTCTTCCCCTCTTATAACTCTCCACACATCCATTAATTCTTTCCCTTCCATTAATTTGCTTAACTCTGTCTTCCCCACCCTCTTAGTATCTTTTAATATGTTATCCCTATCTTTCCCTATATCTAGTACCATATTAAAGTCACCTGCCATCACGATATGCTTTTTACCCACTTCTCCCAACACGTTAAATACTTCATCAATAAAATCCATTTGTTTTCCATTTGGAGCATAAACATTCACCAATACATATTCCTCTTCTCCCAACCTGCAGAACATAATAAGAAACCTTCCGTTTTTATCTTTCTTTACACTTTGAATAGTTATACCACATGTTTTTGAAATTATTATTGCCACCCCTCTCGATTTCGAAGTTCCACATGCCTTCTCGTAAACGCCCACCTCCCTCATTCGAAGCTCATTAACTCCATCTTTGGCCTGATGAGTTTCCTGCAAAAAAATTACATCTATTTTTTTGTTCTTTAATAACATTTCAATTCTTTTTCTTTTAATTACTGTTCCTAGCCCTTTAACATTCAATGTTGCCAATCTAAGTTTATTTTCCATCTCTCACTTTCTCACATGTCTTTAATTCGGTCTCCCTCTGTGTAACACAATCCCCCCCCCTCCCTAACCCTCCCCCCCCACATTCACCCCCATTTTCACCCCCCTCCTCACCAGCTTCCTGGGCATTGGTCCCAATCTTCTTAGAACTCTTAGGGGGGGGGGGAACTCGGCCCAACATTCCGGGATAACGTCTACCCTCCCTCCATATCTTCTATTCATTACTCCCTCCTGCCGCGCCTTCATCTTGCTTCTCTTCTCCAACCGATGTGGCATCCATTATGCCCAGCTTCTCCAGTAGCTCGATTCCTTGCTCACAATATGTAATTCTTTGCTGCTTCCCGTTCCAGCTAAATCTCAAGAAAACTGGGTATCCCCAATTATAGGAAATCGATTTCTTCTTCAATGCCCCTGTACAGATTCTAACGCTCTTCCTCCACTGCACCGTTTGGGGGCACAAATCCTGGAAGACCTCAATTGGTGTTGCTTGAAGCGTTGGTTGACCTTGACTTCTAACTGCTTGCATTAATTTTTCTTTTTTGTAATAATTAGCAAATTTCACAATAATGTCTCTTGGGAACTCTCTTGTCTTTCCATATCCCACTCTATGGGCCCGCTCAATATCTTCCATTCTCCAATCTTCCTGTGGCACCAGCTGTTTGACCCATGCCAAGATTAATTCTCTTATACTATTAAGGGTCTCCCCTTGCTGCTCCTCCAAAGATCTTATGCGTATGTTAGCTCTTCGGTCTCTGTCTTCCATCGCGATAAGCCGTAAATCCTGATGCGTTAGCTGTTCCTCTTGTTTCTTGTATAGAACCTTTAGTTCTCCAGTTTCTTCCTGCAAAGCTCCAACCTCTTTCTCCACCTTTTGAAGTCCTGCCAAAAGCTGCTGTTGCGAATCGGTAATCCTTTTTGCCAGTCGTTCTTCTTGCTTCAAAAGAGCCTGCTCAATATTTCCATCTTGCTTTAAAATGGCTCGATCCAGCATCTTTTGGATAGTCTGAATCAGCTCATCTGTTGGGTCAGCTTGCCTCCCTGTGGTTGTTTTAGGAATTGCACCTGGCTTACTTCCAGTCTTAGCACTGGCATTTCCGGCATGACTAGGGGATTGCTTCTTTGTCTTTTCAAAATCCTTATCTGACATTTTATCAGTACGGAGTAGCCTGTGGCTTCTATCGGACGGATGGTCTCCCTTAGGTCGACTCCAAGAAGTTATTTTCTTCTTGCTCATAAATCATGAACTATTCAAGCCTATCCGATAAGCACACAGCCACTTCAAGCCAGGGATCAAAGTCTCTTTCCCACAGTCACTCCCTCTGGCTTCTCTGTCTCCCGACCAGCCTTTTAATCACTTATAATCTTTTAATTGTTCGTTTAATTGCCACGGCTGAAACGTTGAGTTTCGTTTCTCCTCGGAGCAGAGTTAGCCCCTCCTCTCCGTCACTCAGTTATACAACCAGCAGTCTTTCCACGCTTAAAAGCTTAAAAGCTTTCCAAGCTTAAAAGAAAACTCTTTTCTGAAAGTTTGCAATCGTTCTACCGTCCATTCAATCAGCCAGCATTGTAAATACGTCTTTTATTTACCTTCGCCGTACTTCAAAGCTGTCGGTCCGTCACCTCCCTCTGCCAAGCCGGTTGTAAAATCATAAATCTCTTCCAGCTGCAGTCTCTTTAGCAAGCTTTCCCCTCTCCTTAGCAGACTTATATGTAACAGATCGCTCTTTTAAGATAGGGAATTTACATTTAATTCACTGCTTCTTTCGGAGGATGAAGGATTTACGACCTACCCCATGTTCTGCTAGGCCACGCCCCCCCCAACATATTTTGAGGCCTGTTCAGACGACATGCTAAGCCACAGTGCTTAAGTATTTTGAGCTAAACATTGTGGCTTAGCATGTCATGTGAACTATTCCTAACCTTGTTGGCTATATAACCACAGTTTAAACACGCTCGCTAACCATGTGCTGCAAAAGGGTTAGTGGCCTAACCACTGCTTAGTGTGTTGTTCAAACAGGCCCACTGACTATACCAGTTGATCAGAGGGGCTTCTTTAGGCGGAGCAGGTAAGAGGAGCTTTGGCTGAGTGGAACTGAGAGACAGTGTGGTGGGAATGGAATAGGTAAGACTTGTAGCACACACACTTCTTAAAGACACTTGCTGCCACTGACCACAATAGGGGGGCCATATGAAAAG
Source organism: Anniella stebbinsi (assembly GCA_029215795.1). Classification (NCBI taxonomy): domain Eukaryota; kingdom Metazoa; phylum Chordata; class Lepidosauria; order Squamata; family Anniellidae; genus Anniella; species Anniella stebbinsi. Next base: position 365,057,942 of record JARDYH010000001.1, on the reverse strand, counting down.
GAGGACAGGGCTCCTGTATCTTTAACAGTTGTATAGAAAAGGGAATTTCAGCAGGTGTCCTTTGCATGTGTGCTCACCTGGTGAAATTCCCTCTTCTTCACAACAGTGAAAACTGCAGGAGTCCTGCCCTCTTTTGTATCTTGGTCACTCTAGTATAGCTCCTGCACCTTTAACTGTTGTGATGAAGAGGGAATTTCACCAGGTGCTGCAGGCATACAAATGACACCTGCTGAAATTCCCTTTTTCTATACAGCTGTTAAAGATATAGGAGCCTTGTCCTCCTTTTCATATGGTCACCCTAATTAAAACAAATCCCTGCACGTAGAAAAATAGACTGTTAGCATTCTCTCCTAACCTTTTCCTTGAAATACTAGGTTTCTGTGCCTGGGGATGTTTTGAATAGAGGAGCAGTCGATCTTCGAAAGCCCCCCCTTTCACTCCCCAAGTTTGTACCTCCTGTGCTTTCTGTGGAAAACTAAGCCTTAGATCAGCAGATTATGTGCTAATGGTTTCTAAATAAATAGCATTTTAAAAAATAATTCCTTCCCCAAGTGAAATCTTTAGAGTTTCCATGTGCCACTGCATCTTTAGTGGGAGAGCCACTCTGGCAGCGCTTTGTGTGGTTATTTTAGAGCATGGAGCTCTTCCTCTGTAAACTTCACTCTTCTCCACCTATCATCTGCTTCCTTTGGGGACTACAGTCTTCCCTGAATCCCAGTGGGAAATGAATGGCATTCTTTGGCTTAAACAGTAGGTGTCAAATTTCTTAACAGTTGTGGAAGCCTCCTTCTTACGAGACCGATGACTTCAGTCAGCCAAGCCAAGTTTTTGGCAGGCGGCGATCTTAATGTGTGCCAGTAAACGGGGCCAGAAGTGTAACTGAGGTTGGCAGCTATAAACATGTAAGAGCCCGGTGGTTGCTTTGAAAGGGGGAGGGGGGGCGCGGTGAATCCCAGCACCGAGTTGTCTTTTCAAAAGAGACAAATCTCTTTTAGTAAGTAAACTTGCTTCCTTCACTCGAACATGAGTTATTCAATAAATTCATGTTAGGTGCAGGTGAAAAGAGAGACCGGCTTGTCGGAGCACATTACTTTGTCTTATCAAGTGCACACATTCAATGGGGAGGGAGGGTGAGGATTTATAGCTGAGCAGGAGGCAGCTTAGTTTCGTGGTATGTGTTTCATGTTTCTTTTATTTTCCCTTTTGTTTTGCTGTGGTGGTTGGATGTTCTGTGCAAGTTTTCGGTCTGGCTTTGAGAACTTGACCAGGCCTCTAAAGAAAGGGAAGAGCAGGAAATATTTTCTGGCCAAACTCGTACCTGACACGCCCTTTTAAATGTGACCCCCCCCTTTGTGCGAGGTGGGGGGCAGGAAACCGCAAAAAAATAATAATACATCTGGTAATATTAGAACCAGCACCATTAAAATATAAATAACCACAAGGTCAGTAAATGTGAGTTAATGGTATGATTTGTAATTATTTTATTTATACGTGTGTGTGTGTCTGTGTGTGTGTCTGTGTGTGTGTAACACATAGGAAGTATATTCTAAACCATGGGAGAGGAGACATGATAGAGGTGTACAAAATTATGCATGGTGTGGAGAATGTGGATAGGGAAATATTTTTCTCCCTCTCCCATAATACTAAAACCCAACTGGGTCACCCCATGAAGCTGATTGGGTGGGAGATTCAGGACAGATCAAAGGAAGGACTTCTTCACACAGCGCATAGTTAAATTATGAGATTCGCTACCGGATGTAGTGATGGCCACTAATTTGGATGACTTTAAAATGGGGTTGGATAAATTCCTGGAGGAGAAGGCTATCAATGGCTACTAGTCCTGATGGCTATGTGCTACCTCCAGGAGCAGAGTCAGTCAGTCTGTATGCACCAATTGCTGGGGAACATGGGTGAGAGGGTGCTGTTGCACTGTATCCTGGTTGTGGGTTCTTTGTCACCAGTGGTTTGCCTCTGTGTGAACAGAGTGCTGGACTGGATGAACCCTCAGTCTGATTCAGCATGGCTCTTTTTATGTTCTTATGAGGGGCGCCTTTTTCAACCTGTAGGCTGAATTCCATTCAGAGAAGCCCATGTGGGGGACACAATCCATTGCTGGGCGTGGCCAAAGGTAAAAGGGGTGTGGCATGCAATACATGGAATGATGGAAGTTGTAGTCCAAAATATCTGGGGGTGTATCAGGTTGGGGAAGGCTCCTTTAAACAGTGTCTCAATTCGGACGACACAATAAACAACTGGTGTGGGGGAAAACAATCGTCAGTTGTTTTGACTATTGTGTCGTCCGAATGCTGCCATAGTCAACTCAGTGCTGATCCTCATCCACATCACAGTTGATTATTTATTACCATGTTGTGTGGGGAGTGCCCCCTAGGGTTAGCGTGAGGGTTAGGGTTAGTCAACTCACCATTGACTATCGTGCCGTCCGAATTGAGCCAGTGTGTCTTAATCAACATTTTCCTGCATATGTAGAAAGCTTTATTTTCCAGAGACACGCTATATAAATTCCAAACGTTTGGTCTTCGGCCAGTATTTCTGCCCTCTCCGACTTGGTGGCTTATTCCTTGGTGGCAGCACAGTTAACTCTCTGTCAGGCTTGTGCTTGCAATATGAACGCATAACTGTTTCTTTTTCCTGTGAACCCGTTGCACCAGCTCTTGGCTTTTTGCCAGCCGAGCGAGCGGTTTTGTCTGCGAGTGACCTAATTCTCCTACAGTGGATTGTTCAGTGATAGGCAGCTGGAGCACCTAACTTTCCCCAGGGACCAAAGGGAAATGACCGTGAATTTGCCCGCTTCCTAAGCGAAGCTTAACTGGTTCCCTTGCAAACTTGGCTTTCTTGCAAGATTTGTATGCATCTCTTTTCACTGGTGTTCCTGATCACTCTCACTTCGAAAGAGCATTTTATCCTGAAATACGTGGGCCACAGCAATGGCTAGGTAATTGCGGCCCACCTGATATTTAGTAGCAGAGATTTCCTTACCTTTGGCTAATTCTTTGACTCCAAAAACATCATGATTTTTTTTTTTAAAAAAAAGGCGCCGCAAAATCGAACCACATAGGCCACCGTTAAGAGAATCTGAGGCTGAAGCTTTAAATCAAAGGACAGAACCTTTTCAATGAACCTTCCTTGGTGAAGTTAAAAGAAAATGAGAACAAAAATGCTACAAAGATAACTTCAGGTTAAACTTTATGTTCCTTAAAGATGGATATTATCTCTACTTCCAATCTATAATAGAGGAAAGTGGTTACCAATAATTAAACCTTGCTTAGCATAAAACTGAACCCTAAAAGGTTCCCATTCCTAGTCAGATCTCTTTATACTACACGCCTACTACACACCTCCAGCGACACCGCGTTGTTTTACTTACAGTTGTAATGCTGGAATTTTTGCATCCTGCTCAGTATTGTCTACAGGCAGAGGCTTTACAGCAGAGGGACACTGAGTTGGCAGGGGGACCGAGTATCCCCCTTCAGCCCTCCATGGGGTGTGGCCACAACCTCTGATGCCACATAGGGTGGCCATGCCCCCTGACATCATCACTGTGATCAACTTCTAATGATCGGGAATTCTTGCCCCCTTCCGATGCCCCCGGGCCTCCGAGGCTGCATGAGGACAGTCCGTGGGCCAGCGGTTCCCCTCCGCCGCTTTACAGGGTTTCATTTGGAAGACAGTCCCAGCCCCAATTGATTGATATCCTTCAACTGGGGCTACCAGAGGTTGAACCTGAGGCCTTACATATGGGCTGAATTCGGACAACACAATAAGCAACTGGTGGGGGGGAAACAATCGTCAGTTGTATTGACTATCGTGTTGTCCGAATGCTGCCATAGTTAACTCAGCGCTGATCCTAATCCACACCACAGTTGATTATTTATTACTATGTTGTGTGGTGAGTACCCCCAGATTAACAACTGTAAAGATGATTATTACCCTACCATTGACTATCGTGTTGTCCGAATTCATCCATGGAGAGTCTATGCTCTACCGCTGAGCAATGATACTGTTGTGATTAACCCTGTTCCCCTTGGACTGGGAGAAAGATTTTCAGGCGATCAATCTGAGTCAGATTCTGATGCAGAAGAGACGGCGCCAGAAAGATATCAGCCGGTGTGGGATGTGGGAGGGGTGTCTCTCACAGGCTCTTCACCAACTAGGAATGAACTTTTGCCAGCCCTTATCTCTGAGGGTGAAAATAACCCACAAGCTGGGAATCAGTGCACTTCCAAGGGGGAGGGCATTGAAAGGCTAGTTGATCTGAGAATCCGACGCAGACTAAAGCAAGCAGAGCGAAAGGAAAGGGAGAGAAGGTCGGCCCGGCTAGCTTCTCGCCAAAGGCTTCTTCGGAACCAGCCTCCATGAAGTTAAAGCGTACTGGGAAAAGATTTTAACATGTTCTGAAAGGACAGTTGTCTGGCTTAGTTTACATAATCTTGCCTAGAGAAATGTTCATAGAACTATAGACTCCCTTCAGGTGGGAGGAGATGTAAGCTTTGTTGATTACATGGCAGACCTCTTTATTGTCTCCCAATAAAGCAAAGGATGTTGGGAAACACGGCAGATGCATTCTAGACTGCTGCACATCGCTGGACTTGCATATGTGATCCCAAGGCTGCATTCAGCATCAGTGCCAGATTTAGCCCACTGAGGGTGAAAGAACAGGATCCCGGTCTCACTCAGTGCAACCTTGCAATGAGCAACCAAAGTGTTCTATTGCAAGTGTGGGTAGCTTGCTCAACCATAACTATCCTGATGCATGATGATGAGTGATGAGTGGTTTTCATGTCCAGTGTCTGGGCCTATATATATATATATATATATATATACACACACACACACACACACACATACATGCATACATATAGGACTGGGCAGATGTAATCGCCACGAAAGCACAAAATTGGTAATCTCTCTCTCTCTTTTTTGGATTGCTCCCTCTTGGTGTATGAACCCATTCCACAGAACTCTTCATCAGGAAAATTAGCTCCCCTTGTTGTGTCCAGTTGAGAACCATCTACCTCGCCTTCCTACATGCTAAAAGAAATTATCAGCAACTCAAAAATATATATTTTGTGTTGCTATTTGTACAGTAGGGAAGAGTCAAAAGTCTGGTGCTAGTTGATGTGTGTTTTTTTATTTCAAGTTAAAAGCTCAACGTTTCGGAATATATCCTTCCTCAGGAGCTACAAATAAAATATACATTTCTAATCAATAAACAATATGGACAACACCCATCACAAGTAAGACATTCCTTTTGTTATATATGGGTATGTGTATCTGCTAAATATATTGACAAATAAGAATTGATGAATGATATATAACAAAAGGATTGTCTTACTTGTGATGGGTGTTGTCCATATTGTTTATTGATTAGAAATGTATATTTTATTTGTAGCTCCTGAGGAAGGATATATTCCGAAACGTTGAGCTTTTAACTTGAAATTAAAAAAAACACGTCAACTAGCACCAGTCTTTTGTCTCTTCCCTACTGTTCAGCATTGGTGCTACACCCTTCGTAACACAACAGTATTGCTATTTGTGCAGCATTTTTAGCCTGCAGAAAAGGATTTTGCAATGGAACAAGCAATTTCCCCTTTTATCTGTTCCATAGATTTTTAAAAATATATTGTGCCTCGGAATTTCCAGTTATCATATAGTTTATTCTGTAGAGTTTATCAGCAAGACCCAGGAAGGTGGATCAGTGTGTAGAAAGTCTCCTTTCTGTTCAGGGTGTATTATTATTATTATTATTATTATTATTATTATTATTATTATTATTATTTATATCCCACCTTTAAAACATGTACAGTTAAAACAGATAGAGATATACAAAAAATTAAAAATAACTAAACATGCTACAATATTAAAACATTTTAAACATTTTAACGTTAAAAATATTTTTTTAAAAAAAAAAATCCAATCTATAAACAGTGCATAAACAGAAGTCCATTCTACTCCCCAAAGACCAGCCGGATCAAAGAAGTTTTAGCCTGCCTCCAGAAACTCACCAAGGAGGGAGCCAGTCTACCCTCCCTGGGAAGGGAGTTCCAGAGCTCCGGGGCAGCCACCGAGAAGGCCCTCTCCCACATTCCCACCAGGTGTAACACTAAGTTGTTTGGAGCAATACACCTTGAATATTTTTAGATATTGTGAAGTTTTAGATATTGTAACCAAACCATGTTTTCTGACTTTGTTCTTTCCTCTGTCTGTTTCAGGACCAGGAAGAAAATAAAGGAGCCACAAGCTGGCCAGAGTTCTACATTGATCAGCTTAACTCCATGGCTGCTGTAAGTGCGGTTCCTGGAAATTACTTTCTGGCTTATGTAAAAAGGAAGCACGTTTTGAGAATTAAGACCCGGGCTGCGCGTACTTGGCGTAGTATCCAATGTTTGTTCTTCTTGGAGTAGAACATTGAAATGAATGGGAGTTAAGCTAGTCGTTCATTTCAGTGGGTCTGCGCTAAATAGGACTAACGTTGAGTACGACCCTTGGGGCTTTAAAAAGGAATAAATTTGTATCTGGTATAAACCACACAAATTATCCATTGCATACTGCTATTTTTGCATTCTTTATTGGTTTTTCTAGTCATATTGGAAGGATGGTGAACTATGCAGAGAATAGACGCCCAAAGGGCTGGAGCATCTCCCCTATGAGGGAAGGTTTCAACAGCTGGGATTGTTTAGCTTGGAAAAAAGGAAGCTGAGGGGAGACCTGATAGAGGTGAACAAAAACATGCATGGGGTGGAGAATGTGGAGAGGGATGCATTTTTCTCCCTATCCCATAATACTAGAACCCAATGGGGTCATCCCATGAAACTGATTCGTGGGAGATTCAGGACAGATCAAAGGAAGTCCTCCTTCACCCAGCGCATAGTTAAATTGTGAAATTCACTACCACAAGATGTGGTGATGGCCACCAATTTGGATGGCTTTACCAAGGGGCTTGGATAAATCCCTGGAGGAGAAGGCTATCAATGGCTGCTAGTCCTGATAGTTATGTGCTACCTCCAGTATCCGAGGCAGTAAGCCTGTGTGCACTAGCTTCTGGGGAGCATGGGTGGGAGGGTGCTGTTGCACTGTGTCCTGCTTTGTTGGTCCCTGGCCAAAAGCTGGTTGGATATTGTGTGAACAGAGTGCTGGACTAGATGGGCCCTTTGTCTGATCCAGCATGGCACTTCTTATGTTCTTATGTATTCCGCTCTCCATTTGATCTTCTGCAAGCCTTGTCGACACATTTCCAAGCATACATTGGCAGTTATAAGGCAGAAGTAGGAAATTTCGGTCAACCAGAGGGCTGAATTCAGTGTCAGAGAAGCTCCCTGGGGCCACATTCCAGTGGTGGTCGCGCTAAAGGGATAGTGCCAAAATTCAATAAATACACACACATTTTAACTTAGACCTCTCATTGCTTGTAAATAAGCCTTAGGAGAGGCATTTCAATGTTCCAGAATGCAGAGGGAAACATGCAAGAGCTGGAAAACCACCACCTCATAAGAGGTCAGAAGAAGGGTTGCGTGGCCATTTGGAAACCCAAGAGGGATGGATTGGGACTCAGGAGGGCCAGAGTTGCTTCATCTGCCTGAGGTTCCTCACCCTGCCATAAGGGCTAGAAACTTGTTTTTTTTTAAGATGAAAGCTGAGCTTCTTCGAAAGCTGAGATTCTTCTTTGAATCATAGGCACACAGCCCTGATGACGGCCATTCATCCGCCGTGTGCATCTTGCGCCCAGCAGCTTTGTTGCACAGTTTCTGCCGCTGTTGTGCAAAGCAGCCCCTTCCATTTGTTTGTAAGTCTTCTCTCTTGTGCTGCATTGCGGAGGGGGACATACCTACACTGGGAGATGCTTTAATATGCCAAGAGGGCAGCGGGAGAGGCATTTAACCTGCCTATGAGGACCAGAAGAAGGAGAGCCAGGTGATTAGATACGGGAGAGGCGAAGGCAGTGTTCGAAACGTCCGATCAGCCTCTGTCTCCAGCTGTCTAAGCAACTGCAGGGGCACAGTGCCACATTTGTGTTTGCAGATGTGGGGGAGATTTGTTTCTACAAACATTCCAACAACTTCAACAAGAGACCTTGATCAAAGAAAACGGACCCGGCTTGTCTTTAAGGGAGCTGATTCATAGGTCCTTTAGGGCAAGGGTTACCTAGTTAAACAACCAACAGGAGCGAGTGTCTGGCAGAGCCAGCTAGGATTCTTAAACAGGGTTAGAGAGTTGGCTTCATCTTCTTCTTCTTCTTCTTCTTGCAAGCACAGCATCTGCAGTTCCTTTGTCCAGGGCGAGACTGTGGCGACCGTGACCCACAGAGCTGCATGGCATCTTTCCTCTGTGAGATCGGGGGGGGGGGGTGTCGTGGACCAGTGGAGGCCTGCAGTGCTGCCCCAATCCTGGCTCTGCGTGTAGTTTAGAAGGAAACACAGCCATTTCTGTCCTAGCACTTTTCATAGCTGATGCTGTGTAGAAGTAGCTTAGACTCAGAAACCATTTCAGACCTCTCTTAAGAACATAAGAAGAGTCCTCCTGGATCAGACCAAGGGTCCATCTAATCCAGCATCCTAATTTGCCGCAGTGGCCACCCAGATGGTCCTGGGAACCCCAAAAGCAGCCTCTCCAGTCCCCTCCCCTCTTTGCCCAATGGAACGTCCTTTACCCCCTCTCCATGGTCAAGGTCCCAGCGTCAGAGTGGCAGAGTGGCAGCCGGTACGGTTCTTTCCGCTCTGGCTGCGAGGGGAAGGGGGATGGAGCACGGATTCCTGGATCCGAGGTTGGAGCACTGTCTCTGACCTCGGATCCAGGAATCCACAATATCCTCTGCCCTCATCCCCGTACATTGCCTAGGGGCCGTAGGATTCCTCCCTTAAAAACACAGCAATTAAATAAATAATTAAAGAAAGGTGTGGAAGCACCTTGGATCGCTCCTTTAGAGTTCTGACTGAAACCCAGAGCGGATGCAACGCCCCACTGACATCGGAGCCACCGGCCTCCACTGGAAAGATAACTATTGCCAGAGGTATGAACTGATCACCTGCAGAGGGCTTTTAAAATTAGGCCGTGGGCCACCGAGGGCCACATCTGGCCCAACCCCTGTTTCAAATAAGCTCATTCTCATTTTTAAAGAAGGGAGAATGTGAAAGCTTCCTGGCCTACTAATGTGCCAGCTCTCTAGTATTGAAACGTTTTGCATGCATGCTGTCTCGTCTGGGGGGTTCACTGGGCAACCACAATTCTGACGGGCTGTTTTGTTGTTGTTTTTGGAGTTTTCTTCCGTTGTGGTAAAGTCTAGGACCCCCTCTACATGAATTCGGTTTGACGCCTGGTTCTCCGATTATGCGCATCTTCTCGGAAGCGCTTTATGGTAAATGACTGTACGCGGGAGGTAATTGAGCGCACAACTGGTGGCCTTACCGGTTGTTTGAAATGCGCTTTAGAAGTAGTTAATGCGGAGAATCGCTTGTTCACATAGTCAAAATGCGCTTTAACGGCCCGCAGCAAAATAAAACTCGCTATTTAACGCACATTCGATAATGCGCATAATCGGATAGATAACGCCCCTCAACTCCCGATTTGCGCTCCGCTCATGTAGAGGTAAACTTTTTAATGAGACTTGAAAGAGCTTTAAACCTCTCGTGTAGAGGCAGCCTCAGATTCTGGACATAACTGCGAATTTGTGCTTCTCAGATTTGACTACTGTTTTGTCAGAGCCATAAAAAGCCTTGCAAATATTCAGTGTGCCTATTGCATTTCAGCTGTGCTGCAAGAAAATCTTATCTGTTTGGATTTTTTTACAGCGAATTGCTGATCTGAAAGGATAACATCTCTGGTTAAAGATTTTTGCAGGGCAGCTTCCTCCTTTGACGTCCCTGTGACAGCTGTCCAATTACATCACCAACCCCAAGACAGCTTTAGAGGAAACAATAATAACTTTTTTAAAAAAAATTCAAGGAAACACCGGTCCCAGTTTTATTATCCACAGATAGTTCAAGCTTATTTATTTATTTTATGAAAACATTTATATCCTGCCCTATATCACAAGGATCTCAGGGCAGTGTACAGAGAAAATAGAATAAATATACAAGTCTAAAACAAATTAAACCATTAATATATTAAAACTAATACAAAATTTTAAAACAGTAAAATCCAATTAAAACAAGACAGTGTGCAGGCTGGTGGATTTAGCCATTAAAGGCTTTGTTAAAAAGCCATGTCTTAACTTGGTACCAAAATGAAGCCAGTACCGGCGCCAGTCAGGCCTCCAGGGGGAGGGCATTCCACAGCCGGCAATTTGAAACCAAATCCAGACAGCTACTGGGCCAGGAGGGTTGAGCCAAATGCATGGGTTTGGGATGGATCTGGGCAAACCCACCACTTGACTGGTGGGGACCAGAGCTTAATGCAGCCTTCCCCCAACCTGGTGCCCTCCATAGATATTGGATTACAACCCCTCGGCCATAACCATTGGCCATGCTTGCTGGGGATGATGGTCCAAAACCTCTGGAGGACACCAGGTTGGAGAACTAAAATGATCTGGAGCAACTCCCCTATGAGAGAGGGTTACAACAGTCCTTCCTTCTATCTGTCCTGAATCTCCTACCAATCAGCTTCATGGGATGACCCCATTGGTTGCAGTATTATGGAAGAGGGAGAAAAAATGTCTCTTTTTCCACATTCTCCACATCGCATCCTGTAGAATTTGTGTAAATTCACACATACATGCTTACATTTTTTAAAACATCTGATTAAAAAAATAAATTGACAATGAGCTCCCTGGGCAACATACAATTAATTAGCTTCTTCCGGTCATAGTACAGGGCAAGGAACTGTACAGGATAATGCAACCCTCACCCCTAACCACAGAAAATACTATTCCAGCCAGCATCCCCTTATCCCCAGCTTTAGAAATCTCTCAAAGTATGACCTACATACTTGGAAGTTCAACTTCACAACTATAAGGGCTAGGAACACCCATCCCCAACCACATGAAAATGTAAAGAACTCATCTCCCTTGGGAGAGCATTCTAAAGTTGGGGTGCCTCCACAGAGAAAACCCTGCCCCCAATTGTAAGTGAATAATGTATTTCTCCCACTGATGGTACTCGGAGAATTAATTGTATTTGTCTGTTTTCTGTGAACCACTTTGAGCACAATGCATTTGTGGAAAACACAGTATGTCCGTTAACTCGATTATGACTGACATGGATTTTCTTTTGCAGAGAAAATCGTTGATCGCTTTGGAAAAAGAAGATGAAGAGGAGAGAAACAAGACCATAGAGAGTCTGAAGACGGCACTGAGAACCAAACCTATGAGGCAAGTGATCTTCCTTGCTTTGTTGTAATATATATATATATATATATATATATATATATATATATGAAAGAGCAGCATTAAAATAAAACAACAGCAACAGTAAATCGTGAAAGCATTAAGAACTTGCTGAAATAGGTGGGTTTTCAAAACTCATCTGAGCGCAGGAAGAGAAGGAGCCTAATGCATCGCTCCCGTGGAAGGCATTCCAAAGTTTTGATGCCACCACTGAGCAGTCCCTGTCTCTTGCATCCCCCCTACTGTATCTCCATTGGTGATGAGGACCGTGCGTGGGACGTTGGAAGCCAATCTCAGGGTTATGGCGGGTTCATATGGGATCCATGTGCAAAACCTTTCCTGTTTCTGAACTCAAGCGGAATAAAATCAAGCCAGACTCGAAACCAATTTGTATCTCTTTTCCTTTTTCTTTGTGTTTGTTCCTTCCTTCTCATGACAACTTTCCCAATGTAACAATACCCAGTGGAGGCTGGTGGCTCTGATGTCAGTAGGGCAGGGAATCTGCTCTAGTTTTCAGTCAGAATAAGTCGTCGAACCACTAAAGGAGCTCTCCAAGCTGCGACCTTCAATATCTCCTTTAGAGTCCTGACTGGTTCCGACTGAAACCTGGAGCAGTTTCACCGCCCTGCTGACATCAGAGCAACCAGCCTCCGCTGGGTTCACTACCCTTGCTCAAAGCAAATAATCCCTACCGTTCTTCTGGCTTTACACACCCATGTCTGTCTCGGTTTCCTGACAGGTTCGTAACCAGATTCATCGACCTGGACGGCTTGACGTGCATTCTGAACTTCCTGAAGAGCATGGACCATGAGACTTCCGAATCTCGCATACATACCTCTCTCATTGGATGCATCAAAGCACTGATGAACAACTCTCTCGGGAGAGCTCATGTCCTGGCCCACTCAGAGAGTATTAATGTCATAGCTCAGAGCCTGAGCACGGAAAACATTAAGACAAAGGTGGCAGTGCTGGAAATCATGGGCGCTGTGTGCCTAGTTCCCGGGGGTCACAAAAAGGTACTGGAGGCCATGGTGCATTACCAAAAATACGCCAGCGAAAGGACTCGCTTCCAGGTACGGAATGTCCCATTGCTACGTCGGTTGTATGTTGGGGAATGACTGAGGGTCGTGGAAAGGGGTTTGAGAGACATTTGCTTCTCACAGCATAGACCCATTCCATTTCCCCCCGTGTTATGTCTGACCAACAGGGTTTGCAGGCTTTTGAAACAATATAAAAACCTGCAGGTCCTCTTTGACCAGCGGCAAAAGTAGGACAAGTCATTTCTTTCAAGCCTCAAACTCTCCCTAAAAATATCCTCTATCTCCAGTATTCGCTTTCCTAGGACATTTAAGTCAACTTTAGAGCCTGCCCACCACCACAGGGGCAACATTTTGAGGCAATCCTAAAATAGGGTTGGACAGAAGTGTAATCAGCCTTTTAATCTGAAGGGACTGCTTTTTATATTTTTAAAAAATCTAATTGGGGCCATCCCTTACACTTGGGGCCATCCCTTACAATAAGCAACACCTGAGGTATGCCTGGAAATAAATATCGAAACGCACAATTATCTTTCTTGCACTGAATTATAAGTCACTTAGCTTGGAAGCATACATGATTCTATACAGCAGTACAAAGTTATCTAGCCAATTTCTTAGAACAGATGGGCTGGATGTGTGTGTGTGTGTGTTTTGTGTGTGTTTGTGCGGTTTTGTGTGTGACTATTTCTATGTGTATTTATTTTTATATATATGTGATAGCTTTTGGTGGAACCCTTTCAAGGCGGCGTACTAGATAAAAAACACACAGTGTAGACACACCAAAAATCCATAAATACATATTCAATAAAATCCATAAAAGCATATTCAATAAAATCCATCGACACAGAGATTGCCAATTAAGATCAATGAAAACAAAACATACCAATAATGCATAGTTGTTGTTGTTGTTGTTTTAATAGCTAGTTTACACTGATATCATTCCCTCCTGCTCTCCTGTACCGAACTGTGCGTTCCACAAACTTTATTAATCAAAATCTTCTATTCTACAGACATTAATAAATGACCTGGATAGAAGTATGGGACGATACCGGGATGAAGTGAGCCTCAAGACGGCCATTATGTCCTTTATCAATGCAGTTCTAAGCCAAGGAGCTGGAGTGGTAAGTTTGGAAGCCAGAGTGGATGGCTTATTTGAGGGTTAAACCAACCCCTGCAACCCAGGTTCGGATGACACGACAACCCATGGCACACACACATGCCATGGGTTGAATATTCAGAATGGCCACCTGCATGCACTGCAACCCATCATGGCTTAAACAAAGCCTTGGTGGGCTGTGGTGATCATGCAAACCAGTGCACTGTGTTACTGGGCAGAATGGGAGCAGCAGGGCAAATGGGAAATAGAGTGTGGAAAAGGGATGTCTCATCTTCCCTGCCTAAATTCTGGGATTCATTCCCATTTCATGCACCCAGCTGCTGGGACCCTAAGAACGGAACTTTCCCCCCATCTGCCATATCTTAAGTTCTACTGCTATTGCAAATGTAAAACAACCTAAAAGTTCATTTTAGCAGAAGCCCAGTCTTTGAAAGGTCTCCACCCTCACTTCCTTTCCTCTTTTCCAGGAAAGTCTGGACTTCAGACTCCACCTTAGATATGAATTCCTCATGCTTGGAATCCAGCCTGTAATTGATAAATTAAGAGAGCATGAAAATTCCACATTAGATAGGTAAGTTTGCATGGTTCATTTGGAGTGTCCTGAGTTTTTTTTCTCCATGTCCTGTTCCCCGTTTTACATTCTCCCTGGATTTTGTGCCGTATTGGAAATAAAAGAGGCATTTGCATGTATCTAGATATAGGGAGGTCACATGGTGCCTGTGGGCACCGGTGCACCCACCCACACCTTTCCTGGTGCCCCTCAAGGTGCCTTAGCCCTCCCACCATTTTAAGAACAAAGATTAATACATTGTCTTACCAGACGTGGGTTCAAATAGGTTATTTAGTGTATTGAAGCTCAGACCCCATCTCTGCCTTGCGCTCAGTCCTTCGGGGAAGTTACTTGTCCTTTCCAGACCTCTCATGGCAGCCATTTTGTGGCAGTGGCCAGGAGGACTTCTCAAATTGCCAGGTGTGCCCATGGGTTCAAACAGGTTGCCTACCTCTGATCTAGGCTAAAAGCTGCAACCTCCCAAGTACACAAATGGTACATAAATAAATCCTGGAAATGGAAAAACAGCTTGCTTTGTGGCTTGGACGATAGACAATGGGAGCCTTGTTATGGCGTGCTCAGATGCATAGCCCCCAACTTGGTGTCCTCCAGATGTTTTGGACTCCAATTCCCATCAGCCCCAGCCAGCACGGCCAGTGGTTGTGGGTAATGTGGTTCAAAACATCTGGAGAGTACCAGGTGGTGGAATAAATAAATAAATAAATAAATGGTGGCATAGCCCGATGTAAATTTGGATGGTGGCCAGTTCTACCACGTTTGTTTCCTATGTTTAAATTTGGGCAGGAATTGGATATTTTGTAGAGTTGTTAAGAGGGTGTGTTTTACACAAGGCCTATAAGCCTTTCTGAATGAAATGTTGATAGATGGCTCGCCTACTCCAGTAATTAGCAATATAATACTTTTGAAGTCAGTTGACGAAATTGCTTCAATAACCCATTGCAATAAATACGTTTTTAGTTGTCTCTTCTTCATCTTTCTCTTCTTCCCAGGCATTTAGACTTCTTTGAAATGCTCAGAAATGAAGATGAATTGGAGTTTGCCAAAAGGTTTGAGCTGGTAGGTATTTATCTCTTAACTTGTCTGGTGCTATGTTTTGCTGCCGTTAGGATGAAAAAGGGAGAGTTCTAGCCAATCGGAGCACACTAGAAACTCTGCCTTATCTCAGCCCTTTTTGCAATGACCCTTGAAAACTCATCCACGACGGGTCAAGGGCTTTCCAGTGAACTCTTTGGCAAATGGCTCCACTCTCATTTTGGCTCAGCAGCAATATAAATGAATCATCCCTCTTTCTCTTTGTGGGGGGTCTTTATACATTACAATGAGTGTCAGCGGTCACACTGGAATGCCGAAAATCCATGGTGAATTTGTCTAATGGCCGAAAATTGATATTTCTCTCACTTCATTTGGTCAGGTGAACGCCAGTTTTCACTGGTGTATCTTGGAGTTCTTGCACACTCGCAAAATCTTGTCTAGGATTGTCAACATTCACACACAAATATTGACATTTTGCCCAATTTTGGGCATTCACTAGTAACGCTTTTTTGTATGAATATATGCACACATACATGAAACCATATATACACATGCACATATATACACAGATATATATATATATATATATATATATATATATATATATACACATACATATATATAGCAAAGGCCTGTCAAGAAGAGAGACTGGTCTGGAGTAAGTGCAATTAAGAGTAGCAAATTTTAACTACCTGTGGGGATTTCAAGCAATATTTCTGTGCTGGGAGCATTACGCTTCACCTCAACTATTTTCCCCCCATCACAACTACACAGGTCCATATAGATACAAAGAGTGCAACCCAGATGTTCGAGCTCACAAGAAAAAGGCTGACTCATACGGAAGCGTACCCGCACTTTATGTCTATCCTTCACCACTGTCTCCAAATGCCTTGTGAGTAAACACATTGGTTCTCTCTTGCATCCAGAGCTGATTGGGGGGGGGGGGGGAGTGAGGGACGGTTCCCAGCTTTCTCCTCCAGGAATTTATCCAACCCCTTTTTAAAGCTGTCCGAATTGGTGACCATCACTACATCTTGTGGTAGTGAATTTCATAGTTTAACTCTGCGCTGTGTGAAGAAGTCCTTCCTTTTATCGGTCCTGGATCTCCCACCCATCAGCTTCATGGGATGACCCCCATTGGGTTCTAGTATTATGGGAAAGGGAGAAAAATGCCTCCACATTCTCCACCCCATGCCTAATTTTGTACACTTCTATCAGGTCTCCCTTCAGCTTCCTTTTTTTCCAAGCTAAAAAATCCCAGCTGTTGTAACCTTCCTTCATAGGGGAAATGCTCCAGCCCTTTGATCATTTTAGTTGCCCTTTTCTGCACTCAGTTGCTCTGTATATATCTCGGCTTTCAAAGAAGTCCAATGTAGAGTTCAGCCTCTTGTGTGATTTCCTTCTCTGATACTTGGATCAAATCTGGTCTGCTGGGTAACCCCAGAGACTCCCTTCCTCCCCCTTACCGCACACACAAGGATTGTTTCTGAGTTCTTGCTTCCTACTACTTCAATTCCTTGGTCGTACCTGTTCTACCGAGACGTTATTGTGGAAAAGTCCCTATGTTTATTTTTTTTAAAAAAAAAGTTCCACTGTAGTTCACATGCATTTGATGATTGCTCAAATGTACATATTGTATGCAGACATCTGTTTTAATTGGGATGAAATTTCGGAGGATGCTAATTGTTCCAAGTCTTCTTCCCAATTCAGTGTCTGTTCTGCCAAAAGAGGTTCCTTAAGAGCTGCGTCCTTAAATATTTTACATAGTTGATTCTCTACAGTTTTCAAACAATTTTTCATTTGAAACCTGAAGCAATAGAATTGCTTAGTATCTGCCGTAGATATAGAATTCGTCCTTCCAAATACTTTATCCTATCCCTTCTTCCTCCCTCCCTGCTTTTTTTTTTTTTTAGCAGCACCATTCTGTTTTTACTGATTCGGCATTTCTGGGAAGAGATAATTTCTTATCTGCCATAGCTGTCTTCTAACCTGACATCATTTTCTATCCTTGCCCTACTTAAGACATTTTTTTGTTGATTCGTTCTGAACCGTGTTGTTAATGCGGTCTCTGTGCTATTTCTTAAGACAGTTTTTCAGAGCCTTCCCTAAAAATAGAGTCCTCATCCACTGGAAGATGTGCACTAGAAACCCAGCTGTGTGAATTGTCATAGAAAGGCTATTCAGATATTCTCCAAGCCGCTTCTGTAAGCCCAATATGTACATTGTTTCATTATAAGATTGACCACCACCACCACCCACTGTAAATGGAAACTTGACCCTTGTAGGCGTAACCTGTGCAGATATTCACCTAAGCAACACTTGAATGAAATTCAGTTTTCATAAAGGGATATTAATAACAGGGCTGGCCCTACAATGAAGCACCCTGATGGGGCTGCATCTGGTGGCAAATTGGGCTACTCTTCCCACCCGAGAGTGGCAAATTGCGCTACTCTTCCCACCTGAGAGTGGCAAATTGCGCTACTCTTCCCACCCGAGTGGCAAATTGCGCTATTCTTCCCACCCAAGAGTGGCAAAATGTGCTACTCATCCCACCCGAGAGTGGCAAATTGCGCTATTCTTCCCACCCAAGAGTGGCAAAATGCGCTACTCATCCCACCCGAGAGTGGCAAATTGCACTACTCTTCCCACCTGAGTGGCAAATTGCACTATTCTTCCCACCCAAGAGTGGCAAATTGCGCTACTCTTCAGAGTGGTAAATTGCGTTACTCTTCCCACCCAAGAGTGGCAAATTGCACTACTCTTCCCACCCGAGTGGCAAATTGCGCTATTCTTCCCACCCGTGGCAAATTGCGCTACTCTTCCCACCCGAGAATGGCAAATTGTGCTACTCTTCCCACCCGAGAGTGGCAAATTGCGCTACTCTTCCCACCCAAGAGTGGCAAATTGCGCTACTCTTCCCACCCAAAAGGCCTGCCGCTGCTTGTCTGTCTTGTTGGCCAGCCACTCTCTCTCTTTCCTGCCACCTGCATCCCTCCTGCACTGCTTGGCCAGTAGACCAACATCATGCGGCCATGCAGCAGCAATAGTGGCTCCTCTTCCTCCCTCCCTCAGCCAGCTGCCCCCCTTCTGCCTGAGCTGCGAAGCTCCTGAAAGAGTCAGCCAAAATATTGTGAGAAGTCTTGCAATGTTTTGGCCAAGTTGCAGGGACTCTGGCCAAGGGAGGGAGGAGGAGGAGGAGCTGCTGGAGGGTGGGCGGGCAGGCAAACAACCGGGCAGGGAGGTGGGGAGGGAGGTGCATGTTAGGCCATTGTACAATTAGTTATACGAAGATCAAATTCCTCAAGCGTCCCTAGTTTTAAGGAACTCCAATCTCTGTCATCTGCATTCACCAATTTCCCCTCTGTCTGTCAATGTTGTTTTTCATCCCCTCCTCTTTGAAGAAAGAGATTTGGTCAGCTGCGAGCCAAACTTACATTATTCTCACCTTTTTATACTGGTCAAAGTTTTATATTGAAGAAAAAGCTGCTGTGGGGCTCTGATCCAAAGTGTATGGCCTAGATCCGGTGGCAGGAGTCCTACCATCTTTTGTTTCTGGTCAAGAGGGCAGAGCTCCTGCAGTGTCAACTGTTGTGATGAAGAGGGGATTTCACCAGGTGCTGCATGTGTACAAATGACACCTGCTGAAATGCCCTTTTCAATACAACTGTTAAAGATACAGGAGCCCTGTCCTCCTTTCCATATGGTCACCCTACTAGAACTCTAGTTCCTTCCAGTACATGCTGCCTAACTTTTCCATATTCATCAGTATATTTTTCTTCTCCTCTGTTTAGATAAGAGAAACGGCAACACTGTCCAGTACTGGTTGCTGCTGGACCGCATTATACAACAAATAGTAATCCAGAATGACAAAGGGCAGGACCCGGACTCAACACCCTTGGAGAACTTTAATATTAAAAATGTTGTCCGAATGTAAGAGCGCTTTCTGAACTGTATGCTAAAACTTATTCCCCCCTCCTTTTTCCTTAACTTCCATGTTCTTTGTTTTGTGGGGTTTCTTGTGTGTGTGTGTTACCCTTTTTCCCTCTTTAAAATACCATGGGTTAGGAGCTAATGTTAGTTTTTCGTAGAGCCATTGAAATGAATGAGACTTAAGTTACTCTCTATAGACCTAACATTGGATACTACCCTATACAACTCTTAATACAGAAGAGAGAGGTTTTTTAATCCCTTTTGAATGGGAACAGAGCATTTAGTTTATTTATTTTTAATTTATTTAATTTAAGATAGTTTTAGGTTGCCTTTTAAGGCAGGCGTGCTCCCAATTTAATCAATGTACCTTTTGTTACATGTTGATAACAGTGAGTGTGTTTATTGCAAACATAAACTGTATTTTGATAGAAGCTTTCCACACTCCTGGTTGGGTTCTGGGACATACAAATAGAACATAAGAAGAGCCTTGCTAGATCAAGTCAAATGTCAAACCCATTAATCAAGCATCCCATTTTCCATAATAGTCAACCAGATGCCTCTAGGAAGCCTTGCAAGCAGGGTGTAAAGGCAATAGTTCATGCCCTATCTTCCACTCTGTAGCCCCTGAGCAACTAGCAATTATTGCCATACTGCCTCTGAAAATAGAGGTTTCATTTAAAGCCCTCATAGCTGATAGCTGCTGATAGACCATTATTTTTAAAGCCATCAAAGGTCAGCTCCACATCCTTTTGAAGTTAATTCCATAAGTTAAATATGCATTGTTAGGCTGATCAGATAAAATCCAGGTCAGGGCTCATATAACTTTAACAGTTGTAGAGAAAAGGGAATTTCAGCCAGTGTCATTTGTATGCAATTAGTTCCTGGTGATATTCCCTCTTCATCACAACAGTTAAAGTTGCAGGCACTATACTAGAGTGACCATATACAAAAGAAGGCAGGGCCCCTGCAACTTTAACTGTTGTGATGAAGAGGGAATTTCATCAGGACCTAATTGCATACAAATGACACTGGCTGAAATTCCCTTTTCTCTACAACTGTTAAAGTTACATGAGCCCTGACCTGCATTTTTTCTGGTCACCCTATGCATTGTTAACTAGGACCATGGAAAGTATCATCAGGAAAGGAAGATACTTTTATTTACTCTCCTCCCCCATCCCAGATTGGGCTGGTGAGGGCAGGCGGCCATTTTGAATATTCAACCCACTAAGGGGTTGCTGTGATTTGTTGTGTTGTCCAAACCCAGGTAATAGGGGTTGTTTGAAGGTTACCCCGAAATAACCTATAACAAACCATGGGTTGTTTGTGGGTTGTTAAACCCTCAAACAACCCTGCTATCTAGGTTTGGGTTAGGGCTCCAGCCAGGGCTTGAATGTGCAATCTGGTGCCCGTGGGAACCGCAACTCATCATGGCTTATGTAAGCCACGGTGGGCTGTGGTGATCATGCGATCATTGTCATTGTATAGCTTGTGCCCAGTCCTGCAATACAGTGCCATCTTGAAAGGTTTACATACCTTTCACTTCCCTCGTTGAATCTGTGTTTCTTTGCCGGCAATTCGTTGGTTATACCTTCACCCCTAGAAGAGGGATGTTTGTGAACATTCCATAGCATTCTAGTACCTCAGCCGCTGGCTAGGGTGCAGGATGTCGATGAAGCTTTCCCCCTAACCTCTTGCGGGCAAAACAAACTGCTCTTTGAAAAAACTGGCAATACTTAATGAGCCCAAACTTTATGAATAGCTTTCAAGGTAGCGACACGTAAACAAAGGCCTTTGCTATTGTAAAATGCTTTGTGGAAGGAAAATGAACGAATTGAACAAATGCATATGGATGCAATCTTCTGGGCTTTACCTAATCCTTGGTTCGGAGCCTTGCGCTCGCAAAGTGCGCAGTGCTTATTGCTCTCACGAGGGATTGTGTTCTTTTCTCCCTAGGTTGGTTAATGAAAACGAAGTGAAACAATGGAAAGAACAAGCAGAAAAAATGAGGAAAGGTGAATGAGGAAAATATAAAACCCTTATAAGCCAATTCTTCCCAACCAGGGTTGTTTACGAGATCGAGCAGAGGAGGGGTAACCATGGCAACTAGGCCTTTGTGTATATATAGGAGAAGGGCCACAGGGTGATAATGCAGCAGATGGTTTGCTTCAGACCTTGGGTTAAGAGGAACTTGGGTAGCCAGGGCTGGGGGGGGGGGGGAATCTCTGCCTGAGGCATTGGGGAGCCAAGTCCCACTCAGGGAGAGCTCTGGGTTAGACGGAGCAGTTTAAGGCAACTCCTTGTACGGTATATTATAGTTACAAGAGGTAACTATAGTGGAAGTCCCAGAATCTCACCTCATTCTAGTCATGAGGGCGAAATGTACCACAGATTAGCTAGCAGATTTGTACTTTGAGGGTAGTGGGTGGTGGGACTAAATGCTGGAGTTGAGGAGTAGGAAACCCTGGAAGTGGGATTTAGGGAGCAATTTGTTAACTCAGATATTAATACATTTTGACCTTAGTATAGGCATCTGGCTTGTACAATCTTGACTTCCTTTGATATCCTTTGAAAGCAAAAAAAAATGCTTTTTGTGAGTGCAGGTGGATGAAACCAGCATTTTAAAACTTCCTGAGATACTTTTTTTTTTAAATCAGGAAAGGAGTAACTTCTAAGAGTGAGAGCAAGGCAGCAGGATACCCAAAACTAGGGTGACCCTATGAAAAGGAGGACAGGGCTCCTGTATCTTTTAACAGTTGTCTAGAAAAGGGAATTTCAGCAAGTGTCATTTGTATGCATGACCAGATACAAAAGAGGGCAGGGCTCCTGCAGCTTTAACTGTTGTGATGAAGAGGGAGTTTCACCAGGTGCTGCATGCATACAAAGGACACCTGCTGAAATTCCCTTTTCAATACAACTCTTAAAGATACAGAAGCCCTGTCCTCCTTTCCATAGGGTCACTCCACCAGAAACGCTCCCTTTGGCTCAGTGATGGGTTGCTTTTGCGAGTGGAAGCCTGTGAATGGTCCTTCCCCATGTTGAACTGCAAAACATCTACATGTGTGTAGGGGCAGATCATCTAACTTTTGCCCTATGAGCACAATCTAGAAGAACGAAAGAATGTTGTTTTGTCTGGCTGGAGTTCATCAGAGTTTTTTTGTGCTAGTTGTCTTTTCTTACATCATACAATAATAGGACTTAAGGGTCAAGGATCACCAATTGAAATCTTTTTCCATAAGGCAAATTTTTCTACACATTCAAGGTGGGGGGCAGAATTCCCAATAGATACCTTTTCAGTTGTACGTTAAACTTCTAGTAATGAAGAACACAGTCTGACCTGGAATATTCCAAGTCAGAATATATTTTTTATTTATTACATTTATATCCTGCCTTTCCTTCAAGGAGCCCAATGATCCTCCTTCTTTATAATTTATCCTCACAACAACCCTGTTAGGTAGATTAGTGACTGGCCCAAAGTCACCAACTGAGTAACTCTGGTTGAGAATGGACCAGGGACAAGAACATGGATCTTCCAAATCCCAGTCCAACACACTAACCACTAAACTACTGTTGGTTCATCCAGGACAGTGTGGTCCACTCAAACTTCTGGTGGCCCTCTGGGGTCACAGGCAGGGGCTTTCTCAACGCCTGCTAAGTGGTCCTTTTTAACCAAAAAAGATGGGGGTTGAAGCTGTGACCTTCTCCATGCAGAGGCATTTCATTTATTTCATAGAAGCTATGGTCCCTCAAGAAAATTCTACCATTTCCCGAACAAGTATGTTCCACATCCTGTTCATAGCAACTGAATCTTTTCCTTTTCCCTCCCCAACAAACTTAGTTAAAATAGTGCACACTAAGGGTAAACTTGTTCAGAGCCCTGTAGTGCTTTCAGGTAGTGTGATAATGTTGTGTCTCTACCTGGCCTGTAGAAGACGAGTTATTGGTGACATTTTCTCCAACCTAACTAGAAAGGTTTTCTTGCACAAGCTTCATTGAAATCAATGGGAGCTCTTGGATCGCATTTCAAGGTGGGCATTGTTCCTGGTGGGTTCCTCCTCCTGTTGATCACAATACTTAATACAGGAACAACGTTCACCACCATCGTTTCCATGACATCCCAACCAACAATTAAAAATAATTAGTAGTGACATATTTAAGTTGCTTTCCTTTTTTTAAAAAAAAAAAAAGAACACCATGAGCTCCAGCAGAAGTTGGAAAAGAAAGAGCGGGAATGTGATGCCAAGACCCAGGAGAAAGAGGAGATGATGCAAACTTTGAATAAGATGAAGGAAAAACTCGAAAAAGAACTTTCGGAGCATAAACAAGTCAAGCAGCAAGTGGCAGATCTCACGGCGCAGATCCATGAACTTAACAGGGTGAGGCTTAACAGGGTAACAGCACAGGCTCTCCTTTTAATGGGGGAAACATGCCAGATTCTAGATGTTACTTGCAGTCTGATTGGAGAATAGGTTTGGGTATAATGCTGGGTTGAAGACAGCAAAGTAGAAGATCTCTCATATCTCTGAGGGGAGGAAGTGGCCAAAGCCATAAGGAAAATGTTGGCATCTCTGCCTGAGTGAGGTCCCGTTGGGCCCATTCCAACTAGAACCTCTCTCACATAGAGGAAAATTCAAGATGGTGGCACTGACTGGGGATACTAGGCTGCCCTTCACCCAAATGGGTTTCAGGGTGGTGTACAAGACATAAAAAGTTCAAACTTACAAATAGAGTACAACTATTATGCAAACACTTAGACCGAGAGTCAACCAAAAATACGTTTATGCAACCAGCCTACCCACAACCCAAATGGAAGTTGAAGAGTCCTTAATTTCTCCACTTCAAATCTTGCCTCTTTTCCTTGTTTTCAGGTTCAGTGGTGGTTTGATCATAACCTTTGGACAGTGATCCATCGTTGGTTCTCTCAATGTTGTCTCAGTTGTTTATTGCTTTGAGCTGCCATGCAGTTCCTGTCATGACTGTGTGTTTTCTCTCTTTCTTTCAGAGAGCAATATGTGCTCCGGTCCCTGGGGGGCCTCCTCTACCACCTGGTGCTCCTGGGGGGCCCTTACCTACAGCCTCTGTAGGATCTCTTCTTCCAGTTCCTCCACCACCGCCTCCTCCAGGTGGAATCCTCCCGCCACCCCCGCCGCCACCCCCACCACCTCCTGGCGGTCCACCTCCTCCGCCAGGGCCGCCTCCACTCGGAGGTCTAACCCCAGCTCCAGGAGCACCGCTGGGATTGGCGCTCAAAAGGAAAAACATTCCACAGCCCACAAATGCGCTCAAGTCTTTCAACTGGTGCAAGCTGCCTGAGGTAAAGAATATGTTCCCACCCGCCATTTTGCTATTGTAAGCACTACTGACTCTGTCATGCTCTACATGTTAGAACCTATGTTGAATTCATCAGGGAATGAATCATGGCTGTTTGGAATTCTGCAGTGCAGGGGTGGGGAACCGGTGACCTTCCAGTTGTTGTTGGACTCCCAACTCCTATCAGCCCCATCCAGCATGGCCAATGGTACGTGATGATGGGAATTGTAGTCCTACAACCTCTGGAAGGCCACTGGTTCCCCACCTCTGCTGTAGTGTTTATAGCCTTGATAGTTAATAATAATAATAATAATAATAATAATAATAATAATTTATTTATTACCCGCCTCTCCCTTCCGGATCGAGGTGGGGAACAACATCATACAGACAATATAAAATACATTAAACTAATTAAAAGCATATAAAAATTAATACATCATTAAAATCAACCAAGTCTTAAAATTCGGCTGGGTAGGCTTGCCGGAAGAGATCAGTCTTTATAACTCTCTTAAATTCTAGAGGACTGGTAAGTTGGTGGATCTCTCCCGGCAGGTCGTTTCACAGTCTGGGAGCGGCAGAAGAGAAGGTCCTCTGGGTAACGGTTGTCAACCTAGTCTTGGCTGACTGTAGTAAATTCTTCCCAGAGGACCTGAGAGTGCGGGGCGGATTATATGGGAGAAGGCGATCCTGCAGGTAACCTGGACCCAAACCATGTAGGGCTTTAAAGGTTATAACCAACACTTCGTACTTCGACCGGAAACTAATTGGCAGCCAGTGGAGTGATTTTAAAACTGGTGTGATATGGTCACCCCTAGATGTACTGGTGACCAACCTGGCTGCCATATTTTGAACTACTTGAAGTTTCCAGACTAGGCACAGAGGTAGCCCTATGTACAGCGCATTGCAGAAGTCGAGCCTCAAAGTTACCAGCGTGTGCACCACCATCTTTAGGTCTTCCAACTCTAGGAAAGGGCGCAGCTGGCATATCAGCCGAAGCTGATAGTAGGCACTCTTGGCCGTCGCATCTATCTGGGCTGTTCCTTCTCACCTTTCCAAGCAAATCTGCTTGGGTCCACCATGTTCCTTACATCTCCCTATCCTTATCCACATGATTTGCTTGCTTGCTATGAAATGCATGTTTGCACATGGCCCTTACAATAGATCCACTCTGGTTGGCGGGTTTATTTGTACTTCTTATATATACTGCTTAAAGCAGTAAAAAAATCTCTAAGCAGTTTACATACAAAAATTTAAAACCACAGTTTAAAATACATGTGCGATACAACGCTAAAACATCCCAACTTCCAACAGCACGTGAAGGATCAAGAGAAACGAAAGAACAGTTAAATAGAGCAGCATTATGATAATTAAAAGTTTGCATGAACAAGCATATTTCCAGATGTTTAAAACACACCACTTTTTCAGCTTCCTGAACTGTGCGTGGAGAATGTTCCAGAGGGCGAGCGCCACCGCTAAGAAAGCCCCGCTTGCTATGGGTTGGGGAACAGCCAACAAGGCCTCCCCTGGCAATCTTACAGCAGTATATCAGTCTATATAGGGGAAGGCAGTCTGCTGGGTATCCTGGTTCCAAGGTATTTAGGGCTTTATATGCCAAGAGTAAAACATGGAACATGGCTCGGTAGCTAATAGGCAGCCAGTGCAGTTCTTTTAAGATGGGTGTGATGTGTACATGGCTGACCGATTGAAGGATTGCTTTTCATTGTCTGGTTGGATTGGAACCCAACTTCAGTATCTACTTTCTGAATATATCAAGGGGTATATTACTCTGTTGCCCAATCCCTTAGCCATGACTGCACAACCTGTTGCAGGAGAAATGAGGTTTGCTTCCAGAAAGGTCTTGTCTAGTCAATACTTGGCCCCACCTACTCTCACGCCTTTTCCTGGCATCTTTGGGTTGGGCTCCCATAATCCTGTGCTTGCAGCTTAAGTATACTTATGAATACTAGATGCTGGGAAGAAAGAGGTGGAAGGGGGGCTCTTTCCTCTGTGCCCTGCCTGGAAACACGTCCTGTATGCATCTGGCTGGCTCCTGTTTGAAGCAGGATGCTAGACCAGGTGGGCCTCTTTAGTCTGATCCTGCAGAGCTGCTTTTATGTCCCTGATCTACGTACCACTCTAGAAGGACTCCATTTCTCTGGAACTTAAAATTACATCATATGCTTGGAAATGATGAGAGCGAGACATCAACGTCAGGTCACATTTTCTTCTGGTAACTACATCAAAAGTGTGTGTGTGTGTGTGTGTGTGTGTGTGTGTGTGTGTGTGTGTGTTCAGGGGTGGCCTTATAACTTACGTTTTCACTTGATTGCTACAAAAATGTAGGACATATTTTAATGTATTTATTTATTTATTTAAACATTTATATCCCACCCAATATCACAAGGATCTCAGGGCAGCTTACAGATAAGACCATACATATAAAATAGAACAATAAATATACAATTCTAAAACAAATTAAACCATTAATATGTTAAAACCAATACAAAATTTTAAGAACAGGAAAATCCAATTAAAACAAGACAGCGTGCTGGCGGGTGGATTTGTTAAAAAGGCTTTGTTAAAAGGCCGTGTCTTAACCTGGCGCCGAAATAAAACCAGTGCCGGCACCAGTCGGGCCTCCACAGAGAAAGTGATGTTTCTTCTATCCTCTTCCAATCCCCAGAACAAGCTGGAAGGTACCGTGTGGACTGGTATTGACGACGCCAAGGTGTTTAAAGTGCTAGATCTTGAAGACCTCGAAAGGACGTTCTCTGCTTACCAAAGGCAGCAGGTAAGTGTCTGTTTGAGATGCGCAGGTAATCCCAACTGCCTCTTTCGGGTGATAATCGGAATGTACCTTTTCAACGTCGTATAACATCATCTTAACTTGTCATGTTGGCTTTCGTCCCTTGAATGCCCCGGGGCATGCTGGTGTTTGTGATTTCAAAGGTGTTGGTTCGTGGCCTGATGGAGAAAGCTGTGGCAAAAGCGTGTGCCACCTGACCGTGTGTTTTAGTGAACAAGCATGGTCACGTAATGAAGGTGGATAACCAAATTGCTCGGAATGGCTGAAAACTAACCCCAAGATGTAACTGCATGCGAATATAGTTATTTCTCCAACGTTAAGAACAAATCTTTGATTTGTATATCTAAGTGGTTGTTTTATTTCTGTCTCTGAACCATCTGTAATGTAGTGACTTTAAAAGTGGTCACAGATAAGAGAGAGAAGAGAAGAAGAATAAAGTGCCATTTTCTTTACAAAAGGACATGGCATTCTCATAATCTGCCAGCTCTTATTATACCCAAGCCATAGGTGTGTGCAGCACATTCCATTAGAGTGTGCACCCAGGGTTGTTGTTGTTTTTTTTTAAAAAAAGAACATTTATTGAACACTCAGTCATAAAGGATATTATTTTTATCCATTTATTTATTAAGCCCTGTAGACATTGATGCCCTACTCTGTGCTTGGCTTGCCTGACCATGTTGCAAGTGTATGTGTGTGTGTGTGGGAATGAGGAGACACTTCTCAAGCCCCTGAATTGGTTAAGCTTGGTGGTGACAATGGCTTTTTCATTCCTGCTCCTGGGAGCAACGATGCTCTCTTGGAGGCACTGGTTCTTTGGCACGGCGCCGGAGCAGCCAGAGGGCCACTCCCGCTGTGTCTGGTTCCTTCTGGATCCCTACTCAATGGCCCCTTCAATTCGGCACTTATTACTTGAGACATTAGGGTGTGCCTGGGCGCACCTGGCACACCCCTTGCGCACAGCTATGACCCAAGCATTGTTCTTCCAAGTGGCAGCTGATTAAGCCAGCATTGGAAGAACAGGCAGAGACTGTATCATCAGCTCAAACTGCCCACAATCACGGGTTGTGCACACCTAAGCCAACCCCCCTTCTCTGCATGTGTACAACCTTTTTCTTCTTCATGAATGCAACATGTTTCCATAGAATAGTAGAGTTGGAAGGGGCCTATAAATCCATCAAGTCCAACCCCCTGCTCAATACAGGAATACACCTTAAAGCATCCCTGACAGATGGCTGTCTAGCTGCCTCTTGAAGGCTTCTAGTGTGGGAGAGCCCACCACCTCCCTAGGGAATTGGCTCCATTGTTGTACCGCTCTAACAGTCAGGAGGTTTTTCCTGATGTCCGGCCGGAATCTGGCTTCCTGTAACTTGAGCCCATTATTCTGCGTCCTGCACTCTGGGTTGATCGAGAAGAGGTCCTGGCCCTCCTCTGTGTGGCAACCTGTCAAGTATTTGAAGAGTGCTATCATGTCTCCCCTCAATCTTCTCTTCTCTAGGCTAAACATGCCCAGTTCTTTCAGTCTCTCCTCATCCTCTTCGCACTTCTATGCTGGGAAACACACAGCTCCTGTGTACAGGTGTCACTTGTATGCACATTTATTTCACTCCATGTGCACAAAGTGAAATGCACATGGATGTTCTCAATGATCATCTTCTACATGTGGGTGTGCATGCTTCCCTGTATGGAAATACTTTCAATGCAAGTTCAGGCAATCCATAGAATCTCACACCAACGCTCCTCCTCCTGCTTCTCAGGCAGCCAGAGGGAAACACACTTCTTGTTGCTGTTGAGGACGAATCCTTGCTGTTCATGAGGCTACTTGTATTCTCCTGAATGGCACTTTCAGGGCCAATGCACACTTTACATATAGCAAGTGGATTTATGTATACGTGGATGTTGCCACCTGGTAAATGCATGAGGACGCTCATCAAGGAGTCGCAATCTATCAGGGTTTCCTGAATTACATTTGCAGCTCCTTCCCTCCCCCCATGTTTACGAACATGTATCTCCATTTCACATGCTATAGTGTTTACTTCCTATGTAAAGTGTGGATTGGACCTCACGTGACCACTTTAACAAGGCTTCTTTCAAGTGAAGAAGCTTTGCTTTAGTCCAGGGGTGGGCAACTTTGGGACAGCTAGCATTGGCTATGAGTCAGGGCTCTGAACCCCTCTAGCCCTGTAGTCACCAGACAGAGGCTCAATCTCCAATGCAATAGGTCCTTTATTATACGGAAGCAGGCAGCTGTTCACACAGTACAGATTCAGCACTTGTCTAAACTGCCCCAAGCCTAATTGGCTTATCTTCAGAGATAGGGACTTGGATCAGGATAGAAAGTTGCTGCTAAATTAACTGGAAGAGCTTGCTCAGTCCCACCTCCAGGGAGAGTCCTCCACCAGGTGTCTCCAGGGACTGGCTAACCCAGTAGAGTAGGGTGACCATACGGAAAGGAGGACAGGGCTCCTTTATCTTTAACAGTTGCATAGAAAAGGGAATTTCAGCAGGTGTCATGTGTAGGCATGCAGTACCTGGTGAAATCCCCTTTTCATCGCAGCAGTTAAAGCTGCAGGAGCCCTGCCCTCTTTTGTATCTGGTCACTCTAGTATAGCTCCTGCAGCTTTAACTGTTGCGATGAAAAGGGGATTTCACCAGGTACTGCATGCCTACACCTGACACCTGCTGAAATCCCCTTTTCTATGCAACTGTTAAAGATACAGGAGGCCTGTCCACCTTTCCATATAGTCACCCTATAGAAGAGCATCTTAATTCCCTAGTTTGCTCCACCCGCTCAGAGCAGTAGTGAACTCAGTGTGGGCCTGTTCAGACAACACTTCAGGCTCTGTGGTTAGCGAAACTGTGGTTCTCTGTGGTTAGCACTAACCACAAGCCGTGCTGTCACACACAACACTTTAAGCCGCGGTTATTTCTGCTAACCCTGCTGCAGATGGCCCGGCTGTGGTTAGTGAGTGAGCAGGATTTAGCAAAACGCATCACACAAGACACCTTAAACCCTCCTGCTTGACCAAAAACCTTAACCAGCAGGGTTTAAGGTGTCTTCTGAACAGGCCCATCGAGTTGTTGCTTTCCCACAGAAGGGAGAAGTGGTATCTGGCCCTGGCCCAATGGGTTGGCGTGCCCTTGAGAAGATCCTTCACTGATTCCTGGAGTCTCTTGAGGAATTTCCTCCCCCACCTCCGCTGCCCCATCTCTTCTTCAAACTCTGATTCTTTAAGCCTCACAGGGAGCCTGGGCCCAATCCCAATATCATGCAAGCTAGGGATTATGGGAATTGTAGGCCAAAGCACCTAGAGGGCCAGAAGTTGCCCAGCCCAGGTTTAGTGCCATACATGCTTTTCCTGGTGGCATGTATTCTTTCCATGTATGCTTTTCAAAATGCACACCTAGCAAGAGTGTGGTATGCAGCAACTTGTCATATCGTCGTACACAAAATAGGACTACGATTTTCGTTTTTCAGAAAACTGTTGCGCCACAAAGATTTTCTGGATTTTCTCTTGAAGCTTACACTCACAGTTGGCTTATGCTCAGGACTAGTTTTGCTACCTGCTCAGTTAGGAAAAATAGGTGCGAATCCACCCTTTTGTTTGGATTCCTTTTAAAGTGAAGGGGTTCCTAGAATCTGAAGTGTAGGTAAACAAAAGTGTGTTTGTGTAAGTAAAAGGTAGTGGAGTAAGCAAAGTGTAGAGAAGGAGCTGCCGAGGAATTATAATGCTAAGAATAATCGGCTTCGTCCAGCTGGCTGGAGTAATCCCTTGGCGTTCTGAAGGTTGAAGTCTCAAACACTTCCAGGGAAGGAGCAGCGTCAACAAGTAAGCCCTTTACAAGGTGCCCATTTAATCTCTTCCTGATGCTACTCTCGGAAGTAATGGCCCCCAGCTTGAGATCGCAGTCAGATGTCAAGAGTTACCTAGCACTGGAGTCTCCAAAGAGTGGCTGCGAGAGAAACTTCTCATCTTCATCCCTCTTGGTATTTGAGAGATGCTAAAATTGTATGCGTCGGACAGTTGCGTATCTTTTGGCAGAGCCTGGAAATGAACCTCTAGCTCCTTCCAGCAATCACAACCCAAGACTGAGGGAAGATATGATAGCACTCTCCAAGGACTTGAAAGGTTGCCCCACAGAGGAGGGCCAGGATCTCTTCTCGATCCTCCCAGAGTGCAGGACACGGAATAATGGGCTCAAGTTACAGGAAGCCAGATTCTGGCTGGACATCAGGAAAAACTTCCTGACTGTTAGAGCGGTGCAACAATGGAACCAATTCCCTAGGGAGGTCATGGGCTCTCCCACCCTAGAGTCATTCAAGACACAGCTGGACAGCTACCTATCAGGCATGCTTTGAGGTGGATTCCTGCATTGAGCAGGGGGCTGGACTCAATGGCCTTATAGGCCCCTTCCAGCTCAACTATCCTATGTTTCTATTATTTTGTGAAGCCGCTAGGATTGGAGGGAGGTAGGCCCTCCTCCCAGCAATCATGGTCTGCTGCCACCAGTCTGCCCAAGCTGTTTGGCGGGCTGATGAGAGTAGATTCTGCTGGAAAACAGTGGGAGAATCCTTGTATGCCCATTTCCCAGAAGAATCAGTCAAATCTGCTGGGAAATGGGCACGCAAGGAAGACGTTCCTGGTGGGCCCTGTAGTTGCATGTGCAGAGAGGGAATGTGGTGGGGAGCAGAGCTTCCATGGTGGGCTGGACTGGTGGCCTCTGCGGGCTGCATGTGGCCCATGGGCCATGTGTCGACCACCCCTGTTCTATAAGAATGCCATCAAATGTGAAGTGGCCCTTTCTTCCCCTTCTGTACCACATGCAGCAGACACTGCTATGCTCTTAAGCAAATTTTTTCAGTGTGACTTTGTGCAAGAAGCATTTATTTCCAGTGGATTCTGGCAGCGTTCCCATTACTGATCTGAATGCAAATGAATTGGGTTGCTTTGATAGCTTAAATTCCCCAATAATTTGAACTGAAATATTTATAGGACATAGTCATGATCTTAAAAAGGCACACGGAAACTTGGCTTCAGTTCCTGTTGCAAATTAACGCATCGCTGACTACTGCCGCAGGGAAAAAAAACCTTTAAAAATAATGGTCTTCGTTGTCTCTGCAATCAAAATATTTGGCGCTTGTTTTGGTATTAAAATGTAGGTGGAAGTATTTGGATTTCTAGGCTTGCCCAAAACGTAAGAATTCACCTACGTTGAAAGAATGTAAATCTAACAGTGCTAATGAACTGAGAGGTCAAGTAAA
Source organism: Anniella stebbinsi (assembly GCA_029215795.1). Lineage (NCBI taxonomy): Eukaryota > Metazoa > Chordata > Lepidosauria > Squamata > Anniellidae > Anniella > Anniella stebbinsi. The sequence continues at coordinate 365,025,547 of JARDYH010000001.1, read as the reverse complement.
TTCAGAAGTGACCCATTTGTTGAGATAAAGCTGCTGCCTCAGAAAGAGGGTTTTCAGTGCTGTTAAAGTCAGGAGAGAGTTGGAGATGCTGATCTGACCTATGGAGCAGAAGCCATAAGGAGAGCCTCCAACCCAAGCCCCCATGAAGTCAACATAATCCCCCGTAGTTCGCTCCAACCTCTATGTGCTCCATCTGATGTCCTTCATCTCTTCCCTTGCTCCTCCCTGTACATCCCCACAAATCAGCTCTGGGCCCCACCCCCCACCCCTCTGGAGCAGATCTGAGGGGTTTGCAGTGGGGATATGAAATCCATTCCCCCAGCAATGTCCATCCCATTAGCAGACAGATACCATTAGACATAACGCTTTGGTTCCATCAACGTAAGATTACATTTGATTTTAATTTTATCAACCTTTTGTTGTCGCTTGGCAGAACAGTCATCTTTTAAATAAATTAATTAATTAAACTAGGCTTGTTTCGAAAAGGCCTAGCTTCCCCACTGTAGGACACAATGATCAGGCAAGGCAAGAAATGCACACATACCAACAAAGATCAGATCCAACAACAGAGTCGGCATTGGAAAACTCTAATATACATGTGTCAAGGCAAAACAACAGTCTTAATAGTCCAGACCAGAAGGCATTCTGGGTAATGAAACACTTGGTTCATAGCAAACAATAAGCCATGGTCTATGAGAAAACCAGCGTTATATTCCACAGCAGGTTTTAACAATAAAAGGTTCAACATACCGGTCAAGAGTGGATGATGGGTCCAGGGAAGAGAGCATTTGGGTTGTCCTATTGATGGAAAGTCCAGTCAGAAAGTGTAACAGGCAGTAAATACAGATGGGCAGTTCTGCAGCAAGGACAAAGTCCCAAATTCTTTGCGTAGCATTAGTTGCCAGTGTGGAGTTTCCCGGTTACAAGAAGCTCAGATAGACCAGGCAGAAAGCATTTGGCAAAAGAAGACCATTGCAGAAGAGGAAGAAATGTTCTAGGCCTTAAAAGACATTGACAGCAGCAAACCCTCCTAAGCCCAATATTAATTACTTCATTCTGACAAATGAATCTGACCCCTAAGCAATTATCACATCAAACCATGGCGTTTCGGCTCTGCCCTCTCAGGCAGCCGAAACATCCCCCTAAATATCCTTGTTTCCCGTGGAAGATTTCTCCAGAAATCAGACCAAGTCCGAAATGCAGCTGTTTGATAAGGCCTACTCTTTCAGATTTTACCCTTCCTTTTGCCCTTAATTAGCCAAGAAGTTAGATAGTGATGGGTTGGCATGGCAGCCACCTTTTCTGCTGCTGTACTGGACTGCACCTATGCTTACTAAAAGCTGAAGCAGACTTTGGTTCAAAGGCAGCAAGACCCACTGAGCCAGGGCAAAATCCCAACAGCTTGTGCAAAAGAACCTCTCGTGGTTTGCATGGCCCATGTTAATTAGTTTGGGATGGGCTCCATTTGGATTTTCCGCCTGAGGCAATCAAAAGTCTTCAGATCCAGGTAAATGAAATCCTTCTTCTGGATCTGTAAATATTTGCCTTGGGAAGATTGCCACGAACATCGAAAAAACGGCTACTGCACTTGTGAAAACAAATCCTTGCATGCGTATTTACAAAAAGTGGGGGAAGCTATTCATGGTAGGTTTCGGCCCTGTGCAACCATCTGTCCACAAAACTCTGTCCGTGTAGCAAGAGAGAAGGGAAGGGAAGAGAAATTCTTCCACGCCACTTTTAAGCTAAAGACATCTTTACGTTCCTGACACTTCCATTGGATTTCCTTCTTTTTAATCAAGAGGGCCTCATCTGTTTGATTTTGTTGCTTTGAATGGGGCTTCTCAGACCTTGTAATATTTAAACGGCATTTTTTTAAAAAGGTAGAAGAGTATCAGACCAATAAAGCAGGCGAGTATTGTTAACTGTATGACTAAAATGTATCCGTATCAAATGCACGCCTTAGGTGGCGATGTGAAATATTGGAAAAGTTGGATGAAGTACCAGATATACTTGCTTTTCTGGGCGACATCTGAAGAAGAAGATGATGCGTTATCTGCTTGTGTGAGGAGAACATCCATCTTCCCTTTTTGGACATGACCCTGAAGTAAGGAGACCATATGGAAAGGAGAACAGGGCTCCTGTATCTTTAACAGTTGTAGAGAAAAGGGAATTCCAGCAGGTGTCATTTGTATGCATGCAGCACCTGGTAAAATTCCCTCTTCTTTATTGTGACAGTTAAAGCTGCAGGAGCCCTGCCCTCTTTTGTATCTGGTCACTCTAGGCGAGACTCCTGCAGCTTTAACTGTCACAATAAAGAAGAGGGAATTTCACTAGGTGCTGCATGCCTACAAATGACACCTGATGAAATTCCCTTTTCTCTGCAACTGTTAAAGATACAGGAGCCCTGTTCTCCTTTTCGTATGGTCACCTTACCCTGAAGTACAGCGACAGGGAAAAGAAAAACCTCAGAAGTGAATGAATTTCAGATGATAGGACCACCCCAGAAAAGACCCTGCAATACGTTCCTCTGAGCTTAACCTTCCAAACCGAGAGGACACTGAGCAAGGTTTCTTTCCTATATCTCAACCAGATGGGCCCACTTGGAAAGAATCATTCTTCAAGTCAGCCATACATCAACCTGGTGCCCTTTAGATGTTTGGGACTACAACTCCCAGAATCCCTGACCATTGGCCATGCTGGCTGGAGCTGATGGGAGTTAAAGTCCTAAACATCTGGAAGGCACCATATTGGAGGATGCCGCTTTAAGGTTTGTCCCAGCATCTTAGAGGTTTATTGTCTCAAAATGTGTCAAAGACGTCATTATGGTTACTTCAATATTGACACATGCTGGTCAGCATGAGATTTGCTGCACTCTGGAGCTCCTCATTCCAGAACAAAAGTAGCATTAAAAAGCAGCAGAGGCTGGTTGCACCGATATCAGTGAGGCGGTAAATCCTTTCCGGATTTCATTCAGCACCAGTCAGGACTCTATAGAAGCCATCCAGGATGCTTCACATAAGAGTTCCGACCGGTTCTGACTGAAACCCGGAATGGGTTCATCGCCCCACTGACATCAGAGCCACCAGCTTGCACTGCTAAAAAGCAAGCACAGTAAATAAAGTGTGAATTCAGTGCTATATTAAAAAGATCAATAATTCTATTTTAATACAATTCCTAGCATTGGAGTGGGGGCATGAAGGAAAGTAATGTGTAAAATTCTCCTGTTAACTGCAGATGGGGGGCGGTTGCTGTGTTAAATGAGCTCTATGTTGTCAGTGTATCCCATGTTCATTAGGCTGCCTTTTTCACAATACAGATACTTGAAGTTCCTCCCTTCTGACACACAGTTACCGCATTAAAGCTTAGAGCTAGATAGCTGTGTGCACAGAGCCTGTCTCCGCGGAACTGAATTTACGAGCCATTTTGGTCACACTTGCAGCATTTTGCAGTATATGCTGGGCCTGCTCTTTGTGAGCGTCTCTTTCTTCTCCCCCCAGGAACGGACACAGTCAGATGGATGCAAATTATTCTGCCCCCCAAACCACCCTCTAATGAGAAATGGGACGAGGGCTGGCATCCATCTTCAGTGGCATTTAAGCTAATTGTATAATTCAAGGCCAATTTCAGCTATGATATTAAGATTTGAGGAAGAAATGGGTCGTAAGAGCTTGCAAGGCAAAACATCCGCGCCCATGAGCCAGAGGCTGGTGGGAAGGAAGAGACTGGGCTTTAGAATGAAGATCACAAGTGAATGCTTTCTCCCTACAATTTCTTCTTGGCACAACAGATTGGCCAAGGGTAAATGCAGGCCCCAATCCGGCTAAAATCGTAACAGAGTCCAGTTTGAAAGCATTAGAGCTTAGTCACTTATAACCTTACCTGGACTGTTGTCATAAAATATATCATGGATGTATTTTAAATGTAACTAGGGATGGATGAAATCCCACGTGCCAATTCAATCCATTCATTCCACATTAATCTGCAATTTGTTTTTTTAATCCACATGAAATTTGCATTGAAATACATGTTTAAATAGTATTTTCTCTCAAAATACACACTTCTAAACATATTTTCTCCCAAAAGACGCATTTCTAAACATAGGCCTGGATCACTCATAACACTAAGCCATGGTGTGGTTTGTTGAAATCTAGATTGTTTTGGGTTTGCATCTGAACCCATCCCCACAAACAAACTATGGTTTGTTAACCAACTATTATTATTATTATTATTATTATTATTATTATTATTACAATTTTATCCCTCCTTTTAGCCAAAAAAGGCTCTCAAGGCGGCTTGCAAAAATAATTCTTAAGACAACTAGAAATAGAGCAGTGGTTTGTTGTTGGCTTAAGAAGTGTAGCTTGTTTAAACCATAGCATGTTGTGATGTCTGAAACCAGATCCATGGCTTGTTTGCATTGCTGTCTACCCTGAAACAGAGGTACCCAGCAAGAACATCCTGAAACCCAAGTGCTCTGAAAGGTTGGCAGAATGGGCAGGAGAGAAACAAAGCGGAAATAGGGACAACAAGCCACTATTTGGCTTGTTGTCCCTATTTCACTATTAGCAATTCATAGCTAAAGCAATAAACCATGGTTAGTATAAACCACGGCATAGTGTTATGTGTCAGTACAGCTATAGTTTGGTGCTTTTAAACTGTTGAGAATTGTGTCACAACAGCCTGAGGAATGTAAAATCCAGTGGATTATTCCTATCCACACATAAGTCCAAGAGGTATGGATCAGGTCTGTTCATATTGAAATTCACGAAGATCAAATTCTTGAAAGCATCCTGATTATCAAAACTTGCCTTGTAGAGATACTAAGGAAAGTTACTGGATTACTTTTATAATTTTATTATACAATTGGTAGCACAGATTTATAGAGCGAAAGGTCGTATTTAATAGATTGTTTTCATTTCCCTGTTGAACTAACATACCACATACCCTCTCGCTCGTATTCCCCAGCAACTAGCGTACATAAGACATACTGCGTCAGAGAGCCGCCAATGCATAGTGATGTGTGGGCATTTCATGTTTGTGAATTGTGAGCCGCATTTGTATCTAGCAGACCCAGAGAAACTGCTCATCCTTCCAGTGCTGCCAAGGTCAGCAAGACCTTGTTTTATCTGCCAAGCTGAAAGTTGAGCATGCAAAGATGGGGTTGCCGGGGATTAACCTTCACTTGCTGGCCCGATTTTTCAAATAGTCTGAAAATGCAGTGAGGTGTGGGCCAATGTTTGCCTCTTAACCGTTTTGAAGCCAGTTACCTCTTCCCCATAGTCTGAAAACCACCTAGGTTTCCTTTCACACACACCAACCTAATGACCAGGTACCAGACAACCTGAGTCATGATGAACACGCTTACAGGGAGGAGGAAGGACAGATCTACATGAAGATCAAAACCCACCAGCTTTTCTAAAGGGCTTTTGGTCACCAGTCAGAAGAGGGCCACAATATCTGATCTCCCTGGGCTCCACTCCCAATGAGAGCATGCGCCCTCTCCCCCAGAGTTTGCCCAAGAGCAGGGGATTCTGGGATACACACTCATGTCAGTTAGGCCCCAGCGAAAGTGAAGGCGGTAGGTAACCCTGGCAGACAAGGGTCTAGATCCAAGGCAGCAACTGGGAAAGAGGAACAGGAGTTCCACAATCATACATTCATAGAATCATAGAATCGTAGAGTTGGAAGGGGCCTATAAGGCCATTGAGTCCAACCCCCTGCTCAATGCAGGAATCTACCTTAAAGCATCCCTGACAGATGGTTGTCCAGCTGCCTCTTGAAGGCCTCTAATGTGGGGGAGCCCATGACCTCCCTAGGTCATTGGTCCCATTGTCATACTGCTCTAACAGTCAGGAAGTTTTCCCTGATGTCCAGCCGGAATCTGGCTTCCTGTAACTTGAGCCCATTATTCCGTGTCCTGCATTCTGGGTTGATTGAGAAGAGATCCTGGCCCTCCTCTGTGTGACAACCTTGCCGGTACCGCAATCACATTGCAGCTCCCGTCACATAAGAATCAGCCTCTGGCTAAAATACCTTAGCCTTCTGAATCAAAAGCTCCGAAACACCCCAAGGCGCCTCTGGACGTGTGTAAGCGAGCTCTTGGAAGACAGAATGTTCGCTTAAGCCCTCATTAAGTGTGGGTTCCATTCTTCTCAATGCGTATTAATGAAAATGTGCATGACCAATCAACGAAAACGCAACTTACATACAAACAGCTTGGCCTGCCTGTCATCTTATCTCCAATTTCGCATGCTTCTTCACTCCGGTGCCCTTTCGCTAATCTCCCTTGACCGTACCGTGGCCTCCTGGTTTGCATTACAGCGACCGCAGCCGATATATCCAGAGTGCTGTGGATTTTTTTTTGCAAAAAGCACCACTGGATAATTATCCTTTCCCAACTGTGCTTTGACTCTTCTCTTTTTTTGTCTGTTTGTCTGTTTTGTGGTTGTTCTTTTTTGCTGTGTGACCACTGAACTGCACGCTTTTTTTCCTGCCTATTCCCATGCTTCTGCTCTGGCTGTAGGACTTCTTTGTGAACAATAACTCCAGACAGGTAAGTGCGCTTCTGCCCAAATCTTCCGTTGAGTGAGCGAGCGGTTGGTGCTGATATACCCAGTATTCACTGGAGCAATTAAATGCTGGAATCGTGCATTTGTTTCCAAAAGGACAGAGGACTCAGGGGTGCTAATGGTTTCTAACATTTCAAAAATAAAAAAATATCCTAAATCGCTTTCTGTTATCTACCCGGGGGAAATGTTAGCGTAGCCGTGAGTGCATGTAAGACCCGAAGAGCCCGTTATTTGAAATAACTTCATTGACTCAGAGCAACAGTAGCGTCTTAGCAAGAATATTAAGACTGTCCTCCAGCACCACAGAGGTTTAGAGTCAACCTGAAATTCTTGGTTAATGATGACTTATTCCTTGCCTCTGTACCCTTTCTTTTTGCAATTGGCCAATGCTATGTTTTCCTGCAGAATGTCCACAGGTCGCTCAGGTGCTGGGTGGGTGGTGGTGATAGAATTAATCTGTGCAATCCACTAAGTCTTTTTGTGAATTTTCAGGGATAATGCCAAAGTTTCTAAGGTCCTTGTTATGATGGGCCATTGTTGTATCTGGTATATTGACTGAACTAATTTGACAGTTTTGTTTCTCTCCCCCTCACCTTCAGCTTTTGGATAGACTGGGATAAAAATCCTAAAAAATTCTTCCATGCCCAAGGCCAAAGATCTTGTTGGTTATTTTAAATCGATGTGAAATTCCACTCTTGTGTATCTAACTCCAGCCTTCCCCCAATATGGTGCCCTCCAGATGTGCTGGACTTAGGGATGCACAGATTTTATTAAATTAGTTCCCTCTGTGTTTTGCGGATTGCTGGGTGTTTTTTGTTCTGTCCTTTGCTCATTGACAGAGTTGGATTTCATATACAGGAATTTTGTTCCTAGTTGCAAATGCCCATAACGCGCATTAGTGTAAATGAGAACTTGCACTAATGCACATTTGCACTAGTGTTCAGTAGCACTAATGAGCACTTGTGCAAATCCCCATCCCCTCAAATCAAAAGACACTCTGCACAACTCAGAAAAAGCCCAGTGCATCGCAGAATCCAAAAGGTTAGATTCATAGCAGTCTGAACTCATTTGAATCCATTGTGGATTTATTTACCAATTTAATAAAACATTTATATCCCACCCTATATCACAAGGATCTCAGGGCCGGCGTACAGACAAATTCATACATATAAAATAGAACAATAAATATACAGTTCTAAAACAAATTAAACCATTAATATATTAAAACCAATATGAAATTTTAAAAACAGTAAAATCCAATTAAAACAAGACAGTGTGCAGGCTGGTGGATTTAGCCATCCAAGGCTTTGTTCAACAGCCATGTCTTAACCTGGCACCGAAATGAAGCCAGTGCCGGCACCAGTTAGGTCTCCAGGGGGAGGGCATTCCACAGCCGGGGTGCCACCACAGAGAAAGCCCTCTCCCATGTCCCACCATAGCATATATCTCACTTTGGTGGGGCACGGAGAAGGGCTCCTCCGACAGATCTCAGGTCTTGGGCAGGCAGGTATAGGAAAGGCACCCCCTCAAGTATCGAGGTCCCAATCCATTGAGGACTTTAAATGTCATTACCAACACCTTGAATTCCGACTGGAAACATATTGGCAGCAGGTTGGAGAAGTCTGATCTACACCCTTGTTCCTACAAAAGCATGTAGTTCTGTCCTTTGGCCCATTCTTGGTTGCTTACCTTGTGAGGTAAGTTACCATTGCTGAGGAACAGCTCAGTGGTAGAACAGGAGACCCTGGAAAACAGCTGCCAGGCAATATAAAACAAGCTTTATAGGTCACTGTTCCATTTTGAACATAAAACTGCTCTATATTGAGCCAGGATATGGGTCCATCTAAGTGAATATTGTGTAGTATGTTTAACATTTCATGTTTTGTGCTTTAGTAGCTTTGTTAGCTGCCTCTCTTCTTAAACCTCTTTTAAATTATTGTTGCTGATTAAAAGTATTTGAATGTGTTTTGTCATTGCATTTGTTGCATTTGTTCTTACGAATTGCTTATTTATTACATTTCCATACTGCCTGAAGCTCTCTTTTATTATGTCTCCCTGAGAACTTCAGCTATAGGGTGACAATGATAATAATAGTAATAATCATCTGACAGACAGAGATATTTCCCAGCCAGGCTATTTTCAGGTCGCTGCTTGATTGGAGATGCCGGGAGATCAACCATGGATCTTCTGCATGCCATGCATGCGCTCTACCACTGAGCTAAAGGCCTCCCTCCTTAGTTCAGTGTTTTGAAACTGTGACAGTAGTTCAGCTCCCGTAAAATATAACTCTATACAAAATATCACGATTTGTGTATGCTAGGAACGGCTTTCCATGTTCCTCACTGTCCACACACTTGTGGGTTCTTAAATCTTTCCACCTGGATAAATATTTATACCTTTGTAACCAATAGCTCCACACACTCACACACACACACACACACACACACAAACCATTCTGGTTTATGAAACAGCTGATTGTATTTCAGTTGCAGACTGGATTGTAACCATCGACCTCAGTAAAGCGTCTTGATTGAAGCTCAGTTATGCTAGCATGTGCCGGACGTTCTAAAATGTCAGTGTGCATCTGCCTATTGATGGATTCTTTTATTGCTTCTTGCAGAAAGAAGACTCCCTTGACGACACGCTGAGTTCCAGGCATAAAGTGAAGGAGCTTTCAGTGATAGATGGCCGGAGAGCTCAGAACTGCAATATTCTTCTCTCAAGGTATCAGTGATGCATTTCCCTCCTTCATAGGAACCAGTGGTTCTGAGACTTTTTCTGCAAGGTGTCCTCTGAAATATTCAAAGACGCTCTGAAGTAGTACATGCATATCCCATCCCTCTTGGTTTATTTACTCTTACAGATAGAGATACGAATATAGGTGTGGATAAAACACAGCGTGTTGATTATGTGTGTAGGTAGGTCAACCTTCCACCAACATGGACTGCAGCTCCCATAATCCCTGACCATTGCCAGTGCTGGCTAGAGCTGATGGGAGTTGTAATCCAAATCGTCTGGAGGGCACCAGGTTGGGAAAGGCTGGTGTAGGGGAATGAGGTAAATTCATGAATGATAAATATCTGCCACCATGGTTATATGCTGTCACCTGGTTCAAGAGGCAGCTCCTGTGTGTCAACAATGCGATTATCAAGTGCTGAGCCCTCCTGCCCTGTTTGTAGTCAAACAAAGCAGTTGATCTCCAAGTAAATAGCCTTTCTTATGCAAATCAATCAGTCCAAGGCAGTTCAGGTTGCAGACCTTGTTGTCCTATGGCAACCTAATGCAAACATTGCTGATTAAGCTGACACAAGACTAAATAGACTGCTGTAAGGAAAGCCGTTACTGCAAATCTGGCGCCACTTTGCAGTACAGAACCTGAGAGGCATTCCCAGTCCCACCCTCAGGGAGAGTCTTCCCCTAGAGTCCTTTTACGTCCAGAAGCTGCTGCTCCCTCTTGGCCCAACATCTGGCTTTTGCATGAGTTGCTGTGTTCCCACAGATGGAGAGATTATGGTTGGGCTTTGCTCCAATTGATTAACCTGCATCTAGACCAATTGTCTCCCTGAAGTTCTGGTCCCTCCCCCACCACTTCGCACCTTTCTCTTCAGATTCGGAGTCCGTTCCCAAGGCCCACTTGAGAGGCGTCTACAGAGATGCTGGGCCTGATCCTGACCAGTGATGCCCCGTCGAAGACCAGATGTAAACCTCCATCCAGAATAGTTGGCTTCTCAGCCCACAGTACCTCCATGTTGTCTGGATTAAGTACCCTTGAGCTGATTAAAGTCTTCTATACAACAAGAGTCTTCCAGCTCCTGAGTCATCCTAGACCAGCCTTCCCCAACCTGACACCCTCCAGACGTGTTGAACCACAACCCCCATAATCTCCTGAGGCTGCGGTGGTTGGGGGTGATGGGAAATGTCCTGGAGCGTGCCGGCTTGGGGAAAGCTATTCTAAATGTTTATAAAATAAACTAGATACTGTCTAGCACAGAATGGTTCTGCCTTGCTATATATTTTATCTCTTCATGGCTCACTCTCTTGCTGTGGGGAGAAAAAGATTGTATAGTGAGCTCACATTAGATTTCTTCTCATCCTAGCAAATATTTGTCCTGTTCCATTTCCTCCCATCCCGATGAGTGCAGCATGACCATATATGGTTCTGGATTTGGGGATCTGTACTGAAGTTGTGTCCAAGAAGGCTAACTATACCTCTTCTTCGCACCTGGGGCAAGTGCGCTCCCTTAAATTCTCCTCCCCTGCTGGTTGCAATCAGGAAGCCAATGGAAGCCGCTAGACATGAGGGCTGTAACATCTTGCAGGATCAGAGCCAGCATGTGTCTGAATACCAGTCACTGAGGAGCAACTGTGGAGGAAGGCTATTGCCAGCGGAGACCAGTGCCTTCCATGTCAGTGGCGCAGTGAATCCGCTCCAGGTTTGTCAGAACTCTAAAGGAGCTATCCAAGGTGCTGAACTCAATCCCCAGTATGGGTTTGGCACCTTGGATAGCTCCTTTAGAGCTCTGACTGAAACCTGGGGCGGATTCATCACCCCGCTGACATGGAAGCCATTAGCCTCCAGTGGCTATTGCCCTCATCTCCTCTTTGCGGGCATCCCACAGGTACCTAGTTGGCCACTGTGGGGAAAGAGGATCCTGGACTAGCCATGCCTTTGGTTTGATCCAACAGGGCTCTTCTTCCAGCTGTGCTGAAGGTCAGTGTAGAGCCCGGTGACATTGCAACTTCACTCCGTGCCTCAGAGATCCCCTCCCTACTCCTTTCCCACCCCTTGCAGTTAAATGTCAGGTCTTTCCTCTGCTACCAAAAGCCAGCTAAATTGAGAGCATCTCCTATACAACATTTCAGAAGCCTTGTGGTGGGCTTGGACAAGTTTCCAGGGGGAAAGAGTTCTAGGGTTATGGGGCGGCTGTGAAGGATGACTATGCTCAATCATCATTTCTTCCACCATCACCCACCAAATAATGTAATATCCAGGCATGATTTATATCTAGACCCTTAAATTCAGATTCACTTGCCGTTCTGCCACTCATCAGGCACTGGGTAATAGGTGCTCAGAGGGCCCTACCAACTGCCTCTTTGTCGCATTTATTCTAATAGTCCAAGCCAAGAAGGTCCCATGTCTGTGAGGCTTATAGGGTTGGACTTGCTTTGCAGTAGCCAGGAAAAGAGCCGGGGCACCAATATTCTGCAAGAGCACCTGTTATCAACCAATCTAAAAAGTAATCTCAACAAATGCTCTGAAGGGCTCAATCCTATGCAGGTTTAGGCAGAAAAAAAGGACAACTTTGGGGGAGTTGTAGGACCTTTTTCTGTCTAAAAAGCCTCTTTTCCGAGGCTGGCTTTTCTCTCTCTCCCCCACCCCCACGGCCGGGGCAATGCTGCCCCTCATGACAAAGGTGATGGCGCTGCCCATGAAAAGGATGCTAGGGATACCAGGGCAGGATTAGCCGAGCCTGCTGTTAGCTTGGGTGCCCAAACACTGCCACAACCTTGGCTCTCTGCCGGCCCAGGCGTGGCATTCTTCATGCCCCCATCACAGTTTGGGCAGCACGACCTGCTACTCCTTCCTTTGAGTTTTCTCTTCTAGGCATGATACTTTCCAGGCCCCACAACTGCATGTTCAAGCTGCCTCTGCAACACTGATTTCACGCATGTGTGTGTGCGTTTCCTTCATTCTGCACGTTGTCTGTCAAACCCATCTCCGGACTGACTTATTTGGCTGAAAGAGGAGGAGGGTTCCCAGTCCAAAAGTGTGACCCTTCATCTCCATACTTCTTTGGTCTCTCCTCTCCGCTCCCCCCTTCCCAGCTTTTGGTTTGTCTCATCAACGCTGCCCACACCCATCAACCTTTGCAAGCTGTCACATTCCATTCGCAAGTTTCAGGGCTTAAACCCTTGCGACAGTCGATACCCATGACCCAGTTCCTCTCTCGGACGGGCTGCACTCGGCAGCTGCTGCCAACAGAGATCATTGTTATGGGTTTTCTGGATAGGCTTATAGCTTTTGCTGGCCTCTTTCCCATCGTATTGTCAGAGAAGAGGTTATTCTGTCTTGGCATGGGGAGACGTCTCGCGCTTCCCCGCCTCCCCCTCTCCCCGCCGATACATTCAAGAACTCTCCAAGCGCACATCCATGCAGCGTTTTGTTTTTAAGGCCTAGACTGCAAGTGCTGAGCTCATCCTACGCTCATAAGCCGAAGGGCCGCCTTGCCGAGCTGATTCCCTTGCTCGTCTGCGCAGCAGGTAGACACCAGGGCCCACACCTTGGAAGAGTGTACGAAACCTCTCACAAAATACGCAGTTCCTAGTCATTTCAGTGTCCAGTGCAGGCTTTGAATTCTTCTTAGGCATCCATGGTGGGACGCGCACACGATCCAGGACCCCCCACAACTTTAAATCTAGGAAACAATGCATCATTGGCAATGAAGAAAGAATAGAAAGGAATACAGCCACAAAATAACATCATTCAAAATTGGTTTACATTCATTGATCATCGGAGTACTAAACCATGCTCATCTATTGATGTTGGACACTGTATTTTCATTTTTTGTGAAGAGTTAATTAAGGAGAGAGGTATTCGTCTTAGATCTCATGGACTGAAGTTTGTAACAACCATGCATTTGCATATGCATTTATAATCTCTTAATAATAATAATAATAATAACAACAACAACAACAACAATACACACATACAAAACCTGCTACCTTTTACTGGCCCATCAGCAACTAGCCAGTATCACATTTCTCCAGCATTTTCCTTTCTGCCGCATTCAGTATTTGAATGTACTTTTCTGTGTTTGTCAGTAGGCATAGAGGCAATGGCTACCAGCTGCCCTTACTAAGTCTTTGAGGAATCCATTCTCTAACTCTGCCCACTAACTAGATGCCAATTTTGCACTGAGAGAGGGATCCTTCTTGTCCCAGAAGAGCTCACAGCTGAAGCTACTGTTGAAAGCAATATTAAATATGTTGCAGAAAGCGGCTCATAGTTCAGCCACTGAGTACATTTTTTGTTTTCATGGTCGCATGCATAACGAAGTAAAGGTCTGAAGCTGGTTTCTTAATCTCCAGTAGCTGGAGCTTAAGAACTCTGATAGCAGCTCTGCTTGGGAATGCGCCCATATCTCATCATCAGTTGGAACACCTATATTTTTTGAGAAATTGCTCTAGCTTACAAATAACAGAAAATACCAAAACTAAAGTCATAGATACCCAAATAACTTTAAAGTACTACAGTCATTCAGTGTAGAGTTCCAACATCTAAGAAAAGGTTTCCAATTCCTTTCAAAAGACAAATGTCTCACAAAACCTCTGGTACTCTCTTTGCTTTTTTAGGGTGCAATCCTATGCATATTTTGGACTTTTTCCTATGTGAACATGCATAGGATTGCACCCTTAACATGTGTCACGTTCAACTTTTTTTTGGTGGGGGGGGCAATCCTTCAGATTTAGTAGTTATTGGTGAATTCTGGGCCGGAGAGGCAAGGTTGTAATTAAAGCCTTCCGGTTTATAATCATATTACCAACACATTCAATACTTTTCAAATTAATGTGTAACTTTAAAATAAATCCAAAAGAGAAGATAGATGTCGCTTGTGGCAGGTGGAGATGTCCTGTTGTACCCCTCAGTGATCACCCCTCAGTCCCTTGTTCCCACATTGTTTTGAACTGGAGCCATTCATTCTGTATTTGGCAACGGCCCTGTTGCCTTATCCACCGTGGTTAAAGCCGTGGTTTAAGTTGTCTTCTGAACAGGGCCAGAAGGTTGTATTTGGCCCACTCTGCTCCTGGACTCATCGGTGTTGTTCCTTTTGCATTCCCGCCATTTCCTGTCGCTTCCCCCATTTTATCCTTTGACTGCATGTTCAGGCTAGGATTGTAGGGGATGGGGGTGTTCAGATGAACCCCCTTATATGCAAGGATGGGCCCTGACTCACCCCAGGATCCCTCCTTGACCTGGAAGGGCTCTACGTTGTTATGCACCCTTCTCACGTGTGCCAGATGCATGGAGGAGGGCATGGCTGGCACAACCCTTCCCCCTCAATGCATGGCGAGCGTTTGTGTGAACCCTTTCCCGTCAGTGCCGGCTCCAGGTGTAGGAGGGCCCTTGGGCAAGATGGCCCCAACGGGTCCCCTCCTTCACTGAAGCTACCTTCTCACCATTGCTCCTCACCCTCTTTCTCATCCTTGCTTCCATTTGCTTGCTTGCTAGTCAACCGGTGAGCGAGCAGAGAGTAGCATCTCCTGGTCCTCCTTCTCACCACCACTGTTGTCTGGGCAGATGAAGCATCAGGTTGTAAAAGGAGCAGCAACACCAGGGGGATTTTGCCAATGGACCCCCGCTGCGATGGGGGTCCTCAGCAGGTGCCCAACCGTGCCCACCTATGACACCAGCCCGGCTTCCGGTGTATAATATATGGCTTCACAGTGACCGGCTTTGCCCAGAGGCCAACCTGGAACTGGACACTTTGGATGCTGGATGCTTACCCAGTTTGCCTGCCATGCGGACCGAGTAGAATGTTCTGTTGTTTCTTTTCCAGGCTGAAATTGTCGAACGATGAAATTAAACGTGCGATTTTAACGATGGATGAACAAGAGGACCTGCCGAAGGACATGCTGGAACAGGTGAGGTTTTGGGGGCCAGTGAAGAGTCAGTGGATTAGATCCAGTGTAAGTCTGACTTAGAATAGACTCCATCGAAATGAATGGAACTTACATTAGTCACGACTAACTTAGGCCCCATTCATTTCTTTGGGTCTACTCTAAGACAGACTAACTGGGCTATAACCCAGTGATATAGGTTGTGTCTGCTACATAAATGTTTTCATATGAGAGAGCGCCTTCTCCTCTATCAGCCGGTCCGGTCACTGAGGACATCTGAGGGCATGCTCCTGATGGTTCCTCATGGACCTATGGCCCGATTGGAGTTCACCAGGAGAAGAGCCTTCAGTGTAGTGGCCCCCTTCCTATGGAACTCCCTGCCGTTGGGAGGTCAGGCAGGCATCAACATTGTGTTGTTTTCAGTGCCTCCTGAAAACTTTGTTGTTCCAAGAAGCTTCCCCAGAATGACCAGCCGTGGTTCAATCTGTACCTGTTCTTTTAAAATGTATTTTTTTAATGATGTTTTTCTTCCTTCATCCCATTTGTTCACCGTTCCAAAATCCTCAAACAGGGAGTGGTACATACCTATTGTGAATAAATAAATATATTTTATTGCCCGTAAGCTGCCCTGAAAGGCAGCCAAGAAATATTTTAAATAAATAAAATAAAATTACTGCCAAGATACATCACTATTTGTAGTTCAGACTTCCTGCATGATCTGAACTGTTTTGAGTGTGTGTGTGTGCGCTGTGGGGTGCTTTATAAAGTAATAAGATATTCCTTCTAGAAAAAGTAAGGAGAGAAGAAATTAGGACCTGTAGAACTGAGAGGTGCTCAGCTCCAGCTACCAGGTGTTAGAGTAGCCTCACCCCAACCTCACGCCCTCCTGATCCCATCATTCCGGGACAGCATGGGCATGCGGGCTGGGGACGATGGCCATTGCAGTCTGAGACATTGCAAGGGCCCCAAGTTGGGCAAGGCTCATGGTAGAAGATCTTAAACCAGCTTCACAGGTATATTTCTCCCTTCCACTGGAGGAGGAAGAGGAGGAGGAGGAGGAGGGGGGAAGGAAAGAAGAAAGAAGAAGTCGTAAGAGGGGCAAGTGTGTCTAGTGTCTAATTTGTCCATTTCCCACCCTTTTTAGCTTTTAAAATTCGTTCCTGAAAAAGCTGATATTGACCTTCTGGAGGAACACAAGCATGAGCTGGACCGGATGGCAAAGGCTGACAGGTTCCTCTTCGAAATGAGCAGGTGATTTTACCAGGCTGCTTCCCAGTGAACAAGCTACCACTCTTGCCCCCAATGCAGTGGGTTCCAGAGGCAGTGGCTGGGGCAGGCAGGAGCTGCCAGGGGTACTCTGTGTTCCCAGCAGAGATTGTGGTTGTTGTGAGGGCCTGAAGTGCAAGGGAGATGCCTCGTCTTTTCGTATATAGGGTGACCCTATGGAAAGGAGGACAGGGCTCCTGTATCTTTAACAGTTGTATCTAAAGGGCAGCAGGTTGATGGAGGGCTGCCTTAAAGTATGGTTCTTCTGGAGGGCCATGCGTTCCCCATCCCTAGTGTAAAAACGTGTCTCATTCGAAAAGGCGGTAGGCTTCATTGAGTATTCAGGCTGTGATTTCCCCAACTGTTTTTTGCTGCTGGTTTAATTTGAGCTTTTTAATCAGGTTGATTTGTAAGCCACCGCGGGCATTGCTGTAGGCAGTGGAAAAGCAGAGCACAGGTGACGATTTAAGCTCCTGGGGAATCTCTGGAACGCCATTTGAAACCCCATGATCAAGTGTACACGTGTCCTGGCCTCTGCAGATGTTTCACTGGGCAACCCGGAAAGCAGCAGCCACAATAAACCTCACGCCTGACTCTTTTCTGTCAGATCTTTTACTAGCCCCTGACTAGGTGTATATTTCTCCCCCCCCCACCTGCCCCCGCTCTCTTACAGGATAAACCATTACCAGCAGAGGCTGCAGTCCTTGTATTTTAAAAAGAAGTTTGCTGAGAGAGTTTCTGAAGTTAAACCCAAAGTGGATGGTAAGATTATTGCTGTTCTTGTCGTGTTAAAATTGCTAAAGCATAGAAAGGAAACGGCCAAAAGAACAAAGCCCTTCTACAACTGCAATCCTGCTGTCGATGAATAACATATGGTTCAAGTTTGATCTTCCTGAATGAGGGCAGAATTTCAATTTATTTTAAAGATTTTGAACGAAACGATAGTGTGACTAGAGTGGAGGGTAAGATGCCTCTCTCTCTCACACACACAGAGCACAAACTGGGGAGAATGGGCTGTGTCTTTATTTCCTCTCCCTCTTGACCTCTGTGCTAAAGGATTAGGGCACCACCCTATGTGTGTTTTGACAAAAAAAAATGACCTGCAACTCCCAGCATGCCCTGGAAGTTTGCCCCAAACAGGCTGGCTGGGGCATGCTGGGAGTTGCAGGACATTTTTTTGGCCTAACCATGCATAGGATTGTGTCCTTAATTGCTTTTCCAGTGGTAACATCTGTGAAGATTGAGCCAAGATGGCTACGGTCTTGCTAGGTGAGGCCATAGTCTGCCTGGCAGGACTGGGGCCTCTTGGCTGGGAAGGAGAGAGTTCTGAAAAACAAGTTTCTAATGCAGTGGCTGCCAGGTTCCCAGCAGCAGCACCTGGACCGTTATCTAGGGAGGCGAGAAGCCAAGGTCGCCACTAATTGGGAGTAGGCGCTGAGAGTTTTCAGCTGTGGAAAAATGTAGCTTGGAGGGAGGTGGGCCCCGTGAGAGCCAAGGAGGCTGGAGGGAGGGTTGGGGATTGGCCAAGGCGAGTTGTGGTACCAGCAGGCCCAAAAGGGATAAATGGTATAGTAGGGTGAGCATATGGAAAGGAGGGCAGGGCTCCTGTATCTTTAACAGGTGCACAGAAAAGGGAATTTCAGCAGGTGTCATCTGTATGCCTGCAGCACTTGGTGAAATTCCCCCTTCATCACAACAGTTAAAGCTGCAGGAGCCTTGCCCTCTTATATATCTGGTCAAGAGGACTGGGCTCCTGCAGCTTTAGCTGTTGTGATGAAGAGGGAATTTCACCAGGAGCTACATGCAAACAAACGGCACCTCCTGAAATTCCCTATTCTATGCAAGTGTTAAAGATACAGGAGCCCTGTCCTCCATTCCATGTGGTCACCCTAGGTATAGCACCACGTGTGTGAATGAGAAGATCCCTGACCAAGCGAGTTTAGGGGAATAGTTAGGTTTTATTGCTTTAGCATCTGGCTCGTTCCAGGGAAAGACTTGTCACCTACGGGTGTGATTTAGAGTGGTTAATTGATTCTTGCATCGCTGCTGATCTACCTCACTTTCAATCTTTTCCCCCCATCCCCCTTTCCTCCCCCCTTCGTTCATGTATCTGTGCTTATATGGCTAAATGTTTGACCGAAGCCTTACGTGGATTCATTTTAAGTCCTTTTAATAAATTGCTTCAGTCCCTAAACATGTGTGGCTATTTCCAGAGGCTGGCTTGGGCCATTTGGCATTGGGCTAGAGAGGTGGGCTTTGGGATCTCGGACCATGAGTCCTAAGCTTACCTGGTAGGGAGGAGAGGTGAACCCTTGTCTCCCTTCATAGCACCTAGCTCTGGAAGTCCACTGTGAACCGTTCTGTGGAGCTGTGGTGTAAAAAAATGGCATATTAGGCTGCTGGGAAAATCTAGGGTGACCATCTGAAAAGGAGGACAGGGCTTCTGTATCTTTAAAAGTTGTATTGAAAAGGGAATTTCAGCCAGTGTCATTTGTATACAATTAGTTCCTGGTGAAATCCCCTCTTCATCACAATAGTTAAAGTTGCAGGGCCCCTGCCTTCTTTTGTATATGGTCACTCTAGTATAGTGCCTGCAACTTTAACTGTTGTGATGAAGAGGGAATTTCACCAGGAACTAATTGCATACAAATGACACTGGCTGACATTCCCTTTTCTCTACAACTGTTAAAGTTACATGAGCCCTGTCTTCCTTTTCAGGTGGTCAGCCTAGACTAGCCCTGATGGGTATGTGCTACCTCCAGTATCGGAGGCAGTAGGTCTGTGTGCACCAGTTGCTGGGGAACATGGGTGGGAGGGTGCTGTTGCACCATGTCCTGCTTGTGGGTCCCTGGTCGACAGATGGTTGGCCTCTGTGTGAACAGAGTGCTGGACTAGATGGACTCTCGGTCTGATCCAGCAGGGCTTTCTTATGTTCTTATGTTCCTGCTAGTGGCGCTATCTTGGGATGACTGCCTTCCTTTATTACATTCATATTTCTTTGCAATTTAATATCTAAATAGACAGTATATGTTAAGCCTGCTACGTAGTCAGGTTGCCTTTTCTGACCAGGTCTCCCCTCCCCTTCTCCTTTGTAGCGATCCGCACCGCTTCCACAGAAGTGTTCCAGAGCAAAAGCCTGAAGCAGCTGCTAGAGGTGGTCCTGGCCTTTGGCAACTACATGAATAAGGGGCAGAGGGGGAATGCTTATGGGTTTAAGATTTCCAGCCTGAACAAGATCGCGGACACGAAATCCAGCATTGACAGGTAAGCCGCTTCTGCCATAGAGTGTGTGGTGGTGGTGGGGGGGGGGGGCAGCAGAGGCTGGTGGCTCAGATGCTGGTGGGGTGGTGAATCCACTCCGGGTTCCAGATAGAACCAGACAGAACTCTAAGACAGCTCTCCAGACACCTTGCTAGCTCAGGTTCCTTCCTGAGTGAGTGAGAGGCAAGAGAAACCGTCTCTTTGTGGCTATGCATTTCATGCCTGCAAAGAACAACAGCAGAAATACGTCTGAGAAACAGCCCGGCCTGATGCATGAATCGAGGATTGTTACTGAAGTCCTGCATGTCAGCACATGTAACAGATAGTTGCTATCAGGGATGTACTCAACTTTGCCTATTTCCACCTTTGCTGGGGTGTGTTCAGGACATGAAT
This sequence comes from Anniella stebbinsi, assembly GCA_029215795.1. Classification (NCBI taxonomy): domain Eukaryota; kingdom Metazoa; phylum Chordata; class Lepidosauria; order Squamata; family Anniellidae; genus Anniella; species Anniella stebbinsi. The sequence goes on along the minus strand of JARDYH010000001.1, from coordinate 365,005,439 downwards.
CAGCCCAAGCGGCTCCTTAACCAAATGATTGGCTTGCAGATTCTCCTCCTAGCTTAACTGCGTGTCCTTCCTCATTCAGAGTGCTGATCAGCCTGCCATCCCATGTGGTGCCAGGCTGCCTGTCTCCCTGCTGCACACCAAGCAAGCATTTTTCTCCAAAGACCACATTATTGCACGTTTTTATTCCGTGCAGCGGGCTTAGACCAGACTATTGCACATCTTTCTCTGTGTTGTGCGATTGGCTTAGACTGGACTATTGCGCTTCTTTATTCTGTGCAGCGGGCTTAGAGCAGACTATTGCACATCTTTCTCTGTGTTGTGCGATTGGCTTAGACTGGACTATTGCATATCTTTATTCCATGCGGCGGGCTTAGACCAGACTATTGCACATCTTTCTCTGTGCCGTGCGATTGGCTTAGACTGGACTATTGCGCCTCTTGATTCTGTGCAACAGTTCCCTTTTCACGGATTCACGCTACATTTTCAGACGCCTATCGCTTCTTTTGAAACACTTATCCTTTCGCACCGATATGCAATTTTCACTCCTGCATAGGAAGATCACCCAAAGAATCTGCAGCATCCAAACTTACTGTATGTCCCTGCTTGCCTTTATCATAGGAACATCACCTTGTTGCACTATCTCATCACCATTGTAGAAAAGAAATATCCCAAAGTTCTCAACCTGCACGAGGAGCTGAAAGATGTCCCCGCGGCTGCCAAAGTAAAGTAAGTGTTTGCATTTGGGCAAGTAGTGTTGCTATTATTTATTTGTTTGTTTTTATGAGCCGCTGCCTAACAAAAAAGTTCTCAAGAGCAAGGAAGAGTAGATAAGCAATTAAAATGGCCATCATCGCTTCTGGAAAGTTCTGAGTGCTTTGTCCACCATCCAGCACTCTTAACTCTGTTCTGGATTCCATCCCTCATCTTTTAGTTCATGGCCATGTCTGCACCAGCCATCATCCCATATAACATAAGGGATCCCGTTATCAACCAGGGACGACCTAGGGACAAACCTGGGATAACGGAAACCGTGGATATCCCAGCTTTTCTGCGGTCCCAGGACCATCCCGAGGATCACAGCTGGTGTGCCGTGGCATCCCGGGTCCTAAAGTAGGCACGGAGCTGCATGGGGTGGCTCCGTGCCCATGGGGGCGGAGGGGCAGCAATTTTGCCACCCCCAGGATGGCGGGGTAGGTGGGGAGTTTGGCTGGGGGCGGTCTTACCTTTTTCGCCGCAGAACAGGGCTCTTCTTTTTTAAAAAAAATGGCGGCCACAACGTCCATCTTCCCTTCTGGGACATCGCGCAGCCGTCTAGACACTGGGGGAGGATCACAGAAGCAAGTAAGTCCACGATCCTCCCTCCCTCTACACCCTTAGGTGTAGATGAGCCCAATGTCTTCTCTCTTAGGGTGATTCCAGGTGAGGCTTTTTATCTTACGATCACCTTGCCTCATTCACTGAATTTTAGGGGGGGGGGGGTTCAGACGAGCATCTCTCTTCCATTTGTGACTCTCCCGTGTTTTGCCGCCATCTCCTCAAAAACTCCACTAAGCAGAAAATGCTGCACAAGGCCTTTTGATGGATAGCTTCCCTCTTACCGAATGCCAGTTAGAAAGTTTGCATCTTACATCATGCAAGTGAATATGGCCCATTTCGGACCTTAGCGCCCATCACCAGCGTCACGCACCAGTTGTAATCTGCTCCATGCAAGATGCCCTTCCAGAAGCCGGAGGCAATGCTGAATAGTTCTGGATTTTTATTTTTCAATGAGAGAAGCACAGATGGCTTCAGAGCTGCATTCTGGACATTTGGTAGGAGCAGCTTGGGAAAATGATGCGCTTCCTTTATTTCCGACAGCATGACTGAGCTTGAGAAGGAAATTGGCACCTTGAGGAGCGGGTTGAGGGCTGTGGAGACAGTAAGTACTGTTTACTCACTTAATAATCCCCTGCTATGATTTCAAGGAGGTGTGTTTTTTTGTTTTAGCAACTGGCCTTGGGTAGGAAGGACAGAAAGCTGTCTGAATTGGCTTTTATCTCTCTTCCTAGAGGCCACTTCCTTTCTCCTTCCTGACCCTGCATCTCATTATTTCTTAGTACCGTTTTATAGACCTGGGTAGTTTTGCTTTGTCTCTTTCTTTCATCATGTGCGGGTTTTTTTTAAAAAAAATGGGTTAAAAATAAATGGTGCAGATGTAATACTTAAGCTCTTAGAAGCTCAAGTGTAGAACCTCCGATCCTGGAAACGTTGGATTCCCAGAGGGAGGAACAGTACTAAAAGCGGATCAGGAGAATAAGCAGCAATAGAGCACAACCCCTGAGCGCAGTTGGGTTCCAAGGAAATACCTTCTTTCTCAGGGACTAGGATCAAGGCAGTTATAGAGGTCATTTTGGGTGCACGAAGGAGACAGCAGCTTTGGACATCTTCAGGATGGGGTTTAAAAAAGAACCCCGTCATTTGACTCTGAGGAATGACAGAGAGACGTCCTGAGATTCTTGGTTGAGTTTGAGCCAGCTGATTAACCATTACAAAACACACACACACACACACACAGATTTCCATGGAACAAGCAGGTAGAGGTTCCTGGAGCAAAAGAGACCACGGAAGACTCTCTGATGGTGTTTTAACCCACAGGTTTACCTAGAGGTGAGGAACACTTTCAGGAGTTGACCATATTTCCTGCCAAGGTTTTTAGAATGGCCAATTTGTAGGTCACCTCGTGAGTTGCTTGTCCAGGGCAGTGACTTAGAGGCCAGGAATGCATTGGCATTTATCCAGAGTTCCCATTGTTTACCTACTCACATGGGGGCAACTCCTGTTGATTTACACTAGATGACTCATAGGGTATGACCTTTGATTACATTAAAGACATGTAGCTATCATTCTACCATCAAGATCCTTTGGCATCTACCTGCTACGAGTGCCTTGCCCAGGCAGCCTTTTTTTTCCAGAAAAAGAAGCATTGGGATCAAACTACACACTATGTAAATTGCATAGCACGTAGCTGAGCCCTCTTTCTTTTTACTCTAGAGTAGTTGTGTGGGGTCCAGGACCACCGCACACCAGGAAGGGAACATTAAACCTCCCACCCCACTATGTTTGCTTTCCAAAATCACACACACACACACACACACACACACACACACACACTGGTTAAAAGAAGAAGAAATGCCTTCACTGCTGACCGTGGAGTGGGTGATGAACAAGCCTTGGACCTGAGCTCTTCAGGGGTTTGTAAGTTCCTACCACCAGCTGGGATTATGCCCTGCAGGCATCAGTGACATTATACATCAGTGACCAAAGCAAATTTGTTTCCACCAAAGGAGCTGGAATTCCAGAAATCTCAGCCCTCCCATGCAGGAGACAAGTTTGTTTCTGTCGTCAGCCAGTTCATCACGTTGGCCAGCTTCAGCTTCTCAGATGTGGAGGATCTTCTGGGAGAAGCGAAAGAACTGGTAAGAAGCCAACGTAATTATTGGAGGCCTCTGCAGCAGCAGGTCTTTCTGCTTTCACGTGGTGTCTGCAGTTTTGGCTGTGGTGAGATTTATTTCCATTTTGCAGCTGGATAACTGAGGCCAAGAGAATTGCCTGAGGCTGCTAGCTGAGCCAGGCCCTTGAACCAAGACCTTCCTCCCCCTTATGCTCAGTTTGCCATAGGCCAACCTTCCCCTGTTAAGTTCTTGCTCTGGCCAGCCACAGCATGGTCACCATTTGTCAAACGGGCCTGCTGCTCAGGTATGGCATTGGGTGGCACCCTAGCCAAATCGGCCATTTTGCTGCTGCTGCTAAGTCTGAAAATGCATGACACGGTAAAGAACCATGGCAGCAGGCCCATCAGAATGGAGCATCAAACAAGGAATGAACTTAGGAACGAGGTTAATAGAGAATGGTGAATAGTCACAGACCTGCAGTCAGTATAGACGCGGCCACCTCAGGTCCAGTTTCCAGCCTACTTCTGGGCATCAGCTTCTCAACCTGTACAATGGTGAAAGGCATTCACTATGTCTAACGCAGCACTCACTATATCTTATGTTGATTTTAGTCAGAATGTTGCTTACAACACAAAAATAAATATTATGCACGCTAGTGTAGCTTCCACAAACTTGGACGGGTGCAGTTTCCTTCACACACACAAAAGGGGGGGCAGAGGAGAGAATTACTTTTCAAAAGCTTCACTGGCACATTTGGTTCCAATCTCGAAGCATGTGGCAACGATAAATAACATGCAGTAGCGCAAACCTTCAAAGAGAAGTCGAAAGTGCAAGTTTTCCCTCTCCCTGTCATGCGTTTGGGTTTTATATCTTCTGCGCTCCAATATTGAGCTCGGTTTGGTTTTATTGCGCCTGAGTTAATAAAAGAAGAAGGAAAAAGAAGAGCTAGATAATAAATGGCCTTAAGCAAAACAGAGGTGTGACTTCCTCAATGGTTTCAAAATGGCGGCAGTGGTTCATGAAGTGGAGGAGGAGGAGGAGGAGGCAGGTCAAACCTTTGACGAAGGACAGGGGGCTCTAATGAGTTGGGGGGAGTGGTTGAGAGCGCAACAAGGTTGCCTGCAGGCATAGGTGTGCGCAGCACATTTCATTAGGGTGGGTACCCAGGAAATTTTATTTCTTTTAAAATTATTATTATTATCATGTTATCTCTTTCTTGCTCGTGGCGGTTTTTATAGACGGACGTGACGGCTTTGCCAAGTCATGCTGTCTTTTATTGATTGAGGAATTTACTGATGATTGAGCCTGTTTTAAGCATGACTGCTTTCCGGATGTTGGTGTGGATGTATTCTGGTAGGCCCAGTTTCTGGAGGTTTTCTGTATAGTTTTTTGATGTGATGCCGGTGACTGAAGTGACTAACAGGATAATTGTGACCTTTTCCTGTTGCCATCGTTCTTTGACTTCCATGGCCAGTGGTGTATATTTGTCTCTCTTCTTCCTTTTCAACAACATTTTTGTCATTCAGTATTGCTATGTCAATGAGGTCTGCGCGCTCGCCATGTGCTGCACAGTCTGCAAGCGCCCCGCAGCTGCCTGCTTCCCCTGCGAGCCGCCTGCTTCTCCCCGTTTTTTGTAAATGCTGGGATCCCGAAAGTGCTCAGATCTGATCTTGCACACCATGGCTGCCGTAAATAGCCATTTCCGCAAGATTTAGAGTCGTAAAGGGCCCCTGTTATGCCCCTAATCTTGCAGAAATTGCTATTTACGTGTCATCGACCAAACAGTGTTGGCGAGGCCATGAGCATCCACCGCTCCCGGCAGTGATGGGAGTTGCACCCTAACACATTTGGAGGGTACCAGGTTGGGGCAGGCTGATCTAGGTTAAGAAGCAGCAGCAGCTGCTGCCTGATATGGCTCTGGTACGTGATCACTCAGCCAATTATTATAAGAGGCTTCCACTACCGTCCCCAAATCCTCTTTTTACCCTCTAGATCAGGGATGCGGAACCTGTGGCCTGCAGAGCTTCTGCATCTGGCCCACGGAGCCTCCTTGGGTTCCACCAGGGGGAGTGTTTGGCCTCCATGCCCCTGCCCCTAGGGGAATCCCCATGTCATCTCCATTCTCAGATCAAAGATAACAGTGGGCATGCAGGCACTGAGGGGTGTGGGTCCACATCCCCACTGTTATCTTTGCTCTGAGATCGGACATAACAGCGAGGACGTGGGCACTGGCCCAGGGCATCAGGGGGTGCCCAAAGCCAAGGGCTCAGCCGGTGCTGGGAGGAGCGGCCAAGTCCCTTCCCCCATGCTGGGAGAGGCACAGAGAAAGGCCAAATGCGGGAGGGGGCCATGATGTCAGTGGGGTTCTAGTGGGGATCAATTTAGCCCACCACCCCAACCCAATTCTGCACCCCTGTCTGATGATGTAGTGACATCCTTGGCATGATGGACTGGGAGAAAGACATTCAGTTCTGCAAATCTACAGTTTGTCGTTTTGCCTGAAGTGACGGTTGGGAAACTGCAGCCCTCCAGATGTTGTTGGACCATCATCACCATTGGCCATGCTGGCTGGGGCTGATGGGAGCAGTAGTCGAGCAACTTCTAGAGGGCACCAGCTTCCACACCACTGGCCTACAGCCAGATGTGAAAGAGGGTTGATGTATGGAAGAACAACCTGCTCCAGAACGTGATGCTTAATTAGATACGAGAGGGCTTAATTAGACAAGGAGAGGGCTGTGTTGGGTCGGTGGAGCTTTGCAGTAGCCTGGGCCATTGTCTTCTTCCAGTTCACCAAGGCAGTGAAGCATTTTGGAGAAGAGGCCAGCAAGACGCAGCCAGATGAGTTCTTCGGGGTCTTTGACCAGTTCCTCCAAGCTGTGAACGAAGCCAAACAGGAGAACGAAAATATGCGGAAGAGGAAGGAGGAGGAAGAGCGGCGGGCGCGCATGGAAGCACAGGTAGGGCAGAGGAACGTTCCGGAACCTTCTAGCATGTGCACTGTGGGTGGGTAGGAGGTGCCTGGTCCTGTGCTGTTCATTATGGCCAGCCCTTGCCTGAAAAGAGCATCATTTGTGCCATTTATGAACATGGGGAGCCGCCTTGTACAGACAGAGTCGGACTGCTAGCACATCTACCCTCAGGTTACCTGTTCTGACTGGCAGCAGCTTTCCAGGGCCTCCTTAGGAAAAGGTCTCTTGAATGGAGTCCTTTCATAGAAGATGACGAGATGAACCTGGGACCTTCCTTATGCCAAGCGAATGCTCTGCCCGAGACCCAGCCCCTCCAAGGGGCTCGTAATTGAGTAACACAAGTCACCAAAGGCCGTGAATGGAGGACTCTGGGAAGCCCAGCACCCTTCCAGATGCCGGGGTTCAATCTACAGAGTCAGAGTTGAGCACTCCGCCTTTCCCTCACCACTGACAGTGTCACAGCAATGGCCCACGTATTCAGGGATTTGGAGGTTGGACTTCCTGATCAGAACAGAGGCATTTCCAGACCGAATTGAGCCTCAGCATCACTTCGTCTAGTCTAGTCACATGCTGACAAAGACACACAACTATCAGATTTAATTTTTTTTTGTTTTCAAACAAAGATAAAACACAAACAATATAACATAAAACATTAAGATGGACCTGAATTTCTCCAACATACAAAAATATCTACATTTTCTTTTATGCTTTATCAAAAACATAATAAAAAAAGAAAAAAATAGTGAGTGAATTCCCTGACTTCCCTGTCTTATCAATTATTTTTCTTCCAATTTAGTCGCTGAATCCACATGCAAATATGTCCTTCCGTTCTCTCTCTTTTAAAAAAAATCTATCAGAGGTTTCCATTCCTCAGTAAACCTGACTGTTGTTTTATCTTTTCTTATCGCAGTGAGTTCTGTAATTTTCAATAGCCATTCCTCCTCTGTTGGTACTTTCTTACTCTTCCAGTTCTGAGCATATATTAATCTTGCTGCCGTTATCATGTATAAAAGCAAAGTTCCATAACTTTGACTCAACTGTTCATCTATTAATCCCAGCAAAAAGTACTCCGGGCGCAGTTGTATTTTAATCTTCAATACTTTTTGCATTACATTATGCATTTGTATCCAAAAGGATTTCGCTTTTTTACATGTATAAAATACATGTAAATACATAAATGATAGAAGGTTCCTTCTTGTTCTTCACATTTCCATCACCTTCCCGATGTCCCTTTATACAATTTCGCCAATTTTGACGGAGATATGTGCCATCTATACATCATTTATAAAAATTTTCTTTCAATCTGGTACATAATGTAAATTTCAAGCTTCTCAACCACATATTCTCCCACTGATCCATAGTAATGTTATATCCAAAATTTTGAGCCCATTTTATCATACAGTCTTTTATCCTCAGTATCATACTTTAACAAAAGGTTATATGTCTTTGAAATAACATGATCATCATTTATACATAAAGCTCTCTCAAATGCAGATTTTGTACATCCAAATCCCCATTTTTTTATCTAATACCTTTCCGTCATTTGTAAATATGAGAACCACTGACAAACATATCCTTCACTCAGTAACCCCTCTCTTGATTTTATTTTAACATCACCTTCTACTGTTTCTAATATATCATTGTACATCAACCATTCATTCGTACTTGCCAGTTCTCTTCTATGGAACGCCTCCTCCGAAGAAATCCATAATGGTGTTTTCTGATACAATCTAGGTTTATATTTAATCCATGTTCTCAAAATCGCTCATCTCACATAATGGTTATTAAATTCTACATTCACTTTGACTTTATCATACCACAAATACCCGTGCCAACCAAATCTTAGATCTTGACCTTCCAATAATCTTCCATTTTTCATCAACATCCATTCCTTCATCCACACCAAGCAACAGGCAGAGAAAAACGTCCTCAAATCTGCCAAATCAAGGCCTCCTCTTTCTTTCACATCCTGTAATATTTTAAACTTCACCCTTGGTTTTTGGGATTACAATATAAACTAGGAGATCTCTCTCTGCCATTGCTTGTATGGTAACTCTGATGTTACAATAGGTATAGTCTGAAACAGAAATAACATTCTCAGTAAAACATTCATCTTAATTGTAGCAATTCTTCCCAGAAAAGACAGTTGAAGCTTATCCCACCTTATTAAATCTTGTTTAATTTCATTCCAAATTTTAACATAGTTGTTTTGGAACAACACACATTCATATTTGTCAAATTTATACCCAAGTATTTAACCTTCTTTTCTAATTTAAAACCTGTTTTTTCTAGGGGTGTGCACGGACCCCCCGGATCGGATCGGGACCCGGATCGGGACCTCCAATTTTGTCACGGATCGGTTCGGACAAAATCGGAGGCCCCCCGGACCGGATCGAGTACGATCCCGATCCAAAAATCGGAAATTTTTGGATCGGCTGCCATTTTTTTCCCCATAGACTTGCATTGCAATGCAAGTCTATGAGGAAAAAATGGTGGCGGGTGGGTGAGGGGGGGCCTAACTCCCTCCCCCCCCGGGGCTGTCCGCCGTGGACGGCCCCGGCAGGTAAGCCCCCTCCCCCGCGCTCCCTACCCCCCCTGGGGCCGTCCGCTTCCATCCGCTGGCGCCCGCGGGCGCCAGCGGATAGAAGCGGACAGTTCCGGGGGGGGTAAGCCCCCTTCCCCGCCACTGCTTACCTTTTAGGGCCGTTCGCTCCCGTCCGGCGCCGGCGGTTACCGCCAGCCGGCTTTGCGGCTTGCTCTCGAGTAGCGCGCCGGGTGATCAGCCGGCGTGCCACCCTGGAGCAGGCCGCGGAGCCCGCTGGTAGTAGCCGCCGGCGCCGGATGGGAGCGGACGGGCCAGAAAGGTAAGGGCCCCCCTCTGTGCGCCCCCTCCTCCCCTCCACGCACCCCCTGCTTACCTTCCCGGCCCGTCCGCTCCCGTCCGGCGCCGGCGGCTACTACCAGCGAGCTCCGCGGCCTGCTCTCGAGTAGCGTGCCGGGTGATGACATCACCCGGCGCGCCACCCTGGAGCAGGCCGCGGAGCCCGCTGGTAGTAGCCGCCGGCGCCGGACGGGAGCGGACGGGCCGGGAAGGTAAGGGCCCCCCTCCTCCTCCCCCCCGCTGTCCACTTTCATCGGCGGGCACCCGCTGGTGCCCGCCAATGGAAGCGGCGGTGGGCGCCTGTGGGCGCCCGCCGATCCGCCGAACCGGTTCGGACCCTTTTCGGATCGGTTCGGACTGGATCGGCGGATCCAGCTGTTGGATCGGAAATCGGATAATTTATCCGATTTCCCACTGGACCAGACTCGGATCGTGGATCGGGTCCGATCCAGTGCACATCCCTAGTTTTTTCTGCCACCTTTAATTGATCTTGCTTATTCATATTTTTGTAAGTATCTTAGTCTTTTGTTAACCTTAACACCTGCTAATGTACCAAATTCACTCAATTTATTCATTAGAGTTTCAATTCCTTTCAAGGGATCCTCCAAAGTAAACAAGATTCTTTTTTTATCTTTATTCCTCCATTTTTTTCGTCTTGCCTTATAACACTGTTCAATATTTCCAAAGCCAAAATGAATAATAAAGGTGACATTGGACAGCCCTGTCTAGTCCCTCTGTGAATCTTACATGATTTTGACAGCTCTCCATTAATAATGATCTGCGCACTCTGTGAAGAATAAATTGATTTCACCCATGTTATCAAATTTAGCCCAAAGTCCATTTCTTCCAGAACTTTAAACAAAAAGTCCCAGTTAAGATTGTCAAACGCTTTCTCAGCATCCAAAAAAATCAAAGCCACTTGTTTTTCTGGGTGTTTATCCAGATATTCTACAATGTTCAGCACAACTCTGATGTTATCTTTTATCTGTCTTTTTGGCAAAAAAACCACATTGATCTTCATGAGTGAATTCCTGCAATACTATCTTGATAGACTCAAGACACACACCTATCGATGCACCTCAGGCAGTTTGCAAAGCCAGGTCTCTACCTACTGTAAAAGGTAGATTGGAGTCCAGCAGGAGAGGAGCCTTCAATGCGGTGGCCCCCTTCCCACAGAATTCCCTGCCTTTGGAGCTCAGGCAGGCGTCAACGTTGTATTGGTTTCGGTGCCTCTTGAAAATGTTGCTTCAGGAAGCTTTCCTTGAATGACCGGCTGCAATTTTATCAGAACTTTGTTCTTTTAAAAACGTAATTTTTACTATGGTGTTTTTATTCTAAGTTTTGTTCACCACTCTGAAATATTTGGAGGGGGTGTGGTATAGAAATATTATACATAAATAAGTAATAAAATACTATGAAAAAGAGAGTGGCCAGGTGGGTGGGAGTTTCTAGTTACTGTGTTTTCTTAAAACGTCCATTAACTAACTAACTAAACCTCTTTCTCTCTCTTTCTCTCATACGCACCTGCACACTTGCTCACCCACTCTTGCACACTCACACTCACTTTCTTGTGCACACATGCACTTTCACTTGCACACACACACTTGCAGACACACACACATGTAGGCATTCTTTAGTCACAGTAGTTTGAATGGCTGCCAATAAAATTTGTCCGGTATTAAGAGCCGGTATTTGTCCGGCATTAAGAGCCGGTATTTGTCCCGTATTTGTCTGGCATTAAGAACCGGTATTTGTCCGGTATTAAACGGTCCTCTTCTCTTGCCCCGCAGCTCAAAGAGCAGCGCGACCGGGAGCGCAAGGCTCGTAAAGCGAAAGAGAACAGCGAAGAAGGCGGAGAGTTTGACGACCTCGTCTCTGCTTTACGATCTGGCGAGGTGTTTGACAAAGACCTTTCCAAGCTGAAGCGCAACCGCAAGCGCATCACCAACCAGCTGGCAGACAGCAGCCGCGAGCGGCCGGTCACAAAACTCAACTTCTGAACTTCATTTTAAAACATCTCCGAAAAAAAACCTGACCAATGAAAAAGCCCGTTTGTTTTGCCTTCTACTTTGTCACACAAGCGGCACTTTCCCTCATGTGCATGTGTGTGTGAACGGGAACGTGTGTGCATATGTGCTGTATATACAAATCTAGTTGGATGGGTGGAGATCGGAAGCGTGGGTGCGTATGTGCAAGCGTGCGCAGACGCGACTGCTACGAACGAGTGTTGCCTTTCCTATCGATTCTGGTGGCATTCCAAAAACTCCTCTGCTGTTGAAGCACAAACACTGGAGAGGGAGACAGAGAGGGAGAGAGACGGAAGAGGCAAAAACATCCGCAGTGGAAACGAGAGACGCCAAACGATTCTCCTCGCTTGCGTTCATTGTGGGGCCCTTTATTTTGGTGTAAAGGCAGTTGGGAAAACACATAGAGCAGGAGGAAAGACAGGTTGCGCCACGTTGCGCAAGAGCATGTTGACTTGGATGGACCGGTTGGGCCGACCATAGGTGGCACGAAGTCCATGAGCAACTGCTCTTGTCCGTTCTGAACTGTGTTTCTGGGGACAGTCTAACTATTCTTTGCTTCTGTTATGACTCAAAACTTGAAACATCCAGTGTGATTATTGTGCTGGTCCAGTTGTATTCCATAAACCCGCTTTCTAGCAATTCCCCTTCTGTTTTGTTTGAAGGCGATACGTCGCTCTCCCAGCACCTCCGGACTCCTGGAGGAGCTTCTCATTGCTGTATCAAAGCACATGTAGAATCCACTCGTTTTCTTACCTGAGACTAATGGGGAATTTGGCAGGTGTGTGTGTCTCTCTATTTTCTTTTCTTTTTAGAGGGAACTAAGAGCCTTTGTGTTAGTTCTATTTTGTTTGCCAGTCCCTGTCCAACGAGACAAACTGTATTCTCTGTAAATATAAGTCGGAATTGACTCTGCTCAGGCCAGTTCCATACTGCAACCCTGGTCTGCTCTGGGATGATTCCAGAAGAGACTTGGGAGATTGGAATCCTTCCCATGCATGGCAGAAGTTGGCACATGCGCACCCAAGTATTTGTAGTTGGGTTTTCAATGCCGCTAGCTCTCTGCTTCCATCCCCATCAGCCAGATTTCTGCAGCCTGCCTGTGTCTACAGTTCAGCAGAGGGGTGAAGGCATGAGAATGGTCAGCATGGATCTTGGGAGGGCAGCCAGACCATGGCGGTGTCTGCTGGTGTAGTTCGCTGTTGATCCCGTGAACTGCAGTGCCTCAAAAGCCGGGGTTGGTGGCGCATGAACTCGCTCCGGTTTGAGTGTTTTCATTTTGCACGATATACTTCTGCAGGACTGCATTCCAAGGGCTGCCCATTGTTTCAAAGGAGGTTAATAGTGAGCAGTTTCTATACAAGGCTTTTGCAAGGTCCAAGAGAGGGGATTTTGGGACCCCCTAATCTGAAGTGCAGAGCAGCGGGGGAAGGCCAAGAAAAACCCCGTCTTGAAAGTGTGTTGCTGTCGTTGTTATTTTACTTGCAAATTCTTAAGCAGAACTACCTGTCAAGATGTCAGTCCAAAATCTACTCAACCCAGGTTGCTCAGGGAGTAATTAATAATTTAAAAAATAGTAATACAAAAAAAAAATTGGGAAAAATTTTAAAAATGCCAATTTTATATAGCATTGCTTAATATTCTTAAATTATAGAGAATATAGAGGACTGTTACGTTTTTGTTTTCCTTTTATTTATTTGTGGGTTTTCTCTTCAGTGACTTTTATACCATCATTACTATATTGTAATCTGAAATTTAATGCGGATATGTTTGTTTGTTTTCTTTCCTGTGGAGATTTTGAGTTTTGTCCCTCTTGCACTAGATAGTTGATGCTGATTTTGAAACATGTTTTGGGGTTTTGGGGTTTTGTTTTTGTCTTGTAAAGGATGTTATAACTGGTGGAGAATTGGAAAAGCGTTTTTCCTTCTCCACAGTACAGCAAATGTGCGGTTTTATATAAAATGAGTTTGTACAAAATACAGTTCTTGTATCGGGGATTCCCAGATCCTGTTGCAATGAGAAAGCTGTGAAGTTCACACTACAGAGAGCTGTCAAAGAGCTGAGTGTGTGTGTGTGTGTGTGTGTGTGTGCTTTTTCCTTTTTTTTCTACTGTTTTGCTTTTCTCCATTACAACTTCTCCGATGCACCACACGTGCAATGGCTTCTTCAAGCAGCTTGTAAATCCGTAAGAATGCAAAGCAGCGACCCGCCGAAGCTCTGCGTAGAGCAGCCGCGCAAAAGCAGCACTTTGCTTCTGAAGCAAGCAACCGAGTCGATCGCAACTGTTACTGAAACTGAAGTGCCTCTCTTTTATATATATATAAATATATATTATTTATAGCTGGAAGAAATTTGGTCAGATACAATTTTAAGAGCGTTGACGTTCCAAAAAAGAAGACGACGACGATGTTCTGGCTGATCAAAGGGTTGCATGAAAAGGATCTGAGATTAAAGCAAAACAAACCCACGGATTTGAAAAGAGCAGGAAGGGGGAGGTACCGTCACATGCAGCATTCAGTCTGGTCAAGAGGCCTGGCCCACAGCCCCACAGGTTTAGAATGGCATCTACAAACGTCAGCAGTTTGTTGTGCCCAGTCATGACCCACAAGATGATTCCGGGAGAAAAGTGGGTCCCTTCCCCAGGACCACCCCACATTCATTACAAGAAGCCCGTCATGTGGGATGTGCTATATGCACCTGTGTACAATGGCCCATGTGTTCCTGCCTCTTCCGGTTTTGCAGAGTAGAGGTTAAGACTGCTGATCTAGTATTTCCGGTCCCCCTACAGCACCATCCAGAAGTGCACAAAAATTGCTGTAATACTGGCCATGTCTACACCTGCCTCTTTTCCGGGGGGTCGTCCCTGTGCATCCAAATGATGCACAGGGGATCCCAGGATCCATTTTCACTGGATAACTGGTTGTCCAGTGATCCCGATTTTCCCCATGGTTCCGGAACAATCCCAAGGACCGTGGGCGGTGTGGCCGCCATCCTGGCTTCTTCCCTCCTCCCCATGAGTAGCGGGGGTCAGCAAGGGGGAAGGAACTGGTCTGGGGGGAGTCCAGGCGCATCAGGGGTGAGGGGGAACAGAGGGGCTTTTTTTAAAAAAAAAAACCTCACTTTTCGTTGGAGCGCAATTGCGCTCTTGGCTCTGGCTTTAAAAAAAAAAAAAAAGCAGGCGTGACGTCCCTGCTAGTTTCTGAGATGTCGCGCTCCGTTTAGATGCTGGGGGAGGATCGCGGAAGCAGGTAAGTCCGCGATCCTCTCCCCTCCTTCCCTCCCTCTGCACCCTCTGTAGAAAGGCCCACTGTTCGCTCTTCCCTGTGCAATTCACAACTATTTACATGCATACACACAGGGACATACACGGCTTCCTGCAGTTGTATTTATTGGATTATGGTGGAAATATGAACTCTGACCCATACAATCCTCACTGGGGTTGATGTTCAGTTTGGTCAAGTGTTCCAGAAAGCAGTCCTTGGGGCACCTCCATCGCACAACCAGTTTATCGGCCCATTGGGCGGGGAGGGGAGGCCGTTTCAGATGTGGTGATATGAATGCGCATCCAAGAAGACCGTTGCCTAACAAATGCCACTTTGATCCAGTTGATAAAAGAACATCAACGCAGATAAAACCTTAGGCCCTAAAAGGGGTCATGGTGAATTGGCTGTAGGTTTTGAAAGCTCACAGCTGATCTGTTTCAGAAATTAACACAAGGTTCTCACTTGAACTCGGAGTTGAGCTGAGTTCAGCAGTCAAGTACATCGCAATGATACTTTGCAGGATCTTGGCTTAAAAACAAACAAACAAAAAACCTCTGGCATTTAGTGCTTTCAAAACCAGCCTGAGTCCGCTTGATCTTGACCGAGATGCGTTTGTGCTGTACAAAACGTTCAAAGTGTTCGAAGGTGAGTTTGTGTCGATTTTGCAGGACGGATTGCCAGATCGCCCTGGATTTCTAGCAGTCCGTGCTGCATTGGAGGCATAGGAAGTGGTGAGGCGTTGGCGACAACCGTTCCTAGTGCTTCCAGGCCATGCTTGCCCTGCGACAAGCCTTGCTTGCTGGGCTGCACTCCCCATTTCTCTTGTGTCCCTTTCCCTAATGGGGGTCTGCGTGCAGGTAAATTATTCCATGTGCCATTTGTTGCAAACTACATTTAGACTGGTGCTGGTGGACGTAGCCACTCTTTACTCCCATTGTTATTTTATTTCCTCTTTGCGTCTCTCCTGGGTGTGTAATTTTAAAGGTTTTTTTTTATTATTCATGCCAAAAACAAAAAAGAGACAAAAAAAGTGATAGTTTGTAAACTGAAGTATACTAACGTAGCTTAGTGGTAGCAAACCGTTTAGTGGTTTCTAGGTGCAAGGATGTTTTTTAGATAGCAGAAAATGCTGTGTATGTTATGAGACTGTACATTTTTTTTTTAAAAAAAAGACGGCAATATGCAATAAAGAGTGTACATAACAACCCAATGTCCAGAATCATTTATAGAGTATAGGGTGCTGTTTTTTTTACATGTCAATATGTTTAATGTGGTATGTAACGTGGTGGAACACAGCCATTTTGAATTAAATGACTTGATGGATACATGTCTTCTGTATAAAGGAACACATAAGTCCCCTACCAAAAACACAGCATCTGGACTGCCCTTTTAAGAATACAATCTGTTCTCTCCTAGAAAATGGTATAAAAGCCAAAAGCACCCCCCTACCTCCACCCCAAAATTATTGAATGTGCATAATGTTCAAGACTGCTATGGCATCACTATGGAAACCAAACTGCAAAAGTGATTTTCAGTGTCTCAAATGTGTCTTTTGGGTCTGGCAGTGAAAGACTGAGAACCAATTTAGCAAGACTCAAATCTCCCAGTACTAGGGTGGCCACATGGAAAGGAGGACAGGGCTCCTGAATCTTTAACAGTTGTAGAGAAAAGGGAATTTCAGCCAGTGTAATTTGTATGCAATTAGTTCCTGGTGAAATTCCCTCTTCATCACAACAGTTAAAGCTACAGTAGCTATACTAGGTACAACAGAGGGCAGGGCTCCTGCAGCTTTCACTGTTGTGATGAAGAGGGGATTTTGCCAGGTGCTGCTTATATACAAATGACATCCACTGAAAGTCTGTTTGCTATGCCACTGTTAAAGATACAGGAACCCTGAATCCTCCCAGCATGTGTATTTGCACTTAATTCTCCGTAGTTACGGTGAAATGGTGTTTTGCAACATGTTTATTTTTTGTTTGCTGATGATTAGAAATAGTTGGGAAACATGAGCAGGGGTTGAAGGAAAGAAGTGAGATCCCAACCACTGGAGGCTGGTGGCTCTGAAGTCAGTGGGGCGGTGAATCCACTCTAGGTTTCAGTCAGAACCAGTCTGCACTCTGGAGGAGCTATCCAAGGGGCTTTGCATAGAGCTCACCATGATGGGGTAAATGCTTCACACTTTGGCTAACTCCTTTAGAGTTTGACTGAAACCGGGGGCAGATTCAACGCCCTACTGTATTGGTGTGGCTAAATGAATTCCACTCCACAAGGAGACACATCTTAGATAGAACAAGATCCATGCA
The DNA here is from genome assembly GCA_029215795.1 of Anniella stebbinsi. Classification (NCBI taxonomy): domain Eukaryota; kingdom Metazoa; phylum Chordata; class Lepidosauria; order Squamata; family Anniellidae; genus Anniella; species Anniella stebbinsi. The sequence goes on along the minus strand of JARDYH010000001.1, from coordinate 364,988,568 downwards.
TCATGCAATTTTTGAACATCGGCCATGCCATGTGGTATGAGTTCAGGCCCAATGAAAACAGGTGTCCTAATTGTATCTCTGTTCAAGCACATGTAGCCTCTGAGTAAGCCCCATTGGATCCTGCAAGAGTTGATTCTGAGTAAACAAACAGAATGCCCACAATCCAGGCCTAGCTGGCACCCCCATGCACCCCCACATTAATTTTTAAAAATGTGCATCTTTATGTTTCTTTAGAAAGTGCAGGACAGTTTCAATGTAGTTCCCAATGGCCTCTTTTTTCAGGTCTTGATCAAAAGGACTCTGTGTGAAAAAGGGTGAAGGTAACAATTCAGCAATAAAGATGTCTATTTGGTTGTTTGCTGCAGAAATATATAGGTTGTTGATCCCTTTTTGCCTTGGCTATTCCCTTCCCTCCGGGAAAATATCAAGGAATCTGTGGACCCAGGAAGAAAGCACGCCATCCCAGGACTAATTTTGTTTCGACAGAAACCGTAAGAAATGAAGCGAGCGAGTTAGTGCTGATATGAGTTTTGCAAGACATTCGGAGCCATTCATTCCAAAGCTAAAATGGATGTGTGACTATCTTCCTGCAGTGCTAAATGTCTGCCCAGTGGACTAATAACTTTGGCTGGGATGCAGAGAACTGTGTATTCAAGGGCACATTAGACTTTATTTTCCTCTTAACTGCTCCTCCAAAGCACAGGCTGAACTGCATTTTCAATGGAGGAGCGTTTGCAACAGCAGTTTACTGTGGCCTGGGGGTCAGCTGTTTGAAAAAGTCAAACCATTCTACTGGGCTGTCCAAGCCTTTGTGGGTGGGTGTGCATCCTAGCAGTCCAGGTGCTAACTGTGGATGGGTCACTTCAAGGCCTCTCTGTTCTTCTGGTTTTTTTATTTTATTTTCATAGAATCATAGAATAGTAGAGTTGGAAGGGGCCTATAAGGCCATCAAGTCTAACCTTCTGCTCAATGCAGGAATCCACCTTAAAGCATCCCTGACAGATTGCTGTTCAGCTGCATCTTGAATGCCTCCAGGGTGGGAGAGCCCACCACCTCCCTACGTCATTGGTTCCATTGTTGTACTGCTTTAACAGTCAGGAAGTTTTTCCTGATGTCCAGGAAATTTTATTTTAAACCAGACATGGCCTGCAATTAGGGCCTGTTCAGAGAACATGCTAAGCCATGGTTAGGCTGCTAACCCTTCTGCAGGAAATGATTAGTGAGCATGTTTAAACCATGGTTATGTAGCCACCATGGTTAGGAATGGTTCACACGACATGCTAAACCATGGTCAGAAGACACCTTAAATACTGCTGGTTAAGGCTTTTGGTTAAGCAGCAGGGTTCAAGATGTCTTGTGCAATGTGTTTTGCTAAACCCTGCTCACTCATTAACCACAGTCAGACCATCTGCAGCAGGGTTAGTAGCTCTAACCATGGCTTAAATTGTTGTGTGCGACAGAATGGCCCTGTTCAGAAGACACCTTAAACCACAATGGTTAATACTTCCTTGTTAACAAAAAAAAAGCCTTAATCACCTTGGTTTAAGGTGTCTTCTGAACAGGGCCAATCACATTTTTGCTAACCACAGAGCCTGAAGTGTTGTCTGAACAGGCCCAGTGTTTAGCTCAAAATGTTTAACCACCGTCCCTTAGTGTGTCTTCTGAACAGGGTAAACGAGGATTGACAGGTCTTCAGAGAGAGGACCTGTTTTTTTTACAATAGGCCGATTTGTTGGCTTTTTTGGAATGGAAGTTCAGAGCCATTAAGAAGACACGATAAATGAATGCATTTGCAGAACTTCCTGATGACTTGCATCAGCAATGGAGCTTTTCTCTCCATTGGTCCGAAGGCCATCTTCTCTGTTAAGGGACCAGCTTTTATTGGCCTCAAATCCCTATGACTATGTGAGGCTTCCCCTCACTTCCTTTCTTGCCTTGGAATCATCTGGATTATCTGGATCCATTTCAGTCGGATTTCAGGCCTGGTTTTGGTACGGAAACAGCCTTGGTCGCCCTGTATGATGACCTATGTCGGGAGAAAGACAGGGGAAGTGTGACTCTGTTGATTCTCCTTGATCTCTCAGCGGCATTCGATACCATCGACCATGGTATCCTTCTGGGACGACTGGCTGAGTTGGGAGTGGGAGGCACTGCATTGCAGTGGTTCCGCTTCTATTTGGCGGGTCGGCTCCAGAAGGTGGTGCTTGGGGAACATTGCTCGGCCCCGTGGATTCTCCAGTATGGGGTTCCGCAGGGGTCAGTCTTGTCCCCCGTGCTGTTCAACATCTACATGAAACCGTTGAGAGCAGTCATCCGGAGTTTTGGAGTGTGTTGTCATCAGTATGCTGATGACACACAGCTCTATTTCTCCTTTTCATCTTCATCAGGTAAGGCTGTGGATGTGCTGAACCAGTGCCTGGCTGCGACAATGGACTGGATGAGGACTAATAAACTGAAACTCAATCCAGACAAGACTGAGACGCTGTTAGTGGGTGGTTCTGCAGACCGGATGGAGTGCCATCAACCTGTTCTGGATGGGGTTGCACTCCCCTTGAAGAAGCGGGTTCGTAGCTTGGAGGTTCTCCTAGAACCATCTCTGTCACTTGAGGCTCAGGTGGCCTCAGTGGCATGGAATGCCTTCTACCAACTTCAGTTGGTGGCCCAACTATGGCCCTATCTGGACAGGTATAACCTGGCTTCAGTTGTCCATGCTCTGGTAACCTCCAAGTTAGATTACTGCAATGCACTCTACGTGGGGCTGCCTTTGAAGGCAGTTTGGAAGCTGCAGCTTGTGCAAAATGCAGTGGCCAGATTGATAACTGGGACCAGAAGGTTCAAACATATAAGACCGATTCTGGCCCATTTGCATTGGTTGCCTGTATGTTTCCGAGCCCGATTCAAGGTGCTGGTTTTAGCCTATAAAGCCTTACACAGCTTGGGACCACAATACCTGATGGAATGCCTTTCGCGACCTGAATCTACCCGAGCACTACGTTCAACATCTAAGGCCCTCCTCCAAGTGCCTACTCCGAGGGAAGCTCGGAGGTCGGCAACAAGGGAGAGGGCCTTCTCTGTGGTGGCCCCCCAATTGTGGAACGATCTCCCTGATGAGGCCCAACTGGCGCCAACATTGCTATCTTTTTGGCGCCAGGTCAAGACTTTTCTCTCAGGCATTTGGCAATATCTGAGGAGCCTGGGTTTGTTTTTGTTTTTGTAGTTTTTTGGGTTGTTGCAGTGGTTTTAAATGTATGTGTGCATTGTGTGTATGTTGTATGTTTTTGTTATTTAAATTTTTGTATGTTGTTTTTAATTGTTTTAATCCTATGTAAACCGCCCAGAGAGCTTTGGCTGTGGGGCGGTATACAAATGCAATAAATAAATAAATATAAATAAATAAATCCGAATAGGTGTGCCAAAGTGCTCTGTAAGGACTTGCACGCTCTGAGAACCTCTTTCCGGCAAGAACCTCTGCATATGCTCTCAAAGCCAAGATAATACTAAAGGAGGTAAAATATAACTAAGTTAGATTTTGACTTTTTTAAAATTACATTTGATAGTCTCTGAATGAGAAGTATTGTCTTCCTCCCTCCTACCCCCAACCATAAACATTCTTTATTTTGCTATTTGGCTTCATTCATTAAAAACAATATTTCTTTTGAATTCTCATCGAAATTCTTCCCCCTGCTCTAAGATTGCACTGTTACTAAGCTATGTCTTGTGTTCCAAGGAGAGTTCACGCTGTTCTCTAGAATGCGGTATCCTCTGGACTTTGGGAAAGAAAAGCTAAAACATTCTAAAACTGCGCTGGGTGGAGAATCTTTGTAGACCTTCTCACCCCCTCCCCACATCTGGTCATCCTGGAGCAGGGATAGGCAACCTGGTAGTCCCCAGATGTTTGGGGCTATAACCCCAGCCAGCATGGCCAATGGTCAGAGTCGATGGCAATTGTCATCCCAAACATCTGGAGGCCACTGGGTGGCTTTCCATTAGCCAAGGAGGTTACGCCTGATTGGTGGTGGCCTGTTGTAGTTCTTTTCTTGGGAATCCCTAAAAACACAGGGGTCTGCCAGTAGGGAAAGGCTTGCCGTCTGTCCAACCTAAAAGGTATTTGGTTGTGAACTTTGCACACTTCCATGTAGTAAGATTGTAAGAACTTGCCCATAGGGTTCAGCAACTTGGATAGCTCTTTTAGGCATCCTTACTGAAATCCAGGAGGGATTCACAGCCCCGCTGACATCAGAACCACCAGCCTCTAGTGCTCTCAATCTCGTGTGTGTGTGTGTGTGTGTGTGTGTGTGTGTACACAGGTATGTACACTGTCCTGAGAGGGCTTCTGCCCTAAAAGGTGGCCAAGAAATATTTTAAATGAATGTGTGTATATATATACACACACACACACACACACACACACACACACACACATCTAGGATGTTTATATGCTGCAGGGACCAGTCTGCCCTGGCTCCCTTTCATATCAACACATGTTGGGGACATGATCTGTGCCCCAGGACAGATTTTAAAGTGCTTCACTGCAGAGCACAGGCGCAAACAAGCCGCACACGCAGCAACATTTGTCATGTATGAAAAAGCCCACCGTGTTTCTCCAGCAAGGTTTGATTGGAGTCGAAGCTTTCAATGTGACATTGGCCTGGCAGTAGTAACAATACTTCTACATGTGCAGAGTGCCTTTCCTGTGCCAGAGTTGCAACCATAATGAGCTTCCATAGTTATGGGATGGACTTTGGTGGCAGACAAGGGTGCCGGCTGGCAGGAATAAGCCTCACAAATTCTTGCCACAAAAAGAGGGGCGCCGGTGGCCTTGGAAGCCATGGGGTTTCAGAATGACACAATTATTATTATTAATATTATTATTGTTGTTGTTGTTGTTGTTGTTAATAATTATTATTATTATTTCTTACCCGCCTCTCCCTCTTGATCGAGGTGGGGAACAACATTAAATACATTCTTTCTACTAGCTCCAGCAAAGCCTCCATTTATGTTCATAAATTCGTCATAGTGAAGCCCATGACAAATTCCAATCCCCTGGGCTCCTCCAGAGCATTTATTGCATTTTAAAAAAGCATACTAAGGAAAAGGTGTACATTAAAAATTGAGAGGATTTCCTCTGCTACTTCCTTTACTTTCTCAGGAGAATTCTGTGTGCTGGTGGGAATGCTTGGGAGGATTTTGTGACCCTATAAAACAAAACAAGAAGACTAATTTAAACAAGGTTATGTCGTTGTATGTACGGCACGTACCAAAAAGCAGCAGCGCCACATAGTGGTCAGAGCTGTCTTCTTTAGGTGCTTCACTGCCTGAAGGTTGCTAACTAGGAAGGAGGAGGAGAAAGAAAGAATCATTGTGTATTGTACTTTTACAGAGGAACATAATCAACACTGGGGAAAGCTGGTCAAAATATCAATTCTGACGGTGGGAGGGAGAAGAGGGTTGGTCATGTGGTAGCTCCATGTCGCTGTTTCTCATAGCCAAATCCTGCTTTAATGATAGCAGGCTATTTTCCCACTCAACTGATCTGGGTGCTTGGCGTGATGCTGGCATGTGCCAAAAAGGCCATTAAGCCTGCCATGAACTCAGACCGAAATTTGCTGCGCCATAGCTACCACCACTAGTAAGAGCGATGACAAAACGTCTCACATTTGAGCTTGGAATAAGCGTTGCCTACACTGCAATGCGGCTTTGGTGGGAGTAGTCGGATACCGCCCAACTCAAAGCACCTCACGATGCAGCTGCAGAGGAATGGGCCTTAAGCAATTGAGCAGAGATTCCCTGACCACCCCCAGGTCCCCAGCTTTCCTGTTCAGAGGTCAAACCCCTTTGGCAAACAGGTGGGGACAAAGAGAAGGCTTTGCTTGTGGCATCCAGGGGTGCGTGGCTATCATACTGCTGTGAAGCTCACCTGCAAGACGTGAGATTTATTGTCTACTTGGGTTAACATCCGAGTACATAGTGGCTGAATTCATACAACACGATAGTCAATGGTGGGGTAATAATCAACTTTACAGTTGTTCATCTAAGAGGTTCTCCCCACACAACATGGTAATAAATAATCAACTATAGTGTGAATTAGGATCAGCGCTGAGTTGACTATGGCAGCATTCGGACGACACGATAGTCAATACAACTGACAATTGTTCCCCCCCCCCAGTTGCTTATTGTGTCATCCGAATTCAGCCAATGTGTGAGAATCATGTCTACAGAACACACGAAGCCACCTCTTCTACCAGGCCAGACTATTGGTCAGTATTGAGCAGGATGACCATTAGTCTTCTGGCAAGAGTGATCTATCCCTCTCTCAAGAGCCTGCCAGGGGGGGCGGGGGGGCATGCAGCCCCCAGCAATTACCCCGTAGGGAATGTGACCAACGGCAGCCTCCCCTCAAAAGTTTCTCACCCCCTCCTGTATGAGGAAGAGAATGAAGAAAGCCAGTCTCTTTGCCAGCCACCATGCCCATAGAGTTTCCCTGCCAGAGCAGGATGAAGACATGCTGAGGCCTTAAGCCAGGTCAGAGGCCCCATGCCATAAAAATAAAGAGAAAAAAAGTATATTACGAAAGGGTACCACCTGGCATTAGAGGGGGTTTGTAGTTAAACAGTGTTAGCCTTCTCTGGAGCTGTGTATAAAAGCACTAATAAAGTAAGTTGAATTGAATTTCTTTTAAATTGGCTGTAGAATGCACTCATTGCCTCCAATACTAAATGCTGCGTTGCGACGCTTTCTCTATATAAGGCAACTCTGCTGTAAGTCACGCCAGATTTTCCAATATATTTAAGCCAAAGCGCGTTCATCTTAGTTATCTTACATCATAGTTATCTGCAGCATATTTAGAAGCCTCTCATAATATGATGCCCTAAGCCATGGCTTACTTGGCTAGTTCCTAAATCCGGCACTGTTCTCAGTGAATTTCAAGTGGTTCACAAGGGGGGGGGCAATTTTGTGAACTGCGTAAATAAAGAATACTGGGCTAGGTATTCTCTCGCCTCCCCCTACCAGAAATGTTTGAGGCCATGTGACATAGATGATTAGATGTCATTATAAATGTTCTTTTCCATTAGAGCTGCATCCATGCAGCACAATTCTATGTATGTTTACTCAGACTTTACTCAGCACAGAGGAGGCTGCCTTATACGGAGTCAGACTATCGATCCATCTAGCCGAGTATTGTTGACACTGAGCTTCTCTACATTTTAAAAAAAATCCCACTGCGTTTCCAGGGCTTTCAGCTTCACTTTCTTACTGGAGTTACAAACGGTTCAATTACATGGGAGTCCTCATGGTTTGAATTGAATACTTCCTCTCTCTGCATGCTCCATTCACTTTAAAGAAACAGCACCACCTAGTGGTGGAATTATAGTGCAATGCCAACTTTACACAGCCGGTTTTGCACTTTTTTTTTTTTTTGGAGCTGATTATGTTTTTTTTTAAAGTGGGATAAGAGGTGAAAGCACAGGAGACATCCTGGAGGTTGACGACATTATCTAAAGGACCCACAAACTTCCGTGAGTGGCCAATGGTGGGCATGCAATAAATCACTCGTGTAGAGAAGCTTCCTGACTAGCAACAGCTCTGCAGGGCTTCAAGCAGGAATTTTTCCAGACCTTGCTGGGGAATTGAACCTGGGACCTTCTACATGCAAAGTAGACATTCTGCCACTGCACCATAGCCCCTCCTTTTCAATGGGGCTCACTCCCAGGTAAGCGTGCAAAGGAATGCAGCCCTGACCGTTTGAATGAATGAATTCTAAATGCTGAGGTTTGTCCCCTTTCATTGTTGGTGCTATTTTATATGAACCTGTAAGCAAGGCCATTAAGAAGCACTGATCTTCTCCCGGATGGTGGCGGTGGTAGGGATAATGCTTATAAATAAAAATGTTTTCTTGCCAAAACGTTTGCCCTGAAATGAGACTTAAATCTTGATGCGCTTTGTAAGTTTTAAGGCTTCGGGATCCATCTAGAAAACATGTTTTAATCTTACGCAGTAAAAGAAAGCAACAATGCTCCGTTTATTCTCACAAAATAAATAATGTCACACTTGCAAAAATGACAAGCACATCTAGTCTTCTCCGTTTGTCTGCATTTGAAATGAGTTCATATTGAAGGGGTCGAGGGTGGGGCAATTTCCTTGATGCTGCTTCGGGGGGGGGGGGGTTGATAGAACTCTCCATTGGCCAGATCCTGAGAGCAATGCTATTGGTGGAAGCCATCCCTGGGTGGGTCTCAGAGAAAGCAGCACAGCTAAGAGGCTTGCAGCAGATTTGACTTGACTCACAGCCCCACTGTGAGGATGCAGTCCAGACAGTTCCCCCTTATTTTAAAATTTGGCCCTCCATGGGGCAATGAAGCATGCCCCATGGAGTGTGGTACGGCACCCTCAGAGTCCAGGTAGACTGTTGGGGGGGGGGGAGAGGGAGATACAACAGGGCCATCAGAAAGGGAGAGCAGTCGAGAGGAACTCCTCCTGCCCCCATTCCCCTTTCCTAAACTCAAAAAAGAGGCAAGATCCTCACAATAAAGTAACACCAAAGGTGGATTCACCACGCAAAATTCAAAACCGTTTGAGAAGGTAAACCATAGGTTATCCTTAAAGGGTGAGGAAAACAGTAAATTCCATGCATCCCTATTAGGGAAGTTTCAAAACAGTACATATAGGACTTTGCTGAATCACTCATGGGTTTGTCTCTGAGACTCAAATGGATCAAATATTTTTGGCTACACATCATTTGAGGTATTTCAAAGATAGATATAGATATATAGATATATATTTATATATTTGAAATGTAAACGATTATAATGACAATTCACAGATAGTAAGAACCATTGGGTATGCAATTGTTATTACAGATAGTAAAGAATACAAGCGGATAAGAGATAACAGATGTCAATAGTTAAGGTAATTACCATATTCCGTACCAACTGCATACAGATTTTACAATATGCATGAAGGTTCGATAAGTTTATATGTTTTTGAATTTTCAGTGTCCATTTGTCAGGATGATTAGTGTGTTAAAAAGTTTTGTAAACATGACTGGATGAAGAAACTTTGTAACCTGACCATATACAATCCGGAGATTACTGTTGTTTATTGTTAACACGTTGCTTATTAGTGTTAACTTGTGACATATTGTGTTTATCGTGAACACATTGTATATTTAACCTTTGTTAATTCACAATATATTGTCTGATTATTGCCAACACGTTGCATATTCTATATTCTTAATCTGTTACATATTGGCAATTTATCATTATGTTGCAATAGGGTTGTTAAAGGTTATCTAATCACAGTATGCTTTATTGCATAATTCTGACAACTGACTGTGAAATATGTTGATATAAACACCAGTTGCATGGAATTTACTGTTTTCCTCATCCTTTAAGGATAACCTATGGTTTACCTTCTCAAACGGTTTTGAATTTCGAGTTGTGAATCCACCTTCGGTGTTACCCATTCTCCTTTCCAGCAGTAAATTTTAAAGGGGAAACCATCAAGTTGCCCCCGGCAAATTCACCTGTTGCCGCAAGGGCCATGGGAGCAGCACCTGCCACACCAAGTGACCCTTCTAGCTTCAGAAAAAAAGTGAGAGGGGCGCGCACAGACCTGTGGTGAGGCATGCTAATAGGGACCCCAAGGGGCCCATGGGAAATAGTCGGCGCGCCCATCCATCTCTTCCTGCTGTTTTCCTAGTAAGATAAACACTAGGGGTGTGCATCGGATCGGATCCGATCCACGATCCGAATCCGATCCGACCCAAAATCGGGAAAATCCGATCCGATCCGATCCGACCAACCTCCGATCCGATCCGATCCGATGAGGTCCGATCCGGATCGGACGCCATTTTGAATGCTTTTTCCCATAGCCAAGTATTGTTTTACAAAAACGCCTATAACTTTTTCATTTTTAAAGATAGAAGGATGAAACTTGGGGACATTGTAGACTGGTTAGGGATAGTTATCTGTGAGAAATTTCAGAAAGATTGGTGCATGCGTTTTGTGGCAATTAATTTTTTAATAAATACCCAGGAATGCTTATAACTTTGTCATTTTTAAAGTTACAAACATGAAACTTTGCCACATTGTAGGAGGTACCTTGGGACCTATGTGTGTGAAATTTCAGAAACATAGGTGCTTGCCTTGTGTGGCAATTAATTTTAGAAAAATGGGTAGTAGTGGGGTAAATACAGTTACGCCTCCCATTTTTTTATTTTTTAAGATACAAACAGGAAACTTGGGCACATTACAGGTACCACTTGCCTTGATATGTGAGTGAAATTTCAGAAACATTGGAGCTTGCCTTGTGTGGCAATTAAGTTTTGAAACAATGAGGAAAGAAACACCTATAACTTTGTCATTTTTAAAGTTACACACATGAAACTTTGCCACATTGTAGGTGGTACCTTGGGACCTATGTGTGTGAAATTTCAGAAACATAGGTGCTTGCCTTGTGTGGCAATTAATTTTAGAAAAATGGGTAGTAGTGGGGTAAATACAGTTACGCCTCCCATTTTTTTAGTTTTGAAGATACAAACAGGAAACTTGGGCACATTACAGGGAACACTTCACTTGATATGTGTGTAAAATTTCAGAAACATTGGTGCTTGCCTGGTGTGGCAATTAATTTTTGAAACAATGAGGGATTCATTGGACAGCACTTGCCCATAGGGATTCATTGGACAGTACTTTCCCATAGGGAATCATTGCATTGCACTTTCCCATAGGGAATCATTGCATTGCACTTTCCCACTGAGAAATACAGTTATGCCTCCCACATTTTTATTTTTGAAGATACAAACAGGAAACTTGGGCACATTGTAGACTGGTTAGGGATAGTTATCTGTGAGAAATTTCAGAAAGATTGGTGCATGCGTTTTGTGGCAATTAATTTTTTAATAAATACCCAGGAATGCCTATAACTTTGTCATTTTTAAAGTTACACACATGAAACTTTGCCACATTGTAGGTGGTACCTTGGGACCTATGTGTGTGAAATTTCAAAAACGTAGGTGCTTGCCTTGTATGGCAATTAATTTTAGAAAAATGGGTAGTAGTGGGGTAAATACAGTTACGCCTCCCATTTTTTTATTTTTTAAGATACAAACAGGAAACATGGGCACATTACAGGGAACACTTCACTTGATAGGTGTGTAAAATTTCCGAAAGCTGGGTCCAGGCATGTGGTGGCAATTAATTTTTGAAACAATGAGGAAAGAAACGCCTATAACTTTTTTATTTTAAAAGTTAGAAGTCTGAACATTGCTCACTTTGTAGATGGGTTAGGGGTAGATATGTGTCAGAAATTTCAGAATGATAGGTCCAGGCATTTGATGGCTATGGAATTTTTAGATTAAATGTTTCAAAAAATGTTCCACAGAGGCCAGGTCTTCCTTTCCTCCCCCTCCCGCTTCCCGCGAAGAAAAGGAAACACTGTCTCGTCTCGATCCCTTTGATCCTTGCTAGTATCCATTACAGGGCTCGTGTCTGCTTGAGTAAAAAGTGAAAAAAGTGAAAGTAGGAAAGCAGACACGAGCCCTGTAATGGATACTAGCAAGGATCAAAGGGATCGAGACGAGACAGTGTTTCCTTTTCTTCGCGGGAAGCGGGAGGGGGAGGAAAGGAAGACCTGGCCTCTGTGGAACATTTTTTGAAACATTTAATCTAAAAATTCCATAGCCATCAAATGCCTGGACCTATCATTCTGAAATTTCTGACACATATCTACCCCTAACCCATCTACAAAGTGAGCAATGTTCAGACTTCTAACTTTTAAAATAAAAAAGTTATAGGCGTTTCTTTCCTCATTGTTTCAAAAATTAATTGCCACCACATGCCTGGACCCAGCTTTCGGAAATTTTACACACCTATCAAGTGAAGTGTTCCCTGTAATGTGCCCATGTTTCCTGTTTGTATCTTAAAAAATAAAAAAATGGGAGGCGTAACTGTATTTACCCCACTACTACCCATTTTTCTAAAATTAATTGCCATACAAGGCAAGCACCTACGTTTTTGAAATTTCACACACATAGGTCCCAAGGTACCACCTACAATGTGGCAAAGTTTCATGTGTGTAACTTTAAAAATGACAAAGTTATAGGTGTTTCTTTCCTCATTGTTTCAAAACTTAATTGCCACACAAGGCAAGCTCCAATGTTTCTGAAATTTCACTCACATATCAAGGCAAGTGGTACCTGTAATGTGCCCAAGTTTCCTGTTTGTATCTTAAAAAATAAAAAAATGGGAGGCGTAACTGTATTTACCCCACTACTACCCATTTTTCTAAAATTAATTGCCACACAAGGCAAGCACCTATGTTTCTGAAATTTCACACACATAGGTCCCAAGGTACCTCCTACAATGTGGCAAAGTTTCATGTTTGTAACTTTAAAAATGACAAAGTTATAAGCATTCCTGGGTATTTATTAAAAAATTAATTGCCACAAAACGCATGCACCAATCTTTCTGAAATTTCTCACAGATAACTATCCCTAACCAGTCTACAATGTCCCCAAGTTTCATCCTTCTATCTTTAAAAATGAAAAAGTTATAGGCGTTTTTGTAAAACAATACTTGGCTATGGGAAAAAGCATTCAAAATGGCGTCCGATCCGGATCGGACATCTGGTCCGATCCGATCCGACCAGCCTCCGATCCGATCCGATCCGACCCCCCAGGTCCGATTCCGATCCGCTATCCGATCCGATCCGGGGGGTCAGTGCACATCCCTAATAAACACCCATATTGGGTAACGCTGCCTGGCTCTTCTGCGTTGTCCACAGTTATAACACACACACATCCCACCTTTTAGAATAAAATGATTATTTGTGACTGGGCTGTAGAGCTGCCCACCCTAATCGAATCTGGAAATAAGTCAGGCTGGTGGCTCCGATGTCAATGGGGTGGTGAATCTGCTCCGGGTTTCTGACAAAACCAGCCAGAACTTGAGAGGAGTTATAATTAATTTCTACACTACCCAACAGTCAAAACTCTCTGGACAGGTCACAAAATTTAGAGCTCTGACTGAAACCCAGAGCAGATTAACCACCCACCACCACCGACATCGGAGCCATCAGCCTCCATGGCCGAGGACTCCCCATTCGTGCATTGAATCAGGCTCAGGTGGGAGATTCAGGACAGATCAAAGGAGATCCTCCCAGAATGCAGGACGCAGGATAATGGGCTCAAGGTACAGGAAGCCAGATTCCAGTTGGAGATCAGGAAAAACTTCCTGACTGTTAGAGCAGTATGACAATGGAACCATGACCTAGGGAGGTCGAGGGCTCTCTCACACTAGAGGTCTTCAAGAGGCAGCTGGACAGCCATCTGTCAGGGATGCTTTAAGGTGGATTCTTACATTAAACAGGGGGTTAGACTCGATGGCCTTATAGGCCCCTTCCAACTCTACTGTTCTATGATTCTATGAAGGAATTCTTAGAGGAGAAGGCTATCAATGGCTGCTAGCCCTGATGGCTATGTGCTAGCACAGGTATCCAAGGCAGTATGCCTGTGTGCACCAGTTGCTGAGGAGCATGGGTGGGAAGGTGCTGCTGCACCGTGTCCTGCTTTGTTGGTCCCTGGTCAACAGCTGGTTGGACACTGTGTGAACAGAGTACTGGACTAGATGGACCCTTGGTCTGATCCAGCAGGGCTCTTCTGATGTTCTTAAGTCTACCTTGTCCAGCATTCTTCTCACAGTGTCCAACCAAATGCCTGTGAGAAGCCCATAACAAGGACACAAGCGCAACTAACACCCAGAGCCACACTGCATCTGATACTGGAGGTAACCTGCAGCCATCACAATACTGGCTTTTCACAGCCTTGTCTTCTATCAGTGCAATGGAGCAGCTTTCCCCAACCTGGGGCTGTCTAGATGTGCTGGACCACATAGCTGGCTGGGGGGATTCTGGGAGTTGTAGTCCAGCACATCTGGAGGGTGTCAATTTGGGGAAAGCCACAATGGAAGATACATGCTTGTGAGCGATTTGTTGCTGAGGGTCGTCTTTCTGCACTGCCATAAACGGGGCAGTGCACCAATAACACCCCCACCCCCACACAAAACCCCACCTGTGTTTGCGTCAGAAGAATTCTTAGGCTCTGAGATGATGCGTAGGGGTGTATCTCTGCATAAAGACATGCCCCCTCCTCACAAAATACTTCTGCTAAGGATAGCAGGTTTGTCACAGTGTGCTAAGAATTCTTTTGTTCATTGATTGAGTGACCCTATGGAAAGGAGGACAGGGCTCCTGTATCTTTAACAGTTGCATTACAAAGGGAATTTCAGCAGGTGACATTTGTAGGCATGCAGCACCTGGAGAAATTCCCTCTTCACCTACAGTAGATTGACCAGATACAAAAGGCAGGGCTCCTGCAGCTTCAACTGTTGTGATGAAGAAGGGATTTCACCAGGTGCTGCATGTGTACAAATGACACCTGCTGAACTTCCCTTTTCAATACAACTGTTAAAGATACAGGAGCCCTGTCCTCCTTTCCAGGTGGTCACCCTACCTTTGAATAGGCATCAGAGAACTTTTTCAAGTCTATGTGTATTGTATTTGTATTTGTTTCAGCACTTACATCTCATAACAGACAGCCATTCAGGCTCTTCTTACCTGCCCAGAACCACCTCTAGGTGTGCTGAATAGGAAGGCATTTCTGTGTGCACCTCGATGTGGTAAAAGAGGAGGGAGATGTTCATTCCAACATGCACCTTCCACGAAAGCCATGCAGTGCGGATAATGAACATCCGCACTGGGGGAGGGCTCCCAATGCAGCAACTGAAAAAAATTCTGGATGTCCGCTTTGGTGGAGGGGTGGTGGCGGCTGCAACACATGTGATACTGTCATACGGAACAGACCTCTTTGTGATCAATCTCTCACAATCCCAGGGTTTTAGAGTTGGAAAAGCCTTGGAGGTCCTCATGTCTGCCCACTGTTCAATCCAGGAACTACAAGACAGGACGCATCTCCTGCAAACCTGACAGACCGGCATCCGGCCTCTGCTACTTTCTTGCGGCATTACCCAGCCAAAGTTAAGCTGCGTTATGCTGCCTTTGATTTCAACAAGAGGGCTAAAACAAACGCATAAGCCAGCATTCCTACGCATGCTTACTTGGGGTATGAGACATGGCTCACTGGGCCACTTACTTCTGAGATCGAGCCGTTTATGTCTCCTGCAATGAAAATGCGCTTTAATTTTTGGCTGGCTGGCCGGCCATGCACATTTCTTTCAAAACGTATAAAATGCTTTCCAAAGGCACAAAGCTCCACAGCATCGCAAACCGCTGATGAAAACAGCGTAGCTACGATTTTTAAAAATGACATTTCCCCCTTCATTTGAGGTGCAATAGTTCATCACAGTAGAAATGGGATTTCCCCATCAACAGGCCAGCTTAGTAAACAGTGACTGATAAGTGCTGTGTGGAACCTTGCAAATGCCGATTGTTCAGCGCCTGTGACGTCCCTACCGGTGAGCAGTTTTTACATAACCAGCCCTGGCTGCCATTCCACACATTTTCAGCAGCAGAGATTTCGGCATTCACCACCCCTCCCAAGTTCCCCACATCCTTTTTATTGTGGATGGATGACATACCCTCTAGTTTCTCTAGAGCAGCCAGTGCACCCTTCAGCTCAGTGCTGGGCTCATCACATCACACACCAAGTGGGTTGGATCCAGACATAGCCATGCTTAGAGTAGACCCTCTGAAATCAATGGGACAAGTTAGTCATGACTTTGGGTGCCTCTACAAGAGCAATTTAAAGCTCTTTCAAGGCACATTACAAATTTTACCTCTACAAGAGCAGAGCGCAAATTGGGTGTGGAGGCGCTTTTTATCTCCGATTATTCGCATTTTTGAATGCACGTTAAATAGCGAGTTTTAATTTGCTGCGGGAGTTAAAGTGCCTTACGGCCATGTGAACATGCAATTCTCCGCACGTAATGCGCTCCGCTGCCTCTCGCGAATAGGTATTAGGAGTAAATTCGCTTCTCCGTATATGCGCATCAAAATCCTGTAGAGGGGGCCAGAGTTACATCCCATTAATTTCAATGGATCTACTCTAAGTATAACCAAGTTTCGATCCAACCCATTGACAATAGCAGGCCCCAAGTCACCCAGTCCTGCAATAGTTCATTCATGGCTCTGTAAAACGAATCCAGAGAGTCAGAAGTCCAGGGGGGAGGAGGGGGTTCAATAGCCCCCAGAGTCAAAGAGGGCCCCTGGGCTTCACAGTGTCCGTTTTTCTCAGAGAGAGCTGTTCTCCCCACCTCTGAGCCTGGTTGCGGCCTTCCTCTGTGGATGGGGGGGCACCTCTGCCCTGGGTCGGCGCCCTGTGCCACTGGACCCCATGCCGCCATTTTGTTTCAAAGACTAGTATCCAGGGCGACCGCCTTGGGTTGCATCACGGCCCCTTCGGAGGCCGCGCGGGGCCGCGCGTCGCGGCAGAAGAGCACAGCCGGGTTCTTGCAGGCCCACATGGCCACCTCTCCTCCGCTGGTGGGGCTGGAGGCGGTCAGGGGGCCCCCGGCGGCGGCGCCCCCGGGCCCACCCCGGCTGGCGTAGCGCTCCGCCCGGCTCTTGGCCTCCAGGCGGCGGCCGCCCCTGGCCACGGGCAAGTAGGCGGCCACGTTGTTCCGGGTCCTGTAACCCCCTTCCCGGCTGCGCCCGAGCAGCGTGGCGATGTTGGGGTTGCGGGCGGCGTAGATGAGGGGGTTGATGGCGCCGTTGGCCCAGGCCATCCAGCTGGCCACGGCGTCCGCGGTGGCGGAGAGGGAGACGCGCCCGGTGGCGGCGGCCAGGCCCAGCACGCAGTAGGGCCCCCAGCAGCAGATGACGGAGACGATCATGAGGAGGACGGTGGTGGCCGTGCGCGTCTCGCTGGAGAAGCGCAGCAGGTGCCCGCCGGGGGCGGCGAGCGGGCGCACCCGGCTCTCCGAGAGCCGCACCGCGCGGCAGATGTGGTAGTGGCAGAAGCACATGAGGGCGAAGGGCAGCAGGTAGCACAGCACGATCAGGGCGGCGGTGTAGGGCGGGCCCAGGCGGGAGGAGCCCCAGGGCAGCACGTACCGGCAGTGGTAGGCGGCGGCGGCGGGCGGCCCCACCCGCCGCGCCGCCGCCTCCCGGCCGCCCTCCTCCTCTTCCTCCTCCCGCTGCTGCTGCTGCCGGGCCAGCAGGTACCAGGGCCCCGAGAAGCCCAGCACCGCCAGCCAGACAGCGGCCAGCAGCTGGGCGGCCCTGCGGCGGCCCATCTTGCGGCGCGGCTGGCGCACGATGGCGCAGTAGCGGTCGAAGGAGAGCAGCGCCACGGTGAGCGCGGCGGCGCTGCCCAGGCCGGCGTGGAGCGCGGCGCTGGCCAGGCAGAGGCGGGGCCCGAAGAGCCACGCGCCGTGCGGCCGCCCGCCCAGCAGGCTGAGGAAGGCCGGCGGCAGGCACAGCGCGGCGCCCAGCAGCTCGGCCACCGCCAGCGACAGCACGAAGGCGTTGGTGGCCGTGCGCAGCTGCCGGTGCCGGGCGATGACCAGCACCACGGCGCCGTTGCCCAGCGCCGACAGCGCGAAGATCAGCAGCAGCAGCAGCGCCTGCGCCGCCAGCGCCGCCCCGGGCCAGACCCGCGACGACGACGGCCACGACGACGACTCGAGCGCGGGCTCCGGCGCGGCCGCGCTCTCGTTGCCCCGCGCCTCCGAGGCGTTGCTGCTCAGCAAGGCGGCCGCCTCCATGGACGGCGGCCGCGGGGGGCGCTTCCCTGGCCCCGGCGGCGGCCGAGGCGGCTGCTTCCCGCGGGCGCCTCCTCCTCCGACGGGCGTCTTGGGCACGTGGCGCACCCCGGAGGGTCCCGCGCGGGACGGGGATGGCCGGCTGCCTCCAAGGCGGTGGCCCGGGCAAGGGGGCGCCAAGGCGGGGAGGCGAGGCCCGCTGCCCGTCCCCTCCAGCCGGGGAGGCGCCCTCTTCTCCAGGCGGGCCGTCGGAGGAGGAGGGCGGCGAGGCTGCCGCGGCAGCTGCTCGAGCGTCGCCCCGTGTTCGCTGGCGCCTTGGCTTTCCCGTCCGGCTTGCAGGAGCCGCCCAGCCCGGCTGCCTTGCGCCTCCCTCGCCCCTTCCCGCACCGGAGACCTTCGGGGGCTCGGAAGAGCCGCTGACGTCTCTGCTGCCGGTTGCCCCGGGAAACCACGTCTTGCCTGCTCGGCGATTGCGCACGTTGGGCCCAGGCAGGAGAGGACGAAGGCGGCGACGTCTGTTGCAGCCTCACTGCCGCTTTCCCCTGAGGCTCAGACAGCCAATCGTGCCGGGTTGCTTCTGCTGTTGTATGTGGGGGGGGGGGGGGAGTAGTGTTCACTGACAGCTGCAAGGCAGGCAGAAATTCGACAGGTGCGAGGTATTTAGTTCTTGTGTCACCTTTCAAATTTCTGCCCGCTCAAGGCTCAGGCCGCAAGGATCTCAGACAGAATCGTGCCAACCCCCTTAGGGGACAGATCCAAGGGGTGAGTAAAGGGAGTTTTGTCTCTGCCCCTTGAGTTGAACTGGCTCCTGAACCGTCTAGTTACAGAATCGTAGTTGAAAAGGATTCCGAATGTCACCAACACCAGGGGCCAATGCAGGAAACCGTTCAAGCATCCTTGATCAGAGAGGCACCTTGGCTGGCCCTGCTGTGCCTTTAATTTCTGACATGCAGAAACTAGGGGAGTGAGGCACTTCCTATTGCATTATTAGCTCCATGCTAGGAAAAATATCTGCTACTGAATGTCTGAAGCTCTCTTTGGGCTGAAAGATATGAAAGGATCCGCTGGAGTAGACTGGCTAGGGGGGGACGGCAACCCATACGGCAATGATGTCACTTCGTGTGTTCTGTTACATGGGACATTACCTGCAAGAAAGAGAGAAGCAGCACCTGTCTCTTGCAACATCTTAAGAGTGTAAGAAGAGCCAGGCTGGCTGGATCAGATCGACATGGAAACCAGCGTTCTGTTCACATGGTGGCCCAGCAGCTGCCCCTGGGAGACCCACAAGCAGGACAAGAGTGCAACAGCACCCTCTTAGCAACTGGTGTACATAGCCATACTGCCTCTGGTACTTGAGAGGTAGCACATAGCCATCAGGACTAGTAGCCATAGATGGCCTTCTCCTCCTGTCTGCATTTAACACAGACATTACAGAGGTGCTTGAAACCACCCCCTCCCTTCTAATAGCTTAACAAAAAGATGGGGGGGGGTTGTTGCTGACATTATGCTCAACATTCCTCTGCCCCTTGCTTCACAGTGAAAGTTTTTAGGCTGTTTTAGTGCTATTTTAATAATGTTTGCCATGCTTTTAATCAGTTTTATGTATTTTATCATATTTTATATTTACTGTTGTTCCCCGCCTCGACCCAAACGGAGAAGCGGGTAAGAAATAAATTTATTTATTATTATTCCCTGGTTGTCCCTTGCAAGAACATTGTGCTCAGTGATGTCATGCGATGCCATGTCTTTTTCTGCCAGTTGTAACTGAGGAGCTATGGAGATGCATCAGCTGCATTTCCTCCATAATGCCTAGCTTGAGCCTTAGTAGATCATATAAGAAGGTACTTTTGTTTCTTACAGTAGTAGTGTTCTGATCATAGAATCATAGAATAGTAGAGTTGGAAGGGGCCTATAAGGCCATCGAGTCCAACCTCCTGCTGCCTCTGGGAGGCCTCTAGTGTGGGAGAGCCCACCACCTCCCTAGGTCTTTGGTTCCATTGTTGTATTGCTCTAACAGTCAGGAAGTTTTTCCTGATGTCCAGCCGGAATCTGGCTTCCTGTAACTTGAGCCCATTATTCAGGCTCACACTGAAGCTTCACCCTCATTGTGATATTTACTAAGGTTTCCGTCTCACGTGATTTCTTCTCATGCTTCATGAGGGTTAATAATCTCTTGATAGCATTTTCCAGAGCCAAAGCTTTTCTAACATTTCTCTCAATTACAAGTTCCTGGATAAATAGTTAGGTCCGTTGACAGACTGAAAGCACTGACATGTTCTGGACATTGGTATGTCCCCCACCCCCCAAGTAGGTTCTCCTGTGCTTAATAAGACACAGGTCCCCTCTAGAAGAATTCAGTTTGGTGCCTGGTTGCCCGATTATGCGCATCTTTGCAGAAGCGCATTTACATCTAATAACTACACACGAGAGGCGGTGAAGCGCATTTACGGGTTATATGAAACACGCTTTAAAGTTGTTTACATGCGGAGAATCGCATGTTTACATGGCCAAAATGTGCTTCAACTCCCATGGCAAATTAAAACTCGCTATTTAACTAACGCGCATTCGAAAATGTGAATAATCGGAGATAAAAAGTGCCTTGACCCTCGATTTGCGCTCCGCTCTTGTAGAGGTAAAAAATTTAATGCGCCTTGAAAGAGCTTTGAATCACTCTTGTAGAGGCACCCACAATCACAGGACTAAGCCTGCCTCATAAGGTGTGTATATAGGTGCTTTTTGCCATGTGTGATGGGGAAAAAAAACAAACTATCATAATGGATAATAAGGCAGACATCTTAGGTTGATGATAAAATGTTCTAGAAATGTCAGGTTAAAGAACGTAACACAAAGGTACGGTGGTGAAGTCATACTTTCCCCCCTCCCTTTGAGAATCAAAATCACAGGATTAAATTTGTGAATAGGGTTTTATTACAGGAAATTACTTTTAATGTATTCTTTAATTAGCTTCGTTATTCCTGGAACTTCACACAAACGGGGGAAAGTTCAAGTTGATTTTAGGTGCAAACAGGTAAACAATAAATGAAAAGCAAAACTGTTATCACGGGTATAAAGAGGTGGAACTGTCATGAAAGATACGATTAATATACAAATGCCGCAACAATGCCCACTTATAGTTCACCACCTTGAAAAACCGATCTCCCTCCATTCCCTTCCCTTGTGTCTGGCATTTTTAGTTCATGAGCCTAATAAAAGCCTATCTACCTTCTTTTATTGACGTGAGCCAGTTTAAGCTGGAAATGGACATCAAGAATCTGAAGGTCTGCACAGACGTTGCTTACAAGAATCAAGACGAAACAAACAGTTCTGGAAGTTGCAGCCCAGAAAAGGGCCCAGGAACAGAGGGTATACATGTCCTCGCTGCTGCCATTGGCCGCTCCCTACCGCCACTGCCACCTTCCCCACACGATCGCCGGCATCCTCTCGCGGATCACATGGGGAAGGCGGTGATCCACGCAAAAGGACACTGGCAATCATGCGGGGAAGACGCCAATAGTGGTGGGGAAGGCGGTCATGGCGCCAAGGAGCAGGCAATGGCGGTGGCAAGGACATGGATAGCCTTTGCTCCTAGGCCTTGGTAAGTCCAGTCTTCCCAGGCACTGCATGCTGGGAGTTGTAGGCTATATGGGGGCTTAGGGCTGTGAGAGGAAATGGTGGATCCGTCATAAATGGTGGATCTGCCAGAAAATGGCCTCCATGATTCAAACTTCGAATCCAAAGCCCAAAGCTTGCACAGCCCTACTAGAGACTTCATGGTTCACAGCTCAATCTTTTACTCACTACGTTCTTGTTACTTGTTATGCAGAAAATTACAGAATTCTATAACTACCAGTATGTATGTATATGTGTGTGTGTATATATATATATATATGTATGTGTGTGTGTATACACACACACACACACACAGAGAACTTGCACCATTTTCATCAGGATTATTAGACAGACAGAATCAGAATAGCTACCCAATTACTTGAGAAAGAAACCATGTTTCAGCGGATCCTCCTCTTCAAAAGTGAAGGTTGATGTTCCAGTATAAAAGGATTCTCCTGAGACTTCTACTATAACAGCATTGTGGTCACCACATTTGGTTTCCTGAGCAAAAAGAGATTCAGATTAACCCGGAAAAAGACATGACTGCTAATTGCTTTACTGAGGCATAAATTTTGCAGGCAGCAACCAAATACGTGAAATGATGTTTGCACCCAGATTGAAAACTAAGGTGAGGACTAAAGAGAAAAGATCTGATTGCCATTGATAAAACCCAACATGCAAAGATCTTCCGTTCAATTCCTCTGCAACCTCAAATACTCTCCAAAAGGGCCAGGTGGAAATTGGAGGCCTTGTGCGAGTAGTACAAGATCCCTCCCCATAACATGGTGCAATTCCCTCCTCCCACTGCGATCCAGGAAGACACAGTTCACTATGGGTGAGTTTGCAAAACGTGACAACCCACCTTGGCAAACAAACCACAGATAACGGGTTTACTGTGAATTGCTCTTCCTTCCGCCTTGGTCCTCCAGCCAGCTCAGACACATATCCCAGGGGACTTTGTGGTAGAACCTGTCTCGTCTGCCTGCCCCATCTGCTCCCAATTGCAATTGTGACCCCGTTTTATATTTTAATTTTTTGTGCCCTGACATTTGCGCAAATGGGACCAGGAAAATTATATAGATATATAGATATAGGCTTGTCAACGTTGCACAATTGCTCCCTTGCAGATGTCAAAAGTATTGCCTTGTATGTTTCACTTGTCAAAGATGCCCCCTGCTTAGGTGATTCCCCAGAGTTTTAAGTGTCGCGCTGACACTTAGAGGCCCCATGCTTCCATTCCACACTTGCCTGAATCTCCAGCAAGTCCTTTTAAGGGAGATCTACGCTCCCCCACTTTTTGTGGCTCCCATTCAAAATAACTGCGGCAATAACTGCTCCGAATGGGAGCCACGAAAAGGGATTAGCCCCTAGATCTCTCTTAAAATGAATTGCTGGAGACTAGGGCTAGTGTAGAATGGAAGCAGGGCACTCCCACATGTCAGCTCAAGACTTAAGAGCCTGGGAATCACCTTGCTAACAGGGTGATCTGGTCCTGGTCCTGTTTTCCCTGCTTGTCAACTGCCAATGGCCCTCAAAGTTGTATATATGCAGTCCCATCTTGTCAATTACTTTCTGTGTTCCATACTGCAGTTCCTTCCCTGGGACAGCTGAAGCATACAAGGCAGAGGCTATATATATTTTTGCCAGCTGCAAATCCACACACTTCTGCAACTGCACTGATACTTCTATTTTGAAACTGTATCTGTTTTTATGCTGAAGCTTCTGTTTTGAAATTGTATCTGTTTTTAGTTGATTGTTGTGACCTGGGCTGACACACTAAATAAAAATAAATAAACAAATAAGATCACTTTTTTCCTTAGCTTGCTGGGAGCATTTGTTCAATAATAACAGTAGTTCTGTTCACTTGTGGATGAAATCCTTGCAGATGAAGGATTTGAGACCTCAACTTAATAACATTCAAGGAAAAGCAAAGCCGTCAGTTTGTGATTTGCATCGACATAACGCAAATATCCCCTAAATGACCAAACTGTATAATTTTCATAAGCCACCTTTTAGGGGAAACCCTCCCCCCAAATACGTTTGGAACTTGCCTTTACTGCTTTTCCGGTGAACAACGAACTAGTTGAACTGCTCCTGAAGGTCCTGGTCTGATTCAGTTGAATTAGTCCTTTATGATACTGTAAGGCAATGCGAGCTGTCACCCCTGACCCAGTAGGACTTCGGTCAACCTAGTTCAGAAAATACAATCCGTGTTTTAGCTGCATCGTTCAGTTACGCAACAAATGTGGATGAATCGTTTTGCTGGGGATTCTGAGTCTGTCCACTTTCACCACTAGATTTTGTTCAAATATGCGTAGCTAGGAAGCTGATTATGCTTCCTAGCATGTCTGTGTGCAAAGCAGTCTAAGACAGGGACAGGCAACGTGGGGCCCATGGGAAGTGATGCACCCCCCCCCCCCACACGAGTCTTTATTTGGCGCTGGCCAAAGTGGCCTACCCCCTCCTCCCACATTTTCTTACTAGCAGCTGAGATTGCTGTGAAATAGGTTTTTGTTGGTGTTGACAACTGGGTTCAAAGGAGCTGTTTTAGTGCACTGGGGATCAGGCCCCACTTCTGCCTTGTATTCAGTCTTTTGGGTTACTTGTCCTTTGCCACCACCTTCTCCCAAGGTGGCCATTTTGCGGTGGTGGTGGCCCAGCGGTTTCGCAAATTCCCAAATCTGACCATGGTCCCAAACAGTTACCTAATCCCTTGCCTTAAGATAATGCTTGAATTCAGGTGTAATGGCAGAATTACTGTTCTGAGCATGCTAGGGTGGCCCTATAGAAAGGAGGACAAGGCTGCTGTATCTTTAACACTTGCATAGAAAAGGGAATTTCATCAGGTGTCATTTGTATGCAGGAAGCACCTGGTGGAATCCCTCTTCATCACAACAGTGAAAGCTGCAGGAGCCCTGCCCTCTAGCTATACTCAAATGACCAGATACAAAAGAAGGCAGGGCTCCTGCAGCTTTCACTGTTGTGATGAAGAGGGAATTTCACCAGGTGCTGCATGATTACAAAGGACACCTGCTGAAATTCCCTTTTCTACACAACTGTTAAAGATACAGGAGCCCTGTCCTCCTTTCCATATGGTCACCCTAGTATTGATATACTCTTGTATTATGCAAGGCTGACAGTGTTAGCCACCCTGAGCATGCCAATGGGAAAGTGGGAAACAAAACTAATTCAACAAAACACAGATTGTAATCACATGCCCAGAAATTTAAATGACTCTCTTGATTAATAATATGCCTTCCCATTTTTTTAAAGGAAGTTGGCTCACTCTACAACAGAGGTGTAGATTTCATGCACCACCTTCTCTTTCTTGATCAAACACCAGATCTTTTTCCCATGAAGGGTCATCCGGGTCACATGAGCTGCAGCTAAACCAAGACATTTTTTAATTCTCTTAAATGCTAGAAGAACAAGATTTTTTCCCTTTAATTTATAGAGCTAAGAATCCAGGCCTCATGACTGCTACATAAATATATTCTCTGCCTTTCCCCTCTGGATATCATTACTACAAATAGCATCTGGAATCCTGTGATAAACGGCCAGGGTGGAATTTCCCTTGCATACGATTTCCTACCTGTGCATCTGCAAACACACATATGTTGCTTGTTGGCTCATCGCTAAATTCATCTTTTCCATCAGTCAGTATAGTCCCATAAATGAAAGCCACGTCTTCAATGACAGGATGGTGAACTTTGAACTAAAGGATATTTTAACCACTTATTAAAATAGAATCAGAGAAGTGCATCAAAATAGTTAGCTGTAGTATATACGCCTCCTTTTTATACCTATACAGTTACCACCACCCTGGAGTGTAAAACTGCAGCTCTGTTTTCCAAATAAGGAGTACTACCTGATCCACATTAGTGAGTAAAACTCTTCAGTATATTCTCTCTCTAAACTCTCTTCACACCCGCCAAATGCAGTGGTCTCTCCCAATACATATGCATAGATAGACGTTTGATAGAAAGATAGATAGATAGGTGATAGATAGTTATACATTCCTTTTTCTGACACTATTCTGTAAGCAATGTAGATGTTTTTATTTCAAATTTCCAAACAAAAGATCTGGGATGGTAACAATTCAAACAGCACAGGCAAAAGTCAACGTTAAGGACCTCATGGAGGCAAAGATGATACTGATCGTAACTGAGATCAGTATCAGGACCTTTCACCCCACAAGCCACCTCTTGGATCCACACTGTTCCATCCATTGGACAATGGATGAAGACACACACACACATACACAACTTGCACACACACTAGTTTATTTCATCTTTGTCCGTAGTCTAATATATAGATTAAGTTATAAAGAGTAAGACAAACTAAGCATATGAGTCAACAAAGAGAATGAGAGAAAACTAAAACAATGAGAAAAAAAATTCTGAAGAGAAATTCTCTAGAGCAGCCTTCCCCAACCTGGTGCCCCCCGTTATGCTAGACTACACTTCCCAGCATCCCTAACATTGTCATGTCAGCTGAGGTTGATGGAAGCTATAGTCCAATACATCTGAGGGTATCCTACTATATGAGGAGCACAGTGCTTCACATTCATTCGGAGTTCAGAAACTATATAAACCTGTTTTGAGCCCAAATTTATCTCTTATTTTAGTAAAATAATGGATGCCTTATATTAACTGTATGTCGCCACACCTAAAAATGATATTGAGCAGCTGGAAAAAGTGGAGAAAAGGGCAACTAAAATGATCACGGGCTCTAGAGCATTTCCCCTATAAGGGAAGGTTACAAGAGCTGGGATTGTTTGGCTTGGAAAAAAAGGAGGTTAAGGGGAGACATGATAGAGGTGCACAAAATGATGCATAATGTGAAGAATGTGGCTAGGGGACATTTTTCTCCCTCTCATAATAGTAGAACCTGGTCACCCACAAAGCTGATTGTGGGAGATTCAGGACAGATAAAAGAAAGTCCATCTTCACACAGTGAATAGTGAAACTGGAATTCGCTACCACAAAATGTAGTGATTTGGATGGCTTTAAAAGGAGGTTGGATAAATTCCTGGAGGAGGCTGTCAATGGCTACTAGTCCTGATGGCTATGTGCTACCTCCAGTATCAGAGGCAGTATGCCTATGTACACCAGCTGCTGGGCAGGAGGGTGCTGTTGCACCCGTGTCCGGCTTCTGGGTTCCTGGTCAACAGCTGGTTGGTCACTGTGTGAACAGAATGCTGGACTAGATGGACTCTTGATCTGATCCAGCATGGCTCTTCTTATGTTCTTAACTGCTTTATGAAAGGATTAGCTATCCCCCCACCCCAAAAAAACCCAGTATTTCTTAACAACTGATACATGGTGATCTGCGTAAACTTTATGTGATGTGTCTGTGAAAAACCCTCATCTGCAGCATTATGTAACCTAATCAGGCTTTAAAAAGCAACTTAGTCATCTATGGTGAGTAAGAATTGCCTCCAAGTGATTTGACAAGGAGACTTTAAAAAACTTGCTCTTGTTTTAAGTTACAGATGACTAGCATAAGCAATGTACAGGCAAACAGATTGATAATTTACAGACATAACTTGTGGACTCACTTGCAAAGATAGTATCTGGCTAGATAATACAATATGGAGAAGTCTGATGGTACCTGAGCCTTTACTGCTTCAGTTACTGCAGATGCTGCATCTACCAGATCCTTCATCTTTGAAGAACAAACATCAAGCCCCAATTGGTCAGCACTGAGAAATGCATAGAAAGCGCCACCATATCCAATATCGACGACCACTTTTCCATAACCAGGAACATCAATGGTTACATCTGATAATCAAGCAAAAAGGCGGGGAGGAGACAGGAGACATAAAATTACTATACATGTTGCCACTGCATGTTACTCTCATCTGTTCTGACATTCACTTACCCCAACAGCACTGCCTAGCCACCCCTTAAAATGACAGCAATCAGTTAAAGCTCAGTTTGGTAACTAAGAACTAAGTTCTTTCCTCTTAGATAAAAATCTTCGGGTGGGCTTCTTTGTCACATAGCTCAATAGTAACTGGCATGATCAACTGAGGACTTGGGGGAGGGGGGGGCACTGCCTGAACTGTATTATGAAAAACAGTAAATTGGTGGTTTTTGTAGGGGAAAAAAACAGATCTACAACAAACAGTGGCAATGAGTCCTCCCCTGTACTCTTGTCCAAGCTAAAATCTCCTCCTTTTCTTTTCTAACTGACACTCAATAGTCCAGGGATGAGGAAGTGATTGGGGCCTGGACGACCTCTTCACAGAGCCTGGGAGCCTGCTGAGAAAGTCTGGGCAGAGTGAAGCTTACCAAGACACCAGTTCCGCTCCTCCTTCATGTTCCCCACATGGGAAGAGTGAAGGAGGAGTGGATGATCAGGGGTCTGGAAACAAAGCCCTCTGAGGAGAGACTGAAAGAACTGGGCATGTTTAGCCTGGAGAAGAGAAGACTGAGGGGAGACATGCATAGTACTCTTCAAGGATTTGAAAGGTTGTCACACAGAGGAGGGCCAGGATCTCTTCTTGATCATCCCAGAGTGCAGGACATAGAAAAATGGATTCAAGTTACAGGAAGCCAGATTCCAGCTGGACCTGGGAAAAAACTTCCTGACTGTTAGAGCAGTACAACAATGGAACCAAAGACCTAGGGAGGTGGTGGGCTCTCCCACACTAGAGGCCTTCAAGAGGCAGCTGGACAGCCGTCTGTCAGGGATGCTTTAAGGGGGATTCCTCCATTGAGCAGGGGGTTGGACTCGATTAGAGGCCCCTTCCAACTCTACTATTCTATGATTCTATGAAGCTGAACTTCTAAGCATGCTCAGTTCTCTTTGAGTCTTCCCCCTTCCTCCCAGTTCTATTTTGTAAACATGTTTCTGTATTTCTTCAAGTTTCAGGGGTCCCTACGCACACTGGTGTTTCCCTTGTTTCTCACACCTTCCATTTTGGCTCCAATACTTCCAACATTCAGCACCTAAGTTCATTATTAGAGGGAATAATACCATGCAGGGTACTACATAACTTAACTGCATTTTTAAAGTTACAAGATACACAGAGGTGTTTGCACAATGTAAATTAAAACTTCAGAAGATGACAGAAATCATAGTCCCTGGATGATTTTGGCAAAATACATGAGAGCAAGTTCAAAGCATATGATTAACATGGGAATCTACATGCATCTAATAACAAAACATACAGTTCTCTAGGTCAATCATGAGAGGCAGTGCAGGACAGAGAGGTGTTCCTTCCAAGATGCAAAGTTATGGCCTGGGGAACAGCAGAAAAGAGGGTTAATCGTATTAGTCAAACATTATAAATCCTAAGGCATGCAGGATCAGACAAATAAAAAGCAAGTTCACATTTCTCCACAGTTGATATGATGGGTCTTTTTTGTGCCTATCAACATTAGGAACATATGTCACATTTATATCAGTTGAACTATCACGGCTTCCTCCAAATAATCTTGGGAATTATAGTTTAGCAAGGATGCCAAGAATTCACATATTTATTTATTACATTTTGATACCACCCAACAGCCAAAATTCTCTGGGCAGTAACCCAGATCTGTAGCACCCACACAGACTTATAACTCCCATGATTCCTTGGGGAAACTGGAACTACTATTAACTAGCTGAAGTCTGTGGTGTACATAAGTTCTTAACCGCTGTAGAAATATGTGGTTTAGACAAGCGTTCATGGCTGCACACACATGCCTCCTATACCTGGGAACAAAACAGCCCAGTCTAGGAAGCCCATGAAGGCCTGGCTCCACAGTACAACTAAGTGTGTCCAAAACCTGTCTTGGGTATAAAGAACAGCATGGTTAGTGATGAATAGGAATGGCTGGAAGTTGCGTGGGGCTGTAGATTGAACTGTAATTAGGACTCCAATACAAAGCATTCTCACTACAGCGTAAGCGGCATTACACTCAATGCTTACTTCTAAGTAAACACACTCAGGATTGTACTGTACAACTCCTATATGGCAGCAGGAGGTATAAAAAGGGCATTAAAAGGTAGAGCAGGGTTGGTGTACATTAGATTCGTGTGTATGTCTGTGGATATGAATGACAGGGCAAGGCTTGCAACAGTAATGTAGGAAATATCTACAGTATGAAGGAGCTGTACATCACTGACAGACAGGAATGTCAGAAGCTGCCTTATAAGAAGTCAGACCATTAATCCGCCTAGCCCAGTATTGTCCACAATGACTGGGAGTTGCTCTCCGGGGTTCCAGGCAGGATTGTTTCTTAACCCTACCTGGAGGGGCTGGGGACTGAACGTGGGAATTTCTGCCTGCAAAGGAAGTGTTCTACCACTGAGCTACAGGTTATTCCATAGCATGCTCAGCAGGTACCACCGTGAGAGAAGCAAAAGCAAATGATCTGGTGGGCAAGAGAAAAGGAACCTGCAATGTACCTCACGCCAGTCTACCAAGGCACGAAGCGGGAGAAAGTATGACCATGGCTGGGAGGTGCTTGAATCCAAAAGTGGTGAAAATTGACCTATCCATTTATTCAGCCCCCGCTGCACCCAAATCACAGCACAAAAAGCTGTACTTTCCCTTTAAAACAAGGCATGTGGGGAGCGGGCACCATATTTTAATGCAAAACTGTGCTCCCCCAGGGCAATGCTTCTGGGAGCGTGCTTTTGGATTAAAACAAAGCATGCTTCCCAAACATCTCATTTTAAATGGAAAATCCAACGGCAACTATTTCAGGTGCAGCCAGCAGTGGGTTCCAAGAAGGGATGGAAATTGACGGCCTGATGTTGCCCATCCCTGCTGGACATTTTGGGGCAACCTTTCCCAACCTGCTGCCCTCTAGGTGTTAGATTACAACTCCTGGCATGCCTAGGATAATGGGAATTGTATTCCAACACATCTGGAGGGTACCCGGTTAGGGACATTGGTTGCTGTTGATAGGAGTTGTAGCCCAACACATCTGGAGTGCACCCAGATGTGTTGGACTACTGATGTTATTTTAAATATACTTACTTGTTGTTTTAGTTGAAATTGCTTTTTAATGGTGTTTTAATATTGCATTTAAATGTGATTTGTAATATTGTATGTAAACCGCTTTGAGTTTTCTTTCATATTAAGCAGTGTATATAAATACTATTATTTTAATAATAATAATAATAATAACAACAACAACTTATTAATAACAATCTTGAGTATAAGAATTGGTTAACAGGAAAAGCAGCAGCAAATTGTTAACTTGTCACGGATCCTTAAGGGCGCAATTCTATGCATATTTAGACAGGAAAAAACTCCTACAATATGGTTGGCAGGGGAATGTTGGGAACTGTAGGACATTTTGTCCTGCACACACACACACACACACCACCACCACCACCATGGAGGCTGGTGGTTCAGATTTCAGTGGGGCTGTAAATCCGCTCTTGGTCTCAGAGCGTCATCACACAGGAGGAAAATTGCATTTATTTACCGTCACTTCTCTGCCCGCGCGTTTGTCCCTCATGACTTCCTCTTTTGAAAAAGGAAGTAAACAATGTGCGCGTGGCCCATTCCGTGGACCCGTTTTGATCGCGCTGCTTCTCCTGCACACAGCGGGAGATAGCGGCAACTTCCGCCTTTAAAAATAACTCAGACTTACTGGGGTGCGTTCTTTCGTGGTGCAAAGAAGGCTACGAGGGCCGGGAGGCAGATGAGACGTTGTGGGAGCAACCCATGAAAATCTGTAAGTGACGGGTAACGCGTGTGCCATGAAACGCTCCGTCTGATGGAGCTCTCAATCGGGATCCTACGGGAGCTCTCCAGGGTGGTGAAACCTATGGCCCAATCTGCACCAAGCAGGATACGACACTTTGAAAACGGTTCGAAAACTGTATAGGGAGTGCGTCCTGGGCCCCAACAGTTGTCACTACTGTTATAAACCGTTTTAACGCATTTAAAACTGTTTTAAAGCAGTAGCATAGATAGGCTGACAGTTTTGAGAACTGTTGGGGCCCAGGAAACACTCCCTATACAGTTTCCAAAACGTTTTCAAAGCGTCATATCCTGCGTGTGTAGATAGGCTCGCTGTGTGTCCTGGGCCCCAGCAGTTGCCACTACTGGTTATAAACCGTTTTAAAGCAGTAGGGCAGATCCTGCCTATTTCAGGGCGGGGGCTCAGCACTCCGGAGAGCCTCTTCGGGGATTCTGACTGACTGAAACCCCAGGCAGGTTCACCGCCCCACCGGCGCCGAAGCCGTCAGCCCCCCACCGAGCCCACCCTCCCCGGTGGGTCCCTGGAAGCGGCAGGGCCGCGGCGCCCCCCTTACCGGCGGCGGCGGCGAAGGCGGGCACGCTGTGGAAGCGGACGCGGCTGCCGCTGCGCCGCCCGTCCCAGGCGGCGAAGGCGGCGACGGGCCCGCAGGGGCAGTGGACGGTGACGGCGGCCTCGCCGGGCGCGGGCGGCGGCGGGCAGAGGCCGTAGTCGAGGGCGAAGCGGGCCAGGCAGAGGACGGCGTGGCCGCACATGGGGCTGGCGCCCTGGTTGTGCACGAACAGGGCCGCGACCGCCGCCTCGGGCAGCTCGCTGGGCGCCAGCAGCGCGCCGTACATGTCGCGGTGCCCGCGCGGCTCGTGCATCAGCAGCCGCCTCACGGCGTCCAGCTCCGGCGCATCCAGCAGGCGGCGGCGGCGGGCCAGCAGCGGCAGCTCCGCCGGCGGCTCCAGCCGGCCCAGCCCGCCCGGCGGCACCACGCGCAGCGGCTCCCCGCCCGCGTGCATCTCCACCGTGCGGATGGCCGCGGCGCCCGGCGCGCGCGGGGGCAGCCAATCGGCGCGCGGCCTGGCCTCCGACAACGACGACGACGACGCCTCCCGCCTCGCGGACATGGCTAACGGTCCCTCTCGCGGCGGCAACGGTTGGCGGCTCCAGGAGCGGCCCCGCCCACCGAGACGCTCCCCGCGTTGATTGGCTGCGGGTCGGGGGTGGGGAAAAGCCTTGAGCAAGTCGCTGGCGGAGATTGGACACGCGGAGGACGTTCTGTGAACAGGGTTGGCCAGGGGCGTTCGGAGGCGCCCTTCGCATTGGTCAGAAGGAAATAGGCGGGGAGGGAGGGTTGCGAGGTAAACGTAGAGAGAAATTATTGTACAGTCACACACGGCGCTTCAGCTTTTCTTGTCACTTCCGGGTCAGATTCCAACGCCTTTCCCACTCTTCTGCTGTTGCTATGGTTTGGAGCCAGTGGAGGCTGGTGGCTCCGACGTCAGTGGCGCTGTGAAGCCGCTCTGGATTTCTAATGGAGCTATGCAGGGCGCTGGACCTTATTTCCCCCGCCCCAATCATTTGGGACTAGGGCTCAACAACTTAGAGAGCTCCTTCAGAGTAATGGCTGGTTCTGACTGAAACCGGAGTAGCTTCACAGCCTCCACCGATTGGAGCCCGAATGATAATGTTGTACGTGGCCTTGGCTGCTAACAGGCTTAGTTCACAGTTAAACGCCCCCCAGTTAATGAGGATGTATGACCGCCCCCTACTGAACGAGGAACTTAACACACCTCGGGGAATGTTTCCCAATGCCAAGCGGATAAGGGCCTTCCCTTCGGGGCTGCCAAGAGAAAAGGGCCCCTCCGTTGCCTCTCTGGCAAATCACAGCCACTGCTAACTTTCCATCGTTACCGCAAGTTCACACCATGCGTCACTTCACCATTTCTATCTCTATGAGCAGAAAGAGCCTTGCCCCTCCTCCGTCCTCCTGCTTCCGTCCTATTGGGCTTTCGCTCTGTCAGGTTTCCCTCCAATGGGCAGCTGAATGTACCCAAAGCCCCGCCCCCTGCCGCAAGGCACCAATCACATGAGAGCTGGCGAGTTGGGCCTCCGCGCCTATCTACGTGCTGACGCAAAGCGGGGAGAACCAATCCACGGGGACCCGACGGGAAGTGACGTTGAAAAGAGCAGCTGTCCCAGGACTGGTTGGCTGGATTGCTGGGGGAGATTGACTGGAGCAAGATGGGTGAGTTGGGTGGGCTTCTCACCCTTTGTTCCTATTGACTGGGGTTATTTCTGCCGGTTGGAAAGCCGGGCAGGTGATGCAGGCTGGTGTATTAGGGGCAGCATTTATTTATTTATTTGCTGACTGGTGAATATGGACCCGACTGTGCACAGGTGTGAATAGCCCTGACAGGGAAGCCTTCAAGCCCAAGTTATGCAACTGTCAGAATTGGGCATAGCGTGCCTGCCCCATCTGAGTGAAGCCACTGGCCCTGCAAGGCATGGCCCCTGCCCTGGTGCACCCCTAACTCAATTTCAGAGAACCTCGGGTGGGGTGGTGGTGGTGGTGGTGGGGCTATATAGGCAAAGCCTGTGGTGCCAAAATTCAAAAAGACACCAGCATGTTGTAACTTGAATCTTTTATTTCATTTATTTATTTGTTGCATTTATATCCCGCCTTTTTTCCTCCAAGGGACCCAAGGCGGCGTACATAATCCTCCTTCATTTTATCCTCACAACAACAACCCTGTGAGGTAGGTTGGGCTGAGAGTCTGTGACTGGCCCAAAGTCACCCAGTGGGCTTCCGTGGCCAAGTGGGGGACTAGAACCCGGACTCATAATAAATAACACTAATCCTTTAAAGGCATTTCAACTTTTTAGAATGGGGGAAGCTGTACAGAAGACAAGAAAGTGGGTGGGGCCTTTTAAGAAACCCCAGAGGGGGAGATTGGAACCTCAGGGTGGTTAAATGTGGCCCCAGGGTCAGAGGTTCCCCACCCCTGGTATACGCTGCACAGTTCAAAAATGCATACTAGGGCCATACCTTTATTAGGCCAACTCAAAAAGCCACCAAAAATATGCAAGCTTTGGCGATTCCCCAGTATTTCCGGAATCTGGATTTGGGCATTTTATATCCAGCAACTCCTATGTTTGTTTTTTGTGGCGCTGTACAATGTTATATGTGTCAATGCATGTAAAGAAAGGAGTTATTTCTTGCCTGCTGGCCCCACATCCTCTCTGAACACTTGGCATAACTTGTGAAAGACCCCATGTACATATAGTGGGAGGATAGGCTATTAAATTATGCCAGATGCCTGCAGGGGAAGTGCCAGCAACACATGGTGATCCTGCTCTCTCCTTCCCTGGGGCACATGAAGAACATAAGAGCCATGCTGGATCAGACTAAACCCGTCTAGTCCACCATTCTGTTCGCACAGTGGCCGATCAGATGCCTTTGGGAAGTCCACAAGAGAAAATGAGTGCAATAGCACCCTCAAACTTGTGTTCCCCAGCAACTGGTATACAGAGGTACACAATTGTCATATGTGTACAGTCTTGTAGTCCTGACTCCTGTCTTCTCCACGTCTATACAATAACATCATAATACTTTCCAGTGTTTAGATGATAACCACTTCCAGCCTTCCCCTTTCTCTGGGCTCCTTGAAACCAGGATTTTTTGCATGGGTGCTGTTGTGTGTCTGCACATCTGGTTTTCCTTGGTGTGACTATGGGCAATCTGTTTGAATATTTTTGTGTGAGCTGTAATAATTATTTTGGCCTTCCTATAAGCTGTAGATATTCAACGAGACTGCCTTGGACTATATTGTGGAAGAACAGTGGAAATTATAAACGGGACTGAAATTCATGGTGATTGTGGGGTAAGCAGAGAACTATAAAAAGACTCTTGAATATTTGAAACATTTTAGCACAAGGGGAAGTCATTGTTGGATATGGCTGTTGAAAATGATGGCCTAAACATATTTTGGGGTCCATCTAAGTTGTTTGCCGTTTAAATATGACTTATTATTAGTATTGACATGTTTTCTCTGGCCTGTTCATTTGTATTAATCTTTTTCACAAGCAAATATTTTCAGCAAAACTTTGATAGAGGTTTTATAAAATGTTCTGTCATCAAACTCTCCAGGTGTGTCCAAGAGGACAAAGAACAGACTTCCACAAAATCTGTCGAGAATGTATGGGATCTCCAGAACGCTATGATTGGCTTTACCTTGGCTTTATGGCAATGCTTCCTTTGATCTTGCATTGGTTCTTCATTGAGTGGTATTCAGGCAAAAAGAGGTACATATTAATTAAAACCAGATCTTTTTTCTTTCGGATGTGAAGCTGAATATATATTTTAAGTTGAATGTTTAGAAAATCAGTTATTCACTGGGATGTGCATCTGTCACTCCCACCCACCTTGGAAGAATCAAATTCAGTACTCTGCACGCGCAGCACAAATCTGGCATTAAAAAAAACCCAGATTTTATTTGTCTGATTTTTTTAATTAACGAGAGAGAGTTCTGGAAAAATCACCCAAAACCATGTTTCATTCCACTAAGCAGAGCCATTCTGGAAAAGTATGACATCCCCTTCCCCTAGAAAGCTTTTACAGATGATTGGGCCCTGTTTGCTGCTTGAGAGATAGAGAGAGATGCTACGCCAAAGGTTCTGGAGTGTGCCCTCCAGGAGCTCTAGATGAATTAATCTTGTGCAGCATTCAGTTTTCTTTTTTTTCAGTGCTGCTCTTGAGGACATGTTTTCCCTCCTTCCAGCTCCAGTGCACTGTTCCAGCACATCACTGCCTTAATTGAATGTAGCGTGGCAGCACTCGTGACTCTGCTTGTGAGTGACCCCATGGGCTCTCTGCGTGTTCGCTCTTGCAAGGTGTTAATGCTTTCAGACTGGTACACCATGCTTTACAACCCTAGTCCTGATTACGTTACCACTATTCACTGTACCCATGAAGCAGTCTATCCTCTGTGAGTATGATGCCTGCAGCCTTGCCTGTACATCTTTGTACTATGTTGTAAAATGGACTATTTTCCAAAACGCCCACAGATTAAGGCTGTTCCTAAACAAGTGTTCTTGCTGCTTGATCCTGTGTTACAATACAATCCTATTCATGCTTACTTAGAAGTCAGGCCCGTTGTGTTTAATGGGACTTGCTCATTAGTACATGTGTATAGAATTGCCACCTTGCAGTGCAATCCTGTACATGCCTACTCAGAAGTAAACCCCATTGAGTTCAGTGGCATTTACTCCCAGCTAAGTGTGTATAGGATTGCAGCATTAGAGTCATGACTTTCACCACTCTAGCTGATGTGCAAGCCTGCTCCCCAGAAAACCTCCAAGTCCTCCATTACCATAAGCCAGTCTTTCCTGACCTGGTACCTTCCAGCTGTGCTGGACTGCTGCTCCCATAATTTCCTGCCACGTCTGGAGGATACCAGGTTGTAGAAGACTGCTACAAGCATTATGTGGCATGCATTTTGTACTAGTCTCTTGGATCATGAGCCAAAAAGGCCAAGAGGATGCCACAAGAAAGGAAAGGAAGGGCCTGTATAGGTGAGGAGATCAGAAACCCCAGCAGAGTGATACTGAAGGAGGCTGTTAGCCCAGCCTAAGGGAAGAAGTTGTCCTTTTAGGTGGCTTTATTTATCTAATAATATTTACATTACACCTTATCTGCTAAAAAAAAACCATAACGATGGTGCACAACAATTTAAAACACTAAAATGCTAAAGCAGTACAAACAAGCACATCAAAACAGTAAAAACATTAAAACTACACATTTTGAAAGGCCAAATTGAAAAGAGGAGCCTTTACGCTTTCTAAAGGACGATAAAGTGATGGCCAATCGTAGTTCTTGAGGGAGTGCATTCCATAGTTTCAGGGTAACATGTCCCATGTATGTTTTCTAGGCAATCAAAGAAGTTGGGAATAGGTTAAGATGCTAGTGTGCGTATGTGTTAGGGATATAACAGAGATCTCCTCCCCCTCCCCCCCAGCTTTTCCCATGCTGGAAACAAGAGGTGTCAATAGTGAAGTCTGTGATGCCTCCAGGGATTGTAGGCCTGGTTGT
Source organism: Anniella stebbinsi (assembly GCA_029215795.1). NCBI lineage: Eukaryota > Metazoa > Chordata > Lepidosauria > Squamata > Anniellidae > Anniella > Anniella stebbinsi. The sequence continues at coordinate 364,951,453 of JARDYH010000001.1, read as the reverse complement.
TGGGAGGTAGGAAAGGAAGAGTCTATGGGAGGAACACCCTCTCTCTCTCAAAATCCTAGAACCCAATGGGGTCACTCCATGAAGCTGATTGGTGGGAGATACAGGACAGGTAAAAGGAAGGACTTCTTCACACAGCGCATAGTTAAACTATGGAATTCACTACCAGAATTCACTACCACAAGATGTGATGATGGCCACCAACTTGGATGGTTTTAAAAGGGGGTTGGATAAATTCCTGGAGGAGAAGGCTATCAATGGCTACCAGCCCTGATGGTTATGTGCTACCTCCAGTATCCGAGGCAGTAAGCCTGTTTGCACCAGTTGCTGGGGAACATGGGTGGCAGGGCGCTGTTGCATCGTGCCCTGCTTTGTTGGTCCCCGGTTGACAGCTAGTTGGCCACTGTGTGAACAGAGCGCTGGACTAGATGAGCCATGCTGGATCAGAGTGAGGGCCCATCTTATGTTCTTAAGACAGTGTTGATATAAGCAAGAGATACCATAGCAAGAGCTCTGGAAAGCTGCTGCAGGGTGGCATAGTGCTTGTGGCGTGTATGCATCATTTGTTAACCAGTTGAAAGTTGAGGTGAGTAGGCCTTGGAACGTTTGGTTAGTGCTCTAATACAAATCCTCTCTCTTTCAGTTACACCATTGTATTTATATACTATGCCTTCTGTTTGGTGTTGATGATGCTACTTCGGCCCCTTCTGGTAAAGAAGATTGCTTGCGGGCTAGGGAAGTCGGATCGATTTAAGAGCATTTATGCAGCTCTTTACTTCTTCCCAATCCTTACTGTGCTTCAGGCGGTTGGAGGCGGCTTGCTGTGTAAGTCATCTTTATGTACCGACCTGTAGGAAAAGCACAGCCTGCCATTGGGGGCATAATTTCAACGTTGGGGTGGGGAAAGCTACCAAAATACATGCCTTAAAAATTATTTCAACACACTGTCATACTGTTTAGGGGGGAAACAAGTGACAGTACTTTTTTTTTAAAGACTTAAATCAAATATTTTGGGGAAAAACTGTGAAAATGTAGGTAGTATTCTCTGTCAAAAACAAGTAGACTTAAGCAAAGATGCCTATATGTTGGCAGTGTTAAACATACTGACACGATGTTGGATTAAGATCTTTAAGTGCTTCCAAGCGGACAGATTATCAGCTCATACTGCAAGATTTTAAAACTTTTAGGGTGCAATCCTATGCATGTCGGAAGGCAGATCAGGAATAGAGATTCAGCTTGTACTGGGTAGGGTTACACTCCCCCTGAAGACACAGGTCCGCAGCTGGGGTGTACTTCTGGATCCAGCCCTGAGCCTGGATGCCCAGGTTTCAGTGGTGACCAGAAGTGCATTTGCACAGTTAAAGCTAGTGTGCCAGCTGTGCCCTTTCCTAGAAATATCTGACCTGGCCACGGTGACACATGTTACATCCTGTTTGGAGTATTGTAACGCACTCTATGTGGGATGCCTTTGAAGAGTGTTTGGCAACTTCAGCTGGTTCAAAGAGCTGCAGCCAGACTGCTGACTGGTGCTGGTTATAGGGTGCACACAATTCCCGTTAAACAGCTCCACTGGCTTCCGATCTGTTTCCAAGCACAATTCAGAGTGCTGGTCATGACCTATAAAGCCCTCTACGGCTTGGGTCCAGGTTATCTGAAAGACTGTATTCTCCCTTATGAGCCTGCCCGTGCTCTGAGATCTTCAGGGGAGGTCCTTCTCTTGGTCCCACCACTATCACAGGCACGCTTGGTGAGAGCGCAGGAAAGGCCCTTCTTGGTGGCTGCTCCAGGGCTCTGGAACTCCATCCTTAGAGAAGCTAGATTAGCAGTCTCCTTGCTATGCTTCCATAGGCAGGCAAAAAAAATTGTTCTGGCAGGCCTTTGGGAATACTCTGGATGTCTTTTTATGTGTTGGAATTTTTTAAAAAAATGTTATTTGTATTTTAAATGTTTTAATATTGAACCAGGTTTAATTATATTTTTAACTTTTGTATATTTCTATTTATGTTTTAATTGGATATGTTTTAATTTTGTAAACCCACCTTGAGTCCCAGTATTGGGGAAAAAGGCGGGATGATGATGATAATGATGATGTTTAGACAGAAAAAAGTAAACCCAAATTGACTGAGAAATGCTAGGAGTTGTAGGATTTCTCTCTGTCTAAAAATGCATAGGATTGTGCCTTCAGGGAAGTAGTAATCCTTATTGAAAAATAAAGTTTGTGTATAATTGAGAAATGACAGACACAGACAGCAATGTCCTATGATCTTCCAATCTTGAGAAAGCCTCTAAATCAGGGGGTGTTGAACTTCTTTTGGTCCCAGGGCAGAATTCCAGTTTGAGAAAGGTCTCAGGGGCTGGATACCAGCAGTGGGTGGGGCTAAATGCAGAGAAAGCAAAGTGGGGGGGGGGGGACAGATGTAAAGCACACTTACTTGGACATTTTCCTACCAAGCATACAAAACACGGCTCAATTCTAAGCAAGTTACTGAGGAGTAAGGCCCACTGTAACATCACTCATGCCTGCAAAACCCACGGTTCTGTTCTTTGCAGGGCATGTAAAAGTTAATTGTTTTTACACACCCTCTTATCTCAGATCACTTACTGGATATAAGCAGCTGCCTGGTTCCCCATCCCTGCTGTAAATGTAGAGATTGTCTTTGTGGAGCTCTGTCTAAAATTAAATCAGAGACCAGGAGCTACTTCATATTATCTTGTGAGCAGTGCATTACCTGGGGAGCATTTGGCCTTGTGAGCGCTTCACCGCCATTCCCTTGATTTATTAGTAGGATACTAATTTGTGGCTGCAATTATGCACACTTACCTGGCAGTAACTCTGGCTGAACCCAATGAAGGTGCAAGATTGTATGGCATATTGTTTACAGCTTCTGCTTAACTGATGTGGCAAAAGTATTGGTGTGTAAGTGTAACATACAGCTGTTTCCTTCCAGATTATGCTTTCCCTTACATCATCATAGTCTTATCGCTTGTTACCTTGGTTGTGTATCTATCAGCTTCTGAAGTAGAAGTAAGTAAAGCATAGCTTCTTTTAAAGACGTATTAGCCTCGTTTTTTATATGAACTATAACCTGACAGATAAGAAAATGTGGAACATACACAAAGGAAATGGTCACAAATAAGTGATCAGAGATCTTTGACCTATGCCACAGAGGAATGCCCTCCCTCTGGAGGCCTGATCGGCACCGGCACTGGCTTCATGTCGGCACCAAGGTTAAGGCATGGCTTTTTAACAAAGCCTTTGATGGCTAAATCCACCAGCCTGCACGCTGTCTTGTTTTGATTGGATTTTTAAAATTTCATATTTGTTTTAATGTAGTAATGGTTTAATTTATTTTAGAATTGTATATTTATTATTCTCTTTGACATGTATGATTTTATCTGTACGCCGCCCTGAGATCCTTGCGGTATAGGGCGGGATATAAATGTTTAAATAAATAAATATATCTGTTCTCCTCCAAAGTGCCCTATCTTGTTAGCTATAGTTTTGCCATCAAAACGAATTATTCTTTGACATAAGCCTGTATGCCCACTAGTGTTTGACTCCGGTGAAGTCTTTGGGCTTGGTTCAGACGTTCTCTCCGCTCCACAGAGGGACTTGTCCTCTGCTTGTTGAGGTTTGGGGACAGGTGATTCCCCATCAGGGCTCTGAAGAGTTGGAAAGTTAGGAGAGGCTTTGGGGACTGACTGCTTATCACCTGATATGGCAGACCCACCCACCCAACCTGGCACACTTCAGATGTGTTGGGAGGTGTTGTCCAACACAACTGGAAGGAGCCAGGTCAAGGAAACCTGTGCTACGACCTCTCTCCGAGGAGGTGAAGTACCACTACCCAATGCACTCTTCAGTAGTTATGCCCATCTTATCAAATAAGCTGGTGGTTAGTTTGTTCTAGCAGCAGCTGATCTTGGCTGACTTCACTGCTGCTGGACCAAACGGTTAATGGCTTCTTTAAAAGGATAGTATGATGTGGCTGCAAAAAAAGCAAATGCTATTCCAAATCACGCAAGGTACTGGTTCCCCTCTATTTGGCACTGGTTAGGCCCCATCTTGAGTATTGCGTCCATTTTCTGGGCACCACACTTCAAGAAGGATGCAGACAATCTGGAGCGTGTTCATAGGAGGGCAACGAGGATGATTAGGGGTCTGGAAACGCCCTATGAGGAGAGATTGAAAGAACTGGGCATGTTTAGCCTGGAGGAGAGAAAATTGAGGGGAGACATGATAGCACTCTTCAAGTATTTGAAAGGTTGTCACACGGAGGAGAGCCAGGATCTCTCCTCCATCAACCCAGAATGCAGGACACGGAATAGTGGGCTCAAGTGACAGGAAGCCAGATTCCGGCTGGACATCAGGAAAAACTTCCTGATTGTTAGAGCAATACGACAATGGAACCAATGACCTAGGGAGGTGGTGGGCACGCCCACATTAGAGGCATTCAAGATGCAGCTGGACAACCATCTGTCAGGGATGCTTTAAGGTAGATTCCTGCATTGAGCAGGGGGTTGGACTCGATGGCCTTGTAGGCTCCTTCCAACTCTACTGTTCTATGATTCCATGATAGTTATTGCTGCCGCTGCAGACAATATCTTGATGTGGTGCAATGGGTCTGCTTCTTCCAAGAGATAAGAGAACAGCAAGCCAGGCAGTCACACAGAGCCTCTCCTGCTTTGTCACCTGTTCTAAACGTTAAGGGTTGGGAGCCCCTCCCCTCCTCAGAACTTCAAATTATTTATTTATTTACTTCACTTCATTTCTATACCACCCAATAGCTGAAGCTGTTTGGGTGGTTCACAAAAATTGAAGCTATCAAGTACGGCATCAAATACAGAAGCTTAAAACCACAGTATAAAAACAGAGCATGCCATGGAGAGCATGTCTGAACCAAGCCTTTCTCAGTCTTTCCCTCAAGGAAGTGTCAGGGGGGAAAAGAGGATGCTTTAAAAATTACAGTCTGTTCCTTTTTACGAATTGGGCATTCACGTTTTTGCAATGCAGAGGTGCTTGAACCTTGTACAAACTGTGCATTAACCTTAGCGCTAAATGCTTCAAGACGATACGAATGTAAAAACTAACAGAAACATGTTGTCTTCTATTTTTACAAGACTTTCAAAGACCTCCTTGTCAGGAAGAAAAGGCTGATTGTTCTGTTTAGCCATTGGCTGCTGCATGCCTATGGAATCATCTCCATTTCCAAGTTGAACAACGTTTACCAGGATTTGCCCCTGCTGGCATTGGTGCCTGCACCTGCGCTCTTTTACTTGCTTACTGCAAAGTACACTGAACCTTCCCGGATACTCTCTGAGGGAGCAAACGGACGTTAACTGTAATCCGGGCAAGTAGCAGTCCTGGATGTGTAGAGCTCCTTGGATCCATCATCTGTCATCCTCCTCTTATAGGGAGTTGTCAGTTCTCTATTGACCAACTCCCTACGATCACAACTTCATTCCTACGCCAGCTACAAGGCAGATTCTGGCCTCTTGAACAACTTATGGATGTGCAGCGCATGACCTGCCTTAACTGCTTTATCAGCCGCAGGAGCCGAAGGCCCACCGGCCTGAATGGTGAAGAAGAATCAGGGCCTGTCCCCTCTGCGTATGTTTGACAATGATGTATGAACGTGAAACATTTTGTACTTGGAAACAGTAACGTATTTATTTCACAACGCAGTGTTAATCGCATCTTTCAATAAGGATGAGCGGTAGTTTCAATCTTCTAGTTTCAGTCTGCAATCCTTGCCGTCTCTTCGTTCCTGGATGAGAAGTTTGGGGGGGAAAATGTAGCTATTTAAAGAACGCATCTATACAAATACTCTTGTGAACTGGAGTTACGTAAGAGCAACGAGATGGTGTCAACCATTCACATCCGTTGGTTCTGCATGAGAAATATTCTCCGTGAATCGTGCCCTTTCAGGCACCCATCAGCTTGGAGGAGACAGTGGACATCATCCCGCCCTCTTCTGTAATGAATGTCTTTCACCGAATTTCCATTAGCACTTGTTAGGCAGCAGCAAAACTCCCCAGGCATAAGCCTGTTAAGAGTCGATGTCAGTGCAAAGGGTTGTGAGCAAACAGACAAGGGGTCTGCACCGACCCTGCCTGTCCCTTTTAAAACTTTCCTAGGCCACAGGTTCCGTTTCTCCAAAACGGAGCCTTGCATATTCCACTCGTGTTTTGTTTGAATTCACCTCTCTGTCGCTTGGATGCAGGCAGCTGTCTATCACGACAGTCAGGAAGCGGCCTCCGCTTTGTGCCTCTTCTCCTACCTAAGCAAAGCAATAACTGCCCATCTTAGGAAGGTGCCCCGAGTACAGGACGTTCCCCTCTGTCGTATGCCAGGTCACCTTCCCATTTGGGTGGGCTTCCTTGGACTGTCAGTCATCTACCCTCCTGTTCTCTGAGATCAAAGGAGGCTTCCAAATAGTTTTGGTCTTCATGAAGACATCTTTGCATGGATCGCTAAGTGCATGGATCTCCAGGTGGAAATTGTAGCTTGCTCATGTTTTAGGCTGACTAGATGCTATGTTTTTGTTTTATTTTACCTTGTACTGCTTATCTGTCTCACCCCCTTTCTTAACATTTTTAAATAAAACCTGTATAATTTGGAATACTGGAGAATGGCTGTTTATTGGGATCCACCCTAAGATGTATCTCCCACAAACCCAGCTGCTCAACTTGTACACTACACCCTTTAACCTGTGTGCATCGCTTAAGGAGACAAGAGGGGAAATCGGATGGCTTTTGACAGAGGTAACTGGATGCTCACCTGGCTCTTCCCAGATACGGTGAGACTTCTCTGCACCCCACTGGCTGGGGAATAAATACAAAATGGTGACAAAATGTCAATGTTGCCCGCTTTGCATGGTTAAAAGGCCATGCAGAAAGGGCTCCATGAAAGCATCCGTTTACCTCAATATACATATTTTTTTAATTCAAATTCTGTGCAAAGGTAATTCAAAATGTGTGTTAAGGAAACTCGAAATCTGCAATCCCTGTATAAATATAAGCTAATGCATGTAAACTAATGTGTGTAATTTTTCTAGCTAATTTTGTACACTTTTGCTGGCTGCCTTGGGCTTTTCAGGGCAGTCAAGATGGGATGAGAAAGAAGGAAAACCAATGCAATAGCAAATAGGGCTTGCTTGGCTATTGTGCAGAGAGTTCTCTCCCTCCCTCTATACAAACTAAAGTTGCCGCAAGCTTTCTGTGCTCTGTTTTCTAAGCAAGCTATTCGTGAGAACAAAAAGAACAGCTCCTGTCCTGGCCGGTGTGGCGTAGTGGCTAGAGTGTTGGACTGGGAGTGGGGAGATCCGGGTTCTAGTCCCCACTCAGCCATGGAAACCCACTGGGTGACTTTGGGCCAGTCACAGGCTCTCAGCCCAACCTACCTCACAGGGTTGTTGTGAGGATAAAAATGGAGAGGAGGAGGAGGAGGATCATGTATGCCGCCTTGGGTTCCTTGGAGGAAAAAAGGTGGCATATAAATGTCATAAATAAATACTGAGAAAGTTATGCACTGCCAGAATAGACACCTGCCTCGCTAATATTGATGCAGTTCTGGGTCTTTTACTAGTGCTGTGTGTGCGCATGATATATGCTACAGCTGCCAAGGATCTATTTCACAGACTGATTCTTGCTGTTTCAAATGCCCTCAGTGTAAAACTGAACCAATGCACCATGATTAATTGGTATGCCGGGCTACACATGGAAAACAAAAGCTTACCTTGTCGTCGTCTTCTGCAGATTTGCTTTTTAACAGAGACTCCATTGCTTCATAGTTTAGCTGTAGCCCATCATGGACATAATCGAGTTTATCATTCCTTTTTTTACTTCTTCTGATATATTCTCCCAGAATATGCAGGATGTCATGCTGATACTCCAAGAACATCTGCAAGTGGGATAGGGACAGGCAGCTTATTTTCTAGCCAAGAAATTAAATTCAATTTGGATCACCGTAACCTCTTTCTTTCTACATCTGGATCCCCGCTACGATGCTAACATAAGCTTTATTTAGATAAAAAGACAAAAACAGTACACCGTTGGTTTATTCACAACTGTGGAGGAAGAGATTCATCCAGAATGATGCCGTGTCTGCCATATGATATCAAATCCTGAATATGAATGAGCCTGCTATGCCAGGGTACTAATCCGTTGAGAAATGCTGCGGTTGAGAGTAGGAGCATAAACAATGGCTGTAGTCTGCCTCTTAGCAAAGCATAACCGGGGAGAAACAACCATGAGTTTCTCTTGCTGCCTAGCATGGAAGACTACAGGATCTACACCACAATCCAAATACCAAATTTCACTGACCCTACCACGGTGGTTAAGCATTTTAAGCTAAACATTATAGCTTGGCGTGTCATGTGAAACATGGCGTAGCATGTTGTGTGAACCAGTCCTAACCACGGTGGTGACATAACCATGGTTTAAACATGCCCACTAACCATTTGCTGCAAAAGGGTTAGTGGTCTAACCATGGCTTAGCGTGTTGTTTGAACCCGCCCACTGCATTTCAAGCTGTGATGACTGCCTGTTCTCGATCTGAACCTTACCATATACCATATAGCCTACAGTAGTTATCAGCCTGCAGTGTTGGTCTAAAGAGAAAAAAATAACCAACAGCCTGCTTTAGAAGTTACCTTCCACACGTAGGACTAAACCTGTGGAGGGGAAGGACAGTGCCTCCTGGCCCCACCCTGATGTCATACAATCTCCCCTCTAAACATCTGTGCATTGAGGTAGGCATCAAGCACATGCTCTACTTTGTAGATGCAGTGCTCAACTTATGGATGTCCAGAAGGTCAGAGGTGGGGGCCAGAAAGAATGGCCCTGCTTCCCCCTCTGTGGATAGTCTAAACTCTGAAAAGGATCCATCTCTCTTCCAATCTATGAAAACGTCTTTGCCTAAAAAAAAAAAATCCTTACTCGCCACAGGCTTTCCTCCAGGTACTTATTTACAAGCCTGCTTGATGGGAAGTCTAATCTGACATACTTGAAGTCAAATATAGGGTCTTGGTGTTCACCCGTGTTAAGGGTGTTTTGAGTGGAGGTTAGACGGCAGGTGTTTGGTTTGTTTGTTTTCTTTTACCATGCCCTGAATCTAAGAGAAACGAAAACAAAGGCAAACTGCAGCTTCCAAGGCAAAAGAAGCAAGACACCTGCATGAGTCATTTAACCCAGTGCCTGAAGTGCAATTAGAATGAGCAAAAGCTTTGTTGTTAAAAGACTTACATCCAGCATGTTATGTACCTTCTGCTCCTTTTTCTAGCCTACTACTACTGAGAATGCCTTGGCATACAACTGTAAAGTACGGACTTTTACCCAGCCCTATTTATAAGATTATACGTTATTTCAATGATGATGTAATCAACACAAATTGTATTAGTAAAAAATTATGATGTGACATTTTGGCAATGAATTATATTACTGATTTATGATAAACATATGGGCATTGTCATCTGAAGGAATTGTTCTTATTGTTAATCAGACCCTATCTCAAACATTTATTTTACTAGTGTGAATAACGTATAATCTTATAAATAGGACTGGGTAAAAGTCCGTACTTTACAGTTGTATGCCAGGGCATTCTCATTAGTAGTTATTTTCAACTGTAGCTTGTTTCCTTTTGAACCTATTTGTAGCATGACAGCCAGGCCGCAATCCATGGGGAAGTTCTGCGCAAGCTCCCCATAAGTATTAGCAGCAGTGTTCCCAAGGGCTGGTGCAGGAACTGTGCCCCAGAAGCTCTGAACGCCCCCCCCCCCCCAAAGTGCCTTTGTGACAGTACCACAACGTACCTTCTGAAGGAGGTTGTCTTTGATCCATTTCTTGTTGAAAAGATCTAAAATAAATTAAGAAACATTACAGTGTGTCTGAAAACCTATGCCAAAACCTGCTCGGAATTTTAAAATGGTCTAAACTACGACAATTAGTTTGGCATTTGCATTGATGCACTGGAGACCAAATAGCTTACTTTTATCATCTGTGCTATCACACCTGGAACTCGTAGAGCTCATTTTAAAAATACACTGTTACTACCATTAAACAAAAGTGGAATTCTCTAAAAAAATATATGAGGTCATACAACTTGGAGCAGGCTATGTTTTCAGTTGTTGGTGTCACTAGGCGTGGGTTTAATTTCTATCCCACTGCTGTCCTTTACTTTCTCTCATGTACATGACTGAACTGCTGTGACTCACTGTTGTAGGGGTAAAAGTCAGTGGTATAGAATCACAGAATAGTAGAGTTGGAAGGGTCATCTAAGGCCATCCAGTCCAACACCCTGCTCAATGCAGGAATCCACCTTAAAGCATACTTGACAGATGGCTGTCCAGCTGCCTCTTGAAGGCCTCCAGTGTGGGAATGCCCATGATCTCCCTACGGAATTGGTTCCATGGTTGCACTGCTCTAACAGTCAGGAAGTTTTTCCTGATGTCCAGCTGGAATCATAGAATCATAGACTAATGGAGTTGGAAGGGGCCTATAATAGGGTGACCATATGAAAAGGAGGACAGGGCTCCTGTATCTTTAACAGTTGCAAAGGACAGGGAACTTCAGCAGGTGTCATTCGTATGCATACAGAACCTGGTGAAATTCCCTCTTCATCACAACAGTTAAAGCTGCAGAAGCCCTGTCCTCTTGACCATGTACAAAAGAGGTCAGGGCTTCTGCAGCTTTAACTTTGTGATGATGAGGAAATTCCACCAGGTGTTGCATTTATACAAATGGCACCTGCAGGAATTCCATTTTCTATGAAACTGTTAAAGATACAGGAGCCCTGTCCTCCTTTTCATATGGTCAGCCTTAGGCTGACCATATGAAAAGGAGGACAGGGCTCCTGTAACTTTAACAGTTGTAGAGAAAAGGGAATTTCAGCCAGTGTCATTTGTATGCAATTAGTTCCTGGTGATATAACCTCTTCATCACAACAGTTAAAGTTGCAGGGGCCCTGCCTTCTTTTGTATATGGTCACTCTAGTATAGCTCCTGCAACTTTAACTGTTGTGATGAAGAGGGAATTTCATCAGGAACTAATTGCATACAAATGACACTGGCTGAAATTCCCTTTTCTCTACAACTGTTAAAGTTACAGGAGCCCTGTCCTCCTTTTCATATGGTCAGCCTAGTCAGCCTAGCCTATAAGGAATGCAGGACTCCACCTTAAAGCATACCTGCTAAAACACTTACTAATAATGGAACTCAGTATTCATAGTACTATGTCATAAAATCATGATGGCTTTATATTACCTCCAGTATCATAGAATCGTAGAGTTGGAAGAGGCCTATAAGCCATTGGGTCCAACCCCCTGCTCAATGCAGGAATCCACCTTAGAGCACTCCTGACAGATGGCTGTCCAGTTGCCTCTTGAAGGCCTCTAGTGTGGGAGAGCCCACAACCTCCCTAGGTCACTGGTTCCATTGTCATACTGCCCAGTCAGGAAGTTTTTCCTGATGTCCAGCCTGAATCCGGCTTCCTGTAAGTTGAGCCCATTATTCTGTGACCTGCACTCTGGGATGATCGAGAAGAGATCCTGGCCCTTCACTGGTATGTATGCTGGCATTGCTTCTTTAGGGACAACATCTGTGCTACTCCTCTGAAACTGGGTGGCCACCACTGACAGGGATCCAGTTTTTGGGGGGGGGCAATGGTGGTTGCAGGCAATTACTCATAGAGATGTACTACACCTCACAGGGGTCCTTGCAACATACAACCCCTTACTCTGCACACATCTCACCTGTCATAATAAAGGGCATTTTGCTATTTTTTAATTTAATTTATTTTTTAAATGTCTGTGCCGCTCATCAGCACATGTGATTCCAGGGCAGCGTAAAATATAAAATAATAACGTTGAAACCTAAAGCAATACAATAAAGCTAATATCCAATAGCCATAATAAAAAAAAAACCAGCAATAAAAAATTCAATTACAGAAGCAGACTGAGAGATTATACAAACTAAAATGCCTGGGTAAAATGATATGTCTTAATCAGGCGCCAAACAGATTGTAAGTTAGGTTTCAGGCAAACTTTTTTTCGGGCTGGTAATCCAAAATGAGGGCGCACTTATAACAACTGCCTTTTATGCTGTACATGGCGCAATGTATGTTAATCCAATGAGTAGGTTAAATTGACCCTGTCCAGACAACATGCTAAGCCACAGTGGTTAAACATTTTGAGCTAAACATTATGTCTTAGCGTGTCGTGTGAACCATTCCTAAGTATGGTGGCTATATAACCACTGTTTAAACTCGTTCACTAGCCATTTGCTGCAAAAGGGTTAGTGGCTTAACCATGGCATAGTGTCTGAACAGGCCCATTACTTTTTCATTTCCTGTTTAAAACATGCTTGATCATTTATACATACAAATGTGTGTGTGTGTGTGTGTATGTGTGTGTGTGTCTTTGTACGTATATGTTCATTCACATGCTGTTATTTAAGAAGAACCATGTCTAAAAAAACAAGCAAAACGTCCATGCAATCTCTTAGTGTTAATGTCATCTCTCGCTTACAGCCGTTCAAACTGCAGCCTGTGGTTGATCATGCAGTGTATATGTTTTGGCTCAGCTTCACTTTGGAGTCACAGGGCGGTGAAGATACTTTTGACAGCTGAGCATGGACCAGACTGGTGGGAAAGCTGCCATGAAGCTACACCCTTAAAAGCTCCTCAGGCAAGGCAAGCATCTGCCCCAATTGTTGAAGATGTTTTTATTCATTTTCATCAAGGATTTTTTTTCCTTTGTTTTTTTAAATCGCATCTAATTCATCTAATTCATGCCACGTGTCTTACCATAAAGGGCACTCCTGTCTTTCAGGATTTGTTGTCTCTTTGACTGAAAGACTTTTGCCTCGCTGTCCATTGTGGAAATATCTTCTTTGAGATATGCAATGCCCTGTAGAGGGGGAAATTCACCGATTCGTGTCAGCGTCCGACATATTATTAATCATTAACAAAGTGCATTACATTTCCTAAGTGATGAACAGAGATTAAAAGACAGGATGGCCCTTGCCTGCAGGCTCATAATCTAATTTACACAATACAAAAGGGGGAAGGGAAGACCCCCCTCCCCCCAAAAGCCAATCTAGGTGCCACTTTTTAAAGCTACGTCATTTATTCAAATGAAGAAGGATTCAGAACAGGAATGGACAGTCCCTTTTCCACTGAGGAATGCATGCCCTTGGAGGTTATTTTTTAGGGGATGAATGCCTGCGGAGAGCAAGGCCAACATGGGTGGAGCCAGAAAACCCATATCCTTTTTCTTTCTTAAAATGACTATTGCTTCAGACTGTTTCTCTCTTAAGAATCGTTACAGACAAAAGGAGTTTGGGATAGCGATGCTTTTAAGATAATCAGTGCCCCCCCCACACACACACACACACACTTTTAAGGGCCGTCACCACGTTACATTCCCTGTAGGCTGTCCAGATGGCTCGGGATTTCCCGGTCCTAACCGGGAATCCAGGGGCAAACCAGCCCAACCGGGGGGCGGGGGGGGCAAACCGGGGTGGCGGGGGGTCACGCGGCAGTGCAGCAAGCGAGGAGCGGCGGTAGACCCGGCGGCGGTGGCGGTGGAGGAGCCCGGGAAGCGCCCGCCCCAGCAGGTAAGTGCCCTGCACCTCGCGCCCCGCGCTCCTTACTTGTGCAGGCCGCGTCCGCTTCCCTCCAGTGCTCGAATCTACTGAGAAACAGGCTTCACGGCCTGTCCCTCAGTAGCGCGCCGGGTGATGACATCATCACCCGACGCGATACTGAGAGACAGGCCGTGAAGCCTGTTTCTCAGTAGATTCCGAGCACTGGAGGGAAGCGGACGCGGCCTGCACAGGTAAGGAGCGCGAGACGGGCGGGCGGCGCGAGCAGCGTGGGGCGAGCGGGGCGTGCGGGCGGCGTGGGCGGGCGGCGCGGGCGGGCAGGTGCGCGGGCGTTGCAGCGCGGGCAGGGGGAGCGGGCGGGCCGCGCGGGGGGCAGGCGCGCGGGCACGCGGGGGGGGGTTGTTTTAGGTGGGGGGGCGGGGGGGACCGGGATTTTGGGTCTCAAAATCTGGTCAGCCTAACTCCCTGTCTTTCCCCTATGCATAAACCCCACATACCACACACCCCATCTACGCACATGCAGCATTCTTTCTCTGGGCCTATCCAGACAACATGCTAAGCCATGGTTAGGCTGCTAATGGTTAGTGAGTGCGTTTAAAGCTTGGTTATGCAGCCACCATGGTTAGGAATGGTTCACACAACATGCTAGGCCATAATGTTTAGCTCAAAATGCTTAACCACTGTGGCTTAGTGTGTCATCTGAACAGGTTCTCTCTCTCTCTCTCTCTCTCTCTCACACACACACACACACACACACACATACACACACACACACACACTCCCCACTTTTCAAAGTGTGGATCTGTCTGGATCTGCACTTTCAAATCACCCTGCTGTGGCTGAGAAGATACTATTTTCTCCCCGGCGGGACAGGGTTGCCTTTTGAAAGCATGGATCAGGCTGGATTCACAGGTTCAACATACTCTTGGAGTGGATTCAAAGCGGTTCTAAAGGGGTAGAGTCTGCCAAAGATTCCACTGGGCACCTACAATGTGGCTCAGGCTAAGGGCTGCCCAGCTCTGCTACGGAAGATCTCCTCGAGTCTCTCTTTGAGCAAACAACGTTTTCCCACTTTCATACTATAACAACAATGTATGCTAGAAGCCCGATTTAGAAGAAAAAGATTCCCAGAAAGTAAAAAAAATCCTAAACACCAGATCCTCAACACCATGGCACATGTAACAAACCAAGAGCCACATGTAGCACCCGAAAAGGCTAACACTTTAGTTGTGGCGTCAGCTGTCGTGGGCCGGATAGATGCATGACAGACATCTAAAGTGGGCGAGTTTATATGCCCTGCTCTGAAAGCAAGAAAAACGTGTTTTACAAACTGGGGTCAAAGATAATGCAAGATGGTCAAGGTACTATGCAGGGCACAAATGAATTCAGAGTCCAGTCAAAGGAGCACAACATCCAATCAGCATGAGCATGTTATCATCCCTGAAACTGGCAGCCTATTGATGGAAACATCAATATAAACTAACAAATAAGATGGGTAGCAAACACCTAAGAATGCCTTTCTGGAAAAGGCTGGTGATTCCCAGGTTTTGTTGAGACCAAGTGGCTGAAGTCACACAACATCACAAGGCAGGATATGGGTTGTCATTAAACCATGGGTTATTGCTTTGCTTGAACCCAACCATGCTAACAAACCATGGTTTGTTAGCCATGAACAACCTATGAAGAGAACCCATGGTTTCTCGTGGTTATAAACTGTAGTTTGTTCATGGTTAACAATAACATGGCAGGATTCACACAAAACAACAACCCCCGATTCAATGGCTGCATTTGGACAACACAATAGTCAATGGTGGATTAATAGTCAACTCCAGGGTTGATTATAGAGGGGGTATTCCCCACACAACATGTTCCTACACAGCTGTGGAGTAGTTGGGGCTGGCATTGAGTGGACTAATAGTCAACTCGGCATTTGACTGACACAGCCCCCATCCCTCCCTCCCTCCTTCCTGCCTCAATCGTCCCGGTGCTATCCCAGCAGCCATTGCGAGTTCTGCTGGCTGGACAAGAGTGGCAGCTGCCGCTTTGGTCACTCTTGCCAGGAGACTCTGGAGCCAGCCGAGATAGTCCACTCAACCCTGCAAAATAGTTCACTGAGCCCGACAGACAACACGCTAACCAACGGTTGTGCAGATAATAAACTCCGCAGAGCATTGGTTATCTCCAGTGGTTATTTTGAGGAAATAGTCAACCGTGGGGTGTTTTTTCCCCCAACAGACAACAGAATAACCAACTGTTGACTATTCAACTAATAGTTGACTACTCCGAGGGAAGCTCGGAGGACGGCAACAAGGGAGAGGGCTTTCTCTGTGGTGGCCCCCCAATTATGGAATGATCTCCCCGATGAGGCCTGCCTGGCACCAACACTGTTATCTTTTCGGCACCAGGTCAAAACTTTTCTTTTCTCCCAGGCATTTTAACAGCTTAAGCTGAGGTTTTAACTGACTTTGTGGCCAGGCTTAAAAGTTTAAAATGTTTTAAATATCAGCTGTTTTATGGTTTTAAATTTTGTATATTGACTTTTTAATGTTCAATCTTTTAATTTTTGTAAACCGCCCAGACAGCTTCAGCTATGGGGCGGTATATAAATGTAATAAATAATAATAATAATAATAATAATAATAATAATAATAATAATAATAAACCACTGTTGGTTGTCGTGTTGTCCGCCCTGAGCCAATGACAAACCATGGTTCAGCGACAACCCACAGTTCAAACCATATTCAACCTATACTCTGGTTTGTCGTGTTGTGTGAACCAGATCAGTGTCAACTTCACCTATGATTTACAGTTTGGCAATTTCACACAGAATACAGAGATCCCTTGCTGCACCAAAAATATTCAAAGACTCAAATAAAGTACAAAATGACATTTTCATCCCGCCTTCCTGGCCTTTAAGGCTTTGCTCTGTGCTGCCATTTTTGAAGATATGGGCTTTGGTACTGACCACACTCAAAGTACTCACTGCTCTTAATCTAGCATTTTCTGCATTCAAAATGTAGAGCTGGCTGTCCACCTCATAGTTGTCTTTCTCAATAAACTTCAGCGAATATGTAAATGTTTTCAGCTGGTTAAGTGCCAATTCCCTGTTCTTCTTTATTTCATTCCTCACTTGAGTCTGCCAGCAAAATATGTTTGCATTATTCATTCATGAAATACTTACAGTCCAAGAGACATGATGCAATAGGAAAGAGGAGGGCGAGGAAATGAGAAAACAAACAAATTCAGGCACTAGTCTTTTCATAAAGTTACAGAATACATCATAAGTATTTAAAAAAGTAGTGGTGACTTTAGGGTGGGGTGGGGTGGGGTGGGGGAGAGAAAATGTCCACTCTCAGATATTAGATCAATGGTGGGCAACATGTGGTGCTCCAGATGTTTTGGATTACAAGTCCCATCAGTCCTAGTGACAGTCCATTCCTACATTTATTTATTTAAACTACTGATATACTGTTTTTCCAAACAATTTCCTTCTCAAAGCCACCACTCCTATTTGTTGAGTGCATAACCTTAATGAATTCTGCAGACTTGTCCATTTCATAGTTCAGGCCTGCGGAGATAGTACCATACAGGTTATGATCTATTTGAATAAGACTTATCTTGGCCAGTGTCATTTGTCCAGGCAAACCCTTCCTTCTCGCCTTAGAGTTCCCAGATGACCACCGGAACTAAACAATGAAGCAACTTTTGGACGAGAAATGATAGCAAGATAGAATAAAAGCCATTGGTGCCTTTGGTGGTGCGCAATATCAAGGGGCTCATCTACCCCTAAGGGTGTAGAGGGAGGGTGGGGGAAGGATCATGGACTTACTTGCTTCCGCGATCCTCCCCCAGCGTCTAGAAGGCAGCGCAATGTCCCAGAAGGGAAGACGGACGTCGTGGCCGCCATTTTTTTTAAAAGAAGGAGCCACATGAGGCGGAAAAGTAAGGGCAACCCCCCACGCCAACCCCCATGCCCATCCACCCCCCACCATCCTGGGAATGGTGAAATTGCTGCCCTGCCCACCCACCCCCATGGGCACGGAGCCACCCCCCACGCAGCTCTGTGCCCATTTCAGGCCCCGGAAGCACGTGGCACACCAGCTGCGGTCCCCGGGATGGCCCCGGGACTGCAGAAAAACCAGGATATCCCCAGTTTCCGGTTTCCAGTTTCCCGGGGTCATCCCTATGTCATCTCCGGTTGATCCCGGGATCCCGTGCATCATATGGACGCACAGGGACAACCCCGGGATAAATGGCTGGTGTAGACATGGCCGTGTTCTGTAGGGATTTTACCCCTGGAGTATCTGAATAAAGAAATGGTCATCCTAGAAACAGACCTGGCAAGAATCAAAATTCCTAAAAGAACACATTTTATGCTGGAACAATTACCTTCTGCCTTTGGAGTTTGCCACACTCCTTTAGGGACCATTCTATGGCTTTGGTTAGTGTGCGTTCTTCTTCGTGCAACTCTGTAAACAAGCAAACGGAGAAAGAAAGGTCCCTTTAAGCATCAGACTTAGTTTAGTTAAGTCACAACAGCAGGCAAATGGCTCAACAAGCCAGAAAGGTCTTATTTATTTTACAATGTTTATACAAAAGTTCTCAGGTGACTGACAAAAAATGAGAACCGATGCATTAAAAGTAAAACAGCGAACTCAAAATACAGCATAAAAACCAGCAGCAGAGAATAAAACGAATTTACTAAAACCCAAAGAAGCTTCAAAAATTTCACAATTTCTGTAGATCAGCAGCAACGTGGGTTTTCCAGACTTTTTAATTAGAAAAAATTCTGGAGAATTTTCCAATGCAAATGAAGCTAATTTGCATAGGGCATTTGCTTTGGAAAATTTTCAGCTTGCATCAGAAAATCACTAGAGAGTGATCTAATTTAGCATGTTTACCAAATACAAGTAAAATAAGCAACATACCTAAAGAACTATCCCTCTTCATCACAACAGTTAAAGCTGCAGGAGCCCTGCCCTCATTTGTGTCTGGTCAAGAGGGCAGGGCTCCTGCAGCTTTTAACAGTTGTGATGAAGAGGGACTTTCACTAGGTGCTTCAGGCATACAAAGGACACTGGCTGAAATTCCCCTTTTCTATACAACTGTTAATGATACAGGAGCTCCATCCTCCTTTCCTTACGGTCACCCTACACCTATGTGAACATGCAATTTCACCTAAGATGTAATGGAAGACCTAACAGGGATCCCATTAGGGGCCTTGTTTATTCCTGCTGCCACCAGGTAACCTTTTCCCAGGGAAGGGATTGTAGGGGGCTTTACAGGCAAGGTGTGGCTGTGTTTGAGACCTGAATTTTGGGATGGGACCAGTTTTAAAATGATTTTTAAAAAAATAATAATTTGTTTTACCCCAGTCCATCCGAAATTGAGTTCCAGTGGGGGAGCACACCAACCTCTAATTGTGTTTCAGGAGATGGATTAAAACTTGGCTTCGTAGGCAAGCTTTTGGTGGTGCATTTCTTTTTTGAAAAATGATTTGTTTTATTGCCTGTGTTTTTTATGGTTGTTTACTGTCATTAGGCTGTAGCCCTATACACACCTACCTGGGAGTAAGTCCTATTCGCTTCAATCAGACTGACTTGTAAACATGTAGAAGATTGCACTGTTATACTTGTTTTATTGTGTTTTTACGTTAGGAGCTGCTCTGAAAACCCATCTGGATTATAAGTGGTAAAATATCTTGAAAATAAAATAAACAATCCCCACACTTCACAAGAATCTGCTTTATACCAGCTCAGACTGCTTGTTCATCTAGCCTAGGCTGACCATATGAAAAGGAGGACAGGGCTCATGTAACTTTAACAGTTGTAGAGAAAAGGGGATTTCAGCAGGTGTCATTTGTATGCAATTAGTTCCTCCTGAAATTCCCTCTTCATCACAACAGTTAAAGTTGCAGGGGCCCTGCCTTCTTTTGTATCTGGTCACTCTAGTATAGTGCCTGCAACTTTAACTGTTGTGATGAAGAGGGAATTTCACCAGGAACTAATTGCATACAAATGACACTGGCTGGAATTCCCTTTTCTCTACAACTGTTAAAGTTACACGAGCCCTGTCCTCCTTTTCATATGGTCAGCCTAAGCCCAGGGGTGGATGAGCAACACATCCTGTCCCGTCCTGCCCCCGCCCACTCCCCGCTCTGTGCCCTTGAATTAATTTTTTTTTTACAAATGAATTGGAGCTTCATAGCAGCTACACAGCACAAAAAGGGATCAAATGAGGTGTCTGGAAACTAAATTTGCCTGTTTTCGTGCTCCATAGCCACTATAAGGTACGAAAAGGTCAAAGATAGCTTGATAACAAGCTACATTTAACCCTTTTTAGCGCGAGAGTGGTTTGCCACTGAATTTCTGTGGCAAACTGGTGATATTTTTTCTCCCAGTGTAACCTGTGAAGGGATGGGATGGGGATGTCCAGGAGGCAAAAAATAGCCCTCCAGTCGTCCTGAAGTTCCCCACCTCTGATCTAGCCGGAATATTGTCTCCTCTCTCTGGCAGAGGCTCTTTGGAGTCTCAGGCTGATCATTTTAACGGGAGATTGTGAGGCCTGGGCCTTCAGCAGTCAAAGCATGAGCTCTGGTCACTTTTATTGCAGGCTATTGCATGAGGAGGTTGGGAGAAGAAGAGAAATATGGTAGGGCTTCGTTTTCCTACATTCCCAGCCCAAGAGCATGATCACTTTTGTGATGTCAAGAAATGTAAAGGCAGGGGAAGAGGTCGCTGTCCATGGAACTACTCAAGGTGTACCCAGATAGAAGTCCTGTTGGTCGCTGTAACTGTTGCTTATTTCTTCTAATTCTATTTGCATTTTCTCTGAGAGTGGGAGATTTACTCTTAATTGTTCTTCCATTTCTTCTATGAGTGTCCTTTTAGCGTTATATTCTTCCTTTAGAGAAAGCAAAGCCATGAGCAATGTATTAATAAAGAGACGATGGGCTTACTAATGATCTGATGCAATGGCACATTTCCAGTCCTCTAAATCCAACGAATGGAAGCACTCCCCACTCCACATAGCAGGAAAGTGTAGGTCCAACGAGCCCCAGAGATACCCGTCCCCTCTTTTGATCTTAAGGGGGAAAACTCTCCAAAACGAAGGTCTTAAAAGAAATGTTTCCTGGTTAAGCGTGCAGTTCTTTTTGGCTCAGCCTTCTACCGCTGGCTAGCTTGGCTCTCCTTCCTATTCTTTTCCCCAGTTCTCCTTCTCTGTCTTTATTATTTTGTACTCGGTTTTAGTGAGGGATTCAAGGAGACGCACAGCCTCCCGTTCCTACTCCAAGCTTTTATCCAAGGGAGCCTTGCAGCACCGCATAACAGCTTCAGGGAAACGTGGGGTTCCACTTGTCCCAGCTGCCTATGGCAAACGACTGAAGCAACTCCAGCGGCTTGGTACCAAAAGACAAACGCCTGATCCTACTTCCCTCCCCACCTCCTTGAAGAAAAAGGTCCCTTCATTACAGAACAGATAATTGTACACTGTGATACTCTTTTCTTACGTTGCTTCCATTTCCTTTTCACCTCTCTAACTTCCCAAGCAAGTTAGCCATATGCTGCTTCCAGCAAGACTTCGCGTATACTCTGGGCTTCTCTACATTCCACAGAAATCCCCCAGCCCTACCGGGGCTTTGTCTTCTGGAGCCTTTGTGGGTTTAGGATGTTTTTATGATGTTTTTATTGCTATTTTAATAATGTTTGCCATGTTTTTAATCAGTTTTTATATTTAATGTTGTTCCCTGCCTCGATCCAAATGGAGAGGCAGATAAGAAATAAATATTATTATTATTATTGATGGGCAAAATACACACGCTCCCACCCCTTGTTTTTGACAGTTCCTTCCCATGTTTCAATTCTACCGCCAGCAGACGGCACGGTTTTATAGCATGTTTTCCATTTATTACAGCGTTTTCAGGATTTGTAAAATGTAGAGCAGTGCACAGCCCACCCCCCGATCCGGTCCAGATCCGGATCCAGACAATCTAGATCGGACCCAATCCGGAACCGGATTTGGATCCGGGTCTCCGGATCGAGATCTGGGGACCCTCCTTCTCCCCATAGACTTGCAAGTCTATGGGGAAAAGGATTCACTGCCCTCCCCCCACTCTCCCTGCTTACCTGCTGCCTCCTCATCGCTGCCGCCGTCCGCCACTGCCGCTGCTTCCTCTCTACTGAGAACCAGGCCTCGCAGCCTGATTCTCAGTAGAGCGATGTCGCACCGGGTGATGACATCACCCAGTGTGACGTCGCTCTACTGAGAATCAGGCTGCGAGGCCTGGTTCTCAGTAGAGAGGAAGTAGCGGGCTGCGGCGGCAATGAGGAGGTAGCAGGTAAGCAGGGAGAGTGGGGGGAGGGCGGTAAGTCCAATGGACACACCGCAGGCCTGGCGTCCCTGGGTGCCGGCTGCACAGCCGGCACCCAGGGACCTGGTAGGGCAATGGGCCCCGGATCTCCAGATCGATCCAGAACAATCCGATTCGGAATGATCCGAACCTCTCCTGATGCGGTTCAGATCTGGATCCAGGAGGTCCGGATCACCCCGATCCGCTTTGGATTTGGGATCTGGATCCGTGCACAGCCCTAGTAAAATGACGGATTCCGGCTTGGAAACAGTGCAAGGGGCATCAGAGGCTGATGACATGAAAAGGACCCCCAAACTTCTTTGAGGGACCAATCACGAGCATGAAATAAATTGCTCGTGTGGAGGAGCTCTCTAAATCCTTTCTCCAACTCAATTGAGATGCCTATGTGTCCATGTGAAGCCCATCATTCCCCCCTCTTTATTTGGCATTAATATCTTCCCAACGCCCCTCTCTTCAGAACCAAATCCGTTGTTTACAATCCAGTTTCAATGCTGCCGTTTATATTGTTGTAATCATCTGCAGGTTTGATTATTCTACGTTTCGTTTTGTCTGTGTGTGTATTGGTGTTCCTGCTGTGGTGCATTGTGGCTTTCAGCTCATGACCCTTAACATGTGTTGTCCAGGGACATTGTCCATTATTAAATATACTTGGAGCCTTCATGCTCGGAGTCTTTTGAGTCTCCAGCACTTTGTTGGGCTGCTGCCAGCAGGGCAGCCAGAGCAACACAGGCGATCTTCGCCTCTACATTCTCCTTTTCCTAATTTTTTCCTTCGAGACCATTTAGAGTAAGCTGGGCTGGGGCTGGAGAGGCTATAGGATTTTTCGTATCCTTGGTCTCTGCCCTCCCCTCCCCTCCGAATGCCCCCTTTCCCCTTCCTTCGAGGCCACATTTGCAACCTTGAGAAGCAAGGGTCATGGTACTTCAGCTGCAAAGAAGCGGAGGGGGGGATCAGAACACAGAGCCCCCCTCCCAAAGTTGCAGCAGTGTCTACAGCGTCGGGGGGGGGACGCTGGACAATTGCGGGTTGCTTACCTGTAACTGTAGTTCTTCGAGTGGTCATCTGTGCAGTCACACACTATGGGCTCGCGCTGGCGCCGAGCCTCACTCAGAAGACTTCAATAGCTTAGAGTCTTTTGGCGGGAACCCCTGCCCCCACTGTCCTATCGCGCATGCTCGGGTTCCCGCCTACCTCAGTTCAATGAGACCGGCTTGCCCCATGAACGAGATACGAGAATCTGGTGCATAGCGATAGCTTGCATGCGAGATAGATATTCTCTGTGACCAACCGCACCAGCAAGGCCAAGAGGGGACAGTGGGTGGGTTGTGAGACTGCACAGATGACCACTCGAAGAACTACAGTTACAGGTAAGCGACCTGCATTTCTTCTTCGTGGTCTCTGTGCAACACACACTATGGGCAAATAACAAGCAAACACTTACCGGAAGGAGGGGAGGCTCGCTGGTATCACTGTAGCACTGATGACAGGACATCCCGGCCAAAGGAGGAATCTTTTCTGGCCCGAACGTCCAGCTTATAGTGCGCTGCAAACGTAGAACCGTTGGACCACGTTACAGCCCGGCAGAGGTCCGGAATCGATACTCCACGGTCCAAGGCTGTTGACGCGGAGAGTGCCCGGGTTGAATGCGCCTTGAAAGAAATTGGTGGGTTTTGGCCTGCGAGCTGGTAAGACAGAGAGATAGTCAAGCCGATCCACTTGGCGAACCTCTGAGGTGTGACCGGATGACCCTTGGTCTTTCCTCCATAGCAGATAAATAGACGGTTCGACTTTCGGAAATCAGCTGATCTAGATTTGTAGAAAGCCAAAGCCCGTCTCACAACCAAGGAATGTAGTTTAGTGCTAATGGGGTCCAAAGAGGCGTGAAAGAAAGTAGGCAACACAATGTCCTGATTAGATGGAAGCTGGACACGATCTTAGGCAGGAAGGACGGGTCTGTACGCAGGACTACTTTATCACGGAAAAACTGCGTGTACGGTGGGTCAACCATAAGTGCGCACAATTCCGAGCTCCTCCTAGCCGACGTTATTGCGACCAAGAAAGCTGTTTTAAAGGTAAGTAGACGCATGTCAATAGTGGCTAACGACTCAAAGGGTTTAGCGGTTAATGCCGCCAAAACCACAGACAAACTCCACTGCGGCACGACCAGTCGTAGCGGTGGATGGATGTTTCGCAGGCCCCTGAGGAAACATTTAGCTAGAGGGTGAGTAAAGACTGTAAAGCGTTGAACCAAGTCATGGTTTACAGAGACGGTGGCTAAGTAGACTTTAATAGAAGACGTCTTTAAGCCGACTTCGTGAAGGGCTTGAAGGAACAGCAGTATGTCCTTGATGCCGCATGAATTAGGGTTAAAACCATGCGCTGAGGCAAATTGGACAATTTTTTTTCCATTTCAGGGCATACGAGGCTCTTGTAGACGGCCTTCTAGCTGCTAGTAATATGGATTGCACAGCTGAAGGGAGGTCTAAGTCATGCTACCTGGCCGGATTCTCCACGCAGTGAGACGTAGCTGGCGCAAGTCCGGGTGGAGACCCAGGCAGCGGTCCTTGGATATGAGATCTGGAATAGTCGGCAACTGCCGGAAGTCCCCCTGTGCTAGGTGGAGCAGAGGGGCGAACCAGGCTTGCCTGGACCACCAAGGGGTAACGAGGATGGCGTTCGTGTGAGACCAAGAGAGGTTCGTCACCACCTTGGCCACTAACGGAAATGGCAGGAAGGAGTAAACTAGGTCTGTCCCCCAGGGCGTGTTGAACGCGTCTCATAGGGATCCCTCTCCTATCCCCGCTCTCGTGCAGAACTTGCTGCAGACAGCGTTCTGCTGAGTGGCGAACAGGTCCATCACTGGGCGTCCCCACTGGCTGAACAAGGAGTCAAGTACTGCTGGTGCTAGTTGCCACTCGTGGGTGTCCTGGAAGCGGTGGCTGAGCGCATCCGCTTGCACATTGTCCGTGCCGGCGATATGGATTGCTGAGAGACGGACCCTGTGTCTTATTGCCCACTGTAGAATGTCCAGGGTAAGGTGGAGGAGGTTGTGGACCGAGTCCCGTCCTCTTTGTTGATGTACCAGACCACAGTGGTGTTGTCTGATACGATCCTTACATGATGGCCTTTGAGGTAGTTCGTGAATGCTTGCAGGGCTTTCTGTACTGCCAGGAGTTCCAGTCTGTTGATGTGAAGCTCTCTCTCCGCCGTTGACCATTTTCCTTGGATTGAGAGAGAGTCGCAGTGAGCCCCCCATCTCAGAAGAGATGCATCTGTGGTGAGTGTTCTTGTGGGATTCTGCGCCACGAATGGTAAGCCGCTGCTCAAGTTGCGAAGGTGCGTCCACCAACGGAGGGTGCCCCGCAAGCTGAGCGGTATGGTGAGCCAAATGTGATAAGGGTTGGTGGTCGGGTTGTACACGCTGAGAAGGAACTGCTGCAAGAGTCTCATGCGCATTCGTGCCCATCGGACTACATACACGGAGGAGGCCATGAGCCCCAGCAAACGTAAAAGGAGGATCACGTGGGTCCGCGTGGAGGCTAACACCCTTGCGGAGAGGCGCTGGATGGTAAGTGCCCGATCCCGAGGGAGGAACGCTGTTCCCTGCATAGAGTCTAGAAGCACTCCAATAAATTGGATGGACTGGGCTGGTAAAAACACAGATTTTTCTAGGTTAATGAACAGGCCGAGCAACTGTAGCATGCGCCTTGTCGTGGCCATGTCTCTCTCTGCTTGAGACTGACTGTGGGAGACAATTAGCCAATCGTCCAAGTACGGGTAAAGCTCTACACCGGACGTTCGAAGGGAGGCACACAACGCTCCCATGCATTTTGTAAACACTCTGGGAGCTGTCTTGAGGCCAAAAGGGAGGACCTTAAATTGGTAAGTGTTTTTGCCGATTATGAACCGAAGAAACTTTTGGGACGATGAGTGAATGGCTATGTGGAAATAAGCATCTTTGAGATCCACTAGGGTGAACCAGCAATTCCGCTTTAGTAGTGGTGGAATCGTTGCTAGTGTGATCATGCGGAATTTCTTGGTTATGATGTGCTTGTTGAGGCTTCTCAAGTCCATAATGGGACAGAGGCCTCCGCCTCTGTCCGGGACTGTGAAGTATCGGGAGTAGAACCCATCCTGCAGGTCCCGAGGATGTACAGAGATTACTGCTCCTTTTTGAAGTAGAGTATCCATTTCCAAGAGGAGTGCATCTGATGGCTGAGTGATCTTGAGCAAGCCAGTGCTGGGATGAGAGGTGAATTCTATCCGATAGCCATTTTGGACGATGCTTAGAATCCACCTGTCCGTGGTGATTCTGTGCCAGGATGTTAGGAACTGGTGAAGGCGATGACCAAATAGTGGCTGAGGAGAGAGAGTGGCCGGTATTAAGTCAAAGGCGCTGTTGCTTTTGATTCACGTCGGACTTACTCCGTTGCTGGCGAAAGCGTCCTTGTTGGTACGGCTTCCTTTGCTGATAAGCGACTTGAGGCTGATAGCGCTGTTGCTGCCGTTGCTGCCCTTGGAAATGGCGTGGGGCATATGATTGATAGTGTGTCCATCTGCGTGATCGGAATGGCTGCGAGGATGTGGTGGGATAAAAACCCATCTTTTTTGCTGTCGTTCTCGCCTTCTGTATTGTGTCCATTGTCGTGTCCGTTGAGGTATTAAATAGTCCTTCTCCATCAAATGGGAGGTCCTCAATCCGAGTCTTGGATTCCTGAGGTAAGCTGGATGAGCACAGCCATGCGTGACGCCTGAGAGCAACTGCACCCACCATGGCTTTGGCTCCGCAGTCCACCTGATGCCTGGCAGTAGTTAATTCCTGTTTTGCCAGGTTGACTGCTTCCGTGTGGAAGACGTGCGCCACTTGTCTCTTGTCCTCCGGAAGGTGAGGGAGAAGAGAGGACATCTTTTCCCATAGGAAGAGGTGGTAACGCGCCATCATCACTTGATAATTGGCCACCTTGATGGATAGGGCCGAAGAGGAATAGATCCTACGGCCAAGGAGGTCCAATTTCCGACCCTCTCTGTTGGTGGGTGTGGAATGTGATCTGGAAGATTTGCCCTGAGCCGATTCCACAATCATAGAATTAGGCTTTGGGTGAGAAAAAAGGAACTTGGCGTCTTTCTCTTGGATCTTGTAGAGAACATCAAGCCTCTTTGAGACGGGCTCCATAGTAGCGGGGGTTTTCCAGGACTCCTGCACAGTGTTTCTCAATGTAGGAATTAACGGTATGGCGAGAGTAGTAGACGTATCCGTATACATTACATCGTAGATTTTATCTATGGCCTTGTCAGCTGGGCGTTAATGTTCGACCCCCAAGGACTGGGCTAGTTGGAGCATTTGTTCAGTGAAGGTGCTGCTCTCCACAGATGGAGAGGCACATTCCTCCAATCCCACAGCATCGTCCGGTGACGGAACAGACGGTCGTGCAGAGGCCGACGACGATGAATCCGACGCGTAATCCTCGATGGACTGTGGAGAGGATGGTGTCGGAAGCTCGGTGAGCTGAATCGGTGCTGATTGGGTCGGTACCGGTGGCGTCGGTACCGGTGAAGTCGACGGCGGGACCGAGACTGTCGCTGTTGGCGGCTGCCTAGGAGAGACAGGAGGGATGAAACCGCTGCCCTCTCGAATGTGTTGCCCAGTAAAGGGGTCGAAGAGGTATTGCCGGTGGGCGACGTCGTCTCCCCTGGTACTGCGACGATCCAACACGGAGCTCGAACGAGAGATCCAGGAGTGACCCGAACGATCCGATAATCGATCCCATTCCCGCGTTGGGGTAGGGGATCGTGAACGAGAATGATGACTCGCCGAAGAACCAATCGATTCCTGCGCCGGGGCGAACGCAGCGAGCGTGGGTCGAAGTCGAGGGACCTCGGTACCGATGGTGACCGAGATCGATCATGCGCTGGTTGCAGGGCAGCTGACCGACACAACGACGGCGACAGCGGCCTTGGATGTGGAGGCACCGTCGATCTAGTCCGACTCAGTACCGAGAGCAGTACTGACTTCAATGGTCGGCGGTGGGAGTGCATCGACGAGGCAGGCGCCGGCAGCGGCGGTACCGAGGCTGGGCTCAATGGAGGTGGCGCCGAGAGTCCCACAGTCGGCAACAGGCGGTCCTTGGACTTCGCCGACTTATCAGAATGCCTGGTTTTGGCCTTCTTCTTTTTGCCAGGGTCCTCCGCTGGTGCTGGAGGCCTCTTAGGCTTTTTAGCCTTAGGTTTCACCGCAGAGTTGCGAGCCTTTGAGGTAGACTGGTCCGCGGGGCGGTCGCGTTCACGTTCCGGAGCGGTGGGCAGAGCGAGGGGAGCGGAGGGAGGAGCATCAACCATTTCTAGGGCTTTCTTCCATAAGAGAGCTCTCAATCTGTCGGCTCGATTTTTCCGCATCTGGCGGGAAAAACCCATACAGTGGGAGCAGGCTGCGACCACATGAGCCTCCCCCAAACAGAGAAGGCACCGGGAATGACCGTCCGATAGCGACAATTTGGCCTTGCATGTGGTGCAGTTCTTAAATAATGCCGTCTGTGTCATGGCCTACTAGCAAAATTCTAACTCAAACGGAAGAGATAGAGAGAGGACTTTTTTATTTTATTTTATTAGAGACGAAAAAGAGAAGAAACTGAAGAAAAGGAGAAGAAAAAATCTAACCTAACTATAAGAGATAGAGTCTAATACGAACGATTTGTTCAGGAACGAAGTCTCCCGCGAGGCACACAGCAAGGCGGTCGAAAAAGAACTGAGGTAGGCGGGAACCCGAGCATGCGCGATAGGACGGTGGGGGGAGGGGTTCCCGCCAAAAGAGTCTAAGCTATTGAAGTCTTCCAAGTGAGGCTCGGCGCCGGCGCGAGCCCATAGTGTGTGATGCACAGAGACCACGAAGAAGAATCATATGTTCCCTGAGATGCTCTCTCGGGGTCCACAGCATTACTCTCTCGGAGGGGAACACATGGCCATAAAAGACTTGATTTGCACGTCATGATAAGGGCACACTGCCTGATCTCTCCAGCTGCTTTGACTTGTTGTTTGTTTAGTGTGACATGCAAACCTGGACCTCCCCTGACAAGCCAGAGAAATAACCCAGACCTGAGTTCCAGGACTGCAAGTCACATTCAACAAACCACACCCACTTGTTTAGCCACTCCCACTTGCAGCAGAGTGATCGCGCTGCTCGTAGATGACTTGGCTAATCGTGATGCGCTAACCCTCCCACAGCGTGCTTGATTACAAAGCTTGTATAAATAATCAAATATAAATAATTAAAATTACCCTCCCACACACACACACACATGAAAGGCAGTCTTCAGAGGATTATTAGATCAGAGGTTGTATCTACGGAACTGGGCTGTGTTTCTCTCCCGGAGCCTCTGCGATTGGGCTGGCTGAAAAGCCAAATGAACAAGACAATACACTTATGCAATGCAGCAGAGAACAAGTCACATATGTCAAAGCTTTATTAAAAGGAAGGATCTCTTACCTCAAGCTTCTTGATTTCTGCCTCCAGGTCGGCATCGCGTTTCTTATACTGAGATTTTTTTTTAAGTAGCTTTGCAGTGAGGAGATTAACCACCTGCTCAGATTTTGTTATTTCTTTCTCGAGCTGTTCATTCTAGTCAAAGGAAATACAAGAGGGGAGAGGGCTGTAGCTCAGTAGTAGAGTACACGTTTTGCAAGCAGAAGATCCCCGGTTCAATTCCTGGCATCTCCAATAATAATAATAATAATAATAATAATAAAAATAACAACAACAACAACAATAATAATATATTTATTTCTTACCTGCCTCTCCCTCTGGAGGCGGGGAAAAACATTAAAAACAAATGATATAAAATACATAAAACAGATTAAAAACATATAAAAACCAATACATTGTTAAAATACCAAGTAGGGCAGGAATGCCTCCTGCCTGAAAACCTGGAGAACCACTGCCAATAAATAAATAAATAAATTGGTGTCCGCAATTAAGGGCTAGATGATGGACCCATGGTTGGACTCAGTATCAAGCAGCTTCCTGTGTTCCTAGGTGACAGCAGCAAGGCCAGGAGTTGAAACACAAGTCTGCTCCGATCATGTAGAAAGTTTGCATGCGGGGAGTTCAACGTAAAGTTGCTAAGGAGACACATGGGTGGAGATGCAGAACCCTCCTTCTGCTGGAGAGTGCAGAACCCTCCTTCTGCTTAACGCCTGGAAGCCCTCTCTCAAACCACTTTTTACAGCCAAGCACACTGGATACTGAAGACTCAGCTGAGAAGAAAAGACCAGCAGGACAAACTGTGGAAACATAAGCTGCAGGAGGTGGGAGGGTTTGAGAAGAGATGTGAAGGTTTTTTTGGGGGGGGGACGGAAAAATCTGGAGGGGAAATGCTTTTCCCCCGTTTTTTCCTCCAAGGTCCGTTTTTAGTGTTTTCCCGAAAAATTTAACAGCTTGGGATTATGAAATATTTTCTTTTAGAATTTAAGACAAGATGTTTGTATATTGTTACCCAGACTTTACTCTCTACAAAGGATTTCTATACGCACTTACAGAAAGGCTAGAGGTGTAAAATGTGTGGAAGTGACGGACCATGGGGCAAATGTGTGTTTTTTAAATCCTCTCTGTAAAATGCCCAGCATAATGGTTTCTTCCATTCCTTATTATAATTATTGATCGAATGTATCTTTTACTGATAGACATTTTGGGATGCTGCAAATCATGATCTGGGGGGGAGAGGCAGGTAATAAATAAATATATTATTATTATTCCCAACGTGTGAGTTAGAGTCACTATATCAAAATGGAACAAAATGTGGATTCTTGACAGTCTGTGTTTCTGGGCTTGTTCTAGTTAGATGCTGTAATTAATGTAGTTCTAATCTAAAACCCACATGTGAAAAAAAACCACCGCAGGTTATTCCACCGCTTTCACCAGATGCGACGGAACAGCATGTGGGATATGCCACCGATGTTCCTTTTTTCAAAGTCAACTTCGAGGCTTGAGTCTAGGGAACTTGCTGCCACAGTTTTTAATAAAGTTCTCGCAGAACTCACCATTAGGAAATGCTGCCTCGGCAATTAAACACCTCTAAACTGCTGCCACCAGAATAAACCTTCCCTACCTAAAAGAAACTCAGTAGCCTGTTTCCTGTGGCATAGGCATGGAATTGAGGCCACCTCTAGAGAAAACTTTTCAAAATGGGTTTTTAAAACTTCGTTAATGG
This sequence comes from Anniella stebbinsi, assembly GCA_029215795.1. Lineage (NCBI taxonomy): Eukaryota > Metazoa > Chordata > Lepidosauria > Squamata > Anniellidae > Anniella > Anniella stebbinsi. Next base: position 364,920,284 of record JARDYH010000001.1, on the reverse strand, counting down.
AAATTAATGTCACTGCTCAAATAATAGGCTGGCATTGCTTAAAGGTTTGCTAAGAACGTAAGAAGAACAACGCTGGATGAGATCAAGGGTCCAGGTAGTCCAACGCTCTGTTCTCACAGTGGCCAACCAGCTGTCGACCCGGAACCCACAAGCAGGACACAGTGCAGCAGCACCCTCCCACCCATGTTCCCCAGCAACTAGTGTATAGAGACCTATTTAGCCATCAGAACTAGTAGCCATTGATAGCCTTTTCCTCCAGGAATTTATCCAACCCCTCGGGCCTGGGGGTCTGAGCTCCCCGCTTCCCCCTTGCAGCTGGCGCAGAGAGTGACCACCTCCAGGCTTCTCCCACTCAGCACAGGATATCTGTTTGCCTCTGAGTTTGGAGGCTGACCGGCATTTAGATAGGATTGCGCCCTAAAAGTACTAATTATTGAATACTCATTTGGTGGCAGTGATAATTACTATTCTGCACGTGTGTGTGTGTATGTGGTATTTGTTAAATATTAACCAAGGAACCCTCTGAGGGTGACAGTCTTAAGAGTTTGGTTTAACGCTGCTTGGCCTGGAGGTCTCAATTCATGTTTGAAAAGCTATACGGCAACCTGAATTGTTTTCAGTCACACAAGTGGTTATATACCTGGTTTGTTAACGCGTTGAGCAGCCTTTTAGCATTCTCAGACTTTTCCAATGAAATCCTCAGAAACTCTTCATGGTCAGCGATCATTATCCGATATTGATTTGAAATGTCATTAAGTTGTTCCTGAAGGGCAGAACTAGCAGTTATGGAAAGGGGGGGGGGGGGACTAAATATTAGCCATCATGGAATGCAAAGTGCTAAACTATACAATCAACGAAAACAGGCAGGGGGCTCAGTTTTTCCCTCTTTGCCCAAAGAGGTGCATCCTATCTCATGATGATAATTATGATGTTGATAATGGTAACAATTTAACCGTTATACCACATAATGCAAAGGTTCAAAGCGCTTAACATATATCTTCAGCCTTCCCAAAATGCCATGCAGGCTGGGAATTATGGGAGTTGCAGTCCAAAACATCTGGAGGGACACTGGGTTCAGAAAGGCTGACATCCATTAACTTAGATATCAAGACTTGTTTCTGTAAACAAGGAAGCTAAAGAGACAGTTTTGAAAGTGTTTTCCAATTGGTCATCCTTTTTTAAAAAAGAAAAAAGTTCAGTGCCAACTAGAAATGGGGGCATCTGCTGAGATAAAGCCCTCCATAAGAAAACAGAGCTAATTTAGTCCATCGTGCCTGGAGGCAATCTAGTTAGTTTTTAAATGGGCGTCTCAATGGTCTCTAGAACAGAACAGCAGGGATGAATGGCAAAAAGCATGGCAAGAGCAAAGAGGGTAAGAGAGAAAGCTTTAAAAAACAGGCTCAAATAAGGGGCCATTCTGACAATGAGAGAGGAAAAGACAATTCTGAACATGAGGCTGGTATTCTTCCTATGTTTGTATATATTCGTTCAAGGTCATTTGCTTCCATAGTGAAGCCACCATTGCTGCCTTTCCCAAATGAATGGATCAGATTCCTATTTACAGTTTGGTAGAACGGTGGGGGCCAAGCCATTCAAGGGCCGCGACATCTTTTCTCCTACTGGCTAAAGAGAATGGGAGCGTTGCCACTTTACGGAGCGCACATGATTTCAGTGCAATCTTATGCAGTGTAATATTTATTTTATTTATTTATTTTATTTTATTTCTAACCCGCCTCTCCATCCAGATCGAGGTGAGGAACAACAATAAATATAGAAAATCATAAAATAGATAAACCGTTAAAACAGATAAAAACAAATACATTATTTAAAACATCTTAAAATTCAACTGGGTAGGCCTGCCGGAAGAAAGCAGTCTTCACGGCTCTCTTAAATTCCAGAGACTGCTAATTTGTCGAATCTCCTCCGGCAGATCTGCTTTGTCCAGACCTCAACTGGAGTACTGGGCCCAGTTCTGGGCACCGCAGAGCAACCTGCAGGCTATGTCCTATGAGGAAAGGTCGAGGGAGATGGGTATGTTTAGCCTGGAGAAGATCACGATCAGGAGGAAATATGACCGCCATCTTCAAATATTTGAAGAATTGTCATAAAAATGGAGCATTTTTCTATTTTTCTTTTCTTTTTGCTGCTCCAGAGAGTGAGCTATCGTTTCCTGATATCGCTGACCTATTTTACAAGGCTATTCCCAGGACTACCGAGATGAGGTAAGTGACACCGTATACCATATACATGCAAAGTATTCATGAAATTATTAAGCTTTTTGCATAGCCGCTAGTCAAATCAAGTACACTGTTGCATCTCTAGCCACTTTTTCATTTGGTTGACGAAAAGTTCTGTGTCCCTCAAAAGTTTACATTCTCTTATGAAACGTCTTTCAGGACAAATTCCGTTTTGGGAGAAGCTTTCTGGGGCTGCCTTCCAGTGGTTGGTGGGGCGAAAGACAAGAGGAGGCAGGGCCAAAATACCAGTATATTTTAAGCTTAAAGATCTGAGTACCGATATCAAAGTCTTAGAAGAGGCATCTCAACCGTACAGAATTGGGGGGGGGGGGAGAGCAGGAGGAGGAACAGCACAAAAACTGGGAAATTACCAACATTTGATGGTTTGGAGAGGGAAACGGGGGACCCTAGAAGGGCCACATTTGGGCCCTGAGCATGAGGCTTTACACCCCTATCCTACACAAATGAACGCGGCATCCAGAAAATGTACTGGCTGTGATGCTGTCCTTGAGTTCTCCAATTTACAATGGAGATTCATTTTTGAACTCCAGCAGGCCTGTTTTCCCCCTATTAATACATCTCTTTCCCTCTGAACCAGTGTGTGCGGGTTGGTGGGTTTGAGACCGCACTAGGGAAACCGAAACAAAAGCCTGAGTTGTATGAACACAGGCTCCATTGCAGCCTTCCCCAACCTGGTGCCCTCCAGATGTTTCAGATGTCCAAGTCCAATCGGCACCTGCCAGCACGGCCAATAAACAGGAATGATGGGAGTTGTAGTCCAAAGGACACCTGGTTGTTGAAGGCTACTCTAGTACATGATCAGGGGTTGCATTTTTCAATGACATGAATTAGTAGAGGGTCGTCCGATGTCCAAATCTAAATAAAAGCACTTTGGGGGCAACATCTAGGGAACTGCAAATGTACGTTGGTTTATATTATGAACAGCAATGAATTTGACACAAGTGTCCTTCAGTCATGTTGGTACAACAGAGAATATTTTACCTTGTTTCGGTTTCTTTCTTTAACGATAGTTCTAAAGATACTAACTCTCTTGCATAGCTATTTTCTGAGGTCCTGAAACAAGAAGTATGGTGTTGAATAATCCGTTTTTAAACAACCTCTCCCTAGAGCAGAGTTCTAGGGAACATTCTCCTCCTCCTCCTACCACTGGACGGTGATTTAGGGTGAAGACACATGTAACTTAATTTGTGGCGCTCAGGGGACACGACAGCACCTTCGCTGCTCTGTAAATAAACCGTACGCTTTCCTGTCCCAGGGCAAACTCTGGAAAACCAGTTCAGGTTTTCAGAGTGGATCTGCTGGAATTAAGGGACAGCTGGCTGTAGGGGAAGTCATCTATTAGAGGGCATTTGAGACACAGCCAGTAATCCTCCCCCTGATCCTAGGAGCAGTTTTGCAACTTAAAAAAAAAGTTTGTGAATTTTGATTCGGATGTAAAGGCCACACATATAAATGCACGTGTGTCTCAAAAATGATACTGTGGGAACGGTGGCCCCTTCTGGTTGGCCTGATGGGCAAGGTCCCTCCAATGGGGGCCATGGCAGTGCTGGGTGGAAGTATAAGCATGCGCAGCAAATTTCATTAGGGTGTGCAACCAGGGATTTTTTTTAAAAAAAAAATTAAGGTGAAAATTTATTAAATATTCAATCATAAAGGGCACCATTTTTATTCATTTATTTTTTAAGCACTGTGGGCACTGATACCCTACTCCGCATTCTGCTTGCCCGACCGCAGGAGGGCCCTCAATTTGACGCTTATTGCTTGAGACATTAGAGTGTGCCTGGGCACACCTGGCACACCCCTTGCGCATGCCTATGGGGCAGAGGGACATTATTGTGAGATATGGCCTGCTAGTCCCTTTGCTAGGCAGTGTGACGGGCTGTCAGGAAAAAGAGATGGCATCCATAGCACTCTGACCACCACCCCCCTTCCCAAGCCAGTGGCCAAGATGAGTGCAGGGAGACGCAGGGAGAGCAGGCAGATAGTTTCTTCCTTCTCTGAAGCGCGCTTCCTTCTCTGATCACCTCAATGATCATGGAATAAATGACATCCACCTTAGCATATGCGTATTGGTTGGGCATGAACTCAGTGCTAAGTAGCAACCAATGAAGCAACCAATGAAGCAGAAGAAGTAGTTCAAACCAACCAGGATCAAACTACAGTTTCAGATCCTTAACGAACCACAGTTCCGTAGGTTATCCAAAACCCAAAGTGGAAACATTCCGTCTCCTTCCTTTGCATGCAAAGGAGAAGAACGAAGAAGGTGGGAGGGTGCCCAAGGCTCACCTCATTCCTGTAATGCAAAACTACAATACATTACATCTCAACTGGACCATCAGGTTTTGTTAATAACTTAGTTTGCAAATCTTTTCCATTAATCATAGTCCCTCTCCCTTCTCCCTTTCTGTTTTCACAATCTCAGCTAGGAACGTAAAGCAAGGCCATGTCTACGCCTGCCTTTTTTCCTGAGGTCGTCCCAGGGGATCCTGGGGGCAGGCAGGGGTGACCCCTCCATTGTCCCGGGATAACCGGTTCCCCAGTTATCCCGGTTTTCCCCACGGTCCCGGGACCATCCCGAGGACCGCAGGAGGTGTGGGTGCCCATCCCGGCTTCTTCCCTCCTCCTCACGAGTAGCAGGGATCAGCAAAGAGTGGAGGAGCCGGTCTGGGGGGAATCCAGGGACATCGGGGGGGAGTGAGGGGTGTTTTTTTTTTAAACTTACTTTATTCAGTGGAGCACAATTGCACTCCCGGCTCCTTTTTTTTAAAAAAAAAAATGGCACCCACAACATCCCTGTTTGTTTCCGGGATGTTGTGCTGCCATTTGTACGCTGGGGGACGATCCCAGAAGCAGGTAAGTCTGGGATTGTCCACCCTCCCTCTCTCTCTCCCTCCCTCCCTCCCTCCACACCCTTAGGTATAGGAAGAGCCCGTGTCTGCAACAAGTTCTTTTACTACACTTAGCATTCAAAATGAAACCTACTCAAATATTTCCTGCAGTCTTTCCACCTCATCTTCCATAGTTTTGGTCTCCACTAAGCGCTTTGCCACACGGTCAAGCCTGTCAGTAAGCATGTTGGATAATTTTTCAAATCTATTAAAAGGGGGGGGAAACCCAGGTTATTTACGTATTAATTTATTTATTACATTTGTATACCGCCCCATAACCGAAGCTCTCTGGGCGGTTTACATAGGATTAAAACAATTAAAAACAATATACAAAAATTAAAACAGCAAAAACATACAACATACACACAATACACACATCCATTTAAAACCACTACAACAACCCCAAAAGCTACAAAAACAAAAAACAAAAAACCCAGGCTCCTCAGATATTGCCAAATGCCTGAGAGAAGAGGAAAGTCTTGACCTGGCGCCGAAAAGATAACAATGTTGGTGCCAGGCGGGCCTCGTCAGGGAGATCGTTCCACAATTGGGGGGCCACCACAGAGAAGGCCCTCTCCCTTGTTGCCGACCTCCGAGCTTCCCTCGGAGTAGGCACTCGGAGAAGGGCCTTAGATGTTGAATGTAGTGTTCGGGTAGGTTCATGTCGGGAAAGGCATGTAAGTTTATTTATTTATTTATTCAAGGAATTTCTAGCCCATCCTTCCAAAAAAAAACAAAAAAACCCAGGGCAACTTTGCAACATATTAAAACAAGACACAGGCTCAGTTCAGACAATACTCTTCTCAATGGTGGTTTTAGAACTCTATAGTGGAGCTTTTACACCAATGTTGAGAAATGTGTTGTCTGTCGGGAAAACTCCACGCAACAGTAGTTTTGTTTTTGGAAAACACTCCATGCAGAATATCCATGCTGTGCAGAGGAGAGTTCCTGCACAACCATTGTGTTGCGTGTTGTGTGGCGGGCTCCATTTAGTTTTCTCTTGAGTTGACTTTTACCACTGGCTACAGAGTTCTCTGGCAAGATCGCCGAAAGGAGGGAGTGCCGCTCTAGGAGAGCTACTGAGATTGGTTTTTTGCATCAATGGCTGATGGGATACCACCGGGAAGACCGGGGGAGGAGAGGGCAGAGGAACTGTCAATGAAACATCACGATGGATTTTACTCAACTCCACGGTAGCCCACATTCACGCAACAGTGGAGTTAGAACATGTTGTGTGGGGAGTTTCCCCTAAAAACTCAACCATTGAGAGCGGAGTTTTCACAGGGCATTGACTAACGTGTTGATTGAACTGAGCCACAATCAAGAAAAAACTAAGGAAGTTGGTCCATTCCCAAATCATAATCTTTAAAACTCAGGAGATGGCACAGATCACGGAGAAGAATGAAGGCTATTTTCAGATTTCATTTTTAACCTATGGCAAAACCACAGCACCACACGCGACAGGATTCCAAAGACGTCTTCCTATTATATATGGCAGCCTTCCCTAACCTGGTGCCCTCCAGATGTGCTGAACTGCAACTCGCAGTAATGCTGGGAGTTGTGGTCCAGCACATCTGGATGGCACCAGGTTAGGGAATGGAGAACAAGCATTTCTAAACCATACCACTATCAAACCTCAAGGGGCTAAACAGAAGGAACGTTTTTAAATTTTTACTATTTTATCTGTACTATTGTTTTATTGTACCAAATGTTTTTGCTCTATATTTGTGTGCTGTGTGCTTGTATTGTGATGGCCATTGGCTACAAACAATAAACAGAAAGAGAGAGAGATTTTCCACCTCGATGCTCATCTTGCCTTGTTCTTGTTCCTGAACGCGACCATCTTTTCCCCTGAACGTGAAAAGTGTGCATTTCTGAAGACGCAAAATGCACACTTTTCCATACATTTACCCCAAATTGCACTCCCCCCCCATAGGCTAAAGTGTGAAAAATGCGGTTGCCTGGGGAATGGGACCCTTTTGAAATCGAACACAAGGTTGGGAAATGGCAAAAAAATTCCAGAGAATTCTGCTCCTGCTCACATTGGCATTCAGGGCTGCGAAGGGCTTTGCTATGCTTTGTGAACAGGAATGAAATTCTCGTACATCTCTACACCAGGTTGGGGGAAGGTTGCTATATGGTGGGTTCTTGAGATGGTTTATCTATCCAATCCAATGAAATACGCTGACCGTTTTCTCCTATTTAGTAGGGTTGCCCAATAGAAATTCAGTATTGCCGCCGGTTCCGCCGCATCGCTCTACCATCGTGGTGGTACAACCCTGCTAGTCAATCTGGAGTAGCAACAACCAACACAGGGAAATGTGAGGTTTGTGATTGACCAGCACTCTGATTTAGAGCACCAATCACATCACTAGTAAACCCTTTCATTTTAAAGTGACCAGCAGTCCACTCTGAAACACTTGCTTGGGAAAAAAAAAAGTCCCACTGATTTCAGTGGCACCTACAATCAAGGCATAAATCTCAGCTCAGTGGATATGGTTCTTTACAGAAAACAAGAGGACAGGTCCCTGCCCCAAGGAGCTTCCCATCTAAAATTGCATTGGGCAACAACAGAAAAAGGGAAGCGAAGGGGGAGAAGGGGTAAGCAGGTAAGCTAAGTGGTTATTTCAGTTACACCTGTTTAGGCTTATTTATCGGCTCAGTTATGTAGGCCATGGGACCACGAAAGACGTGCCTCATTCCAACAAGATGTTCCTATATTGGCATACAAACTATTTTAAAGTATGGCTTTGGGATTTTTAACAGCCTCTGTCATAGGCTTTGACTAGCAGTTTTTGAACAGAAGCATAACTCCATGGACTGTGGTGGGTTTTTTATTTGTTTTAGGTCACGGATCTGATTCAAAGAAGTGGGCTTATGCAAGGACACGACAGTAAACTGCACTGTAATTTTAGTAGCGTTTATCTGAGGGCAAGTTCAAATGTTAACATACTCTTGGGCGAGATGGTCTCTTTGTGAACAGAAACGTTCCTCTTCGTCAGCTAATGCTTGGAATTGTGTGGTGAGGATGTCGTTTTCACTTCTCAGTTTCTCATTGTCTCGCCTTACCACCGCCAGCTGCCCCTCGGCCTAGAAACAAACCCCAGCGTGGTTAATCTGAACGGGCTGTGCAATTCTCAAGATCTGGTGCTGCTTCCAAAGGACTATGAAACATAATTAATACAGCTATCGTCCCCTTAAAGAAATCACAGTTTATCAATACGAGTTTTAGGGTGGCATCCTGTGCATGTTTAGACAGGAAAAAAGTCTGGGGCATGCTGGGAGTTGGTCTTTTTTTCTGTCTAAACGTGCATAGGATTGTGTATGAGAAAATTAAATGAGATAAAAGAACGCAGACTTCTTTTACACCTGCCTTCCCTAACCTGGTGCCTTCCAGCTGGGCTGGACTGCAATTCCCCTCATTCATTGCCATGCTTGCTGTTTTAGGTGGTACCTGCATATGTTGCAGTCTGCATCATCTTAGAAGAGGCATTCCTCCTCTTTCACACAGGAGGGAATGCCTCTTCTAAAACTGCATTCGACATCCATAATTTTTACAAGTCCTTTTACTGTCTAAGTGTTGTATCGCTGATCATTATACTTCAGAAAGGTGAGTAAATAGTGGAATTCATCCAAGGTTCACCATTACTGCTTGAGCTATCACTGAACATGTCCCTACGCAAAGTTGCTTTGTCACCGAGTTATGGCCCGTTTCGTGAGCATACAGAATCTTATACCAAAGTACAGGATCCAATATAATAATAATCAATAATTAATAATAATAACAATAAATTTATTTCTTACCCACCTCTCCCTTTGGATCGAGGCGGGGAACAACATTAGTACAATACAATATAGATCAAATACATAAAGTTAATTAAAAGAGCATATAAAACAATCAAGACATCTTAAAATTCTTAGGTTTAAAATTCATCTGGGTAGGCCTGCTGGAAGAGGCTAGTCTTTATAGATGTTTTAAACTTGGAGAGAGTGTTAAGTTGATGAATCTCCTCCGGTAGGCCATTCCACAGTCTGGGGGCGGCAGAAGAAAAGGTCCTCTGGGTAACAGTTGTCAGTTTAGTTTTTGTTGACTGTAGTAAATTCTTCCCAGAGGACCTAAGCGTGCGGGGCGGATTGTATGGGAGAAGGCGATCCCACAGGTAACCTGGACCCAAACCATGTAGGGCTCTAAAGGTAATAACCAACACTTTGAATAAAGCAAAGTATCTAACATAATTTTGATTTACTTTGCCAAACATTCTGCACTGAACTAAAATGGGCTTAGTCCTGTTGAAGCAAATGAAACTAAGGGCTGATTCCCATGTTACCAACAGCAGCGTGTTACTTCACCATGGCTTCCCCCCCCACACACACATTCCTCTTCTCACATCTGGACTCAGAAACAATGTTATTGGCCCTGCCTACATACTGGAATGGCATGGGAAGAAACCTTTAGAAAGCAGCTCCCACGAATGGGTGAATCACCTCAAGCTGGTTTAAATGCAAGCACCTAAGTCTACATGACTTGCTTTAGATTGTGCGGGGAATATGTTTATAGTTCTCATTAAATATTTTTGCACTGCTGAGTATATCAAGAACTGAACTCAATGTCCCTCTGCAGGACACTAAGCACAAATGGCTCTATCAGTAAGAATATATTAGAACTAAAGCAATAAACCAAAAACCATGATGGGTGCTCTGCTTGTTAAAAGAGATCAATTACTTTTTTTTTCCATTGGACTGTTCCAATAACTATGACACACTCCAGACAGGCCAAAGTTTCTTGCCCCAATCCAACTGAGGGCCACGGATTTGCAGAAACAGCTTCAAGGTGCATATCAGAGAACAGAGTTTTCTCCTAAATTTGAGACCTCTTATAACACAGTTCAATTGCTTGGGATGTGGAGGAAGTGCTAGATTTTCTTGTCCCCTCCCTAGACCAGGCTTTTTTTTAAGGGGGATATGTATATGCAGGCCTGGCTGCTAAGTGTAAGCTGTCGGATCGGGGCCCATAATATGCCTTTATTTTTTTCCCTATATTCAAAGTCAAGAACATAACTTGTTAAAGAGGTACACATCCTTGCTTTCTTACCTCCTCTATCTGTTGTAGCAAATCTTCTCTTTCCTTATCAAACCCTGTATCCATTGAAGCTAGCTTGCTGTGAATATCATCCCTGGAGAACAATGCAAGTAAATTGAGAAAGGCTGTTCTATGCAAAGGAAGGAACCGCCTTCTGATGGAAGTTACATGGTGCAATTTTTGAGGTGTGTAGTAAGTATCATTCATTATCACTTTATAAAATGACATGAAAGTATAATCATTTGCAGACCAAAAATAGCGTTCTTGCAGACCAATCTTATGTAAGTATGCGTCCAAGTTTATCTTTTTTAAATTAACTTTCTAACTAGTTGAAAATGGAAATACATAACTTTTAACTTAACTCATAAATTAATTGTAAAAGCTGCCTGGGGCCACCAGAGAGCAGCACACAGGATAGCACCTAGCTGGAGTCACTCACTAACTTGCTGGGATGATTTATTACGTCCAATTTTGCAGGGTTTCCCGGGTCGTTCCAGAGAGTCCCTGATGATTAATCTTCTTCAAGGTACAAATAAGCATGTAACCCTGCAAGTAGCCAAATTTCTGAGTTCCGCAATTAGCTGGAGAACCCACCTGGGCAACTGTACTGACTGGCCAGCTTATCCAAACTCACAAGACCCTACCTTGCGTGAGATACTCTCCGTCAGAAGGATTGCAGACCGTTAATAAAGATAGGCTATTTTTATAATTTTCCTCTTTATTCAATATTTTAACAGCTGTATGTTTAATTTGTTGTCAAATGGTTTGTTGACCGTTAATAAAGTTTGATTGATTGATTGATCACTAACTTGCTACTTAATGTTAACGCATATGCTAATGAGCACTGGCATGTGTGTGCGCTCAATGGCAAATCTCAGATTAAACCAGGGCATACAGTGGCTCCCCTGGAGTTCACACCAAGAACACACTGTACTTAAGAAGGTTGTGTAATGATAAAAGATCTAGCACTTGGAATGTTTCAATAAACACAGTTAGTTAAGTCAAACCTTTCGTTAGATTTAATTTTTCTCCGCAAACTGTGTTTGAGGGAAACCAATTTGGAATGCGAAAGCTCATGGTCATCCAAATAGGTTCACTGGCAATGACAAAAGGAAGTACAAGTGAGGGCTACTAGTCATGATGGCTAGAGATGACCTCCAAGACCAGAGGCAAAGTGCCCCTGAGGGGGAGTCCACACCAGCCATTTATTGCAGGATTGTATCGCAGTCATTACTAACGGGGCACATGACATTCACCTGCTCCCGCGGTGATCTCGGCTCCAGCTCTCCGTTTTCCCGGAATATCCCTGATGGCTTTTGTCACGGTTTCTCAAGCTCTCTTGCTTCCATTCCGAAGAACGTTTGCGGTGTGCCCCCGCCCCCCTTGTGAGGTCGGTATTGGAGGTGTGTGGGAGCGGACCTGTCCGCCATTTCCGCCGCATGTTTTGGATGGGTATTGGCGTGTTTTACCACCCTGTGGGTTGTTTTTTTAAAAAATACAAACATATCTCTGTGCAGGAATGCATATTTGACAGAGTTCCTATCCCCCCGTACGTGGCTGCCCCGTAGCCATCTGTCTAGCCCCGCCCACTTCTACCGATACACATCTGGAAGCGCCCTAAAGGGGCGCACATGCTCCCGCAATGGCACTCCTGCCATTGCAGTACAGCTCAATCATGTGAGCCCCATGAGTGCCAATTGCGGAAGCGGGGAACGTTCGGAAGCATCCCTCTTCCGTGGCGAAAGGGCTGCAGGCGTAGATTAGTCCTAGGTATCAGTTTTTGAGGAACAATAGCAGGAAAGCGCTATTGCCCTCAAAACCTGGTTGTGTCCTTCCCTGAGGCATCTGATTGAGCATTATGGGAGAGGATGCTGGATTAGATTGAGCTTTGGTCTGATCCAGCAAGGCTCTTCTTATGTTCTATTCTTACCTTAGATAACTTTAAAAATAAATTACACAAATTCATGAAATACAGTTCTTTCAACAGCTAATTTATCGTGGTAACTAACAGAACCATAGGAATTTTTAATGGAAAAGCCAGGTAGAATGTAAAAAATAAATAAACGAATCTCCACATACCTAAGAATACTGGATGTTGTGGACAAATAGTAGGGGAAGGCTGTTTCCTTCATGCCTTGCCTATAAGTGACCACAGGCATCTCAATGATGGTTGCTGGAAACAAACCAGTCATAAGCCATGGTTTGTTGTTTGCTTAAGATTCTGGCTGTTGGGAGAGAGATGACCGGACTTCCCAGGTCGAACCATGGACCGAAGTTCCGAGCACAATCATTTTTTTCATAAACAATAAGCTAAGATTTCCCAGAATTCTGGCTTACTGTTATGTCCAACTAGGCCAATATCTAACCTGGTTGAAGGCAGCTTTGTATATGTCATGGAATCTATGTGGGAACTGGATCGGGACAATAATATATGGACTGTATCTTGTTTCATAGTAGAACCATAGTTTAGCTTTTTTTAGAATTAAAAATAGAAACCTAAACGGATATTAAAAATCAGTCCAATGTATCAGAGCAGCAGATATTGCTTACTTCTTTCTGAGGATCTCCTCTTTCTCAGCCTTCTCCTTTTCATATGTCTTTAACAGCTCTTTGATCTTTTTAAAAAGCTCTGCTAGCTCATCCCTCTGATCTGAAATTTCCTATCAAATGGAAAAATAAAATTCAAAGTAGTACAACTAAATGGCGTGTACAAAAGACGCAGAGGTCTTTCGCTAACGTTCTTGTCAAAGCGCTGGCTGACATGGACTATCATTGGCCTGATGAGTGTTGGGACCAAGCGCACCTCCTTCCCTCCTTCCACTGCATGCCTGCTTTGGTATGATCCTGGCTTGTACTGAGCCAGAGGACCAGTTCACATGATCAAACAAGCCTCTGCTGCTGCCATTCCCCGAATTACCAGCCCAGGGAAACAACCTTCAAATAACCCCGCAACAGGCCATGGATTATTTGAGGGTTGTTTCTCCCTTGAACAAGTCATGCTACCTGGCTTCATACAACACGTCAAGCCACACCCACATGGGTAATTAGGGGAATGGCAACCATCATGTGCCGCCGATTAAAACAAGTCATTTCAGCTTATTTAAGCCATTTATTCAAGCCACCATGGCTTAATTTGATCATGTGAACTGGGTCACTGACCAAGTTGGCATGATCAACAGGGGAAACAAAGACACCAGGTTGTGCACCTGCCATTTGTCTAATTACCTGCAATACAGTGTGGGTTATCGTGTTGTCTGAACTCAGTAAAGTGGGCGGTGGGAGGACTTCTAAAACACTCCACAATCCAGAGTGGCTTCTTTACCCCCCACTGCTCGTGCGAACCCGTGTTTCCTGTTACATCTGAAGTAGGGAATTCTGGCTCAATGTCAATTAACAAACCAGGAAAACCTGCCAGTTGCGAAAGCAGATAAGGAGGTGGCTTAATGAATAGAATGGCTACTCACCCGTGGCTGAACAGTAAGCATCTGAATTAAAGGAAGGGGACGACTGAAAAAACGTCTTCATTCTCTTACCCGATTATATCTGTCAATCTCCTTCTCGTGAGCTGTAAACATTGCAAGCATTTCTACATATTCGGCCTTCTTTTCCTCATTTTCAGCCTTCTTGCACTCATGTTGCCTTTGAAACTCTGCAATCTGCAGTTAAAAACAACTTCAATATAAGTGAAACAACTCTCTGAATATCATTTACCACACATTTCCCCCTTACTGCTTCTACCCAATCATGCGCCTCTTTCTTGAATACTCTTCTCAATCATTTGCTACATTAGCCTAGCAACATGCAACGCCATAGTTTAACTATGCGCTGTAAGAAGTAGTAATTCTTTTTGTCTGTTCTGAATTTCCTACATTAAAGCTCCGTTGGTTGATCCTGTTCTCTAGTATCCAGTGGCATTTTAGAATGTTTTGAGGATGTTTTATTGCTATTTTAATAATGTGTGCCATGTTTTTAATCAGTTTTATGTATTTTATCATATTTTATATTTACTGTCGTTCTCCACCTCGATCCAAATGGAGAGGCAGGTAAGAAATAAATTTATTATTATTATTATTATGATGATGATGATTATTATTATTATTACGAGAGAAAGAGAAAAAACTTCTGTCTATTCACTTTCATTACATTATGCATAGTTTTATGCACCTCCATCATATTCCCCTTACTCACCCTTTTTCTTATCCCTTTTCTCACCCTTTTTCTAAGAGGATGATCATACGAGGGAGGGGGAAATTGCATTTCCCTACCGTCACTTTTGCCTCCTGCTTCAGTCCCACAATAGGGACGAGCACCTTCCTCTTTCTTCACACAGGGAAGAAAGAGGAAGCAAGCAACGACCATGTGGCTCATTGGTGGGCGTTTTTATCGCGCTGCTTCTCCCGCACACACCAGGAAATGGCTGCAAGTTTCGTTACAGCCCAAAAAGGTCAGATTTTCCGGGTCTTTTCTCGTGATGGAAAAACGAGCAGAAGGAGCAGGAGACATGCAGGGAGGCGGACAGCATGGTCAAAAGACCCACAAGCATTTGTGAGCGGCCAGTAATGAGCGTGCTCTAAAACGCTCGTCTGATGATGCTCTAAGTCACAAACGTCATCGTCTGTTCTCATAGGGCAGTTACTCCAGCCCTGTGATAATTTTTGTTGCCATTTCCTTTATCCTTTGTAGCTCAACATTAACCTTTCTGGGATGTGGTGACCAGGACTGTATCTAGTATTTCAAGTGTGGTTGCACCTTAGGTTTGTATAAAGGAACTAGGATACTGGCAGTTTTCTTTTCTATCTTAATGATCCCCAACATGGAATGTGTCTTTTTCACAGCCTATGAACACTGGGGTGACATTTTCATTGAAATCTTCTCTTTCCTGGACAGTCACCACCAACTCAGATCCCATCAACATATATGAGAAATTGGGGGGGGGGGGTTGCCCCAATGTGCATCACTTTACACATTGAACTGCATTTACCATTTTAATGTATATTAACTCAGTTTAGAGAGAACATAAGAACACAATAAGAGCCCTGCTGGATCACACCAATGGTCCATCTAGTCCAGCATTCTGCTCACACAGTGGCCATCCAGCTGTTGACCAGGAACCCACAAGCAGGACACAAGTGTAACAGCACTCTCCCACCCATGTTCCCCAGCCTCTGCTACTGGAAAGATAAATATCAGATACTGAGAACAAAGAAGAGATGGTGTGTATCATCCTACCCCACTGTACGCTTCCCTTGGATATCTGTTTGGCCACTGCTGGAAACAAAATGCTAGAATGGACTGACCTATCTTCTTCTCTGTCTTAGACATCTGTATTACTTATTTCCCCAGGCATTTGGACGTTAATTATGGCCCAATAGTTGCGGGCTGCTTTTGTGATGTTCATCCTAGGCTGTGAGTGGGGGATGATTTTGCATATTTGTAGTTGAACACTTTTCATACTGTATTGCTTTCAGATTATGTTTTTATGGTATTTATTGCTATTATTGTGCAGATTACAATTTATACTGCTCTTGGTGCCTTGCTGGAAGAAATTCTGCAGACACTATCTTCTAACAATCCCAAGGAAAGCCTTTGAATAAAATACAGGCAGAAACGTGTCGGGCTTCGTGAAAATAAGTTATTTGCATCCTGAGAACCCGTTTCTCCTTTTTTTCTCATGTGGGACCATGTGGCTGTATCCCCTCACTTGTACTAAGTCTCTAGTTCTTACTTAAAAATGAGGGAATGCAGCCACATGGTCCCACAATCTGTTTTGAAGTCATGACAGCTTATTATTATTATTATTATTATTTACAATTGGAGAGGACTGATATTTTTTTCTTAACTTAGAATGGTCCATTATGACTTGAACACAAATGTCTTGGAGAGCACTGCATGAATATTAGAATCTTCTGAACTGGGCCATCAAAAAATCTTAAAGCATGTTCAAGAGATAGCTTTACACACTAAAATAAAAAATAATAATCCATAAATCTCCAAGCCTCGGAAGCATTCCAGCTTAATGGATTGACTTTTTAAACTTCTAAGAGTGCAGTCCTAGGCATGTTTAGATACAAAGAAGTCCTACAATTCTCAGCATTCCCTGGCCAGCACAGAACGTTAAGAAGAGGCATACTGGATCAGACTGAAGGCTGATTCTAGTCCAGCACCTTGTTTCCCACATGCCCAACCGCATGCCTCTGGGAAGCCCACAACCAGGACATGAGGGCAATAGACCTCTCCCACCCGTGTTCCCCAGCAACTGGGGTTCAGAGACACACTGCCTCTGATGCTGGAGGTAACTAGTAGCCATTCATAGTATTATCCTCCATGAATTTGTCTAATCCCGTTGAAAGCCATCCAAGTTGGTGGCCATCACTATGTCTGGTGTAGTGAAAAGAAGTATTTCCTGTATCTGTCCTGAATCTCCCACCACTCAGCTTCACTGGAAGACACCAGGTCCTAACATTATGAAATAGGGAGAAGAATTTCTCCCTGTCCGCTCTCTGCAGACATAATTTTATATATGTCTACCATGAGTTATTTGATGTAAGTAAATTAGACTCAGTGTTGGGCAATGGGAGCTGTTGACTGGCTCCTTAGAGAACTGTATTGGAACCATCCACAGGCTGAGCCTCCTGCTTCGTCACAGTGGACATGCTTGGTATCACAGTAGACTAGGCATAAGCAACAAAGTGCTCAGGGGCTTCCTCTGGAAGCCTCAGGGTGGCTCCAAATCTGTGCTGCATCAATTATATGACGCAGCTGTGAGGTTATCCTCGACCACTTGCTGCTGCCGCCCCTGTCTCGCCTTTACTATTTAGGCCCCACAGCACCACAGCCCAGCAACTTGGCTTCCAGATAACTTCTTTGTTCTGCTGCCACCAGTGCCTTCTCAGGCACACCCACAGACCACACCAGGAGATGGAATTAACAAGAATTTATGAATAAGAAATTGCGTGTCAACAAGCTTAATGGTTACTTCAGTTCAATTGCGTATCGGTCACAAGGTTTCAATGCTTATTGGTTTCAGTCAGAACTCTTATACTTTAAAAAAAACTGTTCTTTATTTAATCTATGCTCTAAAACCTTATCTCAATCTCTCAATCAAACCCTCTTCTCATGTAATAATCCTGCTTCAGACTCTCTCTCTCAATACTCTCAATTCTCTCAAATCTCCCCCCAATCAACCCTGTCAGCTCTCTCTGTCAGACACATATATACACTCCATTCGCTCTCTAGCTCCTCCCACTCTTACACAGCTAGCTAATCCAGGCACTCCAACCAACCAGCTAATCAACACTCACTTTCCATTTGGGCACATAGCCAGCCAATCCTGGCATTCTATACTTACCTAGACTTTTAACCACAAACAGTAAGTACATTTCAGCCTAGTGATTTGCTTTACCTGTTATTGTTCTTAACTCTTTTTAAAGATATAAACAAATGTATATCACAAACAATAAACTTTGCAATATATTTACAACCACAAACAGTAGAACATTACAGCAGCCACCAATTCAGAGCCACCCTGGGGCAAAGAGCCCGAAGATGCACAGCAGTGAAGTCAGCGACTTACATCCACTTTCCTGCCCGAGCGAGGTGAGCGCAGCTCTTTCCCGTTTGTCCTTCCTTGGGCGTTGCGCCAGGGGGTGTTCCTGGGTGAAAGGTGATCTCTCACTGGTCGCCAGAAACAATGGGAGGGGGCAACCCCAGCACACCTAATGGCCCCTGGAAAGCCCATGCTGCCTCCCTCAATGTAAATAACTTGCCGCCACCCCCGCCCCATGATACAGCAGGGTTTGGCACTGGAGCGGCGCCAACTTGGTGCCGTGAAGACAGCCCCTTGGTTGTGTTTGTGTATAGTGACTGTGAAATGCTTAGTTGGAGGTTGCTACTCGTGGTAATGCAAGTTGTTGTATTTCCCCCCTTTTGCTGCTAGTTTGATATGGAAAGGATTTCTGAACTGCATGATCTACACCTACCCTCCACCAGGAATTTAGCTTGTTAATCGCCCATATGTGTGATGCACAGAGACCACAAAGAAGAAATGCAGGTTGCTTACTTGTAACCATAGTTTTTCAAGTGGTCATCTGTGCATTCACACAACCCACCCACCGTCCCCGCTTTGGTGTCGATGTAAATGTACTGTCGATACTGAGCGGTTTCTCTCCTAGTTATGGGGCCAGCAAGTCGGTCTCTTGGAACTGAGGAGAAAGGTGGGAACATGGAGTCAGTGGACAGTGGGGGAGGGGTTTCCGCCAAAAAAAAAGTTTGCCTTAGCTACAGAAGTTTCTGAGACAGGCTCCACGCAGGCGCAGAGCCTGCTTTGAGCACAATGTATTTGTGGAATATGCCATATATAAATAAACTGAGTATGCTCAGCATCCACTCTTCCCCAGTGCTTCTCCCATGTCCTTATTTGGAGTCGTTACCTTCCTTCCCCCTCACTTGCTCCTTATGGCACCCCATTTTGTAGAGTACACCTGTCTCCATAGTCTCAAGAAGGTTGCTGCCAGCCTTGTTTAAGTACTGGCTGTGAACTAATCCCATTTGAATATCCCTGTGTCCGTGCTCCTCTTACTGCTGCAATAGGTTTGTGGGATAGGTTATGATAAAAGCTCTAGTGTGTGTATCTTCTTGTTGATTCTCTTTTTGTGCATCCTAATCCCTGCAGAAGGACACCACGACTCTGAGCTGAGATTCCTTTACTTACTTGGATAAGTATGTATGGCTAGATAGGTATCTACGGAAGCACAGGTTATGGAGATGGGCTAGATTTTATGGCGCAGCAGCATCCCAGGCACGGGCAGGGGACCTGTGGCCCTCCAGAGCTTGTCAGACTCAATCAGCACCACTGAACATGGTCAATGGTCAGGAGTGATGGGATAGGTTCTCCACCCCTGATCTAGGCCATACTGCATCATTAATGATGGAGAAGAATCCTTAAACTGTAATGAGCACAAACACTGTGTAGCACCGTGGTAGAGCAGGTGCTTTCCATGTGCAGGGCCTTGCATTCACTCTCCAGTATCTCCTGTTTAAGGTATTTCAAGTAGTCGAACTGGGAAGAACCCCTGCGCCTGAATCTGTGGAGGGCTGGACTAGAGACCCACTCATAGCAATGGAGCTAGATGGCCTGAAGGCCTGACAGTCTGACTAAGACAGTACCTCTATATAATTAAGTGAAGTTCCTGAAAATGTACCTCCATCTCCAAGAACCTTTTCTTTTCTGTAAAAGCAGCGGCCTCACTAGCCATTATTTTCTTCACTTCTTCAATGGCACATTCTTCTATGAGAATTTCTTCCTCCTCTTCCTTTTTCCAATTGTGAAGTTCATTTATCTGAATGTTGAGTGCATGTCTCTCTCCCAGCTGGCGATTCATTACTTCGGCATCTTCTACATATTTGACCTGCAACTGTGCTTGCTCCTGACTGCCGAAAGAATGACATGGGAGGCTCTTGAGACATCAAGTTTACCCCTTATGGCGGCAGCAAACACCATGAAAGTATCACTTGCCACCACCTCATTCCAACTTTACTTTATGTCTTTTCCAAGTGCCCTCCAGATGTGTTGGACTGCAACTCCCATCATCCCCACTCCAACACTGATGGCATTCAAGCGCCAAGCTGAAACCGTTGTGCGTGGTCCAGTCACTTGAACATATTGTCTTAGCTTTTATCTGCCGCTCAATATATATATAATATATATATATATACTGGGGTGCTACCAGAATTTTACAGGGGATGCAGACGACATCGTCTTCCACTCCGTGTTTTCCCACTGCTTCTTGGGTCTTGAGTTTTAAAATTCTGTTAAGGAGGAAAAGCTGCAGTAGGCATTCTACTTGGTAGTGCTAGGAGCCCTCCGTCTGGAAGCATCCTTGCATTTTAACCTGGACATTATTGGAAACTGCCCTGGAATCAATTCTGATGAAGGTCTGTGTGTGTGTTTGTAAGCCACTCTGGGGGCCTTTTTGGCTAAAGGACAAGCTAGACATGGTGTACACACACACACACATACACACACAATCTACTTCCATGTGGCTTTCTCTTATGGAGGGTCATGTTCATGGACGTACAGTTTAACTCTGTTATGGGCTGCCAAACCCTGTAACTGGCCCTGGCTCCGATGTCCCAGACGAAACACAGCCCTACTCTGGTACTTACACACTCCCTGACCATTATGAACATCTACCCGGTAAGCTTTGTGTTGAACTTGTTTCCCGCACGTAAGTGTGAGGTTTGGTTACAACCAGAGGAGGCGGGGAAGGCAGCCACCAACCGATGCTCCTACTCACATGTTCCCCAGATGAGATGCATGGAGCAATGTGGCACTGCACTCCCTCATCATTTTTCCCATCTCTGCCCCCCCCCCCCACTTTTTTACAGGCATTTCCATTTTACAGGGGCCAGGGCTACATCGCTTAGGCCACTGCGGCCGATACCAGCATTCCTCCATCCTATCTGCCCCACCTATGTTTTACATCTATCCAGACTAAGCTGGAGTGAGGGGATACCCTGGAGCCTTTCAGCCATGCTGCTTCCCATGCTCCAAGAAGGGCCTTCAAGAGGCAACTGGACAACCACCTGTCAGGGATGCTTTAAGGTGGATTCCTGCATTGAGCAGGGGGTTGGACTCGGTGGCCATATAAGCCCCTTCCAACTCTACTAGTCTATGATTCTTTGATTCTAAACCCAGCTGCTCTTCTTCTAGGGCAGGGATGCAGAACATCAGGTCCAGGGGCCAAACCTGGCTCTCCAGGGGTCCCAATTCTGCACTTCGATGTTCCCCAGAAGGCCATTCCCCTTCCCCACCCCGCAGCAGCTGGTTGTTAGGTTATTTCCCAACTTTTCTGCAGTTCTTCTTCCCCCATTCTAAACAGTTGAAATGCAGCCCCTAAGCCTTAGTTACTGGCAGCTGGAGCTTGAGGCTAAAATACACTGGCATTTTTGGCCACGCCCCTTTTGCCTTCAGCTACACCCACCACTGGAATGCAACCTCCAAGAGGACTCCAATTTCCTTTAAGGGGTTCTCAAATAGAAGAGAGGTGGGGGGAAATATCCTATCCAATGAGGGTAGGACAATAAACAATGGGTTGCAGCCAACGCAGCATGAGTGTGGGATCACTTGAACCCTCTTTACGGAAATAGTCTTGTTTGACTATTTCCGTAATTAGTTGCGTGCAGTACCATTAATATAATATAATTAGGAGCAACTTTTAGCCCTTTTTCGTGTATTGCAGTCACTTGAACCCTACCTGCTCATCTCCACTGCATTGGCTGCAACCCATTGTTTCTGAGGATCCCTAGGGGGGTGCAGTGGAGATGGGCAGGCAGGGAATCATCCTTAGGAATGCTCAGGAAAGACTGGGGATGTGGGATTCAGTTCTGCCAATGCAAGCTGCCTTTCACTTGGTTTTTACCCAATTCCCCCCTCCCACCGCAGCCTCCCATGCCATCACTTTTTACTGAAGGCCTCATGACCCTCAGGAGAGATGCAGAGCATTGCAGGGGCAGAGGAGACCAGGGGTGGGGGGTTCTCACAAGCATCCTTGCACAAGTGTGGCACTAAATGCAATCCAATGTGCTTAAACCAGAAGGGAGTAGATTGAAGTTAAACATTAGGGTGAACTCATGAATGGCAACAGCAGCTCTGTATTGGAAACACACAGGCTTCTTCAGTCGAGCGTTTTATCGCACACTCGTGACTGGCCACTCACAGTTCTTTGCGGGGCATTTTGATGATGCAGCATTCCTCCCACGCCTTCTGCTCTTTTTTCCGTCACAAAATGAGCCTCATCAAATCCAATTTCGGGGCTATAACGAAACTTGCCGCCATTTCCTGCTGTGTGCGGGAGAAGCAGCACGATAAAAACGCCCACCAATGAGCTGCATGGTCGTTGCTTGCTTCCTCTTTCTTCCCCGTGTGAAGAAAGAGGAAGTTGCTAGTCCCTATTGTGGGATAGAAGCAGGAGGCAAAGCGGCAGTAGGGAAACACGATTCCCACCCACCTCCGCCCCTGATGATCCCCACAGTTCTCTGGGTAGGTTATGAAATCTCTTTTCTTGTTGTTTTCAAGATGCCTGTCAGGGGTAGTTTTGGCGTAGGATACATTGTCTTGGGGGAAGAGGTTGGGCTGGACAACCCACAGTGTTCTTTCCCAATCGCTATGGTTTTATTTAACAATATCATGCCTACCACAGTGTAATGTTTTGTTCTTCGGAGAGTTGCTGCCTTGAATAGATCTCTTCCACTGCAGCAGAAACTTCGCTCAGGGATGTCTCTATTTCACTTAACTTAAGCAAACCAAATCGATGGGCAGCAGCTACAAGTTCTAGAACAATAAATGTGAGCTAAGCAAGATGCATTTGCTGAGATACACATATCATTAACATGTCCTGCGCTGCATTTCTGTCATGCCCTCAGGCCTCGTGCAGCAACCTTTGGCACTCATCCCATGGAAACAGCATCCGAAAGTTTGCACATTCCGAAGATGCAGCAATTCCATTTTAAAACGTTGTTTTTATGTTTGTTGGGTTTTTAAATATTTGTTGTGTTTATAAATGTTGGGTGTTTTATTACTCTTATTGGTTTATCATAATGAATGTTCTGGTTGTAAGCTGCCTTGGGAGGCCTCCTGCCTTGAAAGGTGGCCTAGAAATATTTTAAATAAATACATTAGTTATAAGAGGCAGCTCATAGATGGTCTTGAGAAGAAGACTCACACTCAGATGCAGACCCTGAATTCAGGCATGCAGACCACCTGAACCCTCCAGCAAATTCACAAAGTAACTTCCCAGTTCTGGGTGCTTCTCTAAATTGCCAAGAGACTTGCCTGGAAACTACAGAAGTCATAGGACAGCAAGGGCCCTTGCCAGAGCATGGACCCCCACGATGGAGCTTCGATGGCCTTTGGCATCTACTTCCAGATAGAAGGCTCAATTGTGCTTTTGTCAATATATCCAAATAAGCATTAAACAAGATTGAAATGCTTATATGAACTGCATGCATATATATATATATATATATATATATATATATATATATATATATATCAGTGTATATTTTGAAGATATGACTTACATTTTTACTAATTATGTTGTAAACTGATGTTTCTCTTTTGTTGTATTTCTGTTATATGTGCATATACGTACGTGTGTCTGTTTGTGTATATATCTGTTGGAGGAGCCCTTCTCCGTGCTCCAATAACGTGAGATACACGCTATGGTGGGACATGGGAGAGGGCTTCATCTGTGGTGGCCCCCCAGCTGTGGAATGCCCTCCACCTGAAGGCCCGACTAGTGCCGGCACTGGCTTCATTTTGGCGTCAGGTTAAGACATGGCTCTTTATCAAAGCGTTTGAGGGCTAAATCCACCAGTCTGCACACTGTCTTGTTTTAATTGGGTTTTACTGTTTTAAAATTTCGTATTAGTTTTAACATATTAATGGTTTAATTTGTTTTAGAACTGTATGTTTATTCTATTTTATATGTATGGTTTTATCTGCACGCCGCCCTGAGATACTTGTGATATAGGGTGGGATATAAATGATTAAATAAACAAATATATACATATATATGTGTGTGTGTGTGTGTGTGTGTGTGTGTGTGGCCTAGTTGTGCTCTCTAGCTAACTGGAGCAAGTTATCAGCTGTTCCCTGTAAGCATTATGGTTATAGCCATTGATAGAATTCCACCACCACCCCAGCATTTCTCTAATCCCCTTGTAAAGCAAACACAAATGGCTTTTCCACACGCATGTACACACTCATTCGCTCACACCACTGCCTCTCCCGCCTTAGCCTACTTGGACCAAGAAGTTAGGGACTCACAGGCCCACTCCTCCTTTTCAACAATCCCAGTGGGATTATGGTCTACGCACTAGGAAAATCTTCATGCTATATAAGGGTATCAACAAAACAGTGGAAAACAGTCTTATACAGAGTCAGACCGCTGGTCCATCAGGTGCAGTACTGACAGCACTAATTGGCAGTGGCTCTCCAAAAGAACCAGCACTTGGAATTGATTTTGGAAACAGGTTGGAAACAACTCCCAGCATTCCCCGTGGATTGCTCTCTTAGTATTGGTGTTATATGGTTAAAAATAATCAGTCACCCATTAGCAGTTTAGCTGTTACCTTTCAAAGTTTCCACTTTCTCAAATGCAGCCCCATGTAGGGCATGCTGCAGTTGTGATTCATTCAGGGAGAAAATTCTCCGGAATAAAGGAAGTTGTAATGTTCATCAAGCTTTGAGCAGCTCAGCTCTCTCAGACTTCAAGCTCCATCACACCAGTGATTTAGTTCACTCTCGCCATGCCTGGTGTGCGGATTTGCAGTATGGTACTCCCATGATGCCGTGCCTGTCCTGCTGACACCCTGCCTTTTCCCCAGCCTTTCTTAGAATGCTAAAAGTCTGGATTGTTTTCCCTAAGCGCGTTTAACACGCCCTAAGCCTCCGTGTAGTTTTAAAGGAACTTGGGGCTTGAATGGATTGCATCAGGTCCTGGCAGGGAAAAGTGATCTCTCCCAGCAGCCGGCTCCAAGCCTCAATATAAAACCCAAACCTTGCATCCCAGGCTCGAAAGCCTTTTTTTAAATCATACAATGCCTGAATCTCTGCAGAGACAGGATTGTACTCCTTCGATGCCCCCAAAGAGCTAGACTAAAGGGTTGTTCTATTTTTGCTAGGCAGAAAGGCGGTCTGGTTGAAGTACTCATCTGACAGGACCTGACTGAAGAAAGAGAAGGGGAGAGGTGGAGTGGAAGAGCGAAGGAGCGAAAGAGCAGCTAGGTGAAAGGGATAATGAGCTCAACGCGCTTCTGCCTCAGAGGTAAAAGAAACCTGGAGGCAAACCGAGAGGGAATTAGGTGTGATGGAGGTCTTCGACTTGCTTACCTGTGGGCTGTAAGGTGTTTTTCCACCCTTAGAGGGATATTTACCCAATTGCAACTACAATTTGCGTAACTGGCGCAGATTTCAGCTGTAATTTGTGGAAATTGTAGCCTTCATATACTTAATTTGCAGGGAGGGAACTGGGGGCAACAAACCACTCGCTGATATATTTTACATGACCTATTTGCATTTGCTGATAAGCATTATCAAGGATCCAGACGTATGTCATGCTATAGCACCAATAGTACATATCGATTTTATCATTTCATGTATATCATTTCTTATAATTAGCCCATTATTAGAAGTGAGGGGACAGTAAGTATGTAACATATTATAATATCCCAACTTCTATATACGTATCTGGTTATTTTTGTTTTTTCTTTCTTTCTTTTTTTTAAAAAAACCTCTGTGACCCAAGCCTTTATTGAATTAACATGATTTCTCTAGACCACCTTTAAGGACCAAACCAGATTCTAACACAAAAATAAGTTACGTAAATTTAGCGATCTGCATAGGCTTGCTTGAAATTATTCGTCATATGGATTAGAAATGCATCCTTCCAGCATGAACCGACCTCAACACTCCCTCAATTAGGGAATGATCTCCCTGTCGAGGCCCAGCAGGCGCTAAAATTGTTATCTGTCAAGGAAACATAAACCATGTTCCCCTGTCGTGGCGGACAACCCCCGTCCCGCCACCCGGTTCCCCAGCCAAAGCTGGCTTGAGCCAACACTTGAAATAACCACACAGCAATTAAGGACCAAAGCAAGTTTATTTACACACTATCCTAAGTTAAGGCCTTGGTCAAAGCAGGAAAGGGTTGGTAGGAGAGGGGAGCAAGGGGGGGGGGGGGTGATGGGAATTGAGGTAGGTGAGGTTAGCAGCACAAAACAGGCACAAGCACTAAAACAATTGGCATCCCCCACCAATTAGGCACACTCTTAACAGTGTCAAGCAACCTTAAACCGAGTAGGCATATAAAACAATAAAACTCTATCTAACACCCGGCTCTATCCAGCCAGACGAAGATCACCTCTTCACCGCATCCAGGTCCGAAGAGAGATGATCCACCCGTCTCAGGCTTCCGTTTATCAGCCACTCACTCCTTAGTCCCCCGCCCTCGCACAGCCTGGGAACGAAACCCTCCTTAACGGTTTTTCAGCTGAAAGCCATTAAGTCTCTGCTCGTTAACTGAGCACCTGCTTTTCTCGGCTGGTACTAAAGAGATAAGTAGCTCAGAAATATGTCAACAAATGAGCGCATCCTCCTCCCTCCTCTGGAAGCGCCAAGGGCCCCAGAAACCCATGTCCTTCACATTATCTTTCCAGCACCAGGTTAAAACTGCCCTCTTCTCTCAGGCATTTGGCAGCATTCAGTGATTTTTAAATTAAATTTTGGATCACCTTTGGCTGATGGTTTATTTATTTTATTTATTTTATTCCATTTATATACAGCCCCATAGCCGAAGCTCTCTGGGCGGTTTACAAAAATTAAAAACATTGAACAATTAAAACACCAATATACAAAATTTAAAAGCATAAAGCATAAAAACAAGTTATAATTACAATATCCTTCTGGGTCAAAGCACAACAACACAAAAACACAAAAAATCCTCATAATATGCTGTTAAATGCCTGGGAGAAGAGGAAAGTCTTGACCTGGCGCCGAAAAGATAACAATGTTGGCACCAGGCGAGCCTCGTCAGGGAGATCATTCCATAATTGGGGGGCCACCACTGAAAAGGCCCTTTCCCTTGTTGCCACCCTCCGTGCCTCCCTTGGAGTAGGCAACTGGAGGAGGACCTTCAATGTGGATCGTAGTGTACGGGTAGATTCGTGTCGGGTTTGTTAGACATATATGTTGTCTCTCTCTGTGTTATCTGTTTATATGTTTTTATGTAAATCCTTTTCGTTTTGTACTTTGTATAACGTGTTTTAATGGTTTTCATTTTTGTGAAGCGCCCAGAGAGTTTTGGGCTATGGGGCGGTATAGAAATATAATAAATGAAGGAATAAATTAATTCATTCGTTTTTTTTCTACTCTCCATCACATCATAAAACAAATTAACTTGAAAATACCTTCAAATTCTTTCATGACAATCTCCGGGAGTCCTTTGATTCTGACACGGAGATTACAGTTTTTTATGGTCTCTTCTTCCCACAGTTCAATTGTATGTTTTCTTTCCTCTTCCTATAAATTGACAGATACATGGCTAAAGAACAAAATTCTTTGGGGTACACCTGAATTAAATTAAGTACAGCTCAGTTTTCTCAGAGTCTCCTTCTCTCCCCTCTGGGCTTCCTCCATCCACACAAAATTAGACCGAGGCCCACAGTTTACCCATCCCTAGTTTAAATGTACCACTACACAAACAAACAACAAACAAAGGCAGACAGCCCAGCAGATGCACCGGGGGCGGGGGGGAACAAACCAATGAAGAAATCAGCATTTGCTGTGGCAACAAAGAAGTCTGTCATACTGAGTGAAGACAGAAACAGAGCTCATCCTCCTCCCCCCACCTCCCGCCATGACAGCTCTTGTTTTGTACTCACCCCAAAACTAGAATAATCAGTTTATCCTCATTTAATTTCATAACAACTTAATCTTATGTACACATTTAATACCCAATGGATTATTCAAGTATTTCAGATGTCACTAGCTCAAGGGTGGGAAACATTTTGCCCACCTTCTAAGAGCAGTAGTATATTGTATCCCATCCAGTATTTCTCATATGCTGCTTAAATGTTTTTACCACCTTCCAGGAATTTATTTTGAATGGGTGGACAGGAGAAGCAAAGAATATGCTGTTCTTTCCTTCCTTTCATGACAAATTTGTTGTCCAAGATGGACAGAGGAAGAACGGGAGGAAGTACGTTCAATACCATACAGTCTGCTAACTCACTCAAAAGAACGTACTGGTGGGAAGCCCTAGAAGGTAAAATTTTATAATTAAAATGCTATTTTAATGCAAGCTCCCTGTATTAATCTGTCCTAATATTTTATTTATATTGTTGTAATTGTATTGGTTATTATTTTACTAGCTGCCTTGAGAACAATTGTCAAGAAGTTGGCTATAAATTGCCATAGAAGTTAAACAAAATTCCAGTTTATCCTCTTTACTTTGTGAGGTGGTCACACTGAAAGGCAGTCACCTGCCCATTATTTTACTAGCTGCCTTGAGAACAATTGTCAAGAAGTTGGTTATAAATTGCCACAGAAGTTAAACAAAATTCCAGTTTATCCTCTTTACTTTGTGAGGTGGTCACACTGAAAGGCAGTGACCTGCCCATAGCTGCCCAGTGAGTTTCGTGACTAAGGTTTTGAAGCCAGGGATTATATCCAACGGTGACTATCTACCAGTGGACAAACACTGTAAGCAAAACGGATTACCTTCTCCCAACGTGCCCCCCAAATCTGGTCCGGAGGGTTGAGGGACCCTGGAGAGCAATTTTGAGGAGAAGGGAAGTCCCATTTCAGAATTGGGATTCTGCTTGTGCAATGTTGAAATGGAATTCCAGATCTCCTCAGTCCTAAATTCCCTACACCATCACATGGACGGAGTGCCCCAATTTTCCAGGAGCAGACTAAAGATGGAAACCACAACCACCAATCTTTCACATATAACCAATAAGGAAACCGCAGATCCTGTGGAAGCAACATAAGACCCTAAGGTGATCATGGCATTCTTGGACTTGGTTGCTATGTACTTGAGCAAGGATGGGACTTCCAATGAACACCTCTTGAAGACTAAAGATCCCCAGCACAGACTTCTGATAACACCCTTGAGGGTCAACTCTAGTAAAATGGTAGAACAGTACAGACAGGCAGATAACTGTATCCCAAATAGTCAACCAGTGCTAACCAATTCAATTGGCCCCAAGATTGGTAATCAGAGAAGCATAAACACTTTTCTTTACTATTTATGCTCCCCAAAGCTTTGCTTGTTTAGGTTTTGACATTACCAGTTCCTTAATAGCTTTAATAGCATCTTCAAGGTTCTGCACAGTGTCTTTGGTGAACACAAGTCCTTCATTTTGAAGCTGTTTTTCTAAAAAAGAAAAAAAGGGGGGAAGCAAAAACAAATCTGAAATCTTTACAACACTCTGAACTTTTCAAAACAAATAACATACTGCCCTCAAGCTTTGAAAGTGTTAACATTGAAGGGGAGCTTCACAGCGATGAGTTGATGTCACCCATATCTGCAAACTAATAACTTTTGTACAGGATTGCGGGGTAGGGGCAATTAAGACAATGGCCTCAAGGTGCCTGGCACTGCCAGCTGCTTGTTTTAAAGCGGGCTCTGCTTGGGCCTGGCAACTGTTCACGGATGCCACATGCAGACACGGAACCTGCTTCTACTTGAATGACACTGGCCCCACACAAATTGTTGCCATAGTCACTACATTCAGAAAAGCATAAAGGAAGAAGAGGTCTGAATAATTATATGATCCAATCTTTTTGTACTAAGGCAAGTTTGATCAGATCTAACGTAGTATACAAACAATGAAGGGTCTTGTGGTACTTCAAAGGCTAACAGTTTTGTACGGCACAAGCTTTTGCAGGCAAGAGTCCGTATCATCAGGTACATTAAGTGGTCTCAGACTACTAAAGGAGCACTGGTTGTGTTGATGGTTTTATTGTATTTTATTATAAATTTGTGATATTAGAGTCAAGGTTTTAATGTTGCTTATATAATGCATTGTGTTTTATACATTAGTTTTATGTTAGCTGCCCTGGGCTCGTTGTGAGGAAGGGCAGGATATAAATGAATGAAATAATAAAGTAGTGAATAATGAAATAGTTCCGTTGCCAGGTGAGTCAGCCTAACCCCCTGACCAGACATTGTGGGATATCATCTTCATCATGCACCTGTGTATGCATTCACAGTGCTATATAAAGTATGATGGAGGATCAGGGCACTTGCAGGAGCAGTCAATGGAGGGGAAGGAATGAGGACACATCTCAGCTGGTCCATGGACAGTTTATTGAGGAAGAGGGGCCTAAATCAGGCTTGGGGTGCCTCTACAAGAGTGATTTAAAGCTCTTTCAAGGTGCATTAAAATATTACCTCTACAAGAGCAGAGCGCAAATCGGGGGTTGAGGCGCTTTTTCTGTCCGATTATGCACATTATCGAATGCGCGTTAAATTGCGAGTTTTAATTTACCATGGCAGTTAAAGCGTCATATGACCATGTAAACAAGCGATTCTCCGCATTAAACACCTCTAAAGCGCGTTTCATACAACCGGTAAGGCAACCAGTTGTGCGCTTAACCGCCTCCCGTGTATAGTGATTTGCCATAAAAGCGATTGCGAGAAGATGCGCATAATCGGACAACCAGGCGTCAAACCGAATTCTTGTAGAGGGACCTTGTAAAGGGCCAGTCTATGAGCAGTTCAGACTCTGGAAACAAGCCAGGGCCAGATTGAATTCTACTGGCACTACATGTCAGCAGATTCTTGCTGGGTAGGTAGCTGGCCATTTACAGTGGTAGGACTGCTATGCAACAGAAATGAGAGGAATTGTTTTTTCTGTCTGCAAGGCAACAACAGGGAGAAAATTGCCTGGGCCCCAGCACCCAGTTCCAGTGCTTAAGATCATCAAATCTGGGAGATAAAAGGCTGATATATTTGGGGAAATCTCTCTTTAAACCAGTATTGCAATGATCTACAACTAACCTTATTATTAATGTACAGAACGTTGGAAGTCCTATTCAATAAGTTCTTCCTATCAGCTTTCTAAGACAGCTTCCATTTTTAGCTAGTTATCATCCTAACAATCAACATATTCCCAACTAGATCTGAACAACAGAAATTCACTTTGCCCCTCTTCAGAAGAAAACGCAGCAAAACCAAACAAAACAATTGCTAGCATCCAGCTTTCAAAATGAGACATGAAACATATTCTCAGAAATTTCCAATCTGGTGTTAGTTTCACCAGTTACGATTAAAACGAATTGTTGGCATCTGTTGAACTGAAGATGCAGCAGCAATTTTTTTCTTCTCATAGCAGAACACTAATCCGGGTTTCGTATGTTCTGGACATGAGATTTCTGTCTCCAAAGATGATGCTTTCGTACATACAGCTGGCATTAATTTAACTTGCTTTGGAGCAATAATGGCAGGGTTCAGCATTTAGCAAACAGATTATTGTGCCTCTTTTAATAAACATGGCATGGTAAAAAATACTTAACTCCCAAAGGTTTTGAAATTATTTTTTCAACACTACTGGATATTCAAAGTTGGCAATTTCAAGGTTGTTTCAACCATCTTGTTTACATGCTCACAGAATCCCAAGATATGTCAAAAAACACTCCTTTGCTCATTATCTTAAATCATTCTGAGGTCATATATTTAGACAGAAAAAAGTCCCAAAACTTCCAGCATTCCCCAGTCAGCCCTGAGTTGTAGGGCTTTTTTCCCCTGTATAAACATGCATGGATCGCACACTTAAGCACTGAATTTCCGTTTCACTGCATAGTCCTATGCATATTTACTCAAAAGAAAGTCTCACTGAGTTCAATGGGGCTTTACTCTCAGGTAAGTATGCATTATAGCAGAAAGGGATTGGTTATTCAGGGACTTAACTAGGAGTAAATTCCACTGAATTCAGTGAGCTTTACTTCTGAGTAACTGCAGTGTAGATAGTCCTTCTTTTCGGCCACTGGCTTTTGTACACAACAACGGAGAAAGAAAAACATAGAAAACAGACCCAAAATGAGAATAGGAAACAATTTTTAGGGGTGCGTCCATCTCCCCCAGGCAAGCGAGCAGAGATAATAATAAATTTATTTCTTACCCGCCTCTCCGTTTGGATCGAGGCGGGGAACAACAGTAAATATAAAATATGATAAAATACATAAAACTGATTAAAAACATGGTGCACATTATCAAAATAGCAATAAAACATGTGCGCCTCTCCAGACACCACCTGCCTTTCTCCCCCCCCCCCCAAAAAAGCCCAAATCTGGGGTGTTTCTCTCGGCCAGGAGGACGCCGAGATGGCATCAACCGAATCCAGGGACACGCGGAGGCCTGCGGCGAAGGGCTAAGCAAGCGGGGAGTGGAGCCGGAGAAGAAAGCGCTCGCTCACCCACGCCCCGCAGGTGTCCCAGGGCCGCCGCCGCCGGCTCGGAGCACGGCGGAAGAGCAGCAGGCTCCATCGCCGCTAACGCCGAGCCAGGCCGCAAAACGGGCGGTGGTTACCATGGCAACCGGATGCGGCCTTCTCGCCTGCCTGCCTGCCTGCCTGGGCTAGGGCCGCCAGTCGTGAGGCAAAAGGGGGCCAGGAGAAACCGTGCGGGGAGCGGCTGGGGTTGGGCGAAGGGGCAACGGCGGAGAAAGAGGAGTGAAATCGTGGGGCGCTTTTGCGAACCCCCCCTTCTTCTCTACCTACCTCGAGACTGCTGGGGAGGGCGTGGGGAAACCCATTCAGACTGCAGTCCCGAACCCTTACCTGGGAGAAAGGCGCATTGAACTCAATGGGATCCGTGGAGGCTGCGATGGGTTCGGTCAGAACTGTAAAGGAGCTAACCAGGGTGCTGAATCCTATCCCCCAAAACCTAGGTTCAGCACCTTGGAGGGCTCCTTCAGAGTTCTGTGCGGTTCTGCCTAAAGCCCAGAGCGGATTCACAGCCCCACTAGCATCGGGGCCACCAGTCACCACTGCTTATGACTGATCTATTGCAGGGCAGCAAGCCACATCATACAGCCCATCCAAGGAGGTCCAGTGTCTTCTGTCCCTGGTTTAAAACACTCTCTTACACACCTGTCCCCATTTATTTCATTTCTTTCTTTCTAAAATGTATAAACCACCTTTCATCCACAAGAGATCTCAGGGCGGTGTACACAACCCTGAAAACAAGCAAATTCAGTATAAAACCCCATTAAAACAGCAACTCTTCAACTCTTCCATTTAGTGTCTGTTTTGCCTTTAGTGGAGAACTTGTGGAGGCATTTTTAATACATGTATGTACTAGCTTTTTCTTCCCGATTTATTTATTAATAGAATGTATGCCTCTCCCTGCAATTCAATGATCCGTTTACAGAAATAATTTTAAAAGTACAATATAGAAATATAAGCAGATTTGTATTTACAAATAATAAATCTTGCTGAGGCTGCAATCCTAGGCACTATTTAGGCATAGTATTACCTACGTATTACATTTACCTGGGAGTATATTGCCTATGTATTATCTGGGAGTAAGCTCCATTGAACACAGTGGCACTTATTTCAATGACTGCTTTTTCTCCACTATTTTGAATTGCAGTCACAGTTCTAGAAGTGCAATCAGATCCATTGTAACCTTAAAAACTCAGCATATAAAAAGTGTTTTATTTTTAAAGGAAATTATTGCAGTCAGTTTACTAACACACCCTGCTTCAGAAGCCAGCACAAGGGAGCCTGTTGTAGGCTAAATGCAATATAATTGGATCCTTCTTACTTCCCCTCCCCACAAACATTTATTAAAGCTTCAAAACTGCTCCACGGATGGGGAGGGACAGGTATGCTGGTGGTATTGTGGGCACTAAACAATTCTCCACAGCCAGCGTTCCCCACAATTTAAAATAACCACATGGAAGATGTGCAGAACCCATTTTGCAGAGCTCTCCATGGGGTAGAAAAAAGGCATATTTGTATTGAATGTGGTCATAGGATTGTCAAAATGCCCTTGCTGTTCTAAAAAAAGCTTACAGGTGCCTTTGCCCTTAAATGCACCTGGAGATGGAGCAGGAACAACAGCTAGGCAGCTAACCCAAGTGTATGTGTGGAGTGATCTTCAGTGAGACGGGCAAGGAATAGATGGGGTGCCTTGTCTTTTCTTACTGGGCCCAAAAGAATCTGTCTCCTTGCTTCTGGTGTTTCAAGATTGCTCAGTAGTCACCTCACCTTCAGTCAGAGTGAAACCCTTACTAAACTCTGCACAATCCACACAGGAGCAAAATCGAATACATGCTTACAATGTGGGTAAAGCTTTAATGTAGGTAGGTGATTATTAGACACTAGAAAATACATATAGAGGAAGAACTGTGTCTAAATGCTCAGATGCACAGAAAGCTCTAGGGATAGGTTAGGTCATATTTGGCACCTGAGAATTGACACCAAGGAGAAGCCATATATAGAATCATAGAATAGTAGAATTGGAAGGCCATCAAGTCCAACCCCCTGCTCAATGCAGGAATCTATCTACCTTAAAGCATCCCTGACAGATGGTTGTCCAGCTGCCTCTTGAATGCCTCTAACGCTCCATTGTAACAAGAAAGTAAAGGTAGGGGTTCCCAAACTTTTTGGGTCGTGGGTATATTTGACATTTTGAGTGTGTGTGGTGGACACTGTCATAAAATGATTGCCATGAGGAGGGGTTTCCTCATTCATAAAATGGCTGCCATGGCTGGTCACAAAACACGCATTTCCCAGAAGGTCTACTGGTGAGACTAAAAGAAAAGGAACTTACCCAAGAACCTAAACACAAGGCAGAGGTGAGGACTGAGCACCAAAACACAACGTCACTCTGTTGAACCCAAATTAAGATGTGAGTTTGACGGTATATTTTGCTTTGCACCATGGCATCCTCCCAGTTTAAAAAAAAAAAAAAAAATCAGGAAGGGCAAGGAGCCCATGATGGATGCCAAGAGACGTGTCCATGGGCACATCAGCCTCTTGCTCTACCCACTCTGCTTCCAAACAATCCCCCATATAATTAGAATCATAGAGTTGGAAGGGGCCTATAAGACCATTTAGTCCAACCCCCTGCTCAATGCAGGAATCCACCTTAAAGCATCCCTGACAGATGGCTGTCCAGCTGCCTCTTGAATGCCTCCAGGGTGGGAGAGCCCACAACCTTACTAGGTCATTGATTCCGTTGTCGTATTACTCTAACAGTCAGGAAGTTTTTCCTGATGTCCAGCCGGAATCTGACTTCCTGTGACTTGAGCCCATTATTCCGTGTCCTGCATTCTGGGTTGATCTAGAAGAGATCCTGGCCCTCCTCCATGTGACAACCTTTCAAGTATTTGAAGAGTACTATCACGTCTCCCCTCAATCTTCTCTTCTCCAGGCTAAACATGCCCAGTTCTTTCAGTCTCTCCTCAGAGGTCTTTGTTTCCAGACCACGGATCATCCTCGTTGCCCTCCTCTGAATACCTAAAGTTGCCATTTTACTGAGGTCAAGAAACTTCCAGAACTTTTGGCTGGTGAGCACCATCTAGAACGTTCAAGGATTCTTGACAATTTAAAAGCAGTGACTGTAGGTGCGATCCAGGGCCAGTTTGGAACTAGTCTACCTTGGTGGCTGGAAAAAAAAGCTACTGGCTTTACTCTGAGTGTGTTGGACTCTCAGAGACTGCATTGATTCTGCCTTTAACACTAGGACTGTTTGTAGGTTCTGCTGGTATATTTTCCCTACTGTCACTTCTCAAAGAGCAAAAAGCTGTCCCCCCCCCCCCCCCGAAAGATGTAAACTATTTCCAGCGTTGCCAAAATTAACTTACAAGTGGTTGAGAATTCTGAAGACCCATTTCTCGGCTAGAACCTGAGAACACTGAGGTGGGCAGAAGGCACTGCCATTAAAATCCTATTCTGAGGACTCGCTACATTTGCAATATGGATCGATGCTAGTCGCGACCAAAATGGCACAGATAACTTCTTTTTAACATTTAGTAACATTTATTTCTGCATTCGGTATCAAGTACATAAGTGCAAATATTTAGAGTCCATAATTAAGTCCTACAGAGAACGTCATACAAATTTGTGATACATGTTACAAGCCGGAAGTCTTCAGTTCCCATACATGTATATCAGCCCGTTGATTCCCTTAAGAATAAAAAAAGAAGAAAAAAAGTACTGGGTGGGTTGGTTTCATTTGCATTTTCTTTTGGAGAGTTCTACAAAACAGATTATACCATGTAAGTACCAATTTCTCTTTTGTTTTGTTTTTATTACTTGTGCTGGGAAAACAACAACAACACAAAGACATCAGTCTACGTTTCTAGATAGTTAGTAAACCCAACCAGCAAACCCAGTGGACATAGAAGCAAAACTGTGCCAGTGTACGAAGCCGGAAAGCCCTAGCCACATGAAACATTAAAAGTTATCGAAGCTATGCCAATAGAAGTCATAAGTAATAGCAGAAGCACTAGAAAATAAAAAGTAGGAAGTTCAATAATATTTTTAGGCTCTCACCATCATGCACTTGAGAAGCAAACACAAGAACCACACCTAGAACACTTTTCTCTTTACTATACTTTAGTGCCTGACACACGTGATTGCAAATAGTCTAAGAGAGTACAGAAACAGCTGGAGGGGAGAGAGAGAGAGAGAGAGAGAGAGAAAAACAGCTGCTTCGTCGTTTTACATCTCTGAGATCATGGTGTTTGAAAGAGAGGGGGTGAAGACAGATATAACACACGTGATTACAGCAGTGGAGGGATCGCCCCCCCCCCCACGGCATTCATTCCAAACACACCTTTCCTCTCCAGGGTTGAGCGCTGGAAAAAACGGTTCTGCCAATTTGAAGCTAAAGCTGGCTGTGCACAGGGCTGATTGGCTGCCTCCCTATGATGTCACCCGAACACTTGCCCCTCCCCATCCCTGGAGTAATTTTGCACTTTAAAAAAAATCCCCGTTAAAAAAAATTAAGAAGGCAATAAATTAAGAGAAAAGCATGAAAATTCATGCAATCCTCATTATTATTATTATTATTATTATTATTATTATTATTATTATTTTGAAAGCCAGGCAGCCAGCCTGAAGCACGGCGGGGAGAGAGGGGACAGCAAGACCAACGGCTGAGCCAGGGTTTAATTCACTGGCATGCATGCCTGTCCTTTCAGTTATGAAGCCAGAAGGGAGCCAGGCTCACCCTGCGTTTGAGGGACATGCTGTGAACTCTTTTTCTATTTTACGTCTGCCTTCACCCAGAAAGAGAGAGATAGAGGAACAATAAATTATAAGTAAACAGTAAGAACAGAACTGTTTTCATCCCAGATTCCCTCATCATTCACTCCTGTAGTAGACGGATTCTTGCTGCCGCTTTTACTCAGCCTTTCTCTTTGCGCCTGGGATTTTTGCTTGGATCCTAGAGATGAAAAATGGGATTACAAAAAATAATCAGGCAACAGATTCAATCGAGCCTGTTCTACAGCATGATTCATTTTCTTCATACAAGCTGTCCTTTCAGTAGAGTTTCCTCCACTCAGGGATTTTTACAGCTGAGCTACGCTCATGACATGAAAAGAGTCTGCCTCTTGTCTGTTAAAATCCCTGAAAAGACCCCCTGAAACAAGCTGCTCTGAGAGGCATGGAAGGCCGGGAAGCCGTGAAAGCTTGTGTGCATTTTCAGATCTGGCCATGAAGCAGCAGCATGGTCGGCAAATATCCCATCCGTCTGAGGCTTCGTTACTGGCAATTACTGCTTAGTTACTGGCAGTAAGTGCTTTAAGCTGAGATAGGATGGTGTTTTGGCTCTTCCACTTTTGCCTTCGGCCCCACACACTACCGTGTGCACACCCCTGAGATCATCTCCGAAACTGAATGAGGCTCTTGGGCTCATTCAATTCCCTTGAACTGAGCCATGTCCAACAGATACACTTAAGAGTGCTTGCCGACAAGGGGGGAATCGCATTTCCTTACCATCGCTCTGCTTCCTGCTTTTCTTTCGCATTTGAAATGAGCTGACTTACACTGGGAGCAGTGACCACATGGCCTGTAATTGAAAACCTCCCAGTTCATATAGTTCAATGGGAACAGTGCCCTCCAGTGGGTGTTTTATAGCACAACTTTCAGAACAATCGGGTTTTCCTAGGTTTATTTTTAAACGGATTAACTGAAAAAAGGAGCGGGAGTTGCGCAGGAGGCTCACGATGTCATCAAAGTGACCCGTGGACTTCCGTAAGCCGCCAGTCCCAAGCGTGCTATAAGTCGCTCATTTAAAGAAGCCCTTAGGATCCTAGGCATGTTCAGACAGAAAAAAATCCTACAGCTCCCAGACTTTTTCTGCCCAACAATGCACAGGATCGTGACCCTAGAATTAAAGAACAGGGTGCTTCTGAGCTGTTGCTAAGTACAAAAAAATTGTTTTGAGTACCAGAACTGAGCTGAGCTCACAGGCCTTTCACATATAAATCCACTTCTGGTTATCCCAATTTTTCTTCATTTCAGCAGTATAATTTAGTAGAGATTCACAGCACCATGGCTTGTTTAACTCACGTGTA
This sequence comes from Anniella stebbinsi, assembly GCA_029215795.1. Lineage (NCBI taxonomy): Eukaryota > Metazoa > Chordata > Lepidosauria > Squamata > Anniellidae > Anniella > Anniella stebbinsi. Next base: position 364,881,958 of record JARDYH010000001.1, on the reverse strand, counting down.
TGCAGGTGCAGGGCATGCTGTGTGCCATTAGTCTAATTACCCACCCGGGCATGGCTTGTTGTGTGGTCAAAACCTAGGCAGCATGGCTTGTTTGAGGGCTAAACAACCCTCAAACAACCAATGGGCTGTTGTTGAGTTATTTGTGGATTGTTTACCCCACAACAATAACACAATACAGAAGGCAGTAGTTGAGATAGCCAAAATAGAATAATGCTAATCAGCACACAACTGCTAAAACCCTGAATAATATCCAAGAATAGGGGTAAATAAATATTTTATGTAACATATTAATTGTACCGTATCGCATATCAAGCGTAAGACAATTAACAGAAACTAAACAAGTAGTTCATAGCAAACCTAGCAGAAATGGTTTACAGAAACAGAAAGCTAACACAATCGTTGCAATAACTTAACGAGGGGCTACAGGCTGCCGGCTTCTATCGCCTGTTTCGCAACTGCTTCATCAGACTATTAAAACTGCAAAACATAATTGGGAATATAATAAAATACAAACCCCAGAAGAGAGGTTACACATCCACCATGTTAATGTAATGTATCAGCTTTAATGAAGATATGACTCAGCTCCAGGGCCGTGCAGAGGGGGGGCAGTAGGTCCAGTTGGCCCGGGGCCCATGATTTTGAGGGGGCACTCCAACGAGGAGGTCTCCCCCTAGCTTACACTACTGCTTCCATAGCGTAAGCAGCCCATTGAGAAGCCCGCCTTGTGGAAACAGCACAGAAGCCATCCGTCGTGAATACCACGGTCAGACTACAAGCTCCAGAGGGCCATGCAGCTTGCGGGGCGGGGATATATGTGCCTTGAGGTGTTGTAGAACAGGTTTAATATGAAGGTGTTATGTAGAACGAACATGTTGGTGGGCACGCCCCATGTTGTCCTCCTTTTTTGAAATGGGGGGGCACACACTTCCCATCTGGCCTGGACATATTACCAGCTCTGCAAGGCCCTGCTCACTGGTACAATTAATATGTTACATAAATGTTTATTTACCCCTATTCTTGGATATTATTCAATGTTTTAGTAGTTGTGTGCTGATTAGCATTATTCTATTTTGACTATCCCCCAACAAGCCACGCTGCCTAGGTTAGGAAACATGACAAACTGCACCCAGGCGGGGAATTGGGCTAATTGCACCCAGCATGTACCCGCAAGCACTGCCAGTTGAAACAAGCCACAATTTAAACAAACGAACTTCTGCTCATCCTTCCCCCAAATGCCTTGACCCGCCGGGAAAAGTTGGTCTTAGATTACTCACTTTGCCACAACAGTATTTATGTGGGTCCTCACAAGTCCCAAGTATTGGTCAATCTGTGCCTGAAAAGAAAGTGGGGGAAATCAACAGGGCATCAACATGGTAGAACAATTTATACATTTACAGAGGTGGTTTGCAGAACCTAGAGAACTCCTGACGCACAAGGCAGTTAAACATTGTCCTAGCCACTTTCTGGTAATGTGGTCTATTAGGGGCATCCCATTTTCTAATCATTTGTTTGTGACATTCATCAACAAAAATAGGGGTGGGAAATGCTCCCACACTACCAGGAACACACAACTTGTATCCCGGTTACATATATATATATATATATATATATGCAATTTTAGAGCCATTGGTAATGGTGGTGGGCGGGGAATAAATGTTGGCAAGAATTGGTTCTGAGGCTGCAGTCCTTGCCCATGTGTTAGGGAGTTAGAATACTGGACTCAATGAGACTTACGTCTGAGCAGACATACATAGGATTGCACTGTAAATATTGCAGCATCTTTTTAAAGTGGTTGTCTTAGCTGGGGGCGGAGGAGGGGATTTGGCCGGGAAGCAAAAGGTATTTGCCAACACTAAGAGTTACGCAGTCTTTCTTGAATTTGCAAATGAAGGCGATAACAGCTGACGGCCTACATTTACCCCCCTAACTTTCCACCTATTACTTACCTATACATCTTCTTGTCATGAAGTGTGGTTTGCAAAACATAATTGTAGTTGTTGTTGTTTTAAATCAGTTTTCTGGGAAAACTCACGCTTGTTCAAAATAAAGGATGCAGATTGAAAAGTAAATGGAAATTAACCCTGGTGTGTGTGTGGGTGGGTGGGTGTTTGTGTGTGAAAGCATCTATGCACACACATACACACACATACTTAATTTATATTGAGTGCTGCGTACAAGAATTGCTTCCAAGCCATATGATGATCTCTCTGAGTCACTCCATGCAGTGGGTGTTGCTACTTGGTAAGCTATTCATGTCCAGCAGCTCACCCTGTGGTTTGATTTTTCTCGACGCCACCCACCACCAATATCAGAAAGGGAAAATATGTGGTAGAGAGAACAAAACCACTCGAGCCCCGATAATCAGCCGCTGAACACGAACCGTTTCCCCACCTGAACAGCCACCATGTGGATCAATTGGATAGGGTGACCCTATGGAAAGGAGGACAGGGCTCCTGTATCTTTAACAATTGCATAGAAAAGGGAATTTCAGCAGGTGTCCTTTGTATGCATGCAGTACCTGGTGAAATTCCCTCTTCATCGCCACAGTTAAAGCTGAAGGAGCTATACTGGAGTGACCAGATACAAAAGAGGGCAGGGCTCCTGCAGCTTTAACAGTTGTGATGAAGAGGGAATTTCACCAGGTGCTGCGTGCATGCAAATGACACCTGCTGAAATTCCCTTTTCTATTCAATTGTTAAAGATACGGGAGCCCTGTCCTCCTTTCCATACGGTCACCCTAAATTGGAAGCATCCTTGGGCCCTGGGAAGTAAACGGCCTTCTGGCACGTTACTTCATTCAAATCAAACCTTCCCCAGATTTACACAACGGAAACCATTTTTAAAGACACCATGCTCAAAAGGAGCACACGGAGGAAAATTAGCTTACCATTTGCTCAACCATTAATTCGTGTTAATAAATAATTACTGATTTGGTTTTGTTTAGGTCCATTTTCAGCACAGGACTGGGGGAAGCATTTCTGTGCATCTTTATTACGCGTCTTGGCTATTGAAGGACCTAATCAATGTCAGCCGCAACATCAAGGACTCATTCACCTGCTCATCGTCCAATGTGATACATGCTATCATCTGCAAGCAATGCCCGTCTGTGTTCTACATGTGACAAACAGGCCAGTCTCTACGCAAAAGAATAAACGGACACAAATCTGACATCAGAAAGGGAAATATTTCAAAACGGGGTGGGGGGGAGAGAACGTTTCAACCTCCCAAGTCATTCTGTTACTGATCTTTACAGCGGCCATCCTTGAAGAAAAGAAACTTCAGTGGAAGCTTCCAGTGTGAAGCCTCTAAATTACAACTTCTGAATTGAACTTCTTGCTAATTCTATCGCCTGTAGCCTGAATCAAAATAATGGGTTCTTACCCAACTACATGTGCTTTTTAGCTTACTAATGGCAGGAGGCTTGTGTTATCAAAACACTGCTCTGTAAACTGTCACTGAAATTATTTTACATACGTTGAGGTTTAAGATAATTATCACAATTTGCCTTTGGGGCATTTCTTTTGTCTCTGTCACTGCTTATATATTTTTCTCTACCTGTATGTGTATATATACATACCAATTTAGGATGACACTTCGTATCTCTTAGGATAGCGTGGCATGCATCTAGTCTACAAAAGCGTATGCCATAACAAGTGTGTTAGCCTTGAAGGTGCCACAAGAGGTCCATCTTCCCAACTGGGTACCACTGATGGAGACAACAGTCACAAAATGGGCTTACCTGGTACTTGTCATATACAACAGGTAGAGTAAACATTGAGACCACAGCTAGGTAGAGGGAAAAAGAAAAGAGTGTTACTTTCCTGATATTCCTGAGTCATTCCAAAACTGTGGATTGTGCTCCCCTCAAAGCTACAATCAGTGGCCCCACTCTCTTGGCTTTCAGAAAGGACGTGAAAACAGATCTTTTAAATTTAGCCTTTTAAATTACGTTGCTTAAATGCTTTACTCTGTGTCTAATGTATTTTTTTATTGTTCTAAGGTTTTATTGTTTTAAATGGTTGTACATCTTGATGGCTTTTTAGCAGATTAGGTGGCATGTAAATGTTATTAAATAATAATAATAATAATAATAATAATAATAATAATTCCACCCCAAGGTTTACAATGATATTTTCAAGCAGAGAACACACTGTCAGTTGTGTTTTCCAATGAAAGTTGCAAAATAGATCGATAGTCATGTTCCCATTTAGTTAGGGTGACCATATGGAAAGGAGGACTGGGCTCCTGTATCTTTAATAGTTGTATAGAAAAAGGGAATTTCAGCAGGTGTCATTTGTACGCATGCAGCACCTGGTGAAATACCCTCTTCATCACAACCGTTAAAGCTGCAGGAGACCTGCCTTCTTTTGTAACTGGCCACCAGGTGCTGCATGCGTACAAATGACACCTGCTAAAATTCCCTTTTCTATACAACTGTTAAAGACACATGAGCCCAGTCCTCCTTTCCATATGGTCACCCTACATTTAGTGGATGTGAACTGAATGAAGTGCTGACAGCAAGAACAAGAGAGAAAGAGATGGTGATGGGTGAAGAAAACCAAGAGGCCCATCATCTGGCAATGCATGATTTTACACGTGGGTTCAATGCATTGGGCTGGTTCTTACAATAATTTCCAAGCTAGAATGGTCACCATTAGCTGATTCACCTCTCAGTAATCATGAATGATGGTTTTATGGAGGGGCCGTCATATGGGGAAATGTGTCATGCCTGAACCCAACCCTACCCAAGATGATTCTCCAGATGAAGATACGGATACTGCAGAGCCTCACAACCCTGTGGGTCCTCTTGATTCTTCTTACACTCCATGCCTATCCAGAGAAGCCTCATCAGGCCCTCCAGTACTGCTAGACTCTGAGGAACCCCTGGATGGGGCCCCTGAGGGCTGCACCTCCTCTGTAGACTCTGGAGAGGAGGCTGAGCATCCGTCCCACCTTAGAACTAGAAGGTGTGGCATAGGCCACCACTTGAAGGTGAAGCATGCGTGTCAAGTAGTGCAAAGACCAGACTACTCAGGAGTAAAGGACTCGTGAATAGAGGCCTCCTCATGAAGACTTCTCCCAGAAGTTTCTGATGTGCTGCAACTGAGTCCTGGATGGGGCTTTGGAATCTCCAGCTTATAAATCTTCAGTTAGGACTTACTAGCTGCTGGAACAATTGTCTTATTTCAGCTTCTAGTACCTTGAAACCTTTGCTTCCTCAACCTTGTTATTCCTTGGGATTATGTCTTGTGTTGCTGACTCCTGATAAATGCCCTGTGCTTGGTCTGCCCTTTTGCTGGATTGGTAATATTGTGGTTTTGACCTTTGCCTGCCTTCTTCTCCTCTGCACTGCCCTATTGATTAGGCTGACCATATGAAAAGGACAGGGCTCATGTAACTTTAACAGTTGTAGAGAAAAGGCAATTTCAGCCAGTGTCATTTGTATGTTAAGGTGCCTCTTCATGAGAGGTTTAATGCTCTTTGAAGTCTCATTAAAAAATTTACCTCCACACCAGCGGAGCGCAAATGGGGCGTAGAGGCGCGTTATCTCTCCGATTATGCGCATTATCGAATGCGCGTTAAATCGCGAGTTTTATTTTGCTCCATCCGTTAAAGCGCATTTTGACTGTGTGAATATGCACTTATGCGCATTGACTACTTGTAAACCGCATTTTGGACATCAGTTAATGCGCTTCGCCGCCTCTCGTGCAGAGGGATTAGCCGTAAATGCGCTTCTGCGATTATGCGCATAATCGGCTAACCAGGCGCAAAAGCGAATCCTTGTAGAGGGGTCTTTCTGCACACTTATTCGTACCTGGTGAAATTCCTTCTTCATCAAAACAGTTAAAGCTACAGAGGCCCTGCCCTCTTGTGTATCTGGTCACTCTAGTATAGTGCCTGCAACTTTAATTGTTGTGATGAAGAGAGGATTTGACCAGGTGCTGCATGCATACAAATGATGCCTGTTGAAATTCCCTTTTCTCTGCAACTGTTAAAGATACAGGAGCCCTGTCCTCCTTTTCATATGGTGAGCCTACTATTGATGGGTTGATAAACTGTGCTTTGACCTTTTTGCCTGACTGCTGACTTTGCTAAACAGCTCTGCACTTGGCCCCAGAGCTGAGCCTGACCCAGTCCTAGCAGTGGAAAATGGATGAGAAGCTGCCTCATACAAGGTCAGGTTATTTGGCTCTCTAGCTCTGTTTTATCTGCTCTGTCTGGGAATAGCTTTCTCTGTAGTTTCAGGCAGAGGTTTTTCCCATCACCTGGTACCTGATCCTCTTACCTGGAGATACCTGGGACTTCTGTATACAAAGCCAGTTCTCTACCACTGTAGAGAACAAGGATTCAGGATGTGATAATATGACCACCCTCTTGCTCATCGCAAATTGAGGAGCAAGGGAAAGTTTGAGACTGGGGACATAATGAGAAGAGACGCTTGAATGAAAAAATTCGTCGCCAGGTGAAGACCTTTTTATTCTCCCAGTATTTTAACAGTAAAATTAACTCAATTTTAATCCTTGCTGTTTTAAATTTGTATTTTAATCTGTATTAATTCCTGCTGCTTGGTTTTATTCTGGTTGTGTTTTTATATTGTATGTTATTTTGTGGTTTTAGATTGTGGCTTGTTTTATATTTTTAAAATGATTTTGTGGTTTTAATTTTTGTGAACCGCACAGAGAGCTTCGGCTATGGGGCGGTATAAAAATGCAATAAATAAAATAAAATAATAAAATAAATAAAATTAACCACCTTAGGATGCACTCCTATGCATGTTTAGACAGCAAAACGTGGTACAACACCCAGCATTCCCGAGTCTGCCATGCTGGCCAGGGAATGCTGGGAATTGTAGGACTGTTTGCTGAATAAGATTGTGCCCTTAATAGGCCTGCCAGCAAAGACACTCACAATGACAGTAGACTTCAAAGCACCAGGAATACGAAATAAAAGATTTGCACTATCTTACTAGGAAAGGAGGCTAGAAATAATTGACCCAGGTAGGCAATGTGCGGCCCTCCAGGTATTTTGGCCTACAACTCCCATCAGCCCTCTCATGCATATATAATAGTGAGGGCTGCTGGGAGTTATAGGCCAAAACATCTGGAGGAACACAAGTCGCTGGGAGAACATATTTCAATCTAGTTAATGGAACTGTTTTGCGTTCCAAACAGGTATCCCCACATAAATTCAAACGAGAGATCGTAAAAATAACTGACTTTACCCATTATCAGAAGAGTCAGGCCATTGAAGAGAGCTCCAACGTAAGTCAGCAGCCACATAAGTACTGCAAACTAAATTGGAAATATAAATCATTACAATCATCACCAACAACCATACTATAGACTGTCAATACAACAGTAAATGGCCCTGGGAAACTTAGCTTTACCACTCATTTTGACACCAAGTTAATATCTGTCTATTTCCATAAGGTTGGGGTGACCATATGAAAAGGACGACAGGGCTCCCGTATCTTTAACAGTTGCATAGAAACGGGAATTTCAGCAGGGGTCATTTGTATGCATGCAGCACCTGGGGAAATTCCCTCTTCATCATCACAGTTAAAGCTGCAGGAGCTCTGCCCTCTTTTCTATCTTGTCACTCTAGTATAGCTCCTGCAGCTTTAACTGTTGCGATGAAGAGGGGATTTCACCAGGTGCTGCAGGTGTACAAATGACACCTGCCGAAATTCCCTTTTCAAGACAACCGTTAAAGATACAGGAGCCCTCCTTTTCATATGGTCACACTAACATAAGGTGTTGAGTCTTATTGACTGTAGCTTGGACTGTTGAAATTATAATGGATTGGTTCTGTGCTGAACAGTTATTGTTATTGCACCCCACCATGATATCAATTGATATAGGATGAGTTAGAAGTGTTTTAATTCATAAATACATACCTGATTATTATTCTACTACCTTTATTTAACCAAACTCCTTTAAATCAACCTATGGATTATGTGTATTTTACCCATTTCCAACTGCAATTACCTAAACCCTGAATTTGGTATTGAGCACAAGTTTCAGTGCCCTGAAACTCTCAACCTTCATAAAACAATAACAACACTAAACTAAATTAAACACGTTTCTAGTCCTTAAGACTGTGAAAATATGTTCTTAGTATGCAGTGGGTGAATCTCAGAAGCCAGAGTATATTAAGCAGAATTTCCAATGGTTGCAGAAGGGAGTTTCAGTGTCCTGCATAGCTTTTATCTCCTATGCCACAGAACAAGAATTAACTATGCAAAATAAGCAAATTTATGCTAATATATCATGTATGAAGAATTTATGCTAATATATCATGTATGCAGGCTGCAGAATGGAGTTTCCTTTGGCACAGGTTGTGGCTCTCTCTTAATGCAGAATGGATTTATTTAAATCACAGAACATACACAGCCTTCCCTGTAATATCTTTGTTTCAATTAATCGATTTGCTGAAGCCATCTCCCGTGGGTATTTTTTTTCATTCTACACTAGCTTTAAAACAAAATCGATAAATAATTATCTCACATTGACACATCCCCAAAATGTATTTGTACACTTGGGAGTTTCTAGCATTCTGCACCCCCTCTCTTACATAGGGCTAGCTGAGCCCTTAGGCCAGTAACGTGGGGAGGGCGCTAGGCCTCTTCCCTTTGAATTTACAAGTGTGCATTCCTCCCAAGCCCACCAGAATGGCCCTGTTTCTTAAATGGCTCCAAGAAGTTTACAAGCAGGGTGGGAAGGCAACAGCTGTCCCCCCCTCCTGTTTGTCAAAAGAAAACAAAGGGAGGCAGCACCAAACCACAAAATAAATGCAAAAGGTAATAACCATGAATCTTTAGACCATAGTAATATAGTCCTTGCAAGACAATAAAACGGCCAACATGTTTTGGCTAACGACAGCCTTTTTCAGGGGCACAGCGAAGGTTCTCCCGTCAAGGCAACGGCCTTGCACCCCTAAAGAAGGCTGCCATCAACAAAAACACATTGGATGTTTTATTGTTTTACAAGGACGGTTGTCAGCGTTTGCCGGCCAGAGAGCAGAGATTTATGGCTGCCCTTATCAAGTGTGGAGGCTGAGCCAGAGGAACTGCAGCTGGGATTCCTCGGTCGGCAGAGTCGAATAACGCAGTCCTGGAGTCAAGGAATACGGCTGCTGGGTGCGGGCAGAGTTGGGGCTGCAGTCCCGGGGGTCTCGGTTCCCAAGGGAGTCCAAACACACAAGAGCTGGGTGGTTCGAACACTGGGGGTGGCATGTTGTTTCCAGCATCACCTCTGGGCTGCTCAGGATCTTTTAACCCTTAACAACTGGATGCCAGGTGCCGGCAATTATCCCTGCAGCTTCCAAGCTCTGGCAGCCTGCTGAAACTGATCCCTTGCTCTCATGAGCCTGTGATCAGCTGGGGTTCTAGGGACCACATAATCCCCTTCAGCACTATCAGATTCTGTTAGAGGGGTTTCAGCCGGATCTTGCCTGCCCCCTGAAAGTAAGGGGTCTTGGGGCCGTCTTCATGGTGCCAGGTTGGTGCTGCCTCCCTCAAAAACCCCACACTTTACCTCTCCCTCAAGGGCAGGGTTCCTACAGCTTTAACTGTTGTGATGAAGAGGGGATTTCACCAGGTGCTGCATGCCTACAAGTGACTCCTGCTTAGGCTGACCATCTGAAAAGGAGGACAGGGCTCATATAACTTTAACAGTTGTAGAGAAAAGGGAATTTCAGCAGGTGTCATTTGTATGCAATTAGTTCCTGGTGAAATTCCCTCTTCATCACAACTGTTAAAGGTGCAGGCACTATACTAGAGTGACCATATACAAAAGAAGGCAGGGCTCCTGCAACTTTAACTGTTGTGATGATGAAGAGGGAATTTCACCAGGAACTAATTACATACAAATGACACTGGTTGAAATTCCCTTTACTCTACAACTGTTAAAGTTATATGAGCCCTGTCCTCCTTTTCAGATGGTCAGCCTACTCCTGCTGAAATTCCCTTTTCTATACAACTCTTAAAAATACAGAAGCCCTGTCCTCCTTTCCATATGGACACCCTATTTTCCTTTAGTGTCTCGTCTTTTCGATTGTAGGCCTACAGGCAGTCTGTCTTGTTTGTTACTGGTCTCATGTAAGCCACTCTGAGAGCCCATTAAGCTAAAGAGCAGGGTAGAAGTGCCAACACGGCCATCTTTTTGGTGCCCGGTGAAGGTTTTTCTCTTCTTCTACGCATTTAACAGCATATATGTTGAGCTTTTTAACTGACCCCTGGACTGTTTTAATTGACATGTAGTTTGTTTTTAGGCTTTTGTGGTTTTAAAATTTGTATATTGGTTTTTAAATGTTCAGTGTTTTTAATGTTTTGTAAACCGCCCAGAGAGCTTCGGCTATGGGGCGGTATATAAATGTAATAAAATAAATACATAAATAAACAAACCTAGCCCTCTCTTCCACCATTAATTTCTCCAGTCCCTTTTTAAAGGAACCAAGCTTGTGGCTATCGCAACATCTTGCGGTGGTGAATTCCATAATTACCCGTTGCATAAAAACGTTCTTTCGTTTGGTGAGCCCATGTTCTAGAACAGGGTTGTTGAAGCTCTTTCAGCGTGAGGGCCAAATTCCACTTTGGGGAAGCTCGGGGGGGGGGGGCTGCATTCCAGTGATGGGTGGGTCCAAAGGCAAAATGGGCGGGGCATAAGGGGTGGGTCCAAACCTCCCCCCCCCCGAAATACCAGGGTGTTTTAGCTTACAGCTCTTACTGACAGCTTTAGGAGAGGCATTTTAACCCTTTAGAATGAGGAAAATCTGCAGAAACGACAGGAAAGCAGCAAACGATCAGTGGCTGAAAGGGCGTGTGGTGTGGCTCTCTGAGAAACCCCTTAGGGCCAGATTGGGACCAAAGGAAGCTGAATATGGCCCCAGGGCCTGAGGTTCCACACCCCTGTTCTAGTCATTGGAGCATGGGGGAAATATTCTATCTACACTCCCCACACCACTCATAATTTTGTCAATTTCCCTTTGGAATCCTTCCAAGCTACTGATATGCAAACGCAAGAGATGTGGTACGTTCATCTCTTTATAGGGATGGGGCAAGAGTCTATTTGGGGCCCGAAACCTGGCAAGAATCGCCGACTTGGCCCCGGACGCCAGTCTGCGGATCTCTGGGCTTGCCTGATTCGTCGCACAATGAGCCAGGCAAGCTTGCGGTTTTCTGCCATTTGGCAACCCGTGGCGCTCTCCTTCCTTTGCAAGGAGAACCCAAGGGCTTGACGGGCGGCAGCAGGAGTCCCGCACTGGTGGTCAAACCTTCATTCTCTCCTTGAAAAGAGAGAGCAAGGCTTAACGGCCCACGACAGGGACTCTGGAAGCAGCCATTTTGCGCAAAATGGGGACTTGTTTCCTGTAAACCCCCAGTTAGACCATTTATGCTTGTAGTTTTGCATAACTGCCCTTATTTACAGCCACCATTTGCGCAAATAGGGGTTTATGAACAACAAGCCCCTATTTTGCGCAAAATGGTAGCTTGGCAAGGGATCAGACGGCTGCGCACTGCTTGCTGGGTGGTTGCAGATCACCAGGAAGCTTGCTAAGTACAGTGAGTATGGTCAAGCGGCCAGCAGGGATCCGGTGAATGTGTGTGAGCAGGCAAAGGTGAGCATGCCCATCCCTATATCTGTACCAATGACCTAGGGAGGTGGTGGGCTCTCCCACACTAGAGGCCTTCAAGAAGCAGCTGGACAACCATCTGTCAGGGATGCTTTAAGGTGGATTCCTGCATTAAGCAGGGGTTTGGACTCGATGGCCTTATAGGCCCCTTCCAACTCTACTGTTCTATGATTCTATCTATTTTATTCTCCCAAACCGTCCTTGTTCTCTGTTGGACACGTACTTTTAAGGAATCCACAAGGTCCTGGACCAGGAAAAGCCGCCTGAGCTCTTTGACTGTGCTGTTCACGTACAACTGGAGGCAATCCGTGTATTTCTGAATCTGTTCCTGGGAGAGAGACATTTCCATTTCCAAGTAGCCTCTGTTGAGAAAACACAAATCTGGTTATGAAAACACCAGGGATCTGCCTCTTTTCCCCCTTTCCTGCAGAGCTTTGGACTGCAACTATACATAAACCACCGAATAGCTTCCTCCAACCCCCCAACCCCTTTGAACAACACTCCTTGGGCCTATTCAGACAACTCGCTAAGCCGTTGTTAGGCTGCTAACCCTTTTGCAGCAATTGATTAGTGACCGTGTTTAAATCCTGATTATGTAGCCACCATGATTAGGAATGGTTCACATGATACAATAAGCCATAATGTTGAGCTTAAAATGCTTAACCACCATGTTTTAGTGTGTCGTCTGAACAGGGTCATTAATTAATTTAAAACCATTTCTATCCTTCCAGTCCCATGAGTTGCTTAGACAAGGAAGAGGAGGAAGACATTTTGGTTTTATTCTGTTTTAAACTTTTAACGGTTGTATTGGGGGAGGGGGTTAACTTTTTACGGACTGCCCAGAAAGCTTTGATTGTTTGGCAGTATAGAAATGTAGACCTCCTTCACATCTATTCCCCCCCTCCGTTTTGCCCCCGCATTTTTTTACCTCTGAGGCAGAAGTGCATCAAGCTTATGATCCATTTCACCTGAATACACTGCTCTTTCGCTCCTTCGCTCGTTTGCTCTTCCACTCCACTCCACCCCCCTCCCCTGCTCTTTCTCCCTCCAGTCAGGTCCTGTCAGATGAGCACTTCAACCAGACCGCCTTTCTGCTGGGCAAAAACGGAATGACCCTTTAGTCTGGCTCTTTGGGGGCACTGAGGGAGCACAATCCTGTCTCTGCAGAGATTCAGGCCTTGTATGATTTTTAAAAAGGCTTTCGAACCTGGGATGGAAGATTTGGGTTTTATATTGAGGCTTGGAGCCAGGTGCTGGAAGAGATTGCTTTTCCCTGCCAGGACCTGATGCAAATTCATTCAAGCCAACAGCAAGACTCCCGCCACAGCACACACACCCAATTCCTTGAAAACTACACTGAGGCTTAGAACGTATTAAATGCGTGTAGGGAAAATTATCCAGACTTTTAGCGTTGTAGGAAAGGCTGGGGAAGAAGCGGTGTGTCAGCAGGACAGGCACGGCGTCATGGGAGTACCGTGCTGCAAATCCGCACACCAGGCATGGCGAGAGTGCACTAAATCACTGGTGTGATGGAGCTCGTAGTAAATAAAATAGATTGAAATGCAGAAAACATGTTTAGCTCAGGAGGCACCGGCATCAGATACAAGCCCCAAAGACCTGAGCACAGAAAAAATGTCTTTATGCCGCTGGTGCATGCACCCTCAGCCCCAATGAGAGCCAATATTATATGGGGGATATTGGTAATAGTAGGCTGACCATCTGAAAAGGAGGACAGGGCTCATGTAACTTTAACAGTTGTAGAGAAAAGGGAATTGCAGCCAGTGTCATTTGTATGCAATTAGTTCCTTGTGAAATTCCTTCTTCATCACAACAGTTAAAGTTGCAGGCACTATACTAGAGTGACCATATACAAAAGAAGGCAGGGCCCCTGCAACTTTAACTGTTGTGACGAAGAGGGAATTTCACCAGGAACGAATTGCATACAAACGACACTGGCTGAAATTCCCTTTTCTCTACAACTGTTAAAGTTACATGAGCCCTGACCTCCTTTTCATACGGTCAGCCTAGATAACAGCAGTCCACACCCCCTGCCTGATTCCGGGGTAGGAGACACCACCCACACTAGGCCAGTAATTCACCCCTTCAACCTGTTATGGGCATTGTGCCCTTTAAAACTGAGGCCAAACAGTACCCTAAATGTGTATATATAATTATGCTTAATAAACATATGCAATAGCAGAGACATTCTCTTGAGCATCCACAGGCAATAGCACATCACTTGTGTCACAGACGTTTTTACTCAACTTCCCTCAAAGGTCTTTTGCACCTATTCTGCTGCCCCCAAAACTTCCAAGCTTCAGACTTTGTCCCAATTTGAGATTGTGAAATAGTCTCCTTGCCCCACAACCAACCGGACCCATTTTTCCCCACCTCACCGTCCCTCCAGACCTCTGGCTTCGAATGCCAGAGTCCGTTCACTTCCTCCCTACAAACTCTCGTGACGCATTTCCTTCAAAATATTTCTGGCCTCTCAATCCCTGGCAGGCCGTTCTGTGCCTCCTGTGAACCCCCTCGGCCCCTCTGTTGTCTCGATAATTCCTGGCCAGTCATTGTTGCTTCCCTGTTGGCTGAAGAAGCAGCTTGTTTACTTGCCTTCCCAAGAGTTGGCCTTGAGAAACAGGAAGTAGTCCCAGGGCCAGCCCTCCCACAAGGCAAGGAAAACCCTCATTTCAGGCAGCAGATTAAGAGAGGGCAGCAGCACTCACAAGCACACCCTGTGGGAAGTTCCCCTGATGCCACCTGCCACCCAGACCAATGCTGCTTGCTCTGAGGACTCCTCAGAATAAAGCATCAGAGAGAGACCATCGCAGCACTCCAGAGCGTCTGCTTGCCTGATGCCTCACTCCGAGGATGTGTCAGAGCGAGGTATTGGGCATTTGCCACCAGCTGCTTTCCTGCTGTGGCAACCACTGCAATAGGAAGTGGCCAACATGGCTCTCCAGAGAGTTTACCAGAACCAGATATTTCCCTCTGAGGGAGTCCTTCCTCAGAGTGTGACGTTGAGGGTGGAAGGAGAGGCGGCGGCTGCAGGAGGAAGCAGGGTGACACATGTTCTCCTGCCTTAGGTGGTGGGACATCTTGTGCCACCCGAGATTTAAATATTAAGGGAAGGAGGATACTGTACATGATGGGAAGTGGGATCCACACTGGCCCATAGGTGAGCTGCTTATATCCCCCCCCCCCCCACACTGCCTAGAGTCGCGTGCAGGAGATGCTTACTTCTCAGGCATCTAGAATTACCAAGACGGGAGAGACGTGGGCAGATATTCCAGTGGCAATTGATTTCCTATTTTACTGCTTTTGTGGACAGATCCTGTGAAAAGAAGTCTTTAACTTTTTGCAAAATAAAGTTCCCTCGGCAACAATTGCAGAGCACTCACTTGAACGGGTGGCCTTCGTCAGTTTTCTGCACAGCTTGTAGGACTGACTTGTAGATTCTGAAGCTGATGGTGGCCGAGAGAGCGGCTAGCGCCAGGTAGGCGATCACGCTGACGACACTGAACTGGGTCAGGGAGAACAGCAACAGCAGAACGCTCCCAAATGTGATGCCCGTCTGCTTGATGTCACGCCAGTATAGCAGGTCAATAGCTGGGGGAGGAAAGGCAAGTCATGAAAGCCAAACTCTGGGACATTGTCAACAAAGGCTACCACCATGACTAGGCAAGAGTATCAAGCTCTTTGGCAAAGTCGTAACTGGAACGAATGATGTAAACAGAACCTAAGAGCCCAATCCTATGCACAGTGAAGCTGCGTAAGTCATGCAATCATAGAATAGTAGAGTTGGAAGGGGACCATAAGGCCATCGAGTCCAACCCCCTGCTCAATGCAGGAATCCACTTTAAAGCATCCCTGAAAGATGGCTGTCCAGTGTAGGAGAGCACACTACCTCCCTAGGTCATTGGTTCCATTGTCGTACTGCTCTAACAGTCAGGAAGTTTTTCCTGATATCCAGCCAGAATCTAGCGTCCTGTACTTAAGTCTAATGAAATCACTTTGATTCACTTTACTGTAAACTCAAGAATGGTTTTTTTAAAAACTCTTTGCCCACTAAAATCAATGGGCTTAGGTGCATTGTTTTTCTGTATAGGGTTAGGGAGTTAATCTTGTTAACTTGCTTGGGACATGTGTCTCTGTACCCTCTGCAAACTACTTCAGGGTTTACATAGAATAAATCCTTCCAAAGCATAAATAACTGAGGGGCGAGGGATTTAGCTCAAAATGTGCTAGGGCAGGGACCCCCAACCTTTTTAGGTCAATGGGCACATTTGGAATTTTGCAAGGATGTTATGGCTGACATGGGGGGAGGGTACATTTGCCCATTCATAATATGGCTGCCATGATCAGGGGCATGTCCAGTCATAAAACATTGTCCAAAAAGGAAAACTGACGAGACTTAAGTATCTTAAGTACAAGGCAAAAGATGAGTTCCAAAACCACTCTTTCGAAGCCAGATAAAGATGGTGCTAGAGGGCAGCACTTCATTTTGCAGCATGCCAGACTCCCAGCTAAAAAAAATAACTAAAGGATCTTAAGCAATACAACAAAA
Organism: Anniella stebbinsi; assembly: GCA_029215795.1. NCBI lineage: Eukaryota > Metazoa > Chordata > Lepidosauria > Squamata > Anniellidae > Anniella > Anniella stebbinsi. The sequence goes on along the minus strand of JARDYH010000001.1, from coordinate 364,865,757 downwards.
ATCAGGAGAGGCAGGGAGCCTGGTGAGAACCAAGGGAGGAGTCCATGATGGAGACACCAGCGTTCGGGGAGCTATTTTCCACTCTGACTGTGGCATAGAAATTAGCCCATTTTCAAAATACAAAGGAACATAGAGTAAGAAACCAGATTGTTTAATCAAGTCAGACAAGTGTCCACACCAGGTATTCCGGGAGCACAATTCTTTTTTAAATTAATATTCCTTTCCAACCCTATATCATTGATGCATACATTTGCATACTGCCCCTTCGGACAATTGATTCCCAGCCAGAGCAAAAATAAAGAAAATACAGAATCCGAATAAAACGGGCAACAGGAATCAGCAGTTACAAGCAGGTGTTTAAGGCTCAATTAACGCTCAGAGTTTGAAAGCTCAAAAGGTCTGAGAAAATAAGATCTCCACGTGTCAGTGAAAAGATAGCAAAGAGGGTGCCGGGTGAGCCTTGCGGAGGAGAGTTTTACGTAAACACGGTGCCACCACTGAAAAGGCACTCTCTTCAGTTGCCACCTCATGTCAGACGGCAGGGGCATCTAAAGAGTCTTAATTGTTGACTCAGATGAGTAGTGCCTAGTATGCACGCTCCCTCAATTAGGGATTTAGAACTTCAAGCCTGCAAATCAGCCCTCCCATGGGGCCAAAGTAACCTTCTGGGATTTCCCAGAATGCCATAATGCCTTCTGCATGCCCCATAAAGTTTGATAGTTTCCAGCTTTTTGTGCATCTTATCTCCATTCTAAACTTGAAATACCGCTCCTGAGGCTGTTACTGAACGTTATTATTATTATTATTATTATTATTATTATTATTATTTATAACCCGCCTCTCCCTCTGGATCGAGGCGGGGAACAACAACAATATAAAACACAAGAATCACAAACAGTTAAAATTTTAAAAACAAGAAAAAATACATCATTAAAAACATCTTAAAATTCATCTGGCTAGGCCTGCTGGAAGAGAGCAGTCTTCATGACTCTCTTAAATTCATGAAGACTGCTAATTTGTCTAATCTCCTCCGGCAGACCATTCCATAGTCTGGGAGCCATGGAAGAGAAGGTCCTCTGGGTAACACTCGCCAGCCTAGTTCTGGCTGACTTAAGTAAGTTCTTCCCAGAGGACCTAAGTGTGCGGGGCGGATTGTACGGGAGAAGGCGATCCAGCAGGTAACCTGGACCCAAACCATGTAGGGTTTTAAAGGTAATAACCAACACTTTATACTTCGCCCAGAAACTGATTGGCAGCCAATGAAGCGATTTTAAAACTGGTGTAATGTGGTCACCCCTAGGTGTACCGGTGACCAACCTGGCTGCCATATTTTGAACAAGTTGAAGTTTCCAGACTAGGCACAAAGGTAGCCCTATGTACAGCGCATTGCAGAAGTCAAGCCTCGAAGTTACCAGCGCGTGCACTACCGTCTTTAGGTCTTCCAACTCTAGGAAGGGGCGCAGCTGGCGTATCAGCTGAAGCTGATAGTAGGCACTCCTGGCCGTCGCATCAATCTGAGCTGTCATTTGGAGCGACAGATGCAGGAGTACCCCCAAGCTGCGAACACAACCTTTCAGGGGGGGTGTAACCCCATCCAGAACTGGTTGACACATCTCCAAACCCAGGTTGGGGCCTTTGACAGCGAGCACCTCCGTCTTGTCTGGATTCAGCTTCAGTTTGTTTTTCCTCATCCAGACCATTACCGCCTCCAAGCATTCATTCAAAGGAGACACACTATCCTTAGCTGACGATGTTGTCGAAGGCATAGAGAAATATATTTGGGTGTCATCAGCGTATTGATAGCACCCCACCCCATGCCTCCGGATGATCTCTCCCAGCGGTTTCATGTAAATGTTAAACAGCATTGGGGAAAGGATGGCACCTTGTGGTACACCACATAGCAACTCCTTTTTTGAAGAGCAGCTATCCCCAAGCATCACCATCTGGAACCTGCCCGAGAGATAGGATCGGAACCACTGAAGCACAGTGCCCCCGATTCCCAATTCCCCCAGGAGCTCCAGAAGGATACCATGGTCAATGGTATCGAAAGTCGCTGAGAGGTCCAGGAGTACCAGCAGGGACACACTCCCCCTGTCAATACTGAGGCGTAGATTATCCACTAAGGCGACCAAAGCGGTCTCAACTCTGTATCCTGCCCTGAAGCCGGTTTGAAATAGGTCTAGAAAATCAGTGTCATCCAAGACTGCCTGGAGTTGGAAGGCAACCGCCCTCTCTATCACCTTGCCCAAAAATGGGAGATTTGATACTGGCCTGTAGTTATTAAGGTCCAGGGGATCCAGGGAGGGCTTTTTTAGAAGCGGCTGTACCACCGCCTCTTTTAAACATGATGGAAAGCTCCCCTCCCTGAGAGATGCATTAATGATATGTTGTAGATATGATCTAACTGCATCTCCTCCCTGGACGACCAGCCAAGAAGGACAGGGATCGAGAGGGCAAGTTGTCCTCCTCACACATCCAAGTACCTTGTCCACCTCCTCAGTACTCACCAACTGAAACTGATCAAGTGTAATCCTACTTGCGGAGTCGCTGGACACTCCACTGTCAGCCTCTGCTATAACAATGGCATCTAAGTCGGCTCTTATCCGAGAGATTTTATCTGAGAAATGATCGTTAAAGGCATCGCAGCGAACTACCGAAGGCTCTAAAATCGGAATCAGGGGAGGAGGTGCCTGGGTTAGACCCCTCACCACCCTGAACAGTTCTGCTGGACGTGAATTCGCAGACGCAACGCACGCAGAGAAGAAAGCTTTCTTCGCTGCACGTATTGCCACCCCATAGGAACGAAGATGTTCTCTATGTCGTGTCTTGTCGGATATAAGTCGAGTTTTCCACCATCGGCGCTCCAGTCGTCGTCCTTTCCGCTTCAACTCCCTGAGGTCTTCCGTATACCAGGGCGCCCTATTAGAAGCGGGTCAGAGAAGACGTTTGGGGGAGATCGTGTCGATAGCCCTAGTTAGGTCTTGATTCCATCTATTGACCAGGGCTTCTACAAGATAGTTGACGATACCAGCCATAGAACCCTCCAAGGCTTTCTGGAATCCAGAAGGATCCATCAGCCTTCGAGGGCGGACCATCTTAATAGGTCCGCCACCCCTGCAAGGGCGGGTGGTAGCTGTGATACTAACCCTGACCAGAAAATGGTCTGTCCATGACAATTCGGAGGTATTCAATACCTCCGCCCACAGATCCGTCTGTTCGGAACTGAAAACAGCATCGAGGGTGTGACCTGCTGAATGTGTGGGTCCAGAGACCAATTGGGATAGGCCCATGGTTGTCATGGATGCCATGAACTCCCGAGCTCCACCTGACAAACCGGCCTCGAATGGGATGTTGAAGTCGCCCAGGACCAAAAGCCTGGGCAGATCCAACACCAGCTCCGAGACCAGTTCCATGAGCTCGGCCAGGGAGTCTGATAGGCAGTGGGGTGGCCGGTACACTAACAGAATCCCTAGTCTATCCCTGATCTTCAGACTCATGTACACACACTCGATGTGACTCAGTTGCCGGACATGATGTCTGGTCAGGTTAAGATGGTTTTTGTAGACCACAGCTACTCCGCCCCCCCGCCCACTTTCCCTCACCTGCTCACTAACACAGTACCCAGCTGGGAGAGCCTGAGCCCATGTCAGGCCACTGTCATCTCCCAGCCAGGTATCTGTGAAGCATGCCAGGTCGGCCTCCTCTTCTGTGAGGAGGTCATAGATTATGTTTGTTTTGTTTTTAACCGACCTGACATTGCATAGGAGCAAGGAAAGGTTCTGTGGGTGGCCTGGATCTTTCCCCAAGTTCCCCGGGGTAGCAGGGCGACCAGAAGGTAAGATGGGTGTTAGATATCCATCTCTCCTTCCCCTGTAATGGCATTTCACCCTGCTATCGCCATATCTCCCTCTGCCCCACACAACAGATATTGGTGCTCCCAGACACATTTCAGTCGCCTTAAGTTGTCCTGGCTCTCTCTCTCGCACGCGAGAGAGAGAAAAAGAAGGGGTGGGGGAAGTGCGATGGTGTCTGCTGCACTTTCTCTTTCTCCCCCACTCACGCCGTCCTGTTCTTCAGCTACCAGCCGGCCGCTCACGGCTGCTCCAGTTGTCCCCAGTTGTCAAGGTAAGAGCTTGAAGCTAAAATATGCAAAATTTTTGATACTTTGGCCCCGCCCCTTTGCTTTTGGCCCCACCCATTTTGCATTCAGCCCCACCCATCCCCTGGGGTTGTGGGTAATCAGGGCAATGAGCCTCCATGTATGTTGACTGACTCCCAGCCAATAGCATTCTGCCACAATCGTCATGTCCCCTTGCTCTAGGGGACATGACGATTTTCACCCTATGAAAAGGAGGACAGGGCTCTTGTATCTTTAACAGTTGTACTGAAAAGGGAATCTCAGCGGGTGTCATTTCTATGCACGCAGCACCTGGTGACCAGATTCAAAAGAGGGCAGGGCTCTTGCAGCTTTAACTGTTGTGATGAAGAGGGGATTTCACCAGGTGCTGCATGCCTATAAGTGACACCTGCCGAAATCCCACATAAGAGAACCTCTGAAACCCCACATAAGAGAATCTCACATTGAGGGGGCCAGCACCCAAAACTCCCTCCTCCTTGTACCCCCCTCAGATGGCAGTGGAATAATGGGTTAACTTAGAAATCAAGGTGTGAATGGCCAAGGGAGGGTAGCTACATCACCAGAGGCATTGATCTCAATTCAACCAATAACTACATCACAGTAAAGCCGCTGAACGTGGGTTAGGATGAATGATGGCGACTAACCCAGAACATCTCCGTTCCACATTTTCATCACCCCAAATTAAAGGCACCAGGGCTTGGTTGGCACAACATTTTGAGCCAAGGGTAGCTGCAGGTTTCTTTTTGGTCAGCCAGTGTTAAATTGCTCCTCCGTGACTATAGTGTCAAAAGGCTGCTCCTGGGTGAACACTGAGCTTGGCCAGTATAGGCTATCTGCACTTGGTAAGAAATGCAGCTTTGCTTATTTGTTTATTTATTTAGATTTTTTTAAAATCCTGCCTTTCGTCTAAAAATAGGACCCTGAAGGCGGCTAATAACTCTCGCAAAACCGCTGTCAATAAAACAGAAATAGCCACAACAACAGGAGCCACGAATAAACAGCAGCAGCAGCGAAAATGGATAGAATAACATCCTACTGAAAGCAGTGGAGGCTGGTGTCTCTGGTAAGCGTGACGATGAATCCACACTGGTTTTTAGTCAGGACCAGTCAGGATTCTAAAGGAGCTCTCCAAGGTGCAAAGGTTTAGAGTCCTGACGGGTTCCTGACTGAAACCCGATGACACAGAGCCACCAGCCTGATTGAAAGGCACGTCTATTTAAGATCTTTTTCAAATGGCACCTAAAGGCACAATGCTTGCCAAATCTCCTGTGGTACAAAGGCTGACAGGAGCCACCTCAGATGGTGGTGGAAATGGGACACAGCGCAGGGACTCCTCTGAAGACCAATGGCCCTATTCAGACAACATGCTAAACCATGATGGCTAAGCGTTTTGAGCTAAACTTTATGGCTCAGCGTGTCATGTGAACCATGACTTAGCGTGTCGTGGAAACCATTCCTAACCACAGTGGCTACATAACCACAATTTGAACATGCTCACTAACCACTTGCTGCAAAAGGGTTAGTGGCCAAACCATGGTTTAGCGTGTTGTCTGAACAGGCCCATTGTGTGTGAGTAGATTCATATGGTGCAAGGTCCTTTAGATACCCAGGAGCCAAAATGTATAGAATTTTAAAGGTCAAAAGAACCCGCATTTTGAACTGAGCTTGGAAACAGATGGGAAATTAATGAAGTATTGGTGCTAAACAGTTTTTTAAAAAATCACTTTCCCATTAGAAGTTTAGCTGCTAAATTTCAAAGTTTCCACTTTTTCAAAGGCAGCCCCATGTAGGGGGTGTTGCAGCTGTGATTCATTCCAGGAGAAAATTCACAGGAACAAAGAAAGTTGCTTTATACGGAATCAGACCATTGGTCCATCTAGCCCAGTATTGTGGACACTGCCTGCCTGCAGATCTTCAGGGTTTCAAGCAGGAGTCTTTCCTTGCCAGGTTCTCCTTGCCAGGAATTGAACCCTTTGCATGCAAAGCAGGAGCTCTTCCAACGAGCCATGGCCCTTCCCTAATTCAAATACCATAATCTCTTTTTAGAAATCATTCTGATAATGTGCAATCTATTAAATAACTAACTGTTGGCAGCTCTTTATTGGCAGGCACTAGGCCACTGAAGAGGACCTTTCGGTCGAAACGCATTTGGCCATAACAGAAAAAGATCACTTTTTATCAAAACAATAGATGTTCAATTTTCGAATATAAGTGTTCTTTTGAGAAAATACTGTTAATTTTATTTTATTTACTTTGTATTAAATTTGGTATTTTGTGTTATCCTTAACTTCATTTTTATCAATTGGAGAAGAACATCAGTCATCGTAAACCAGCCTCTCCAATCCTGGTGCCCTCTAGATAGGTTGGACTGCAACTCCCATCATTCCCAGCCAAGGAATGATGGGAGTTACAGTCCAACACATCTGGAGGACACCAGCATGGAGGAGGGTGTCATAAACCGTTTCAAACTGGGCTAGTATATTTTTTTTATGCATTTTATTGTCATAAGCTGCCTTGAGCTCCATCAGACATAGCGTTTTATTGCATGCTTGTTACTGGGCACTTATGGGTTTTCATGGGTCCCTCTCATGACGTCATCTGCCTCCCATGCGCCTCCTGGCCCTTCTAGCCTCTTTTGTGCAACAAAAAAACACCCCAGTAGGTCAGACTTATTTTTTGAGACGGAACTTGCTGCTATCTCCTGCTCTGTGCAGAAGCAGCGCGATAAAAACAGCCCACTGAATGGGCCATGCGCACGTTGTTTACTTCCTCTTTCTTAAGAAAAAGTAATGAGGGACAAACGCACGGGAAGAGGAGCGACTGTAAGCAAATGCGATTTTCCTCTGTGTGATTATGCTCCTTTTGAGGGCCTCTGCCCTTACAAGGCAGCCAAGAAATGTTTTAAATAAAAAATAAAATAGTGGGGTGGCAACAAACAAGAAAGTTGTGTGAATGGGGTCCTGGATCAGTCGGTTAGAACAAGTCATTGGCTGAATTCGGACAACACGATAGTCAATGGTGGGGTAATAATCAACTTTACAGTTGTTCATCTAGGGGGTACTCCCCACACAACATGGTTATAAATAATCAACTGTGGCGTGGATTAGGATCAGCGCTGAGTTGACTATGGCAGAATTCGGATGACACAATAGTCAATACAACTGACGATTGTTTCCCCTCCCCCAGTTGCTTATTGTGTCGTCCGAATTCAGCCATTGAGTCTTGCTGGTCAAAAGCGGCATGTTGAATTGTGTTCCTAGATAGATAGATAGATAGATAGATAGATAGATAGATAGATAGACAGATAGATGTGTGTGCATGTATGTTTATTTAGGTCAGCTATTTGAGCAGTTCAGCTGTTAAATAAATCATTGCCTATCCAGATGATAAAACAACGAACCCAAAGATCTTCCTATCACAGGGTGACTCACAGCTGGAATTCTTGCTTTATCGCATTAATTGAAGAAATAATTGGCTAACGATATAACGAGCCACAAGGCATTTTTCAAAAATTGCCTCAGAAACAGCAGAGTGCTCATAATCAAAGCAACTCCCAGCTCCATCACGTCACGGCTGTTTTCGGCGTCGATTTGAAGATGACTTTCACTCTTTGAAGGGGGGGGGGAAGGAGCGTGAGCATATTGGAAGGAAAAAGAAGGAAGAGGTGGACTGTTAATTCAAGCACATCGGTGAAGATCGGAACACATCTATGGCAGGGAGGTGGGCGCACAGGAGATGCAAAAGGAGAAACAGGAGGTGACATCATCCACAGATCGAAAGCATGAATAATGGAAGAGCTTTTCATATGCCCCAAGGCTGCATCTCTCTCCTATTGAAAGACTGCAGGATTTCCTATTGTTGCTGGAAATTTCTCTTTCAAGAACTTGCTGTCATCTATTTCATTTCTTGGGGGGGGGGGTCACGTACTCCCTTCTTTTATTTTCTTCTTGTTCGGGGCAAGACCAGAAGCATTTAGTACTCACTGAAGCTCTTTCTATTTTCATGGATTTCCTCAAATGTTTTTGACAGGGGAGGAAACTCCAAATCTTGCTTTGCGTTTTGCTTTAGGCCAAAGTTTGGCAAAATTCACTGGCAGTCTAAAGATGGGTGGAACCCCTCTGAAAAATTCTGCTGATCAAAGCACTTTGAATGTAGGGTGATTCCGGACTAGGGCTCCGAGCGACTGATCAAAAGGCACCGTGCTCCTATTCTGTCTTTTCGCCCTTAATGTATTTTTTTTTCTGGTAAGAAAAAACTGGAAGAAGCAGTGGAAAAACACAGGAGGGTTACAAATGGAAGTTGTCAACCCCAGGACACATTCATACATTTTATTTAGAAGTTATTAATCTTCTAAACAAAAGGGGGGGGGGAAACAGCTGGTGTGAGAGAAGAGTTCAGCCCAGCCTCCATCCGGTTTCCATTTAGAAGCAACTTGAATTTTTGCTGTTAAAAATGTATCCCCTACTATTTGCAAGCATGATAGAGGAACATATTCCTTAAAATTACCAAGCAATCCAAATTTTAATGGAATTGCACAATCCATAATACATTTCCTACATTACCAGTCCCACCCACCATGCATGTTGGAATTTGGCATGATTTTAAATGTCAAGACTATTTCAGAAGAAGAAGAAGAAGAAGAAGAGGAAGAGGAAGAGGAAGAAGAAGAGGAAGAGGAAGGAGAGCCAAATGCTCACCAACTTGTTTTCAAGCAAGGGAAGCCAAAGCCTGCCTACCAAACCACTCAGAAATAAAAATCCAGCCTTTGACACCTGGACCAAAATGGCTGCCCTAAGGAATACGTACGTGAGCTAGAGCCTTACTTTTAAAAAAATCAAATAAACAAACCTAAAAAGTCAGTGTAAGTGCCACAAATCTCTGGGAGGACGAGAAGGCTATTGACATGGGTTTCTCCCATTATTATTATTATTATTATTATTATTCCCCCCCCTCTTCGCAAAGCTGTTATTGATTTGCGTTTCCAGACAATGAAAACAAACTTAGAGAAGGGAGATACAAGAACATCCCCCGAGAACAACGCTTATGTATTTGTGGCAGTCACGAGGTAGAGGACACGATACATTTATATACCACCCCATAGCCAAAGCTCTCTGGGCGGTTTACAAAAATTAAAAGATTGAACACTTAAAAGACAATATACAAAATTTAAAGCCATAAACATAAAACAGCTGACATTTAAAACATTTTAAACTGTTAAGCCTGGGGAATATAAATATAATTAAATAAATAAATCTAAGAACATAAGAAGTGTCATGGTGGATCAGACTGAGGTTCCATCTAGTCCAGCACTCTGTTCACACAGTGGGCAACCATCTGTCAGCCAGGGACCAACAAAGCAAGACACGGCACAACAGCACTCTCCCACCCATGTTCCCCAGCAACTGGTGCACACAGGCTTACTGTCTCAGATATTGGAGGTAGCACATAACCATCAGAGCTAGTAGCCATTGATAGCCTTCTCCTCCAGGAATTTATCCAACCCCCTTTTAAAGCCATCCAAATTGGTGGCCGTCAATACGTCTTGCTCCCTGTTACATGCTACCATATTTTATTGCCTGCCACTGGTTGTCCTCTGCTTCAGTTCATTGCTAGGTGAAAGGGTACAGATCAGTAGTGAAGTTAAATCTCAGGCCTCACCAGTTAGGGCTGGGGGAGTCTGAAACCTCAGAAAGATGCTGCCAATCAGTGTCACTAATATTGGGCGTCTAACTCAGTATGAGGCAGATTTCTGTGTTGTATGTTCTTGAAGGCTCTTAGCTTGGCAAGAACAAGACAGTTGCATTCTATCACATCTGATTGCCCTATTTCTGCGATAGTGACATTTCTACGAGATCCAGAATGTGGGAACTCTGCAATAGTCTCCACTTCCTTTCTGACAAAATCAGGACTTCCTACTATCAAGAAACGGAGAGGCAAACCTCACAAGGGAGCTTTGAACTTTGAAAGTGGAAAACTGGCCTCACTTTGTCAGGAGGAGGCATCTAGCCTGTGATGTCTTTGTTGATGTCAAGAGACGTGTTCGTTGTGACCACATAAAGTATGAAGTGGATCTTACTTTCTCCATAAAGAAGGTAGCCATGTGTTCAAATCCAAAGGCCAGAAAAATACTCAGTTTTTGCATTTTGTTCCTTTCTTTGAGAGGCACAGAATGCTGAGAAGTTGTCTTTCCCAAGATTGTCGAAGGAGCAGCCCCACACAGAAAGGGTGTGGATTACCTGGGGGCATGGGTTATGGTATGCTTTCCAGCCCCAAAGCACAGATAACTTATGAATGAGAACTACTGTGAAGGAAAACACATACACTGCCTGATCAACAAGGTTACTCTAAACCAACAAGCTGTTTAAACTGCAATAATCTTGCACTCAAACGGCCTGGGGATTTCACACCAGTCAGAAAGGAAACCTGTCATATTTGCACAGGGGCTTGAACCCCTAAGGCAAAATCAGGTAGAGATTCTGTATGGTGTGGGGGAGATATAAGACTAGCATTTACCAGTCCCCTGCTCCAACATTTGGATGGCGGAGCATTTGAGGAACGAATTTGGCTACCATAGACTGACTTTGAAACTATACCATAACAATGAAAAGCTGCAAACCGTTGGGTAATTACTATTAAATATAGTCCTAGATCCAGAATTCCCAGGAGAAGAACTCCATTCACAGGTCGCTCCTGCTAGAAAAAAGCTGGGAAGGTGTTTTTTGCCAATTTCTTCTTGAGCCTGCAAAGCTGTTCTGCAACATTGTGGGGGACTCTTCAGAACAGGGTAGGAGGTGATACTGGGGCTCTGGGGAGGGGGAAATCAGGGAGAATTGCCTCCTTCTTCTTCCTCCAGTGGGAGCCTCCACTGGATCTCAATCACTTCCACAAATGGAAGGCGCCCTTCTGTTCATAGAAGGGCAGCTCTGGAATGCTGCCATGAAGAACCTCAGTGGCGGGCCTTCTCTGTGGTGGCACCCACCCTCTGGAAAGCCCTCCCTTGTGAGGTTCAGGAGGCAGAAAACGTTACATCTTTTAAACACCTCCTGAAGACATACCTTTTTACATAGGCTTTCCCTGGTTTTTAATGTAGCTCGTTTTATACTGCCTTTTTAACTTTTTGGTGTTTAAATTTCTATTGTTGTTCTTATGGTTTTTAACTCTGCACTGCTCAGAGAGCCTCGGCTGATGGTCAGTATTAAAGATGTAATAAATAAATAAAAATTATTATTATTATTATGTATTCCTTCCTCGCTCGTGGTGGTTTTTCTACTCAAGACATAACGGACTTTGCCAATTCATGCTGTCTTTTACAGATTCAGGAATTTCCTGACAATTGCTTTCTGGATGTTGGTGTGGATGCATTTTGGTAGGCCCAGTTTCTGAAGGTTTTCTGTATATTTGTTTGATGTGATGCTGGTAACTGATGTGACTAACGGGATAATTGTGACCTTTTCCTGTTGCCATAGTTCTTTGACTTCCATGGCCAGTGGTGTATATTTGTCTCTTTTCTTCTTCCTTTTCAACAACATTTTTGTCATTCGGGATTGCTATGTCGATGAGGTATGTGTGTTTTTCATTTTTGTCTATGACCGTTATGTCTGGTCGGTTGCAAGGTATTGTCTTGTCAGTATGAATTGTTCTGTCCAAGTATATTTTATGATCTGCGTTTTCCAAGATTGTTTCGGGTGAGTATGTATCGTATGGTGTCGATTGTTTGATAAGGTTGATTTTGATGGTCAGTTGTTGGTGAATTATTTTTGCAGCTGTATTATGTCTGTCTGTATAGTCCATTCCTGCCAGGATTTTACATCCTCCTGTTCTGTGGTCTACTGTTTCTTGGAACTGATGGCATTTCCTGTATAGGTCTGTTGTTACACTGTTCTCTTTTATGATGTATTTTTGGTAGTTCTTGGTGGCTATAACTTGATCCTTTATAGCTATTAGGAATCCTTTTGTTTCTGGAAACAGCTCAGCCTTCCTGAGCCATTCGTACAATTGTTCTTTGATTATTATTATTATTATTATTATCATCATCATCTCTTTTCTTCTTCATGGCAGTTTTTCTAGATGAACATAACGGGCTTTGCCAAGTCATGCTGTCTATTATCATCATCATCATCTCTCTTTTCTCACTCGTGGCAGTTTTTCTAGATGAACATGCCGGGCTTTGCCAGGTCATTTACTGATTCAGAAATTTCTTGACTATTGAACATGTTTTAAGTATGACTGCTTTCTGGATGTTGGTGTGGATGTATTTTGGTTTATTATTGTTGTTGTTGTTGCAAATCCTGTGTCGCCAAGAGGGGCTAGTATTTATTTATTTACTTATTTATTTTATTCTATTTATATACCGCCCCATAGCCGAAGCTCTCTGGGCGGTTTTACAAAAATTAAAACATTGAACAATTAAAACACCAATATACAAAATTTAAAAGCATAAAGCATAAAAACAAGTTAAAATTACAATATCCTTCTGGGTCAAAGCACAACAACAACACAACAATACAAAAACCCTCATCATATGCTGTTAAATGCCTGGGAGAAGAGGAAAGTCTTGACCTGGCGCCGAAAAGATAACAATGTTGGTGCCAAGCGAGCCTCGTCAGGGAGATCATTCCATAATTGGGGGGCCACCACTGAAAAGGCCCTTTCCCTTGTTTTTACTTGACAAGGATGGAGGGTGCCTTGCCAGGGTGTTGCTGCAGCCCTCTCTGGCTTGGGTTTCCTGGGAGGGGCTCACGCAGGATGCTTGATCTCCCCTCACGGCCCACAGGCGCCTGAATTTGGGCCTTGTGTTTCTGGAGCTGCTTGCGGTTTTCCTCCTTTGCTCTTGGTCCTCAGCTCCCCTTCCGCATTTGTTCCTGGCAGAAAGGGTCCCTAGACCCCAGTTGCATATGGCCAAGTGTCATGGAGGATGGGAGGTTTATATTCTGTTATTTATGTAAAATAAACCAATGCTCTGTCATTCAGCCATATCTTAACCTCTTGCATCTAGTTGTAATGAGCCAAGTGTAAAAACATGTTTGCCTGTTTCCTTGTTATGTTTGAAAAGATAATTTACCAAATCTTGAAGTGTGAGGCAGAAAACACATCATGTAAGATTTTTCTCTCTCTTGTCCCTCTGATATCCTTTCAGCTCTTTTCTCCTCAACTTCCCCACCAACTGACTTTTCTTCAGCCCCTTTCCCATCATTCTGTGCCTGTCATTTCATTGGCCCAGCACTCTATGACCTCACAAGAGTAAGCATTATTACGCATGCAGACACACACACACACACACACACACACACACACAGGCTCAGTTCGGACGACATATTAAGCAACGGAGGAGGGGAGGGAAACAATCGTCAGTTGTGTTGCTTGTTGTGTCGTCTGGAGGGCAACACACAGCACACACACAACTGACAGTACGTTAATCAGGCACTTTAAACAATGGAGCGAAACAACGGGCTTGCACGTTATTTAGCCCAAAGCCCCGTTGTTTAAAGTGTCGTCCGAATTCTGCCCCACCCTCTCTGTGGACTATTCCGTTTTGGAATAGAGTTCTGCTGCCTAGAGCAGCCGAACCCCTCCCCCCCCCCGGCCGCTCTATGCAGCCAGCAGCATTCACGGTGCCTGCTGGGATATGGCTGGAGGACACAGGGAGGAGAGGCTGCAACCAAAATGGCTGCCGCAAGTTCATAGCAGCTGGGGCATTTTCTGGTGCCGAGCGGCGCTGGCTGCAGCATGTCATCTGTGAAGCTCCTCCTGCCTAACGCACGGTCAGTACGTTATTTACCCCTCCATTGCTTAATATGTCGTCCAAACTGAGCCACTGTGTCACATCTTACAGTACATGCACTGTGTGGGGCATTATGTATTAACCTCCCCTTTGCCTCATCTCTCTCCCTTCTCAAGCTGCCCAAAGCTCGAGCTTTGAACTTTTTTGACGTTTCAAAAACTTTGCACGTCTACACTGCTCAAGCTTCAGTTTGAAACAAAAATTAGCAAAACCAGCCTGGTAGATCTCCAGTAATAAACCGTATACTAACGTATTCTAATATTTGATTTATATCCTGCCTTCCCACTAAAAATGGCACTCAAATCACCTGATAATAATAAGATCAAGTTTAAAAGAAAAAAATAATTCAAACAATAATAAAAGGAAATAAAAAGAAATAAAGAGGCCCTCAGCCCAACTGAACCTCTTTCAACAACAGTCCAGCGTACATACCAAAATCTGCTGGGATAAAAAAAAATAATCTTTGCCTGCCAGGGGAAGGAAAACAGAGAGGGACCCAACCTAGCTTCTCTTGGCAGAGAGTTCCCGAGCCTGGGGAGCAGCCACCAAAAAGGCCCTCTCTCACGTCCCCACTAAACCTCTTATGTGGGTGAGACAGAGACTTATGATATAGACTCTTTGGACTTATTAAAAATGACATTTCAAAATGCTTTTGGCACACCATGCTGCTAGACCTCATGGACATGGTTGGTGTTCAGCTCTTTTTAGCTCTGAAGACCCTTCCCTAAAACTGTACCCATTTTTCTCTGTTTGGTATCGGAGGACATGCACTCATTTGCACATTCTTTCCTTCTCTTGACAATCCCCGCCATAACATGTCAGAAAGGAGGCACAAGAACAGCTGGGAAAAGATGACTAGGTAAAGAGGTGGGTTTTGAATAAAATGCTCTTGGTGAATTCTCTTAGTAAAAGGATCATGGGTCACTGCAAAAGATCTATATTTCTCTTACTAGCTTCTTGGGTCCCTCCCCTTCTTTTAGTTTGCAATAAATCATTAGGGTGACCATATGGAAAGGAGGACAGAGCTCCTGTATCTTTAACAGTTGTATAGAAAAGGGAATTTCAGCAGATGTCATGTGTATCTGCATGCAGCACCTGGTGAAATTCCCTCTTCATCGCAACAGTTAAAGCTGTAGAAGCCCTGTCCTCTTTTGTACCTGGTCACTGTAGTATGGCTCCTGCAGCTTTAACTGTTGTGATGTAGAGGGAATTTCACCAGGTGCTTCATGGAGACAAAGGACACCTACAGAAATTCCCCTTTCAACAAAACTGTTAAAGATACAGAAGCCCTGTCCTCCTTTTCATAGGGTCACCCTAAATCAGATATTCTACAGTTTGGGATTATGTAAGTGTGTGTGTGTGTGTGTGTGTGTGAGAGAGAGAGAGAGAGAGAGAGAGAGAGAGAGAAAGTTTTGTAAAGCGTTGGGAAATCTCTGCTCAGGAGAGATAAATAAAAGCACTTTTGTACAGACGCAAACATTATTGTTAAAGATTCGGTCTCGACAGTCTCACTGGAAAACAAAGGGAAGCCAATCCAAGAAATGATTTGCTCATTAGGAGATTGATCTTTCATGAAGAAGCAGACTCATTGCCTGGCAACGGCTTCAGCCAAGGTACGGCAACAGATTCGAGGGCAGGAGTCTTTTGCTGTGGCCAGATTCACTGGCAAAAGGTTCCCGTGAGCAAACAACGTGGCTTGTATTCATATCTGACTACTCTCAGCGCCATCGCTGTTATTCAAAATGCCCCTGATCTAGCCAGCATTAGTTTTCTGAATGCTTACTATATGCCAAGCAACCTCGTTTCTGGAACCTTCTCACAACATCCCCAAGTCCAAAATGGGTTTTGCAACAGAAAGAATTTGGAGTTCATATTGCTAACATTAAGGCAAACAATACAATTTTCTTTAAACAGAACAGCAGGAGGAAACTGGCCAGGGAGGTGGCTGAATGGTTGGGTCATGAAGACTGCAGAGAAATTACATCATGACCATGACCATCATCTATTATTATTATTATGCAACCTGTCACTTAAATCGGTTTTGTTTTTGTATATTTTAGGAATTCAAGAAGAGCCAGCAAATTACAGGCCTATTAGCTTCTCTTTTCTCTCAGGGGAATGGGTAGAAGAAAGCATTTTTAAAGCTAGAATTGTTAAACATATAGACCCTGTTCAGATGACACACCAAGCCACGGTGGTTAAGCATTCTGAGCTAACCATGAAGGCTTAGTGTGTCTTGTGTAGAATGTTTTCCCTAATCGTGGTTGCTACATAACCACTGCTTAACCACCTTCACTTATCACATGCTGCAACAGGAGTAGCGGCCCTAATTTTGACGTGGCTTAGCATGTCATCTGTAAGGCCCCCATAGTTAAATCAATGCTGCCCTACAGTTCCACAGGAAGAACAGCCAAAATCAGCCAGGCCGCTCTGTCCGGCCAGCAGAATTTCTGCTGCTAAGATCTGCATAGCAGCTCTGAACGTGCCAGCCGCCATTTTGCGTTCTCATCAGAAATCCACACACATGGCAAGCCTGTACATTTGTACCGGGGTCACCAGGATGGACATATCACGAGGTGGGAACAGAGCACACAGCTCTTGTAATGTCCATGGTGAGTCTTGTAGTGGGCACCTGCAAGTGCCATAGCCTCAACATGGCCGCCGGCAACAGCCACGAAATGGCTGCCCAGGGCTGTGTACGCCGCAAGGGATGCTGGGATGCAGAACGGACCAGTCAGAGGACTACCAGGATCAGTGCAGAGTTATGTGGTCAGGGTGTGGTTAGGTAAACCATGCAGCAGGACATGGTTCCATGATTGGTCCCGTTCAGAAGACACCTTAAATCACAGCTTTAACCATGGTGGTTAAGCCAGAAAGCCAGGCCGTGTTCAGAAGACACCTTAAACCACAGCTTTAACCATGGTGAATAAGGCTTCTTGCCTTATTCACCATGGTTAAAGCTGTGGTTTAAGGTGTCTTCTGAACTGGGCAGTTGTGTGGCAGCAGCACTAGGCGTGGTTAGTGATAACCACATCATCCAAAGTGTCCTCTGAACAGGGCCATAGAAGAACAAGCCCTGTTGAAAGAGAATCACCAAGGCTTCTACAAAGAAAAAATACTGCTTCACCCACCTTTAGAGTGTCAACAAGCATGTGCATAGGGGCAATCTATTGCCAAAGTTGAAAGGTCCCTTAATAAATGCATGTCTTGATAGTGTGTGCAAATTTGTACACGTGTCTAGAACAGCACACTGAGAAACAGTGAGATGCCTAAGCGTCCAAACAGCTATTCACGAAGCTTCACCAAAGACGTCTAAGTACAATCCTAATTTCACATAAACACTGGTTAGGTCTGAACTGGAGGTGAAAGTAGGAAAAGTAGTATTGGGGTAATGGTTATTGAGCTCAAGGAAAACATCAGTTCAGTGTGCAACAATGTTACAAAGGCCAATTCTATGCTACGACATTAGGAAGGGGATGAACAATACAGCTGTTGGTATCATAATGGCTTTATACAAATATACAGTGCAGCCACATTTGGAATATTATGCTCTGTTCTGATCATACCATCTCACAAAGGATATCACAGAGCTGAATTAGATGGATGCTTTGATAGACCCAGCAGGGCTCTTCTTACATGTTATTCAGTCCCCCATTTGGTCAATAGCAAAGGATCTCAATTTGTTAGGGACTTAGTGCCTTGTAAACACGATGCCACAATTGATCTGCCAATTATCTGCTAGAATCTGACATCTGAAACAATGTTTAAGTATATGTAGCTGTATTGGCAGATATTAATCTCATCTTTGCTCCCTGTTGTCTTCCTCACTGTCAAAATTTAGATTGCAAGCTCCATGTGGAAGAATCCTAGCTTTTCGCTTTTTTCTTAATCTATTGAAGTATTTCTAGGCCGCCCTATATCACAAGATCTCAGGATGGGATACAATCCATACAAACCATTTGACATTAATTCATAAAGTTTCAATAGACACCCTACAACCCAGTATAAAACCAGCATTAGTAAGTCAAGCCAACCAAGCTATAAGACCCCAAAGATTGGGTGAATAGCCACATCTTAACTTGGTGCCAAAATGGAACCACTGTTGGTGCCAACGTCTAGGGAGGTCCCTTCCATAACTGGGTGCAACAGCCAAGAGTCCCCCTTCGCAGATCCTAATACTCAGGCAAGGGTATATAGGGAGCGATGCTCCCTCAAATATTGTTATGCTACTCTGGAAAGCATTACATACATGTCAATTCCAACATAATTATGAACGTCTCCACTCGCCCCATCACCATTGTCTTGTCCAGTCTCTTACATCAGCCTGATTTCCATGTGAAATGCAGGATTGCCACATCACCACACATATTACTGCTCCACCACTATATGCTCCTGCCGAAAATATAAATTCTACCTGTTGATCACCAACACTTTTAGGCTGAGATGAGCAGACCACAGCATCTCAGTCATTTCTGATGTAGAGTCAGCCATTGTAAAAAGCAATCACTCATTCACATACCTGGTGTTCCTCGAAAGGGTCCATGGGAAAGAGTTTCATTCATACATCAGAGAAAGGCTTTCTCTGTTGGAGGAAGCCTCCTTCTATCGGACCAAGGCTCTTATTCACTGTTTTGTTAGATGTGGAAGGCTGCTCTAGGCCATGGAGTAGTTGGATGACCATATGGAAAGGAGGACCATGGTTCCTGTATCTTTAACAGATGCATAAAAAAGGGAAATTCAGCAGGTGCCCTTTGTATGCATCTGGTGAAATTCCCTCTTCATCACCACAGTTAAAGCTGCAGGAGCCCTGCCCTCTTTTGTATCTGGTCACTCTAGTATAGCTCCTGAAGCTTTAACTGTGGTGAAGAAGAGGGAATTTCACCAGGTGCTGCATGCATACAAATGACACCTGCTGAACTTCCCTTTTCTATGCATCTGTTAAAGATACCCGCATCTCCAGGTGGGGCTAGGAAAGAACCCTGCCTGAAGCCCTGGAGAGACACTGCTGCATCGATGGCCACAATACTGGGCTAGAGGAATCAAGGGTCTGACTCAGTCTAAGTCAGCTTCCTATGTATCTATAGTTCTGCTGGGACTTTCACATGTCAGAATGCAGGTGGTGTACTGAATGCTTCCCCCGCGCCAAAAGTCCCTGCCTATGGGAAGCTAGTAATTGACTAATTGTGGACACCAGGGCAGTGCTTGATGCTCTGCCCTCATTTGCAGGGAACCAACTGGGTTGGCAACTGACCAGGCATGTTCAGGTACTTTAAACAGAAGTTTGATCTGCACAAATCAGCGGGTGAAGCTTTCTCACGGCGTGGAGCTAAACATGATCACCTATCAATCGCTGCAGATCAAACTGCCTTTCAAGTGACAACTACAGAGTCTGGTTCAAAAGTTGGCAAGCCCAGGAGCCAACAGGAAGGGCTCCTCCTTACAATATACAACCCCTGCCCCATCTTCACAGGCAGCATTCAGACATAATGCCACAACATGCTCTGTTGCCGTTATGTCTGAACCTTACAGCCCATGGTTTGCAAGGAGCTACCAAAACAGGACATCAAACCATGGCTTGAAGCTTACAAACCCAGTTCATGTCTGAATTCACAAACCACTGACAAACCACAACAATTGCTCCTCCTCAAGAGGCTGCTGTACCAGCGAGATAAAGCTGAACTTACAAACCTGTGAAGCTGAATAGATGGGAAATGATAACAGGCAAGAAGCTTTAGACCATTGTTTGATGTACATCGGGACGCTCAAACCACGATGTAGGTTCTTAGCACAAACGACAATTGGGTCTTAATTGAGTTAAAGATAATAATGGACATTTTAGTAGTAGAATCATAGTAAACATGCTTCTGACCCGCCTGAGAGTTGTCTATTCTCTCTCTAGAATTCACCCATTTTCTCTAGCTGCTCTGTATTCCTGAAACTGTCTTCTGGAGTATCTCTTTTAATCTCTGTTTTTAAGGCTCAGTTGAAAACTTTTCTTTTTTCTAAAGCTTTTGGTATCTCTCCTTGACAGCTGGATTCCTTCTCTATTTTACATTTTTAGATTGTAAGTCATTTGGGCAGGGAGTTGTTTAATGATTTTGCTCTTTGTACAGTGCCATGTAGAGGGATTTTTCAATGCTCCCCAAATTCCCCACTATAGTAGGCGAAAAGGAAGATACGAAGATAGATGCTCAGAATTATTGATTTTACTCATACTCGTGAACTCAATGAAACTGTTATTGCTTTAAAACATTAAAACAATTTAAGGAAGTTAAAATTAAACAAACACACAAACCTCTCCATTCAGCAAAGCAAATAAAAAAATATACTCATAAGTCTGGCAGATTTCTTGAGACCATAGACAAACATAGACAAACACCCCCCCAATGACAACACTCATACAAACTCTGTGAAGGAGCTCTTCTCCACAGAGGGACCTCCATTTCTCCCATGCAACCAAGGAGTCACTGAGGCCTACATGCTAGGCTCAGAGCAACATCCTGGATGTCATGCCTGAGGGAAAGGAAAGACATCTTGGTTCCTGTTACCCAGACTTAAAAGCTTTTTCCAAAGACAAAGGCCTCCTTCTTAATATATATTCATTCTGAAATGGCCAAAGTGATTGGTCCATGTCATAATTTAGACCACCCTCTTACCGGAATATACCTCCCTCCCCTGACGTAGTTGTTTACGACAACGAAAGGTCACATTCCCCTTTTCTTGTGGTTTACTGTCTGATTTACTTCTTTGTTCTTATGGACACGGGTATTTTCTAACCACAACTTCACCTGTTCCTAACCCTAAACCTTTCACTTAGTTCCCTTAAAAGGAATATATAAGGTTGATAGAAGTCACAAATGTATATGACTAATATCTTTGGGCAATATCAAGTCACAAGTCCTCATGAGTAATGTCCTTAAGCAACATAGTTGTTACAGGTCCTCATGAGTAACATCTTTGAGCAACTTCAAATAATATTTCCAAATCATTCTCCATCAGGTCCCATCCAAACTGAAACATCTAAACCCTGATACAGTGTTCTATGTGTGTATGCCTACTAGCCCCCTTGCTCCCCCACCCCAGCATTCACTAACCTCCCCCCATGCCCCCTGTTCCCCAGCACTATAATAATCACAGAAAAGCAGATAATAAAAAGTTCCTACAACAAAGCTTTATACATCAATCAATCACAATTCCGCTAGTCACATCAGTCACCATCATCACATCAAAAAACTATATAGAAAACCTTCAGAAACTGGGCGTACCAAGATAACATGCTCAACAGTCAGGAAATTCCCGAATCAGTAAAAGACAGCAAAGCCTATCATGTCCATCTAGAAAAAGAGATGATGATGATCATCTTCCTCTTTTTAGAGGACGAGAAATAAAACTAAATTCTAACCACCTTCCCAACAAGCTAGGAAGATGAAACTGGCTCAGCTATAGAGAAGTCTACAATGGCACCCCAACCAGATGCCATCCAGATGTTTCGGACTACAACTCCAAGCATCCCACGGCTAGTCATGCTAGGGCCTATAGCAGGGGTGCAGAACCTCAGGAGGGCAAATCTGGCCCACCTGAGGTCCCAATATGGCGCTCCTGGGTTCTCCAGGTAGCCATGCCCCCTTCCACTGGCCCCCACCTGCTTTCCCCCAACTACTGATTGGTGATTTTCCTAGCTTTTGTGCAGTTTTTGCCCCCCCCCCCCAGTTGAAGTCTCTTATAAGGCTTAGTTACTGGTAGCAAGAGCTTTAAGCTAAAATTTGCTGGTATTTTTGTCATTTTGGCCCTGTCCCTTGTCTCTTTAGCCCCATCCATCACTAGAATTTCCCCCCTCCAAGAACGTCCCTGAAATGGAAATAGGCCCTCAAGCTAAAAGAGGTTCAACACCCCTGGTCTGGAGATAGATACTCACTGATGGCAAGTATGGGGAATAAACGCAAGGTTGCTACGAACTGAGGGGGTGTGGGTGTTCGGAGGCTCTGGCAACAGAGCCCATGAGGTAAAAGTGCAATTAAAAAGTCATTTATCTATAATTAGACCCCACTGCAAAGGCACAAGGCTCCACACGGATAAGAAATTGTCTCCCCCTCCCATAATATTAGAATCCAAAGGGGTCATCCCATGAAGCTGATTGGTGCGAGATTCAGGACAGACAAAAGGAAGGACTTCTTCACACAGCGTAGAGTTAAATTATGGAATTCACTACTACAAGACATAGTGATGGCCACCAATTTGGATGGCTTTAAAAGGGGGTTGGATCTGTTCCTGGAGGAGAAGGCTGTCAATGGCTATTAGTCCCAATGGCTAAGCACAACCTCCAGTATCAAAGGCAGGAAGTCTGTATACGCTAGTTGTTGGGGAACATGGGTGGGAGGGTGCTGTTGCACAGTGACCTGCTTGTGTGTTCCTGGTTGACAGCTGGTTGGCCACCGTGTGAACAGAGTGCTGGACTAGATAGACCCTCGGTCTGACTCTTGGCTCTTCTTATGTTCTTAAAGAAGGGGGGATCTTTGTATATATGAAGGAAGGCTGAAGGAGCTGGCTACGTTTAGACTAGAGAAGAGAAGACTGAGAAAAGGGCCATCACAATGAAGTGGGCAAAGATTTGTTCTCTTCTACCTTGGAGGGCAAAACTAAATCTAATGGCCTTAAATTACAGGAGGGGAAATTTTGGTTGAACCTTTGGAGAAACATTTTGATGGTCAGAGCAATTCCACAATGGAACCAATTATCTAAAGAGGTGGTGGGCTCTCCCTTACGGAGACCTTCAAGCACAGCCTGAACAGCAGCATGTTGGGGATGCTCTAGCTCTGAGCTTCCTACAGGGGGCTTGACTAGATGGCCTTCAAGGCCCCATCCAACTCCATGATTCTCTGTAGATGTAAAATGTGGCCATATAACTAGCTGATCTGTAGAAGTATCATGGAACTCAGCCGAAGGGTCAGCTGGCTTACAGAAGTGTCACATAGGTAAGCTTTGAGCATGGATAAGGAGCTGGATTAGATAAGGCAGCCTTCCCCAACCTGGTTTCTTCCAGATATGTTGGACTACAACTCCCATAACCCTCAGCTAGCATGGCATAGCCATCTACAGGATTATGAGAGTTGTAGTCCAACACATCTGGAGGGTACCAAGGTTGAGAAGGCTGGGATGAAGGATATAACATGAAAACTATCCTGGCCAGGGAAGAGTGAGCCCAGATGCTGATCTTAAGCTGCCCATCAGGCTAGGAGGGAGTTACCACTGTTGGAATTCAGCTCCCACACAGAACCCTCCCACAGCTGCTTTGGGAAGGAGGTGAGGCCGGCAAGCAAAAAGATCTCCATGGCAAGCATCACAACATCTTCATGGAAAGGCTGGTATCAGCAAATGGCCTACAGACACCTGCTGCTGCATTATTGAAGCTAAGCAAGCTTGTTTTGAGCTTTCTACGAGAAAAGTAGGACCCCAAAATGAAACAAAGAAAATAAATCAAAGTCCATCTTTAAGACAATATCCAAAAGGCAGCCTTGCGCAACTGCACATTCACAATCAACATCTTAGCTGTCGGTTGGACGGAATGACATCATCCGGGAAGCATCCCTGTCTGCAGTCTGTATATTAGTGAATGCCTGAACATCACACAGAGACATCAACACAGCTATCTGTCTTGAACTCCTGTGCACCAGAGCGCTTGATCCCAGCTTAGTCAGAATGTGTTGCTTTCAACAACATTCATCATTTTACAGCGCAATCCCATACATCTTTAGTCAGAACTCTCAATGAATTCATGGGGCATACTCCTAAGTGTGCAAAGGACTATAAATGGGTCTCATTCATTCTGGTGTGTGTGTGTGTGAGGACATCTTGTTTGCTTCCTTATGACAATCTGGTAATAATGCAAGCCATGTTGTACATGAAAAGCAAAGGACTATACTTCTGCAAATATATACAATCACACATCCGAATGGAGGTAGGATGTTACAAACATATGATGCTGGGTGTTATTGTGCTTCCATGGCCATTCAAGATACTATTGATAACCTACGTTCGACACGCTGTGCTGTGTAGCCTTTGCTGTATGACCCCACGAGGCCTTAAGATCTACCAGGGATACTTTGTTTTAGGTGCCATTGCTGAATCAGGTGCGGAAAGCTATGGCACTCAGATTGGTCTCCCCACCTTTGACTTCCCATCCACTCATTGGGATCAGATTGCCTTCCCAAGTGAGCCCTGAGGTTGCTAGAGTCTGGGAAAATGCCTCAGGACTGTCAATCCAGAGATATCTGGACAGAATAGGGTTGCTCGTGCTGGCTGAGAAACCAACCAGCCGTTTCCGTATGGCTAGAGGAGAAGTAAAGGAGAATAATTTTCTAGCAACTTGGCACCCATTCTTAACATTTTGTTTAGAACTAATCAGCTGGATTTTTGGCATAGTAGATATTAATTAGGAACAGACTCATTAACAATGAACAATAGACATCACATTCTAATTGTGTTTTCTACAGACGTATTGATAACGTATATGTGTGACTGTAAATAGAATAAGTAAGGAGGAGGAGGAGGAGGAGGAGGAGGAGGAGGAGGAGGAGGAGAAGAGGAGGAGGAGGAGCAGCAGCAGCAGTTGAGTCTGAGTTTTAGGGTAGAATGTTGGATATTCATAGAATCATAGAATAGTAGAGTTGGAAGGGGCCTATAAGGCCATTGAGTCCAACCCCCTGCTCAATGAAGGAATCCACCTTAAAGCATCCCTGGCTGCCTCTACAAGAGAGGTTTAAAGCTCTTTCAAGGCGCTTAAAAAAAATTACCTCTACAAGAACGGAGCGCAAATCGGGCGTAGAGGCGCGTTATCTCTCCGATTATGCGCATTATTGAATGCGCGTTAAACAGCGAGTTTTATTTTGCTCCGGCCGTTAAAGCGCATTTTGACTATGTGAACAAGTGTTTATGCGCATTAACTACTTGTAAAGCGCATTTTGGTCATCCGTTAATGCGCTTCGCAACCTTTTGCTGCCTCTCGTGCAGAGGTATTAGGCGTAAATGCGCTTCAGCGATTATGCGCATAATCGCCTAACCAGGTGCAAAAGCGAATCCTTGTAGAGGGGACCTCTGACAGATGGCTGTCCAGCTGCCTCCTGAAGGCCTCTAGGGTGGGAGAGCCCACCACCTCCCAAGGTCATGGGTTCCATTGTCGTACTGCTCTAACAGTCAGGAAGTTTTTCCTGTTGTCCAGCCGGAATCTGGCTTCCTGTAACTTGAGCCCATTATTCCGTGTCCTGCACTCTGGGAGGATCGAAAAGAGATCCTGGCCCTCCTCTGTGTGACAACCTTCCAAGTATTTGAAGAGTGCTATCATGTCTCCCCCTCAGTCTTCTCTTCTCCAGGCTAAACATGCCCAGTTCTTTCAGTCTCTCCTCATAGGGATTTATTTCCAGACTCCTGATCATCCTTGTTGCCCTCCTCTGGCGTAGGCCTGGGTTCATCATTCCTCCTCAATCATAGCCTGTGCAAGTCACCATATTTCATCCTAAGTGACCTCACAGGGTTCTTTTAAAGATAAAATAGGGAAATCCCATAACCCTATCCCTAGGATAGGGGAGCACAACTCCTGGCTTGCAGGCTTAATCTGCCTTACTGAACACCCCATTTGGCCTGCAGAGGCTCCTGGGCTTGGGATTCCTCCAGAGGTGGGGCTTGGCCTCCAAGTGGGAATCCCCACTATTATCTCTGTCCTGAGATTGGAGATAACAGTGGGAATTCCCCTGTGCACCACTCTCCCTCTCATTGAGGTATGGGAACTCCTAGGAGGAAGGGTGGAATACATATAGGTGCGAAGAGGTCGTCGCTTTAGTGATAACATGCAAGCTTTGCACACAGGAAGTCCTGGATTCAATCCTTGCCATCTCCACCTAGAAGGATAACAGATAGCAGGGCATGGAAATGCTTCTCCCTGAGTCCTTGCAGTACCTGAGTTTCCACAGTGTAGTGGTCATCCCTTGCTTACCACTCAGCAGATCCCCAGGTCAACAGCCCACTAGACACTGGTAAGCATCAGGGTTGAGCTATGGGTTAGTGGTAGGAAATATGCTTTTATAGGAAAATCCCTTATACCTACTCTCAAGTATTGGCCACTCTGATTGGCAGCGGCCCTCCAGATCTTTTCTATCACCTGTTACCTCAAATCTCTTTAACTCCTGGGTGGGGAACTTTTTTCAGCCCGAAGCCTGCATTGGCTCCAGGGAAGGACATTGAGGGCCACATGCCCACAGTGGGCAGGGCCAGAGCCCAAAGGGTGAGGGGTGCAAGTTGACTGAGCCACCGCCTCAAAACTCCAGGTCCGCTTTAAGTGGCATCTCCTGTCCCTTCTCCGAGAGATGGGCTTTCAAGGGTGGGGCCTTGGCAGGCCGGACGGCGAGGCCTGCAGGGCCAAATTCGGCCTGTGGCCTGGAGGTTCCCCATCCCTGCTTTAGCTGGAGATGCCAGGAGTGAGCCTGGGGCCTTCTTATCCCACCCACCCCCTTTGCATAAACGGGCATTTCCAGTTAAAGGATCCCAGGTAGCCACTGAGGTAAAAGGCATCTGCTTGACCCTTGGAGTGCCAGTCAGAGCACCACTACTGGGTGAGACCAACCAATAGACTGACTCCTTAAGGTAGCATCAGAGGTTCAGTGTGCAAATAAGTAAATAAATATCGTAGGAGATCAAGGAAAGCATGAGAGGTCATGTTTCTGGGAATTTGAATGACAGGTTTTGCACACAAACACACCACCTGTTTATTTCTCATTAGTGAGTTTGATCCAGTGGATGGCCTATTGGACTTAGGTACAGGAGATCTGCATTCAAAGGCTGCAATGATCCTGTATTTATGAGGGGTGGTGGTGAAATCCTGTCTTAATTATGCACGAATAAATCCCATTAATTTCAGTGGGGCTTAGACAAGTCTAACTAAGTGCAAGATTTCAACCATGGGCAAATCTCCATCTCTCAGCCTCACTTTCCAAGCTGCAAAATGGAAATTATCATGAAGCCACAGATGTATTATTGCAGGGATGATTTATGCACAAAAAGTGCTATAGAGATGGAAAATGGTGATACATTGGAAAATAGTTAATTTGGGTTTTTTTAAGGTACGCATGC
The DNA here is from genome assembly GCA_029215795.1 of Anniella stebbinsi. Classification (NCBI taxonomy): domain Eukaryota; kingdom Metazoa; phylum Chordata; class Lepidosauria; order Squamata; family Anniellidae; genus Anniella; species Anniella stebbinsi. The sequence goes on along the minus strand of JARDYH010000001.1, from coordinate 364,838,719 downwards.
ATGTATATATGCACACATACCATGCATGCATAAAAAGCTATCTGTGTGCATGTGTGCAATATAAATAGATGGGACTTCAAGCTTTGAACAGTAGATCAACTAAATCATAATTGATTAATCAGTGGGAGGTAATATTAATCATGGGGGTTTTAATCAGGACAGTGGTGGCTTGAGTGTTAAGAATAAACTTTACATTTTGGGATTGTTCAGTCTCTGGTGTGTTGACTGTACACTATGCAATGAAAAAGAAATCCTTAAAGAGAGGTTCTCTTCGTTTAATTTTAAGTCGTCACATTTTCTCACAGTACCTCAAAAAGGTACCTATGCTAAGGTTTTGGCAATGTGCTAATTAATTAATTAAATCTGCTAACTGAATGATTAACTTGTTTAAGGTAGCCAAATCCATGTGTTAAGATATCTTTAAGATTATCTCTTAACCCACACCAAAACTAGTAACCGCCTGTCATAAATGTTAATGATGAAGGCTATGTCTACTTCTACCGGTCAAAGTGAGGTTTCATCACTGGATCCAATATGGCAGAAGCATATGCTGTACAAATATATCAGGCAGAGGTAGAAACAGAACTAGTATAGAAGGATATTATACTATATGCCCGTAAACCCACCTGAAGATAGCTGGTTTGCACATGTAAGGATAGTTTATCACTTTATTCACTGTAGAAAAAAATAAGAACTTATTCACACATTATGTTTTCCAGGTGTACACTTAAAATATTTAAGGATACATTTTAAAACATAACGTATGTATGTGACAACAAGATGCTTCAAAATACATTATCATACAGGTGCACTACTTAGGAAGCCAGGATTGGCTCCTTGTAGAGGGTGCACTCGATAGCAAATCCAGGTGTGTTGTTGTGTGAAATGACCATTTATTTATTTGCTAGATTTCTATAGCTAAAACTCTCTGGACTGTAATCCCCATTGAACCTTGAAGCCAACCTATTTATTTATTATATTATTTGTATTTTTCTACCAAAAATGGTACTCAAGGCTTTCTATTACGGTGTTGTTGAAGTCATTTCAGTCTCCACAAGATGTTTTCAAAAAGCATCTTGTAAAAATAAAAATTCAGAAACTAACGTAGTTGGTAGTTCTCGACGGAAACCTTTACATATTAATATGGTATCATGATTAGTTATCTTAGTTTGCTGGTCTTTATTTTTTAATTTGTCATGTTTTTTGCTCCTCCCACCAATTTAACCATCTCTCGAGGCACTATTCTACTTTCCCTTAATCTAATTCCCTGTATCTGTGTCTAATTCTCTATACGATTTTCTTTGGCTTTTATCCTTTCTTGATAACAAAGTTTGTCTCCAGGGAATTAAAAGTTACCTGAAATTAAGCAGTAATTAAACTTGCGAACAAAGACGTTAGAAAATGTCTGTAATGCAACTTTGTATCTTAGCAAATCAATATTTGTTTATCTTGAAAAGCATATTATATTTTTTTCTATTTAGAATGAACCTACCAACATGGGTTTTATGGATTTCATGGTTATTTCTAAAACAAAAAACCTCACAACTATTTTGATTATGTTTGTCCTTTCAGAGATAAGCAAATCCTAACAATTTATTCCAACTGTGTACATTTCTAGTAAAACATGTGCTGTAGCATTCTAGTATTTTAAGCAATATTGGCTACTGATTTCAAAAAGGATGATAAAGAAACATATGGACATAAATTACATATTATTTATTCACACAGAACAGTAGACTAGAAAAATTACATTTTTTAAAAAATTAAAATTTGGCCTGAAGGCTGCAATCCTCTACATACTTACCTAAGAACTCAACAGAGGTTACTTCTAAATTGACATGCATAGGTCTGTGCTGTAAATCAAGGTGAATTCAACAGTTTGACTTAGCATATATGTCTTTTCCCCATATAAGTAAAGGCAGTAATGAAAATATTAGTTGATGAAACCTTGCAACTTATGCTTCAACTAAAAATAAATGATCAGTGTAACCTCTTTTGCAAAAACACACCTATCTTTTCAAAATCCTAGTCTCCAAATCTGACTACAACATGAGTCAATGTACAAATATGAGAAGCTTCTATTTTACATTCTGTAGAGAATAATCTTGAAAAATCCTGAGCCAGTTCGATTAAGAAATGTACTATTCAATACGCCAGCGTCACAACATCCCATATAGATATCTCAAAACAACAATGTCAACCCAATTTAACAAAGCATTAAGAAACCATATTTCAGTTAGCAGGGTGGTATATCCCCCCCTTTTTTTGCATTATGGAATTATGTCTGAACAGATTCACACACGGGCCCTTTCAATTGGACACAGCTTGTATGTAAACCTCACCCTAGGCTAAAGAGACTCTATGGAGAACATTAACCATCCTGATTCTATAGTGATGGCAAGATGCGTCTTGCCAAAAAGAACAGAGCATCTTAAAATGAAACAAGGCACAGAAACATAATAAATAAGTAAATAAAACACACCAGAGATTGCTGGGCGGGGGGGGGGGGGCACAGGGAGTGTTGTTGTTTTTTCTCCCACCCCAATTGGTACCAAAACAAAGGAAGATTGTGAGTAGCAAAGAAGTCTGCATAAAAATGGCTGAAAAGCGGTGTAAGGCAAGAAGGTAAGCCGGCCACACCCCAATGGGACAGTGTTCAAAATAAACCTCTGGTGACAGAAGGACGGCTGCTATTGTTTCCTTTCGCTCGCTCAACAGATGATCAAGATCACGAAATACTGAAAGGGGTTGTCTTGTTGCTTTCCAGCGTGCTGAGAATTTGGGAAAACCTGAATCGCTGGCAAAGTTCGACAACAATAAAAGACCAGGAGGCTACAGCAAAGCACTCTCAGAACCAAGTTGAGCCTCTGCCCTGTTGCAGTGGCCTTTGTAAGAAGGACAGGCAGCGCTTTCCCAATGGGTGTGTCCCTTTGCCCCAAAAGAGATGCCCTGACGCTCCCTTCAAAACATGGCAACCACAGAACAGCCAACACCAGCGGCAGGATCCCCACATCCCACCCCACCACTGCTCCCTGTCTCCCAAGCAGTCAAATGGACTATCACACTGACCGGCTACATGCTAGCTGGCCGAGGTAGACAGCCAATTGCCACACGGAGAGGAAAGCGCTGTAACATTTCTAAGGATGGATAAACGGGCAGAAAGAGCGACGCCACATTAAAATGGGCAGCAGCATGCAAAAGCCTCAGAGATGGGGTGGTGGTGATGGTGGTGGTAAAAATAAAAATACAGAACTGTAAAACCTACAGATTCTCTCTCTCTCTCCCCCCCCCTCCCCCCGGTGCAATTTTTCCTAGGCATGTGAGCTACAGAAGAGGGAGGAAAGAAAAATACCCTGGCCTTTCCAATTGCTCCAGAGGCATTCCATCTTCGTAGAATCAGCGCTGGCTTGCATCTCGCTAGGAGAGAGGAAGGAATGGCCAGATCCTGTGTTTCCTTCTGCTCGGGGCACTGCCTTTTTCTACCACTCAAGCATTCCAAAGCATGAATAGGTGAGCGGGTCTCACATACACTGCTGCTCTCGCTCTCTCGCGCTCTCCCCCCTCCTCCTCTCTCTTTTGCACTGGCTACGGAGGGATGCTGTTAAGCAGAAGAGGAAAAGATGGGGGAGGGCATCGTAAGCGCTGCGGTCTCCACTGCAGCAAATCAGGAAAAGGATGCTGCGATTGCCCTGGGGACCAGTCTCTTTTGCAAAACGGAGAAGAGATATAGAGGTCGCTTGGCAAATAATAATAATATTAAAAAAAAAAAACGAGTGGGGAGATGTAGCGTGGTAAAGCTGCGAAAACAGTGGACTAAACCTGAGAGCTCAATAGCAAAAGCGAACTGGGTGTGAATGGAAAAGGTGGGGGGGAGAAGGGAGTAGTGAGGAGGGGGTTGAAGGGTGCGGCTTCCTCGGTGTTTACTCAGCAGCGACTCTTCCTCTTCCAGAAATTTCTTGGTAAGTTTAAGGAATCCAGCATTTCCTTGGGATTTCTAGGTGAAGGCCGCCAATCCTGGCCCCTTCCTTTTCTGCCCATCTGTCTCTACTAATCCTGCTTCTGCAGTCAGATCTGCAGACAACCCTGCTGTAGGGCAGGGAAGGAAACGAAGATCAAGGTCCAGCCCCAGCTCTGGAACTATGCTTATCTATGCAAGCCAGAGAGTCTTGGATTTAGTCACAGGGACTAATCTTTTTTCCTTCCAGGGTAATCCAGAACTGTAAGTTCAACCGGCAAAATAAACAGCTTTTTGCAATCTGACAGACCTCTCCGCTTTGGTGAAAAATACATCAGTGGAACCAACCTAGCCCCCGCGCCCGAGAACAATCACGGTACCTCACCTCTGTCTTGTTTTAGACCACCGAGCTGGCTGAAAGCCATGATGGACCCTGGCGCTAGCTGTCCACAATGGGCCTCTTACTCTGCCCCCAATACTAAACTCACAAATGGCATGTGTGCATGTACATGCACAGTGGGACGGCTATTTTACGTACTACAGCAACAATGCAAAAATAGGTTTTGCATACCTATTTGAGTAGAAAGCATTTTCCATGCTTTTCTCTCAAAGCGAAAGACTAATGATCTAGTCCGTTGCACCGAACTCAAACAGAAACACAAGAGTCTCCCCTTTTGCAGCATGCAGCGCGCTGTCACAGAAAACCTGAATACTTATCGAAGTCTAGGGTGACCCTAGGAAAAGGAGGACAGGACTCCAGTATCTTTAACAGTTATACTGAAAAGGGAATTTCAGCAGGTGTAATTTGAATTCACGCAGCACCTGGTGAAATCCCCTCTTCATCACAACAGTTAAAGCTGCAGGAGCTATACTAGAGTGACTGGATACAAAAGGGGGCAGGGCTCCTGCAGCTTTGACTGTTGTGATGAAGAGGGAATTTCACCAGGTGCTGCGTGCATACAAATAACACCTGCTGAAATTCCCTTTTCTATACAACTGTTAAAGCTACAGGAGCCCAGTCCTCCTTTCCATATGGTCAGTCTGTCAAAGTCCTCTTTTACATACACACACAAGAGAGGGAGAGAAAAGACAGCCTGACTCACTGACTCATTCAAACACAACAACCAAACAGGGGACATGGACACACACACAGCCAGAGCATTTTGTTGCCTGAGGAGGGCTAGCAAACATTTTCTATTTCTCACTGAGTGACCTTGGAGCCAGTCATTACCTATCAGCTGAACCTACCTCACAGGATTGTTGTGAAGATAAAAAATGGGGAGATCCTTAGCCTAGGCTGACCATATGAAAAGGAGGACAGGGCTCATGTAACTTTTTTTTTTTTTTAGTATAATTTTTATTAATTTTTCAACAAAACAAAACAAACATACACATAATACATAATATATAAAACACAAACTAACTCCCTCGACTACCCCCGTGCACCCCCCCCCCGAGACCTACTCACATTCATCCATCTTCCTTCCAAAATTTTAATGATTCTTTTGAAGGCGACTGTCCCTTTCCCGATCTTAAAACATATTCCAAAAAGGGAGTCCATATATCTCCAAAATCACTCTTACTGGACATTCCCCTCATTATTTTCATTTTACATGTCAACATATCATTCAATGCTATATCCCAAATTTCTTTATACCAATCTTCTATTTTATAACTTCGTTGCCCTTTCCAATTTTTAGCAATCATTATTCTAACGGGTGCCAGGAGGTTGTTTACCAATTCTCTATTAATTATATGCTTATTCCTACTATCCCATATTGCTAGTAGAGCTAGCTTCGGGTTTAATTCCAATTTACTTCCAATTATATCACTTATTTCTTTAAAAACCTTTTCCCAGAATTTTTTGTATTTGTTCACAGCTCCACCACATATGAAAATAGGTCCCAACCTCCTGACATCCCCTCCAACAATTCTTGGACACTTTTTTATCAATCTGGTGAAATCTTACAGGTGTTAGATACCATCTCCAAACTGTCTTATAATAATTCTCCTTAATTCTAATCGACAATAATTTCAACATTCTTACATTCCACATCCTCCCCCAATTATCTTCATTAATTTTTTCCCTTATATCTTCTTCCCATACCTCTTTTATAACCTTAAGTGAGTCCTGAAATTCCTCCTCTATTAAAATTTTATATATCTCGCTAGTGAGTCCTTTTTTAGCTCTGGCTTCATCTTTTTTTTCTATTTGTTCAATTAAATCTTCAAATCTGGTATTATTTCTACATTTCTTATTTTTTATCCTCCATTCCTCTGTCCATTTTACCAGTTGCAGACACTTGAACCACGCTATCTTCTGTCCTTTAAACAAATCTTTAATATGCTCACTATCTTTCATCTTTCCCATCCAATTCCTTAGCTTAAGAATATCTTGTTCTTTCAGTCTCGCTTCCATCTCTGATTTTAATGCTCTTGGGAAGTTTCCCACTACTACAACTGGGGCTAGCAGAGAATCTCCTGGTATCAACTTCCCCCTATACTTCTCCCATATCGATATTATATTTTCCAATAATGGGTTGTCCAGTACCTTCCATTCTTTCTTCTGCATTTTGGTAAAAAATATATTTCGCAATTTACATTCTATCTCTACTGTTTGCGATTCCAGCCATTCCAAATCTTGCTCCCCTAAAATAGCATGAATAACATATCTTAACTGATTAGCAATATAGTAATTCTTAATGTTAGGAAGTCCTAAACCTCCTTTCTTTTGAGTCTTATACCATAACCCCTTGTTTATCCTAGCTCTTTTATCCCCATTACAATATGCATTAATCATATTTTGCCAATTTTTAAGCTCAGCTGCTGAAATTCTAATAGGTAGCATTCTAAACAAAAAATTAACCTTAGGTAATATCTTCATTTTAATAACCGCTATTCTACCAAACCAAGAATGTTTTAATTTTCTATAAATCTGTAATTTCTCCCCTACCTCTTTTCTTAAGCTTACAAAATTAAGTTCCTCTATTCTTTCTAATTCTTTATCTATATTAACTCCTAAATATCTTATTATATTTTTATGTCTTAATCCTAACTTAGCTTTACATTTCTCCATCTCTTCCTTGTTATAGTTATACAACATCATTTCTGACTTCCCCCAGTTAACTTGTAATCCTGTAATTTCCCCAAATTCTCTCAAACGTTTCTGAATCGTCTCCCCACTTTCTAGGGGATCTTCTATTGTCAATAACGTATCATCCGCAAACATATTTATTTTAATCTTGTTTTTTCTTCCTATCCCCTTTAATCTTTCATATTCCCTAATTACATTTGCTAAAATTTCTATAACTATTGCAAATAAAATCGGTGAAAGTGGACATCCTTGCCTAGTTCCTCGGGCTAGTATTATTTGTTGCGTTAACCCATCATTAACCATTATTTCCGCTTTATTATCTTTATACATCTGATTTATTACTCCCATAAATGTATGTCCAAACCCAAATGTTTTTAATATTATTTTTAACGCTGGCCATTCCACGCAATCAAAGGCTTTGAAAATATCTAAAGCTAATAATCCTGCTTTTAAGTTCCTTTTTTTAATAATATTTATTATATTTATAACTCTCCCAATTAAATTCGGCATTTTCCTACCTAGGGCTCATGTAACTTTAACAGTTGTAGAGAAGAGGGAATTTAAGCCAGAGTCATTTGTATGCAATTTGTACCTGGTGGAATTCCCTCTTCATTACAACAGTTAAAGCTGCAGGGGCCCTGCCCTCTTTTGTATCTGGTCACTCTAGTATAGTGCATGCAACTTTAATTGCTTTGATGAAGAGGTGATTTCACCAGGTACTAATTGCATACAAATGACGCAGGCTGAAATTCCCTTTTCTCTGCAACTGTTAAAGTTACATGAGTCCTGTCCTCCTTTTCATATGGTCAGCCTACCTTAGCCCCCAGAAAAAGGCAGGACATAAATGTAATAAAATTAAGTATATTCTATGCTAGAAAAACATGGTTACTTTTACACTGTGTTCACAATAGGCCTCCCTAGCATGTAAAAAGGCCTGTTTAGCACAATGAAATGTCTTTCTCTGATTGAAATGAATATGTAGAAAATTGCACTGTTACTAAACTATGCAAATATTCTCCCCACCCTCAAACTTCAACCCCACTTGCATATTCCTAACAAAAAAAGCACACAAACATCACCAGCAGACTAGATCACACAACACTGGAGTAGGCTGACCAGATAAAATCCAGGTCAGGGATCATGTAACTTTAACAGTTGTAGAGAAAAGGGAATTTCAGCCAGTGTCATTTGTATGCAATTAGTTCCTGGTGAAATTCCCTCTTCATCACAACAGTTAAAGTTGCAGGCACTATACTAGAATGACCATATACAAAAGAAGGCAGGGCCCCTGCAACTTTAACTGTTGTGATGAAGAGGGAATTTCACCAGGAACTAATTGCATACAAATGACACTGTCTGAAATTCCCTTTTCTCTACAACTGTTAAAGTTAAATGAGCCCTGACCTGGATTTTATCTGGTCAGTCTATGCCCAGCTAAAGAACGTTTTAAAAAGAAAACATGAATGTAATGTGTAGTTGGGTCCTTGGATATTGTTCACAGGCAGAGAATGTGTCAAGAAAGAAGAATTGGAGCTTGTTTTTCTAGGGTGCAGCGATATTCTGTGTTTTCAATGAAAAATGTCATTTGCTAAGAGGGACCTTATTAAAACCTTAAATCTTTTTTGTAGTACTAATGTCTGCTCGTACAGCGGCAACTTTTTTGTAGTACTAATGCCTGCTCATGTAGCTGCAACCAAAAATCTAATTAGCTTTCCGTTTTACTGGAATCTTGGAACTACCTATGAGCCCAAACATGACCAGTTTTTAAGTAAATTCAGGCCTCCTTCATACACACTCTGAAGTGTTATGCAGCCGCAGTCTGGGCATAAATCCCATCACATAGGCAGGGCAAAACACATTGAACTTTCCCACCAAATTAGGCTCCTGTCTGGGGGTTATCCGTTAGGAATGGGCAAACTACTCCCTGCTCGGCTTATAAAGCACCATGATGAATTTATAAATCAGTAGCATGTCTGTATAATTAGGACTGAAGACAAGGGCTGAATGCACGTAATAACTTGAGTACTAACCCAGGTGGGATCCAGCAATCACATTGGCAGATTATTTTATGGGGTAAGTATACAAGGACAGTTTTCAGCCACTTAAGGCACAATCCTGTGCATGTTTAGATAGAAAAAAGTACTGTAATTCCCAGCATGCTGGATGTGGAATGCTGGGAGTTGTAGGACTTTTTTCTGTCCGAACATGCATAGGATTGTGCCCTGAAAAGGGTGGCATGCACACAAGAACTGGTTTCAAACTGCAACGGTTTTCAGTTAAACAGCTTTAGCAGTACGTTACGCCTTCCTGTTCCAGGGCTTTTCCCAAAAAGTTCCAGAGTTCTATTTGTTCTAAACTGCTAAAAACTGAGAGCCAGTAATAGTCAGATTGTTGGACTAGGAATCAGGAGATCTGGTTTCTAGTCCCCGCTCGGCCATGAAAGCTCACTGAGTGACTTTGGGCCAGTCACAGGCTCTCAGCCCAACCTACCTCACAGGGTAGTGAGAATAAAATGGAGAGGATTATTTATGCCGCCTTGGGTTCCTTGGAGGAGCAAAGGCAGTGTATAAATGCAATAAATAAATAATTAAATAGGATCTTCTCCATCCCTGAGTCCACTGGTGATACATCAGTAGGGTGACCATGTGAAAAGGAGGACAGGTCTCCTGTATCTTAACAGTTGTAATGAAAATGAAATTTCAGCAGGTGTCATTTGTATGCATGCAGCACCTGCTGAAATTCCCTTTTCATCATAACAGTGATGAAGAGGCTATATAGAGTGACCAGTTACAAAAGAGGGCAGGGCTGCAAAAATAATTCACCAACAACTGGCCATCAAATTCAACCTTATCAAATAATCTACACCATACTATACATACTCACCCGAAACAATCTTGGAAAACACAGATCATAAAATATACTGGAACAGAACAATTCATACCAACAAGACAATACCCTGCAACAGAACCAGACATAACAGTCATAGACAAAAAAGAAAAACACACATACCTCATCGACATAGCAATACCGAATGACAAAAATTTTGTTGGAAAGGAAGAAGAAAAGAGAGACAAATATACACCACTGGCCATGGAAGTCAAATAACTATGGCAAAAGGAAAAGGTCACAACTATTCAGTTAGTCACATCAGTCACTGGCATCACATCAAAAAACTATACTGAAAACCTTCAAAAACTGGGCCTACCAAAATATATCCACAGCAACATCCAGAAAGCAGTCATGCTTAAAACAAGTTCCAATTGTCAGGAAATTCCTGAATCTGTAAAAGACGGCATGACTTGGCAAAGCCCGTCATGTCCGTCAGAAAACCCGCCACGAGCGAGAGAGATGAAATAATAAAATAATAATAATAATAATAATAATAATAATAATATTTTTACCCAGAATAGTTGTTTTGAATGGATATTGTATGTAATCTGCTTTTATGATTTATGGTTTAAAATTTTGTATATCAGTTTTTAACGTTCAGCATTTTTAATCGTTATAAAACGCCCAGAGAGCTTCGGCTAGGGGGCTGTATATAAATGACAATAATAATAATAATAATAATAATAATAATAATAATAATAATACCCCTTCCCTTCCTTCACAAGGGTAAAGCTTATTTATGAGAAGTGCCAGAGGAGCTAGCATTTGCAACCCACTTAAAGGATCAAGCCAGGCATGAGTTTAGATGGGACATGATTTTTCAGGAGAGTGCCATTTAGGATAGTTTTATGCACTTAGAACACCCATCTTCTTCTACCCATACAACTCCCCAAACCTGATAATCGATTGCTGAAGGACCTCCTCTTCTGGCTGTTCACTTCGTTCATTTTCTATTCTGTATCCTGTATTCGGGATTTGCGTCCTGGACTGGCTTCAAAGGAAGTTGTGGTACTAAACAGATCATAACCATTTTCTCTTAAGAATATTTAACAGGGAGTTTAATTCCACAATGGATCTGGTGCTAGTTATTACAGAATTGATGCAACGGAAGCACATTTACACCACAATCCCATGCATCCTATGTATTCAATGGGGCTTACTCCCAGGAAAGTGTGCTTAGGATGGCATGGACTATCTAGAGACATGGTTATGGAGAGAGTATAGAAAGAAAGGAGTGCACTGGCAAATGGTAGCAATGTGCCTTCATTTATATGCAGGTGCAGTGAGTTCAAGATGCATCTGTCGCTGTATGCTGATATTTAGCTTCCAGAGAACATAGCATACGTGCTGTGTACACTAACAAAATCTGCAAATCTTCCTCCACCTGGCAAAACTGGGGAAGTGATTCACCAGGCACAAAAAGAAATGGAATTATCTCCAGCAAATAAGGACATTTGGCGCATATCACAGCTAGTGCTGACTTTTGAAAGCCCTATGCCTTATTTATTTGTTTACTAGCGCAAATTCCATGTCACCACGAGGGCTCGTAGTCCGAAAATGATGAGCTCATTTCCTTGTGGCTGGAACAACTTTACATTTTTAAAATAAATGAACTGCAAATAAACAGGCAAAGATGGAAACAAAAAAATGTTCTTTTTTAAAAGATTGTTTACCATTTCTTGAAGTTTGAGCACAACACGTGAGGTAAGATTTCTCTCTCTCTTCTCCCTCTGGTGTCCTTGCAGCTGTTTTCTCCTAAGCTTCTCCTCCTCCTCCTCTATCACCAACTGACTTTTCTTCAGCCCCTTTCCCATCATCCAGTGCCTGTCCTTTCATTGGCCCAGCACTCTATGACCTCACAGAAGTAAGAATTATTGCATGTGCATGCACACACAGACTGTCACAACTTACATTGCATCCGTTGTGTGGGGCATATGCATTAATCTCCCTTTTGCTCCATCTCGCTCCTTTTTTCCTGTCCCAGATGTTTTGGCCTACAAGTTGCTAACTGCTGCTTTGTTAAGCTGTTGAAGACTTTTGCTCTATTCTGTGGGTTGTGAATTTTAAACATTGTTCTGCCTTCCATTGCTATATTTTATTTATTTATTTATTTATTTATTTATTTATTTCCTGCCTTTTTCCCAGGGCTGGGATTCAAGGCGGTTTACAAGATTAAAACATGTACAATTAAAACATATAAATATAAATTTACAAAAGTTAAAATAGAATTAAACCTACAATAAAATTAAAAACATTAAAAAAACAAAACAGTAACAGATTTTAAAAACAACAACAACCCCATACATTAACACAGGTCCACAGTATTTTCAAAAGCCTGCCAGAATAAAAACGTTTTTGCCTGCCTCCGGAAGTGTAGCACAGAGGGAACCAGTCTGGCTTCCTTAGGAAGGGAGTTCCAGAGCCTTGGAGCAGCCACAGAGAAGGACCTCTCCCACGTACCCATCAGGCGTGCCTGGGATGTTGGCGGGACTGAGAAAAGGGCCTCCCCAGAAGATCTCAGGGCACGGGCAGGCTCATATGGGAGAATACAGTCTTTCAGATAACCTGGACCCGAGCCATAGAGGGCTGTATAGGTGATAACCAGCACTCTGAATTGTGCCTGGAAACAGACTGGAAGCCAGTGGAGCTGTTTTAACAGAGGAGTTGTATTTATTGCTTAATGTATCCTCATTTTTACTCTGCGATTTGGATTTATATCCTGAGATGTACAGAAGAGCTTGTTTTCAGACAAATCAAGAGGGATTATCAGCGAATGACTGAATGGACACAAACTGCCGTTGTGATGGACAATGCAAAGGGGAATATCTTCCACAGGGCTGCATGTGTGAAGAACCCTTCAGTATAACAGACTTTATCAGAGGGCCACATAACATTGTTTCAAAGGTCCCCTCTACAAGGATGCGCTTTTGCGCCCGGTTGAGCGATTATGCGCACTATCGCTGAAGCACATTTACGCCTAATCCCTCTGCGCGAGAGGTGGCGAGGCACATTAAGGGATGACCAAAATGCGCTTTACAAGTAGTTAATGCACATAAGCGCTTGTTCACATAGGCAAAAATGCGCTTTAACGGCTGGAGCAAATAAAACTCGCGATTTAACGCGCATTCGATAATGCGCATAATCGGAGAGATAACGCGCCTCTACACCCCATTTGCGCTCCGCTGGTGTGGAGGTAAATTTTTTAAAGTGCCTTGAAAGAGCTTTAAACCTCTCTTGTAGAGGCACCCAAACTCAATTTCCTAATCTTCAATCAAAGCTGGGAATAATCTAAAAACCAACTAACCACAAACTATAACCTATAATGAATAAGATACAAAAATGTCTCTTTATCGTTTTTAATGTTTTTTATGCACTTGTTTTGTCTAGAGGGAAACACTAAATCATAAAAAAAAAAGCTGATGATAATTGGCTAATGCTGAATGGATTCTGAGGGACAGGTTTTCAACAGCTTGGCTTCCAAAATCAAGACCAGCTTTTTAAAAACAACAACCCCATACTTACCAAAAACAACCCTAGCACCCTCCAAATCCAATTTTAGCATGAAAACAATAAGCAGATTTTCCCAAGCCGATGATTAATGTAGAAAATGCTTGTTCCTGTTATGTTTTGTATGGTCTGATTTCCCTCCCAGAGAATGGTACTCAAAAAGAAAGGGGAGATAAAGTACAGATGTCACACTCGTATTTAATATACAGGTTGGTCATTTCAGACATGGGTATTCTGCCTACACACACTTTGATGTAAGAGGGTTTCTTTTTTCTAAATGTGCGTTGCCGAGACAGACAGCTTAGTGTCACATATATGTGTGTGCGTGTGTGCTTATATCCACAGGAGTAGTTTTCAAGTTTGCAGAACAGGTTCCAGATCCTTCCAGGTATTCTAAGCTTTACCTGAGTCAGCTTGGCTGAATAGATGGGATACTTTTTCAGACTCCATATTGTGCTTACCTGCCAGCTCAACTCCACCAGCTGCTTCAGAAAAAAACAAAATAGAGCTATTGCTCACAAAGAGGACCAATTCACCTGGGGATGGTGCTCATAGCTTTAAGTCAGGTGGGGAACCGGTGGCCCTCTAATGAGCTCCATCACACCAGAGATTTGGTGCAATCTTGCCATGCCTGGTGTGTGGATTTGCAGGATGGTACTCACATGACACTTTGCCTGTCCTGCTGACACCCCGCCTCTTCCCCCAGCCTTTCCTAGAACTCTAAAAGTCTGGATTGTTTCCCCTAAGTGCATTTAACGCACCCTACACCTTAGTGTAGTTTTAAAGGAACTGGGGGCTTGAGTGGATTGCATCAGGTCCTGGCAGGGAAAAGCGATCTCTTCCAGCAGCAGGCGCCAAGCCTCAATATAAAACTCAAACCTTGCATCCCAGGCTCCAAAGCGCTTTTTAAAATCATACAAGGCCTAAATCTCTACAGAGACAGGATTGTGCTCCCTCAATGCCCTCAAAGAGCCAGACTAAAGGACCATTCCATTTTTGCCTGGGAGAAAGGCGGTCTGGTTGAAGTACTTATTTGCCAGGACCTGACTGGAGGGAGAAAGAGAAGGGGAGGAGTGGAGTGGAAGAGCAAACGAGCGAAGGAGTGAAAGAGCAGCTATTCAGGTGAAAGGGATCATAAGCTTGACGTGCTTCTGCCTCAGAGGTAAAAAAACGCAGAAGCAAACCTGGGGGGGAGGATTAAGTGTGATGGAGGTCTAAATATCGTTAGGCCACAGCACCTAACATCCTTGATAATTGGCCATGTTGGCTGGAGCAGATATGAGTTGGGAGTCCAGCAACGGCTGGAGCACTATGTAGTTCAAATGCTCCAGGGTACTGAGGTAGGCTACAGCCAGCATCCCTCTGGCATGGACCTTCCACCTGTTCCCTTGCCCATCCTCCTCCTCCTGTTTGCCACCAGCAGGACTGTGCATGAAGGGGAAGGAGGGGCTTATGAAGGAATGGGGCAGGAGGCACACAATAGCTACTTCCATTGGAGGTTGGGGCCTCCGATGTCAGTGGGGCGATAAATCCGCTTCGGGTTGCATTCAGAACTCTAAAGGAGCTACCCAAGGTGCACCTTGGGTAGCTCCTTTAGAGTTCTGATTGAAATCTGGAGCGGATTCACCGCCCCATTGACATTGGAGCCACCAGCCTGCACTGGCCACACCTTCTCCCAGCATCCTACCACAGAACCAGAGCCAGACAGCACAAAACTAGCACTCAAAAAAGTATCCTGTTTATTGTGTCCCCGAGGGCCCTGGAAAGACAGACATTACTTGGTAGCTCAAGTAAGAGGTTTCCGAGGGAGGACAGGCGAGCAACGATGAATAATTTACATGTGCAAAGTGCTTTTCAAACCCTTAACTTGTTTTGTCATCAATGAGCCACCATGTGGGGAAGGGCATTTATTGAGGGTGAACAAAAGGCTGAGCAATCCGTCCACAGCCACCCATTAAGCGCCTGACTAAAAGGGGATTTGAACTGTCTGTCTTAGGTCAATGTCTAGAACACCATCCAGTAGCTTACATTCAGCCCAGTGTTAGGATCTAGCTCCGGGTTTCAGGGCACTTGATTTTAAAAGAATTTCTGCCCCTGAATCTGGATCTCAGTAATTAACCTTTCTATTAGAGGTGCTCAGTCCGAATGATTCCCTTCGCAATTAATACTTCTGGGCAGTTTTGCGAAAACCAGGCAATGGATCATGGCTGGCTGGCTGGGATTTACCTATGAGGGGACTTGACTTCTTCAGCACTCAAAAGCAGCCATCAATCTACTTCTTCCTGTAAATCCCTCAAAGAGCCACTTTGCCAAACATCCTGTGTAGACTCATCAGGCGCTGAAAGCCCAATCTATTGGGAGCAGCAGGCCTAATGCATAAAATGTCAGTCAGGGGTTTACTGTGGGTTACTCCATGATGGAAACGTTTTCCTTGACTATTATCCAAAGGATAATAAATAAATAAATAAATAAATAAATAAATAAATAAATAAATGGGAAATGCTCTTGCCACAAACATAGATGAGGGATGAGTGGGAACATTCCACCAAGCCCTGATAAAAGGCCGCTTCACTGTTACCTCTTTTCCCTTCTCATCCGTTTTTCCTGGAGTGCGCCATGTCTTTTCAGATCGTAAGCCTGTGAACTAGCAACATCTTGCTTCACTAACTGCATGTAAGCCGCTCCGGGGAGCTTTTTTTTTGGCCTAGGTGAGGAGTGTGTTAAAAAATTACAAATAGAATAAATAGAGTGAAGAGAGTTTTTGAGCGTCATCACACAGGGGGAAATCATGTTTGCTTACCGTCGCATCTCCGCCTGCACGTTTGTCCCCCATTACTTCCTCTTTTGAAAGAGGAAGTAAACAACGTGGGCCGTTTTGATCGCGCTGCTTCTCCTGCACACAGATGGAGATAGCGGCGAGTTCTGTCTCAAAAAGACAAGTCGGACTTACTGGGGGTTTTTTTGTGGCGCAAAGAAGGCTAAAGGGGGGGGGGAGGCAGGCAACGTCGTGAGAGGGACCTGCGAAAATCCGCGACTGCCCAGTAACGAGCGTGCAATAAAACGCCCATCTGATGGAGCTCTTTGACTTCCCCGCCACTTTTGGCATACCGAATCCCACACAAGTAGGGTTACTGAGCTAATTATTTTGGGGACAGTTGCTAAAATATTTCAATATGTATTTAAATACATATTGAAATGAAAATGGTTGTGCGGATTTTTTTTTAATTGCAGAGTAATGTGATGACAGGTTGAAATGGACTTATGATTGAACACCTGGGAAAGTGACATGGAGGGAGAAAAGACATATTCACCCATGCTGGCTGAGGGGAGCAGGAGAAAAATGGCAGGTGGGGAAAGGGTCAAGTACATGCCTTGTCTATCAGCTCTTTCCTGCAAACCTCACCACCCACTTTGCAGCGGTGATGCAACCTGGGTTCCTAGCCCTGTGTCCTGCTTCGGCTATAGCAAGCTGTAAAACAACTACCATTTAAAACACGCTTACTATTTGCTGCAAAATATAAAACTAATGGGGACATAAAGACCCTATTCAGACCACACGCTAAGCCACAGCGGGGTTAAGCATTTTGAGCTAAACATTATGGCTTTGTACGTCATGTAAAAAGTTCCCAACCATGTCCGGCTTTGGCTGTAGCAAGGTGTAAATGCAGTGGAGTCAGCAAACAGTCATGCCTACAGGGGTTTAGCTGATGGGGCTCAGGTTACAACAGAGGTGGTCTCAGTCCAGGCAGAAGTTAGAACATAGGCAATTCAGTCGGACAAGAGGAACCGGCAGCGGCAGGAATGGGCAAGCTAACAAGCCAGTGGTCAAACACGGTACATCAGTCAGGTACGTTACACCTGAAGCAGAGTTATTAGGCAGTCCAAAAGGTCAGGAAACAGGACATCAATCACAGGCACAGTTCAGGGGCTGTCTATATGCAGGGAAAGCCCTGTGGTGGCTGCGAATCTGCGCTGCGTAAGTTATATGACAGCTGCAGATTAGCAGCCACCGCAGGGCTTTCTTGCAGAGCTGTACACTGAAAGCGTCAGGGACATACCTTGACTTTTTCAGTGGGAATGAGGTCAGTACAGTTCTTCTGCTATCTGACCTCACTCCAGGACCAATCCAGGGGGCATTCCTGGTGGAAGGTGACCAGTGATTGGTCACCTTCCAGCAGGAAGAGTGGAGGGCTCTGGTACCTGGGTGACTACCAGAAACCTTGAGCTCCCTACTTGACCAACACCGCCATGGGTAAGAAAAACCATGGGATTTGGGGGGAAAGCAGTGCCAACTCAGCACCATGAAGACAGGGCTAAGATGAAAGGCATGATGGACCAAGTTGTTCCAATTCTGGCTGTATTTTCTGTGAAGGCTTTTAAGCCCAAAGCCTGCTGGACCCCACCCAGAGCTCAACTGCCATAATCAAGCCTCCCTCTCCAGAGCCTTACTCCTGAGGAGTCACTTTCTCTTGAGGAGACCTTTTCTGGAGACAAGCACTCCTTCGCATAGGAGCTTTACTTGCCTGCCATTTGAGGTGATGATTCTCTGGCGGTCAGGGGGTTGTTTAGCCTCTGCCTTAGAGGCAGAGTTCCTTTCCCTTATCATAGAATCATAGAGTTGGAAGGGGCCTATAAGACCATCAAGTCCGACCCCCTGCTCGTTGCAGGAATCCACCTTAAAGCATACCTGACAGATGGCTGTCCAGCTGCATCTTAAATGCTTGTAGTGTGGGAGAGCCCACCACCTCCCTAGGTCATTGGTTCCATTGTAGTACTGCTCTAACAGTCAGGAAGTTTTTCCTGATGTCCAGCCGGAATCTGGCTTTCTAGAATTTGAGCCCATGATTCCGTGTCCTGCACTCTGGGAGGATCAAGAAGAGATCCTGGCCCTCCTCTGTGTGACAACCTTTCAAGTCCTTGAAGAGTGCTGTCATGTCTCCCCTCAATCTTCTCTTCTCCAGGCTAAACATGCCCAGTCCTTTCAATCTCTCCTCATAATAGAGATGGCCCTGCAACCACCTCCTTTGAGGACTCAGGCCCTTGTGGGTCTGGTGGCAGTCCATGTCCTGTGGTGCCCTGGGTTTCTGGGGCCTCCAACTCTTCCTCCAAGGAGGACTCCTCCAGTGGGGGCATGATACCCTATGCCAGCCACCAAATGCCAGGATCAAACTTCTCTCACCATACTGTCTGGGGATGGTGGGAGTTCTAATCCAACCCATCTGGAGGGCACCTGGTTGGGGAAGGCTGATGTAGATCCTAAAAAATAAGAATCCTTCTGGGTAAGACCACAGTTTCATCTAGTATAGCATCCTGTTTCCCACAGTAGCCAATGACATGTCCCCAAGCAACGCACAAGCACAGCGTAAATGCAATCACCCTGTTCTGCCAGCAACCGGTAATTCAGAGAGAGATTACCTACAAACATGGATCGTTATTAGTCCCATGAATGCTGAAGAACGCATTCCGATCTACTTGCCATTTCCTGGTTCAACTTGATGAAGAAGCTCAGGGCTGAACCCAACCCTCACGCGAGAGGACATGCGCTTGTACAATAGGACTTCTGCTCACACAATGGGACCTCCCCATCCTCTTCTCCCCACCAGCACATGCCTCAAATCTGCTCCAGAGGGTTTGTCAACCCATCAGAGCAGACTGGGGTCGGGAGCACAGTGGACTGAAGAGGGGGGAGAAATATATTCCGCCAGTGGTCCCTCCCCAGGTGGAATGCCACAACTGGATACAACCCAGAAATTGAACCAGCTATCCTCAAGATTTGTTCTACAAGTTCAGAAGAACGTTTGCAGGAGTGTAAACAGAGACCAAGAACCTGAAAAATAAAAAACTAATGGGGATATAAAGATGCTGTTCAGACAACACGCCAAGCCACAGTGTTGAGCTAAGAATGATGGCTTCAGTGTATCGTGTGAGCCATTCCTAAACATGGCGGCTACATAACCACGGTTTTAAACACACTCATTAACCATTTGCTGCAAAAGGGTTAGCAGCCTAACCATGGCTTAATATGGCCAGACAAGCCACTGTTCTTCCGCCATTCACCAACCCAATCCCACAAATATTTTGGACTACAACTCCCATCATCCTTTGATCATGTTGGCTGGGGCTGATGGGAGATGTAATACAAAACATCTGGAAGGTGCCAGGTTGGGAAGAGCTGATTTAAACTAACCATAATGCAATCATAGAATCATAGTAGAGTTGGAAAGGGCCTATAAGGCCAGCGAGTCCAACCCCCTGCTCAATGAAGGAATCTACCTCAAAGCATCCCTAACAGATGGTTGTCCAGCTGCCTCTTGAATGCCTCTAGTGTGGGGGAGCCCATGACCTCTCTAGGGAATTGGTTCCATTGTCGTACTGCTCTAACAATCAGGAAGTTTTTCCTGATGTCCAGCCGGAATCTGGCTTCCTGTAACTTGAGCACATTTTTCCGTGTCCTGCACTCTGGGTTGATCGAGAAGAGATCCTGGCCCTCCTCTGTGTGGCAACCTTTCAAGTCCTTGAAGAGTGCTATCATGTCTCCCCTCGGTCTTCTCTTCTCCAGACTAAACATGCCCAGTTCTTTCAGTCTCTCCTCATAGGGCTTTGTTTGATGAATGCCGCCTATTCATAACCAGTGGCCGCTAGTCATATGTAGTGACATGTACTGGATTGAGCTGAGGGTGGGACTGGGGGGGGAGAGCTTTCTGGAAGCTTTGTTACATCATCAAGTCCCGTCTTTCATCCCCTCACATAGTTATTTCATTTGACACCCGCTTCAGAGTTCTGAATCATGTTACTCGCTTGCCCTGTGCACTGTGATGACTTTAAAAACTCCATATGGTAGCATTCCAAACTGCTTACTTTACAAAAGCTCCAATATTATTATTTATCTCAACCTTACGTAGCATGATCTTTCTTTTCCTTTCTTTTTTTTAAAAAAAGGCATAATGTTTTTATGGCTGTAACTCCAATTTACCCAATTCACTTGTTTTTTGCCCTAGTTTGCATTCTGTTTCACACATCCTTTTAAGCGACAGTTCTGCTGCATAATCTCAATTTAAAACTTCTCTACGTTGATTTCTGCGAGCAGTTTATCAGACCATAAGCCTAATCTATCATTTGTAATTAATTTTTTCTCTTTGTTTTCCTCCTCTGCTGCCTTCTGCAACTTGTGCCGTTAGATAATAGCTTCCTCTCCAAGGTCATTTCCACCCACCACAAGGGAAACAGAATCAATCCCTAATATTAGGAGTACCCCCTCTTCTTCTCATTATTTTTCTCTGATGCACAACCACTGTTGAATTGCTCCGCTTTTCTTTCCCAGGTGCTCCAGGTTTCCCTAATGCTGGCAGTTGCTTTTTTGGGGCGAACTGATTTTCCAGCAAAATACTCTGCTACAGGGCTCCATCACACCTATTTTTTCCCTTGGGTTGCCTCCGTGTTTTTTACCTCCGTTTCATAAGCGCTGCAAGGGCTCCATCACACACAGTCCCTTTCACGTGAGTTTTCGCTTGTTTGCTTTTCCACTCCACCCCGCCCTTTCTCCTTCCTCCTCCAGTTCATTGGCTGTGGTACTCTAATGGGCGTAGGCTCTTCCCCCCCCCCCTTCTGGCTTTGTTGTCTAGCAATTTACTGATTAAAAGTTTCATCTGGGCTCCCTTTCTGCGGGCAATGGGGGGAGGGGGTTGTAGTAGTAAAAAGTCCATTCAAGTCTGTATGACGACATGCTGGAGAACAGCCCCGCCCTCCCCTTTCGTTAGCAATATTCCATTAGCACACGCCCCCAACAAAGGAAACAGTGAGAGGGGGAAATAATCCAGACTTTCTCCGCACCAAAATGAAACGTAACAAGGGGTGGGGGGAAGAGGCGAGATGAGCGTAGGATAAAGATGACGTCATGTGAGTCCCACGCTGCAAAACCACATACCAGACATAGTGAGTGTGCGATACATCTCTGGTGTGATGGAGCTCAGAAACATGGTGTAGCATCATTCCATGAGAGTTTGTGTGGGGGAGAAACGCTTCTGCCCACTTATTTTCCCAAGATGTCCTGTTGAAACGACACTATATCCTGATATAGCCCTGTTCTAGGGGCATTCTGAGTTGGAAAATGTTTAAAGTGTTGTAGAACAATCAATATGTTCAAAAAAAAGAGAGAGAGAGAGAAATTGCCCCCCATGCTGCTGGCAATGGTCCGACTCCTGAAAAATTTAGCTCCCCCGCCACCCCACATAAATAGAGAACCATTCCATATTTTCCACACTTGCAGATAGGATTGGCAAATGGGGTAGCTGGACTTCAGCTACCTTGCGAGGAGTGCTGGAGAGGAGTGTTGTAAAGGAGGAATGTTGAACCCTAGGCCTGTGAGCTAAATCCAGCCCATCTAGTATTCCAATCCAGCTCTCTATGGTTGTCCAGATGACCAGCGATAATTTGGTGGTTTACCGACTTTTGTGCTGAGGTTTTTTCTGTTCTAAAAGCTTGAATGCCTCTCCCAAGTCTTAGGTACCAGCAGTAGGAGCTTTAAACTAAAATATGCTGGCATTTTACACCACCCCTTTCTCCTTTAGCCCTGCCCACCAATGGGATGTGCCCCCCCTAAGCTCCTCCAAAATGGAATTCTCTAAAATGAAATCCAGGGGTAGCTTTACTCCTGCTATAAAGCTTCCCTGGAATTTCCTACTGGTTGGGGAAGTGGGGAACATGAATCCAAGCAAATGGGACAATATGACACATAGGCCTGAGGTTGGACAGATTTTAGCAGACTTCCTGGCTCCCTTCTAGCCTTCTTTATACACCATTTATTTTTAACCCCTGGTAACACATATAAGTTTTGGTTTTGCTTTGGTCTTCTGCACTGGATTCTCCTCGCTCTGGCAAGGCACCTCTCCGGGTGCCTACTTTGAGGGAAGCTCGGAGGATGGCAACAAGGGAGAGAGCCTTCTCTGTGGTGGCCCCCCAATTATGGAATGATCTCCCCGATGGGGCCCGCTTGGCGCCAACACTGTTTTTTTTTTTTATCCAGGTCAAAAATTTTCTCCCAGGCATTTTAACAGCTCAAGTTGAGGTTTTGAACTGAAATTTTGGCCTGGCTTAAATTTTAAAATGTCTTAAATATTAGCTGTTTTTATGTTTTATGTTTTTAATTTTGTATATTGATTTTTTATTTTTGTAAACTGCCCAGAGAGCTTTGGCTATGGGGTGGTATATAAATGTAAATCATCATCATCATCATCATAGTTTAAAAACAAAACCCTTCCTGAAAACACAACTTTTGTCTCCTTTGAGATGGACCACTCAAGTGCCAGTCTCATAAAGACGACAGGTTGAGCTATAACGATACAAAAATGTCAGCAATGAAAGTTAGCTTCACATTTCTTTAAAAGGCGCCCAAAACATGGTTTCGCTTGGCATAATCTGAAGAAGAGATCACACAGAGGGAATCGGCTCAGATTTGCATCCATCAGTTGTCAATTCCCCCTTCCGCATCCATGGAAACGTGGCTGGAAATTAATCGAGAGTTCAAATGGATGTCATGCACATCTGCTTGCAAAGTGGGTCCTGTTTTAAGGAGCTTTCTTTTATTCCGTACCTCAAATGTTCAATGGAGCAAAGCATCTTAGATTCAGTGCTCACATGCAAGTGGGACTCTCTGATTACTTCAGTGATGTGGACAGCTCTGCTTAGCCATGCCTTTGTGTGAGAAGAACTCACCCCCTCTTTAAAGTGAACAGAGAAGTCTCTACAGAGAGGAGGATCTGCAAGGAATCATCAGTCTGGGCTCTCCAGAAACTACAGGTTGCTCTCTAGAACATGTGTTTTTGGGTGCACCGTACAAAGCTATCGGCTGCTCTGCTGCAAGTGATACGCCGGAATAATGGACGGATCTGGGAAGCAAGGCAAGGAAGCCGGTATTCTACATTGGTACACTTCAAATGGCAATCTCTACTGTGAGGCACAAATCAAAACAGCACAGCATTCTGTGGCACCTTAAAGACTAACGGGATTATCATAGCGTAAGCTTTTCGGGACTGTAATGGGCTCTAGTCCACCACGCAAGCTGCTGTCACAATAAATCAATTAGTCCTTTCGGCGCCACAAGACTCTTTGCCGGTTTTGCTGCAGTATCTATTTATTTATTTATTTGTAACATTTATATAACCGCTGAATATAACAGAATCTCTCAGCAGTTGACAACATTAAGATACAGTATTAAAAACACAGTATTAAGGCATAGCATTAAAACACAGCGTAAAAACCCTTTCAACTACAATAAAGGAACAGTAAAATGGAGTGGCAAAATTGGTTTACCTAGGGCCCAGGGAATGCCTGGGTGAACAAGTATGTCTTCAGGAGATTTTAAGAGATGCCACATTTTCTGCCTCCCGAACCTCTTGAGGGAGGGTTTTCCAAATGGTGAGTGCAACTACAGAGAAGGCCTGCCGTTTCATGGCGACATTCCGTTCGTTTCGGAATAGCCAGCAAGACTAGGCTGACCATATGAAAAGGAGGACAGGGCTCATGTAACTTTAACAGTTATAGAGAAAAGGGAATTTCAGCCAGTGTCATTTATTTTTTATTATTATTATTATTAATATTAATATTAATATTAATATTATTTATTACACTTATATACCACCCCATAGCCAAAGCTCTCTGCGCGGTTTACAAAAATTAAAAGATTGAGCATTAAAAAGACAATATACAAAATTTAAAACCATAAAACAGCTGTCATTAAAACACTTTAAAACATTTTAACTGTTAAGCCTGGCCACAGTGTCAATCAAACCCTCAACTTGAGCTATTAAGATGCCTGGGAGAAAAGTTTTGATCTGGCGCCGAAAAGATAACAGTGTTGGTGCCAGGCGGGCCTCATCGGGGAGATCATTCCATAATTGAGGGGCCACCACAGAGAAGGCCCTCTCCCTTGTTGCCGTCCTCCGAGCTTCCCTCGGAGTAGGCACCCGGAGGAGGACCTTTGATGTTGAGCGTAGTGGACGGGTAGGTTCATGTCGGGAAAGACGTTCCATCAGGTATTGTGGTCCCAAACCGTGTAAGACTTTATAGGTTAAAACCAGCACCTTGAATCGGGCTCGGAAACCTACAGGCAGCCAATGCAAGCGGGCCAGAATCAGTCTTATATGTTCGAACCTTCTGGTCCCTGTTACCAATGTGGCCGCTGCATTCTGCACAAGCTGCAGCTTCCGAACCGTCTTCAAAGGCAGCCCCACATAGAGCGCATTGCAGTAATCTAACTTGGAGGTTACCAGAGCATAGACAACTGAAGCCAGGTTATCCCTGTCCAGATAGGGGCGTAGCTGGGCCACCAGCCAAAGTTGGTAGAAGGCACTCCCCGTGCCACCGAGGCTACCTGAGCCTCAAGTGACAGAGACGGTTCTAGGAGAACCCCCAAGCTACGAACCTGTTCCTTCAGGGGGAGTGCAACCCCATCCAGAACAGGTTGAACACCCTCCATCCAGTCAGAGGACACTACCCCCCCCCAACAGCATCTCAGTCTTGTCCGGATTAAGTTTCAGTTTATTAGCTCTCATCCAGTCCATTGTCGCAGCCAAGCACTGGTTCAACACATCCACAGCCTCACCTGATGAAGATGAAAAGGAGAAGTAGAGTTCCGTGTCATCAGCATACTTTGTATGCAATTAATTCCTGGTGAAATTCCCTCTTCATCACAACACTTAAAGTTGCAGGCATTATACTAGAGTGACCATATACAAAAGAAGGCAGGGCCCCTGCAACTTTAATTGTTGTGATGAAGAGGGAATTTCACCAGGAACTAATTGCATACAAATGACACTGGCTGAAATTCCCTTTTCTCTACAACTGTTAAAGTTACATGAGCCCTGTCCTCCTTTTCATATGGTCAGCCTAAGCAAGACCTCCTCTGCTGATCTTAAAAGTCGCCTGGGAGTGTATTAGGGAAGGTTGAACTGAAGCTGGCCAGTGAGACAGGCCCCTAGTGATGCAAAGAAGCAGAGTCTAGGATGCATGTAATAGAGTGACCATATGGAAAGGAGGACAGGGCTCCTGTATCTTTAACAGTTGTATAAAAAGGGGAATTTCAGCAGGTGCCCTTTGTATGTATGCAGCACCTGGTGAAACTCCCTCTTCATCACAACAGTTAAAGCTGCAGGAGCTATATTAGAGTGACCAGATACAAAAGAGGGCAGGGCTCCTGTATCTTTGACAGTTGTCTTGAAAAGGGAATTTCAGCAGGTGCCATTTGTATGCATGCAGCAGCTGGTGAAATTCTCTCTTCATCACAACAGTTAAAGCTGCAGGAGCCCTGCCCTCTTTTGTATCTGGTCATTCTGGCATAACTAGATGGCAGGGCTCCTGCAGCTTTAACTGCTGTGATGAAGAGAGATTTTCATCAGGTGCTGCATCATGCATACAAAGGACACCTGCTGAAATTCCCTTTTCTTTAGAACTGTTAAAGATACAGGAGCCCAGTCCTTCTTTCCATATGGTCACCCTATTACCATCCTACTGTACACATTCGCCGACTGTATGAAAAACAGGGCTGGCATCCCCATCCCAGCATCCCTCTCCCAGCAGGGGCCCAATGGCTAAAGGCCTCCGGACTTGCTCCTCCTTTTTACCACTGTGACCCTCTTGTTCTCCTGCCTCTTGCCCTGCCCAGTCAACAGGAGATGCCCGCTGGCTCACTGCCTTTCAAGTGGAAATGATGAGAAAGAGGAGGAGGAGCAATTTATAGGGTTGTTTCGAGTGCCCAACTGGGTCCAGGAGTCTGGCAGACCCCGACCCCTGGCATCCGCCACCCTGGACCCACCCTGCTTGAATACCTGCGAGGCCTGTAGGGTGTGCAGCATCCACCTGCCGAGCTTGCGCACTTACCCCCCTGCATCAAGGGTGGCCACCATTGACACAACAGGGGGAATTGCGCCATTTCAGAGCCCCGTACACATTGCAACTTCCCCCCAATGCATCAATGGCGGTCATAAAGGCCCCATTTACACGAGGGTAAAGGTGCAAACCGAGCATTTGTGCCTTTACCCTTGCGTATATGGGGTCTTTATGGCCACCACTGATGCAGGGGGTAAGTGCACAATTTCAGTGCGAAGGGGCAGGCAGTGGCTGAGCGCTCACCGGGGCGAGCTGGGCCTCAGAAGAGGCCCACGCAGCCTGGCAAACAGGGGACGGCACATGCATGGGAGTTCGCCCGCTCCTAACGGCAGCCGGTGACCATGGTGATGTGAAGGTAGACTTAGGTTGCCTCTACAAGAGGCATTTAAAGTTCTTTCAAGGCGCATTAAAAAATTTACCTCTACAAAAACGGAGCGCAAATCGGGCGTAGAGGCGCGTTTTCTCTCCGATTATGCGCATTATCCAATGCGCTTTAAATAGCGAGTTTTATTTTGCTCTGGCCGTTAAAGCGCATTTTGACTATGTGAACAAGAGATTCTCCGCATGTCAACAGTTTAAATCGCATTTCGGTCATCCAGTAATGCGCTTCGCCACCTCTCGTACAGAGGTATTAGGCGTAAATGCGCTTCTGCGAATATGCGCATAATCGCCTAACCAGGCGTAAAGGCGAATTCTTGTAGATGAGGCCTTACTGAGGGGGGGGAAGCTCTAAAAACCCACAGACTCCTCTCCACTGCAAACGAGTTAAAATGTCGATTGAGATGGGTGGGTCAACGCAAGGCAGACACAAAAAAAGCAGCATTTGCTGGCAGATTGCAAAGTAAATAATACTGAGCCTGTTTGGCCGGGCATGCTGTTAATTACAAAAAGGGGGTGTCTGGGCTACTTTCGAGCCATCTAAAGTAATTGGCTACTAGGATTACTGCATTAGTATTGATTTTTTTCCTGCCCCCAATGCACTCTGTTGCAGCCTTTATAAATTTCCCCCCGTCACTCCTCAAAACAATCCAATTAGGGACCAGTGAGCTGAGGTTCTGAGCAAGGTCTAAAAGGAGGCGCCTCCCTGGGTTTCTGCATTGCCTTTGAGCTGACCTTTTCTTCACGCCATCTCAAACGCCAAGACGGCCAAAACAAAACAAAGACGCTGAGACAATGTTAGGCTGCATCGACAGAAGCGTCGTGTCCGGATGACAAGAAGTCACAGTTCCACCCTATTCTGTCCTGGCCGGGCGTCATCTAGGTGCTACACAAACCACGTGTCCAGAGAAGGGTGACCAGAATGGTGATGGGGTCTGTAAACCAAGACCTAAGAAAGAATGGTTGAAAGAGCTGGGCCTGGAGAAGATTAAGGGGAGACGTGATCGCTGCCTTCAAACATCTGAAGGGCTCTCACCTAGAAGATAACAAAATTTGTTCTCTGTTGCTCCAGGGGGCAGGACTAGAACTCAGGGGTAGAAGGTGCAAAAGGAACAGATTTGGGCTAAACATTAGGAGAAGCTTTCTAATGGTTAGAGCTGTTCAGCAGCAGAACAGACTGCCTTGTGCGGTTGTGGGCTCTCCTTCAGTGGGGTATCGAAGAGAGGCTAAGTAGTCATCTGTCAGGGATGATGTAGTTAAAAAATTCCTGCACTGAGCAAAGAGGTTGGACTGGGGGCTTCCAAAGACCCTCCAACTCTAAAATGCAATGACTACTATGACTAGATTGGATGGATCATAAATAAATGACACCGGATGCATGGTGGTATATTTTAAGCCATCCAAGTGAGCTAGGATGGTGAAGTTGGGGGGTGCAGGTTGTAAGGGAAGGAAGAATACAAAACCATAGACCTCTGAACACAGAAGGGGACAAATCTCTAAATTTCAAATCATCGTTTCTTCAAATGGATTTCACTACAAAGTTTATCTGTGGAATTCAACTTCAGTGAATATGAATTTGAGAAAAAGTTTACATGATTCAGAAATGGAAATGGATATGCTCTTTTATTTGGAGCAACGGCTCCCAGGACGGGGAAACGAGACAGCACCATGGCAGCCAAATAGATAGGGCTGAGATGTAAAAACAACGTTTTTTCCCAATGCAAACCCAGTATACGCCATCAAGCAGCACCACACACTAGAGATGAGCAAAACTCCAGAAATAATTTGGCAGATTGATTTTGTAACATTAAAAAAAATCTAGATTCCACCGAACTTCTGGAAATAAGATCCAGAAACCATCCTGGATTCTGTAGTCTTGGTTCTGCGTCTTGGTTCTGCAACTGGTCAATTACCAGAATCTTTGTAGGCAGGACCACCGGTGTACGGCGATGCCCGTGACCATGTGACGCAATGACATCACCATTCCCACAAGTCTCAAGAGACCTGTGCATGCAGTGCAGCCCACAACACAGATGAAGCCTCTGGGTTCAACCAGTTCCCCATGCCCAGTTTGAACAGGTTCCTTGGCCTGCCGGGAGAGATTCATCAACCTAACAATCTCTCTGAAATTAATAAAGCCATAAAGACGGATCTCTTCCGGCAGGCCTACCTAGTTGAATTTTAAGAGTTTTATTGTGATTTTAATAATAATGTATTCATTTTATATGTTTTTAATCAGTTTTTATGTATTTAATATTGTTTGTATTTGATGTTGTTCTCCGCCTCGATCCAGAGGGAGAGGCAGGTTAGAAATAAATAAATAAAAACAAACAAACAAATAAATAAATAACAGACCAGCAAGAACACTACCAGATCCTGGTTAGTTCTAGAATTCAGTAGCATCTCTAAACACACCCATTGAGAAAATAGATGATGTAGCTAGAGTTTGAAGGTATGAAGATGATATGTGTAAAAACCTGGGAGGGGTACAGAATTAGAATTAGGCTACTAAGGCCCAAAGTTAGAGGGGTAAATAGAATACAGCCATCTTCATATGCTTCATAACCCTGTGGCCATGCAAGTTTGAATCTATTTCCAGTTCAGTAGCTAGTATTGTTTCTGTTGTGTCAGCTCAACCAGCAAACCTATTGATCAGCTCACCAGGCTATGAAATTTATTTATTTATCTCTCTCTCTCTCTCCACAGAATATGTTTTGTTTCTTTGCTGTTTCATGGCAGATCATTTTTATCTTAGGCAAAGCTTAAAGTGAACTAAACTCTTATGAATTAACAATCTTGGTCAATTAACTTTCCAGCCACAAAAAAAATGAGAATTATGGAAGCAATTTCTAGTAAGAACTCCCTTTACACTGTAAAGGCTGCCTGCACTCTTTGTACTTACAACAGGACTATTTCCACAATAAATATCACCCACAAACGGCCGCACTATTAAACTTCACGGAAACCTCTTTTCCGCCTGCTATGTCTCATGATCATGAACATCATAATTGAGCACCTAAATTTTTCTAAGCGCTGTTCAGATATTGAAAGATAATACAATTCCTGCCTACAGGCTCACAATCTAATAGACATGATATAAAGGGAAAAGGAAAGAAAGCATCGGAGCAGCAACTCCTTCTCTGGCTGATGGAAGTGGCCAGGTTGGACTCCCTCTCGCCATGAAGTTCTTCTTCAGAAGGCCTTGGCACTATAATAATCTGTATTGCACACATTGAAAAGCCAAGTAGGCATTTGTGCTTTTTGGGGAAAAAAATATTCCAGTAAAGCACCATTGTCCTATGTAAACAATGATACAAACTGAACTTTGCCTTTGTGAACATCAATGCACGCTAGAAACAAGACATGTCCACTTCCCACTCAGAGGTCTGACTCCTTGATACCTGGATGATGGGGAGATGGGGAAGAACACAAGCCATGGTAAATACGGCAACTCCTACTATTCCTGAATTGAGCAGGGGGTTGGACTTGATGACCTTATAGGCCCCTTCCAACTCTACTATTCTATGATTCTAGCTAAAATGGATGGTGATACAGAGTTAGGCAAAGCCCTCCTAGGGTCGCTGGCTAATCCAAGGAAGAATTCCTTTCCACACCCAACTATCGTGATCAGTTATGCCATGGAACTTTGGCCTGGCTTGTATTTACGGCACCCCCATGAGAGTGCTCAGGACACTTTCTCTATGACTTGTAGTTGGGCCGCATTCACCAGCCTTTCTTTTATTTTTTTAAGAACAAGTGACATTATTTGTGAGATTACAATAGCTCATTTTAGGGTCACCATGATCACACTGGGACTTCATGTGTCTTCAGAGGACAGTCCCTCTATTTGAAAGGCTGCCAGAGGATTGACCTCCATTTGAAGGTGTCCTCCATTTGAAGGGCTGCCCTGTTCAATTCTGCTTTAGGGATAAAGAACCATCCAAAGGAAGAGCTAAAGGGCCTTGAAGTTGCCCATGAATAGCACCTGAGCAGGGAGGCACAAGGATCACCTGATCACAGCCTTCCACACTGTGGTGAGAGGCACCATATTTCTATTTAAATTATAATAATTCTTCCTAAATTTGCATGTATAGACAAATCAACATATGCAAATCGGTATCCTTGGCTTTTGGTGGTTCGGCACCCCCATCAAGGTGTTGGTTCTCACAAAGGATACCTCTGTCCAGGTGCTGCCAAACCTGCAACCCTAGTAGAAGCTCCCTCCCTACTCCTGAAGCGCTGTGGGATATAAAGGTGAACTGGCCCCTGGTTTCCCCAACAGGAAATGGAAATGGTGCTCAAGCTCCTTCCCCCTGGTCTTGTCTCCGGCAATATGTATATGACGGCAATCATAGCATTAGTGATCAGCTGGTACAATCCGTTGTTTCGTCTATCCTTGAGCTTCCTGGCTCACCTATATTAGGTGAAGGGTCTGTTGATCACAAGAAGGGAGGATATTGATGGTTCGGGAGAAATGTTGCGGTAGCAACCGGCGATCAGCATCTCTGACAAAATGAATAATTGAGCCAGCCTTCAGCTACATCAGATAGTGAGAGATGCTGCATCACACATCAGCCTGACTGCCAGCACTTTGTCAGCAGGGACAAATTTAAGTTCTCTAGTTTTAGAATGTATTTTAAGAGCAATTGTTCCCTAAAGACTCACAGCCATGCAGGAAAAATGAGCTTCATTCCTTTTAAAAATGGACTGCAGTGTGTTTTGTGTATAAGGATTGTTAACAGGAGAATCGTTCCAAGAAGGGAAAATGCTCATCTTTCAAATGATGCCAATATCTTCCCTTGTAGCTCAAGCTGGAGAGACATCTTTAACTTTGAATTGTCATTGGCAGTTCAATCTCAAAGAGCAGTGAGCGTAATTGAACCGATGCTGGGATTTGGATTTCACACTCCCTATAGAGCAGCCTTCCCCAAGCTGGTGCCCTCCAAAGGTTTTGGACTTCATCTCCCATCATCCCTGAACATTGGCCTTGATGGCGGGGAATTATGGGAGTTTGTGTCCACTTATGGGGGAAGGCTGCTCTATAGGGAGATGCATGAGAGATTTCACATGTGGACCTCATGGATCTCCTCGTGACTCCAACTCCCACGAGCCTCAGCCAGCATGACCAACGATCCGGGGAGATGGGAGTTTGGGATCCCAAACCTTTGGAGGGCACCAGCTTAGAGAAAGCTGCTCTATAATATGGGACTGTTACAACTCAGTCCCAAATGTCTGGGGGCTTGCCGCTCTTGATGGACCACTTTTAGTTTCCAAACCACAATTTTTAACCATAGTTTGAAATGTTTTGTTTTTTAATTACGATTTGGATGCAAAACCATACATTTCACAGCAAATAAAAAATATATATCCCAGTGCTCCAATCAGCACCAGGTGGTTAGAGCTGGGAGCCGTTTTAATTTCCCACAATTCACCCAACATAGCGTTGCCCCAGGGCATTGTGGGAATTTAAAATGGCTTCTTGTTCCCACCCCCACCCAGCACTCATCATTGTACTGCTTGCTGCCACTGAATAACCCTCTCAAACCTGGAGCTAACCCTGGACGTGAGAGCGAGGATCAACATGTCCAAAGGGAGGAGCGAGGGAGAAGAAGGGCAGCGTGACCCGAGGGCCAAACCATGGTAAGTGTGAATGGAGCCAAAACACCAGTGGTATTCAAACTCTGGCTTGGGGAACTGCAGAGATGATCAGAGGTCCCATAGAGAGAAGAACAGTAATGACAGACACGTTTCCCCCACAAAAAAACAACCTGCCCAGACAACTACAGGGTGTATCTACACTACTGAGTGGGTTCTTTGGTGCATTGCTGGGGTGACAGTGAGGCCTAGCAAGTCTCCAACTATACACGTAAGTTGAATGCGAAGCCTAAAACACCCTCTGAATCCTTCCAAGGATGCGTATCACCAAAGAGAAAGACAAAAGGACACACAAATTGGCATAAAATGTACACACATGCTAACTTATAGGTAGAGATGCAAATATATAAATAATTATTATAATTTGAACAGAACTACAGGACAATCAGCTGCCCGGGTGCTAACTGTGAATGGGCAATTGCAAGGCCCCTTTTATCTTTAAACCAGACTTGGACCGGACAGCCTTTCAAACAGAGCAGGCTTTCCCAACCTGGTGCCCTCCATAGCCAGCTGGTGGATTATGGGAGTTGCAGTCCAACACCTCTGGAGGGTGCAAGGTTGGGAAAAGCTGAATTGGAGAATGTCTCTAGACTGTAAAGTAGGCCCCATGGCCACCCTAATTCCTGCCATTATTCTCTGCAATGCCTAGGGTTTTTGGGGTTCTGTCATGACTAGGCCTGTTCCTCTTAGGCTGGAAGAAGGAGTTTCAGGCGATCAATCAGAATCAGATTCTGAAGCAGAAGAGACGGCGCCAGAAATATCCCAGCCTATATGAGGAGTGGGGAAGGTGACTCTCATGGGCTTTTCACCAGCTGGGAATGAACTTTCGCCAGATCTTATCTCTGAAAGTGTAAATCAGGCTCAGGCTCTGGGAAATCAGTATTCTTCAGAGGGGGAGGACACTGAAAGGCTTGCTGATCCTAGAGCACGCCACAGACTAAAACGGGCAGAGCTCAAGGTGAGAGAAGGTCGGCCCGGCTAGCTTCTCGCCAAAGGCTTCTTCAGAACCAGTCTCCCTGAAATTAAAGCGTACTGAGAAAAGGCTTTTCACCCTTCTTGACAGGACAATTGTCTCGCTTAGTTTGCATAATTTTGCTTAGAGGGAAGTTCTTAGAGGTTGGACTCTCCTTCAGGTGGGAAGAGATGTTCATTGACTGAATAAAGCTTTACGGATCACGTGGCAGACCTCTTTATTGTCTCCCAATAAGGTGGGAGGTTTTGGGAAACACAACAGGATCCTCACCAGACAAGACTGATGTGGAAAGGATTCCCTCGGGAGGCTTTGAAAACCATCCCTGACAAATATGGGGTTCCTCTTCATTGCTATAGCTATTTGGGTGTTGTAAAAAGCAAACCAGATGGGGCCAGAATGCGGCAGGGCTCACAACAGATGGCACTCAAATATTAAGCTAACAGTTTCTCCTGCTCCACGCTCACTTACAAGCTTTACTGACGATTAGGAAGCCAACTCAGAAACATGCAGATGAACAAGTCTGCCTTTCATGTCACTCAAATATTCTAGCCAAACACCCCACCCCTCCCTCCGACCCAAAGTCCACCCATGATTTTCGATTTCTCAGAAGAAGAAAAAAATGCCGTTATTGTTCCGCCGTGATTGCAGCTAACAAAGCCACTCCAGATAAATTAAACTCCCAGGCGAGCTCTGGAGGAGAAAGGAGGAGGCCAAAAAAAAGCCCACTGTGAAAATGCAAAATTCTGTTTCTCCATGGCAACGGCAACAACCCCTAGGTAGGGAAATATGTCTCCACAGACAGAAATACAAGCTTTGTTGTCATCCTTTTCTGAGGTTATATGCGCGGAGACAGGTGGGATGGCAGAGGAAATGTAAATATGAGCTTTGGGTAAGGTGCAACTTGAACACTCTCTCCTCCCCCCCCCCCCGGGGAAACGATGCATGAGGTCATTGCACACCATTAAAGACAAGCACAATTGTGAGAGGAAGAGAAAGGGGAGGGGAACAAATCTAATTTTAAAAGAGCCATGCTTGAATGTTGTGAGGCAAACAAACGCCTCTCCTTCTCCTCCAAAGCCCACATTTGAAATCCAAATTATAAGGCTTAACAAATATTTCAAAATTCAGGATTTGGGCAACTATGCCCTGCACCTCCGCCAGCCACCTTTCAAAGAAAGGAAACCCAGATTTAATTCTCCGCTCCAGACCTTGAGCTTTGCCATCGGAAACGAACATCGGCAGCCTTCAAATCAACGTGTTCGGGTGCCCATTTGAACAGACTGATTTGGGGCCAACACAAGGCCAAAACAGAGGGAGGCAGGAGGTCCTTGATCAGATCTCTCCAATGGCTTTTCCGAAGCATAAAAGCAGCCACAGTAAGGGGTGGGTGGGTTACACAACTACCACTTCAGGGCTGGGAATGGGATTTATTCCTTTATTGTGTGTGCTGAAGATTCCACTGCCTTGCAACTGCTGTTCACTGTGGGCTGTGTGTGTGGTGGAGGGGTGTGTTAAATCCAATATGTATGCCTGTCTCCCCCTCACCATTTTATTCACCGTAACTAGCAGAGGGTGGACCCATAGTCACCACAGTGAGGGGTGCAAGCATAATGGCCAAAGCCCATGTCCCATCTGTAAATCAGGCCCATTTTTTTTTTACATTTATATCCCACCTTTCCCCCCCCCCCTCTTGCAAGGAACCCAAAGTGGCTTATAGGATCATCCTCCTTTCCATTTTATCCTTACAACAACCCTGTGAGGTAGGTTAGGCTGAGAGTCGCTAATGGACCCCAAGTGACCCAGTGAGCTTCATGGCTGAGTGGGGACTAGAACCAGGATCTCCCGACTTCCAGTCCAACACTCTAACCACTGCACCGCATTGGCTCTTGCTTTTTAGAACGCCATCTCAGTTCCTTAATCATAGACTATGTATGTGTGATTTGCTGTGTAGCCTCTGGATGGACTTCTGCACTTTCAGCTCTTGTTGTCTGCTTGTAACATTGTTGGTGTCTGGATTGTGTTAGGTTGATTTGTGCTGGTATAGGGCTCCAACACACCTATTTTTCTCCCCTGGTTTGCCTCCATATTTTTTACCTCCGTTTCGTAAGTGTGTCAAGGGCTCCATCACACACGGTTCCTTTCACGTGGGTTTTCGCTTGTTTGCTTTTCCACTCCACCCTGCCCCTTCTCCTTCCTCCTCCAGTTCATTGGTTGTGGTACTCTGATGGGCATGGGCATGGGCATGGGCATGGGCGTGGGCTCCCCCCCCCCCCCGGCTTTGTTATTTAGTGATTTACTGATAAGGTTTCATCTGGGCTCCCGTTTCTGCAGGCAATGGGGGAGGGGCGGTTGGAGCACTAAAAGTCAATTCAACCAATTAACAAGTCTGTACGATGATGTGCTGGAGGAGGAAAACCGCCCCGCCCTCCCCTTTCGTCAGCAAGACTCCATTAGCACATGCCCCCAACAAAAGAAGAAGCGAGAAGGGAAAAGAATCCAGACTTTCCCCGACCCAAAATAAAACGCAACAAGGGGGCGGGAGGGGCGAGATGAGTGCGGGACAGGGACAACGTCATGCGAGTCCCGCGCTGCAAAATCACATACCAGGCACGGCGAATGCGCGATAAATCGCTGGTGTGATGGAGCTCATAATGTGTGGTTGTACTGCTTGATGGTAAGGGACTTGGAATAACATTACATCAGGGGTGCACAAGCCGTAGCCTCAGGGCTAGCTAAACAGTGGTTTGGCTATGATATCAAAACAAGCCCAGTATATATATATATATATATATATAGGACCATAGTGCTTGTAAATTAGAGATTTGCCTTCCTGAGAACAACAGCCAAAAACAGTTAACCAAGTAATCAATCAATCAACCTTTATTTACAGTCAATAGACCAAAGGCAAAACAAATATAACATACAGTCATGATGCTTGCAACTTAGCTGATATAAAAAGGGACTATAAATCTACAAATAAATACTATAAATAGTGAGTGTTAATATTAATCGTCTGCTAATGATCTGGTTCGAATAGCCAGATTCAGAAACTTAGCTACCTGTTCCGTTAACCAAGTAGACATCGACTTTGGGAAGTTATATTCCTCTGAAGCTCATCCCTGAGACCCCAGTTTATAGTCAAGATTACTGTAATAAAGGAATGCCTCTAATATTCATTGAATTATGCATATTACCCTATTTCTCTGATTCCAAGACACACTTTCCCCCCCATATAAACATCTCTAAAAACGGGGTTCATCTTAGAATCAATGGCGATTTTCCCACACCTAGAATCAAAGCTTTATTTCTGTTGGTGGTACTGAAATTAAGGTGCGTCTTACAATCGATGGCATCTTAGAATCGAAGAAATATGGTACTAATAAATACAGTAAGAATAAAAATAGTATTGAGAGCTCGGTTTTGTGATTTTCATCATTGCCACTGGATGGCAACATCTGTTCAATAGAAAGCTTTCAATATAGATCTGCTGTTAAAAAAAAAATCACATATCCATTTCAATTTCACAAGCAGGTTTTGGGGCTCGGAGAAGCAAAACTCATTGCTTTTGCAGAAGGTTTACAGTGCCGCTGTTTGATTTGGTACTGATTAACTACGATCATTTGATTTGATGTTTGTATTATTACGCTGGTCTTAATGTTTCAATGTGAGTGCTAGCTCATTTGTATTTTATTGTTAATTTTTAATGTTGATTTGTGTGTTGGAAGCTGCCTTGAGGAGCATTGGAAAGGTGACTTGTAAGAATTTTAAATAAATAAAAGTAAAATCAATGTCACACTTCAAAGTGGGCAGGAGGAAAAGAGTCAGCAAAATGGCAGCTGTTTTCATAGCTCTATGCCAGAGGTGTTGAACCTCAGGCCCATGGGCCAAATCTGGTCATTCTGGAGTCCCAATCTGGTCCTCCAAATTGGTCCTGTCCCTTTTCCCTGGCCCCATTCCCTCCCCACCGCCTGTCCAGCCAGTGATTGTTCAGTTATTTACTAGCTTCTGTGCAGCTTTTACCACATTCTAAAAGGTTGAATTGCCTCTTCTGGCTTAAAGCTAAAAGATACTGACATTTTAGACTCCACCCTGTTTGCCTGAAGTCCCGCCCATCACTGGAATGTGGCCTGAGGGCTCTTCTGAAATGGAATTTGGCCCTCGCGATTAAAGAGCTTCTGCACCCCTGCTCTATACAGATTTTGGGAAATAGATGATTTTGCTTTATTGGATGTGCTGGGAAGACTATTGAGAAAATGTCAACCCACCTCTCTTAAAACAATATGCCTTATCATGAAATGCAAATGCTAAATGTTCAATGATAAATAATTAAGAATTTGAAAATGTAAATAACTAAGAAGTAGCAGTATTAAAGGGAAGATAGAGATTCACAATGAATTCTGGGTAGACGGATTAAAAAATAATGGTCAAGGTGACCTGGATGGTATCCAAACAGAAAATGACGAGTTAAACGCTGAGACAGAAACAAACTTCAAGTTGATCTTGATAGGCAGGAGCTCTGGGCTGAAAACAACAGAATGAAATTTAATAGGGATAAATGCCAAGTTCTACACCTAGGAAAAAGAATCCAAATCCACAGTTACAAGATGGGGGATACTTGGCTCAGTAATACGACAAGCGAGAAGGATCTTGGAATTGTTGCAGAGCACAAGCTGAATAGGAGCCAACAGTGTGATGTGGCTGCAAAAAAAGCAAATGATATTTTGGGCTGCATTCATAGAAGTATAGCTTCCAAATCACGCGAAGTACTTGTTCCCCTCTATTCGGCTCTGGTTAGGCCTCATCTTGAGTACTGCATCCAGTTCTGGGCACCACACTGCAAGAAGGATGCAGACAAGCTGGAGCGTGTTCAGA
Source organism: Anniella stebbinsi (assembly GCA_029215795.1). NCBI lineage: Eukaryota > Metazoa > Chordata > Lepidosauria > Squamata > Anniellidae > Anniella > Anniella stebbinsi. The sequence goes on along the minus strand of JARDYH010000001.1, from coordinate 364,800,514 downwards.
GGAGGGCAACAAGGATGATTAGGGATGTGGAAACAAAGCCCTATGAGGAGAGATTGAAAGAACTGGGTATGTTCAGCCTGGAGAAGGGAAGACTGAGGGGAGACATGATAGCACTATTCAAATACTTGAAAGGTTGTCACACAGAGAAGGGCCAGGAACTCTTCTCAATCATCTCAGAGTGCAGGACATGGAATAATGGACTCAAGAGACGAGAAGCCAGATTCCAGCTGGACATCAGGAAAAGCTTCCTGACTGTTAGAGCAGTATGACAATGGAACCAAATGGAACCAATTGCCTAGGGAGATTGTGGGCTCTCCCACACTAGAGGCTTTCAAGATGCCATCTTTCAGGAATGCTTTAAGGTGGATTCCGGCATTGAGCAGGGGGTTGGACTTGATGGCCTTATAGGCCTCTTCCAATTCTATGAATCTATGATGCTATGAAAACCCTATCACATGGGCCAAAAAGTTATTTGAATAATGAACTGGTGTGAGATTGTATTAGTCCAGGTCAAAAGTGTACTTAAATGTTTTCACCTATCAATGAACGAGCAAAAAATTCTGTGTAAGGAATACCCAGCAAAAAGCTTTATATACAAATGTCTAGAAACATTTATATACTTGCATTTATTTAGCAAATTTTGAGTAAGGAATTATCTTTTCAAAGGTAGAATTCAAAATTGATCTTATCTAGCCTGAAAGGTGTACATGTAAGCCTTTTTATATGTTCTAATGGTTTAGAAATGTTTAATAGCAATGAGGTAATATAATTGTGAGCCCAAACTTAGATAATATTAGCTATGAGGTAATTTCTACACAAAAAAAGGTATAATTACGTGCTGATTTTAAATGCAGGAGCTTCTTCTTAGAAGCTCAACAGACCTATGTATAAAATAACCTGTTCAGTCTTGAATAAGGAACTTGGTACTTAGAATCTCTCCTTTTTAGGCTATTAGGACTAGAAGTCCAAGAACTAAAACTGTTTTAACATCATTACATGCAAGTTATACTTTGATGGGATGTTACAAGCATATTCCAAATAAAAATGAAAAATGGATCAAAAAGATTTTCCTTTACTAAATCTTGTTAGTACAAAACCAAAATTGAATCCACCTAAAACAATTTTTGGTGTATACTTTGCCTGAAGTGTATTGTGCAGCTAAAGGTACTTAACTGACAGCCAAAGGCTTCATAAATACTGGAACTATAGATTGAAAACATTCAGCAAAGACCAAAATCCATAACACTCGCTCTTCAAATAAGTACATTAGTGATATAACTTGAATTTAATCTGGCTCACTCAGGATTTAAGAATGCAGATGCCAAGCTGCCGATTTCATATCAGGCATTTTGTTAAATTAACCCAGGCTACAAATGCCCAGTACCAAATTGGCAGGTTAAATTACCAGACAGCTGGGGACCATATTCTCAAGGCCTGAGCGAGTCATATTAAAGTCACATTCAAGCACATTTCAAGTCACTTTCAAATGCAAACAGGGGTGCACTTGTTTTTAAATGTCTTTCTAGTAACTGTGCCTCCTAACTCTGAGCATCATCACACGGGGAAATTGCGTTTGTTTACCCTCGCTTCCCCGCCTGCACATTTGTCCCCTATTACTTCCTCTTTTGAAAGAGGAAGTAAACAACATGTATGTGGCCCCTTCGGTGGGCTGTTTTGATCCCTCTGCTTCTCCAGCAGACAGCAGGAGATAGCGGCAATTTCCTTCTTTAAAAATAAGTCAGACTTACTGGGGTGGGATTTTTGGTCGCGTAAAGAAGGCTAGAAGGGGCAGGAGGTGTGCAGGAAGCAGACGATGGTGTGAGAGGGACCCGTGAACATCCATGAGTGCCCAGCAATGAACGTGCAATGAAACACTCCTCTGATGGAGCTCTCTGCAGGGTTCATCCTCCGGCTCCATCCTCTAATCAGATTTCACTTCATCACCAGTTGCCAACCTACTCAATCCATATCATTCTGCAAACAGATATCATGGCATTCACTAGCACTATGCCGACATCCATTCTGCCTATATTATAAAGGCGCCATAAAATGTAATTGCTATATCACAAGCAAACAGACCTGGCTTTGCACAGGTGGGAATAGCCCATCATGTGATATAGCAAAGACTTCAAGCAAACTTACACAGCTGTTAGTTGGAAACATTGCGCCTGCCCTATCTAAGTGAAACCATGCCCACTGGCATCCTGCCATGGTGCATCCCTATAGCCCCCTGAGGGAGGGTTCAGCCCACTCTGTTTCCCAGAGGGAGGCTGCCCCACAGCAGAAAAGAGGGGGTAGCACTCTCTCCCTCGGCCTACTCTTTTCCCCCTCCAACTGTATGGACTACAAAGTTATGTCCTGGATAGGGATGTCTGTCCCAAGTGGCTGAAGACATTACTGCAGGATTCAACCACATGGGTACATTTAAATTAATGAATTTAAAACCAAAATAAACCTGAGGTACATGCTGCTCAGCATGCATGCTGAGTTTCAGGTGTCTAAGTTTCACAGTCTTGGCACTATTCCGCTGACAGACACACATAATCTTTTATCGATGCTTCAGGAAAAGTACTGAGCCTTGGGGTGAACAAACTGATTTTGTACCAGTCTGTCATGGGTGCCTGTTATCCTGCCCCAACAGGATTACTACCATCCCAGCAAGAGACAACAGATAAGGCAACAAGGCACAAGGGAAGGTGCCTGACAGGGGGAGATCTGAAACGGAAAAAAACATTCAGGACCTTGGACAGTACTATAAATCCTGCCTTAGATTCAGTACCATAACTAGCAAATTTGTATGTAAAGTAAGAGACAACGTATCTCCAACACTGGCCTGGAGCAACTAGCAGAGTTTTATAGCCTAGCCAGGGGAGCCCGTCTGGGAGTAGGGAAATCGGAGGAATCCGATTTGGGTGTTTTTTTTTTGCCAGCTCAACTCCCTGGGCAAACTCACTGTTGGCTGCCATGTGTGTGAGTGTGTCTGTATAAATCCTGATTTGCACACATTTGTGGCTGGGAATACTTACAGAAATCAAGATCTGCACAACATCGCGGCCATAAACAGTGCTATTTGTGCAAAATTGCAGGCATAAATAATCTTTTATGCCCGCATTGTTACGTATATCGGCTTCAATTTTGTGCAAATTGCAATTGCCGTAAAGATTCCCAGCTGCGAATTTGCGCAAAACACAGCTCGTGGACCAAAAAAAGAAAAAGAAAAAAAGATGTATGTTCTCGCCGGATCCCTACAGACCATCTGATTGCCCACCCTGCATGCATGACGGGGGCGGGCAAATGGCAGGAGTCCAGTCAGCAGAGCACAAATAGGATTTGGGGGAGTTTGCCCATCCCTCTCTGGGGGTGCCACTCTTTCAAGTACTGCATGTGGCTTTTAAAGGGCTAGAAATGTTTCTGCAGCCACTGGCTTTTTCTATGTGAGAGGATCTGGTTGGGAAATGCTCCCTAGTGCCTTCTGCTCACCGTAGGAGCCGGAGGTCCATTCCTCAGAGTCAGAAAACAGTGATACTTCCCAGTGGGATTTAGCAGACAGTGTGCAGGATCCAAGGTGGAGAGCCATATTTGAGAGGGACCAGTTCTAACCCCTCCTCAGAGCTGTTGATGCTGGAGAACTCAGCCTCTGACAGTTCTCAGTCTTAGGCCATGACATGGCTCCAAAGAATTCTGGGAATTATAGTTTGGTGAACGTTACGAGGATTCACTGTTAAATAAGCCTCCTCCCTCACAGAACTGCAGGACTCCGCATCTCTGCGGAAAGGGAATGGAGGCTAAGCAAGTAAACATGCCAGAGTAGGAAAGATTCCTTAAGTAATTAAATCCCCCTGGCTGGCAAGGTCTATTTCACATGGGCTCCTATAACTTTAAGAGTTGTGCAGAAGAGGGAATTTTGGCAGGTGCAACTTTTCTCACATACATGACAATAAGCAACCACCCAAATTCCCTCTTATCAGCAACTTTTAATAGTACAGTAATCCACATGATAAAAAGAAATTGATTTTTCCACATTTATAGTCCACCCTTTTCCCAAGAAGCTCAGTTGCCAAGGTCAGGCCTGTTCCCCTTACTGTGGAAGAAGGAGTTTCAGGTTATCAATCGGAATCAGTTTCTGAACCAGAAGAGGACTAGAAATGTACCAGCCTACGCAGGAAGCGGGGGAGGAGATTCTCCCAGACTCTTCACTAGCCAGGGATGAATCTTCACCGGGCCTTATCAGTGCAAACGCTAGTCTGTGGGAACTCAGCAATCCTCAGAGCAGGAAAGGACTTCAGAGTTGACCAATCTCAGAGTCCGCCTCAGATTCAAACGAGCGGAGCTAAAAGAAAGTGAGAGGCTATCAGCTCAGCTAGCTCGCCAAAAGCTTCTTCAGAAGAATCCTTCCTGAAGTTGGGGGGGGGGGGACCTTCCCTTTTGTTGAAAAGACAATTCTCTCTGCTTAGCCAAGTTTTAGCCTAGAGGAAAGTTCTTAGTGTTTAAACTCTCTTCAGGTGCAAGGAGATGTTTATTTGCTGAATAAAGTTTTGTGAATTACTTGGCAGACCTCTTTATTGTCTCGCACTGCAGCAGGAGGGCTTGGAAACACAACGTCAGTGTAGCTGCTTCTCCCCGCTCTCCATTTTATCCTCTTAACAACCCTGTGAGGTAGGTTAGGCTGAGAGGTAATGACTGGACCAAGGTCACTCTGTGAGCTTCATGGCTGAGTGGAGATTTGAACCGGGGTCTCTCCAGTCTTAGTCTAATACTCTAACCCTGTACCACTTTATTTGCTTATCCTTACACCATGCTGGTCCATGCTGGATAATTAATGGGGATATACGGGTTCTGTTGACATCCCAACTCAGTCATCAAGCCTCCCGAATGTCCTTGGGCCAATTACAATCTCTCAGCCTAATCTACCTTACAAGGTTGGTGTAATGGGAAAAGCCCCCAAATACTGTCCTGAGCTCATCAAAGATAGGACAGGATTAAAGAAAGAAAAAGCAATTACTCGGTTCCGTCTAATAAATTATCCCAAGCTGTAATTATTTAATGGAGCTTGCAAGAGTTTACAACAGAGTTCTTTTCTTTCTTTCTGGTCCATGGGTACACATATTAGTTTTCATCTTGGCTACATATCAAGATATGTTGACAAAAGATGTTGCTGAACACCAGGAAAATCTCCGGAAAGTGCGTTAGGAAATAATGAACAGTCTTTGGGGAAATCTATCACAGATGCTGCATATATATATATATATATATATATATATATATATATATGATTACAGACCAGGCAACTCTTAAAAATTAGCTTTGTGAGTTTAGTACATTTTACAGGTTTCTATTTCAATGGAAGCAAAGAAAACTATATGCCTCTGTTGCTGCAGAAACTCAACAGATGTGCACTTTTGCCAAAGAAATCCATGTGTGAGAGAGGTTTCTACACACAGATATTCCATAGTTGGATACTATGTGTATATATATCAAGGAGCTGTGTAAAGTAAGGGGGGGAAACTATCCAGGCACCTAGATTGGGTCTGAGTATGCATCATGTCACAGGCGACTAACACAATCAGCATTGCCAGAACCAATATCCAGTTTGGGCCTGGGAGAGGAGAGATAAGGGCCCCCCTTCTAGCACCACCCCAAAAGACAACTGATGCTAACAGTGCTTGCAGATTTGTGGCTGAGGATAAGGGCTTCAATTCTCCTGCTTATGCATGGATGAATCCGAGGCTCCCAAACTCTTTCCAGGGGCAATCTGTGGTGGTAGTTGGAATAACGTCCAAACATACCATCTCATTTTGCCCACCCATGAGAGCAATTACGTGGGTGATCACACGTGACAGGGCCTTCTCTGCAGTGACCCCCACACCTTTGGAACAAGTTCCCATTGGAGGTCTGCAATGCACTGTGTCCTTGCAGGCTTTTAAGAAGGCCTTGAAAACGTATTATTGTATCGTGGCCTTCTCATGACATGAGTACTGTTGTTCCTGCTATTGCTATTGTTGTTGTTGTTGGTTTTATAGTTGGCATTTATTGTGTTTATCTTTCTATTGCTTTTAATATTTCAACTGTTTTTAATGTATTTTATTGCTGTAAGCCACCTTGCAAGCTTCTGCCCTGAAAGGCGGCCAAGAAATCTTATAAATAAATAAATAAATAAATAAGTCTGACAGATTCATCCAATAATATTTTGTTCTGCCCTAACTGGGCATTGCGTTACAGAGCCTTTCTCAAACTTCCCCCTCCAGATGTTTTGCACTTCAACTCTCATCAGCACCATCTAGCATGGCCAATTGCTAGGATTGCTGGGAGCCGTCAATACATTTGGAGGGCAGCAGGTTTAAGAAGGCTGCTGTTACTTGTTACATTGCACCTGAATCTCTGCTTTTTAGAACTGCTTTAATTTCCCTTCTATAACTAGATTGTGTTAGGAACTGATTAGGCGATACTGACTATTATTAAGTAATGATTGATTGCTCCAGTGGAGGGTGGGGAGTGCGATGTCAGTGGGGCGAGCTCCTTTAGGGTTCTGATTGAAACCCGGAGCGGATTCACTGCCCCACTGATATCGCATCTTGGATATCTCCTTTAGAGTTCTGACTGAAACCCAGAGTGGATGATGATGTTGATTATTTTATTTATTTATTTATTTATTTATTTATTTACTTATTTATATCCCACCTTTTGCCCGATGCTGGGCCTCAAGGTGGCTTTACAAAATTAAAACATACACAGTTAAAACCTATAAATAGAAATATACAGAAGTTAAAAATATGATTAAATACGCTTCAATATTAAAACATTTAAAATGCACATAACAATTTATGCATAGACAGAGGGGTCCAGACTATTAGCCAAAGGCCTGCCGGAACAAAAAACTGTATGCCTGCCTCCGAAAGCACATCAAGGATTCACTGCCCCACTGACATCAAAGCTACCAGCCTCTACCCGGTCCTTCCTAGAAAGAATTTCTAGTCCTGTATAGAACAGTTTTTCCTCAGTAGAAGTAAAGCCTTTCTCTGGCCTAGCTCTCTGTCACCCTGAGTGATAGCCTGGAAGGCCTAACTTTGTGTTTTTCATCCCAGTAAGGAAGCAGCAATCTGGCTCAGGATCACTGGAGGAAGAGGCTTTAAATTCCCTCACCCAGGTGATCCTGTCCCCTGATCTCAGCAGGCAGGGAGGGGAGATTTAAACCCATCACCGAGCAATGCAAATTGACCTGATAGTCAAAGGGGTTGACCTCTCATGTTCTATGGTTAAGTATTGATCCTAAGAACATCAGAAGAGCCCTGCTGGATCAGACCGAGGTCCATCTAGTCCAGCACTCTGTTCACACAGTGGCCAACCAGCTGCTGACCAGGGACCAACAAAGCAGGACATGGTGCAACACAACCCTCCCACCCATGTTCCCCAGCAACTGGTGCACACAGGCATATCGCCTCGGATACTGGAGGTAGCACATAACCATCAGGGCTAGCAGCCATCGATAGCCTTCTCCTCCAGGAATTTATCCAACCCCCTTTTAAAGCCATCCAAATTGGTGGCCGTCACTACATGTTGCAGTAGCGAATTCCATAATTTAACTATGCGCCGTGTGAAGTACTTCCTTTTATTTCTCCTGAATCTCCCACCAATTAGCTTCATGGGATGACCCCATTGGGTTCTAGTATTTTGAGGAAGAAAAATGTCTCCCTATCCACATTCTCCGCACCATGCATAATTTTGTATATCTCTATCATGTTTTCCCTTAGCCTCCATTTTTCCAAGCTTAACAATCCCAGCTGTTGTAACCTTACCTCATAGGGGAGATGCTCCAGCCTCTCTGCATTTATTAGTTGTTTCCTGTTCCGCTTCTGCTATTGATAAAGCTGAAGGCTGATTTCCATGGAAGTGTAGATTGAATGTGAGTTTAGCTGCCTGGAGAGACACACAACCCAATATGCTTTGAGGCCAGAACAAATACTGTTGGCGAAAGAGCCTGTGGATTTTAGGACTACCAGTGAAGGTTGCAAACGGAGGTCTGCAAATGAGGACCTGTTTCAGCTAGCTCCAGCCTAGGCTATCCAAACAATCAGAAAAAAACAATCAAAACAGTCCAGCCAATGTGATGACCTTCGGGTCAGGCACTGGAATAAAAAGCCAGAATTTGGAGCTGGTTCGTTTTTGGTTGTTGTTTCTTTAACAGAAGCCAACAGCATCATGTTCACTTAGTGTGCCTGCTTTAACTGTGTAGCCCAGCCTTCCACAAGCTGATGCACTCCAGACATGTTGGACTGCAACTCCCAGCATTCCCTGGGAATGGGGGCACCAGGTCGGGCAAGGCTGATGTAGCCGGAGCACACATGCTAAGGAGCCAGCACAAGATCCGTTTTTGTGAACTCCTGCCCAGAGAGCTTCGGCTATTGGGCAGTATACAAATGTAAGAAATAAACAAAAACATATATTTTTTAAAAAACCAACCTTATGCTGCTATATGAGTGAAGGTGGGTGCTTTCCCTGTAACCACCCTGATCCACAGTTGTGCAGAAGAATACAGGACGTGAGGTTGGCATAGCAATGTGGAAACTGAACACTGCCAGTTACAGGGACGTCTCCCATTCCTCCTTTCCTGTGCATCTCATTTGCTCCACGCAAGAACCCAAGACATTCTCAGCCCGCCAGATCTGCCAGTGCCAGCCGCAGGAGCAAAGAGAATTCTCCCCCCAATTCACCCCCCCCCCCCAATTTTTTTCCTTCCTATGTCCATCAAGGCCCGTTCCGTGACTTTGCACAGGCACTTGGAAGCTGGCAACCTTACTGTGGTCTTGCAAATTAGAACCATGGACACTGGTAGGAACGTTGGTGCTCATCCTATGCTATGTTGACTCTTTTTCTCTTACGGATATACCCTGAATGGATATACTCCACCCCAGTCTGACCTGTGCACACCGCTTGGTGTGATGGCCCTGCCTGGGACCTCCCTGGATGTCCATGTGGGGATTCCAATGCTCAAATGCAGCCTAAACCCTCTCCTATCTTGCCCCCACACCATGGAACGTGCTTGCCCACCCCCCACCTTTTAGCCTTTAAAAAGGGTGTAAAAGACACGTGTTTTCAAACTAGCCTTTTTCAAATATGTAGTTTTCAATTATTTAAAGTTTTTACAGTTTTTATATTCTTGGGTTGTTGTTTTTTATCATCGCAAGGTTTTGTTTTAAATTTTTGTACACTGCTTTGATTGCTTTTTTAGCAGATAAGGTGGTATATAAATGTTCAATGACGATGATGATGATGATAATAATAATCATCACATAAAATGCAATGCATGGAGGCTGATCTTGCGTGGTCTACTTCCAGGATAAATCCCAGTAATTGACCATGCTATCTGCTGCCAACATGCATTGGATTTCTGCACGTGGGCTATATTTGAACGGTACAGGCCCACACGGATGTCCAGGGATGTTGGCGATGTGGCTGGTGCAGTGAAGATAGCCATGTTCTTACTCACTCCACATGTATGGGCCAGGATCAGGGTGAGATATCTGCTTCTTTCTCTTAGGCAAACCCTGTGGTTCCATCAGCATCTGGCAATTGACTGGTTAACGCTGTCCCTTTACTGGTGCATGAAGGATGCTCTAATAATATCAGGGTCAATTTTCTAAATGTGAATGCGGTTTCTCGCCAATGGGGTGAAGTCTGAGGATATCTCTGAACAGTTGCGGGAAATGAACTGCTGTTTTATGTTCTCTAGTTTCATGTTGTAAAGGCAAATTGCCAAATCAAACTATAAGCAGAATTTGACTAAGGAGTAAATCAGGAATTGCACTTATTGTTCGTCACAACTCTTAGGCCTTCTCTAAGTGAGCGGTTTATAGCATGCTCGTGACTGGTCACTCACGGAGGTTTGCAGGTCATTTTGACAATGACGTCAGCGTCCTGCACATTTCCTGCTCCTTTCCCCAGTTATTCTGGTTTTTTTAAAAAAAAAAACTTGGGTATATTGGGATTTCCTACTGTGTGCAGTCGAAGTTGCACTACAATACGACCACTAGAGAGCACTGTCCCATTTACTACTATGAGCACTGACAGGAGGGGAAGTTTTCAATTACAGACCTCGTGGTCACCCCTCTCTTCCCATGTGATTCAGCTTATTACAATTGTGCAGGAGAAGCAGGAAGAAAAGCGCCGGCAAGCGAATGCAATTTCACTTTAAACTAAAGAAGCCCTTAATCAGCTCTCACTGTTAACAACTTCTTCCCCCCCACCCAAATGCATTTATCTTGAACTCGAACTCCTCTCCATGGGAAGACAAGACTCTTCCTGTTCCTGTCTCTACGAGATCAAAATAACTCCCAACACCCCTGTTCATGGAATCATAGAATGGTAGAGTTGAAAGGGGTTTATAAGGCCATCAAGTCTAACCCCCTGCTCAATGCAGGAATTTACTTTAAGGCATCCCTGACAGATGGCTGTCCAGCTGCCTCTTGAAGGCCTCTAGTGTGGGAGAGCCCACAACCTCCCTAGGTCATTGGTTCCATTGTCGTACTGCTCTAACAGTCAGGAAGCCTTTCCTGATGTCCAGCCGGAATCTGTCTTCCTGTAACTTGAGCCCATTATTCCCTGTCCTGCACTCTAGGTTGATCAAGAAGAGATCCTGGCCCTCTTCTGTGTGACAACCTTCCAAGTATTTGAATAGTGCTATCATGTCTCTCCTCCATCTTCTCTAGGCTAAACTTGCCTAGTTCTTTCAGTCGCTCCTCATAGGGCTTTGTTTCCAGACCCCTAATCATCCTCGTTGCCCTCCTCTGAACACGCTCCAGATTGTCTGCATCCTTCTTGCAGTGTGGCGCCCAGAACTGGATGCAGTACTCAAGATGGGGCCTAACCAGAGCCGAATAGAGGGGAACCAGTACCTCGCACGATTTGGAAGCTATACTCCTATTAATGCAGCCCCAAATAGCATGTGCTTTTTTTGCAGCCACATCACACTGTTGGCTCATATTCAGCTTGTGATCTACAACAATTCCAAGATCCTTCTAGCTTGTCGTATTGATTAGCCAAGTATCCCCCATCTTGTAACTGTGCATTTGGTTTCTTTTTCCTAGGTGTAGAACTTGGCATTTATCCCTATTAAATTTCATTCTGTTGTTTTCAGCCCAGCGCTCCAGTCTATCAAGATCACTTTGGAGTTTGTTTCTGTCTTCCATGGTATTAGCGATCCCACCCAATTTTGTGTCGTCTGCACATTTGATAAGCATTTCCTGCATATGCAGACAACTATTACTTTAGAACAGGTGTGCAGAACGTCAGGCATGGTGGGGTCAAATGTGGACCTCTGGGATTCCCCCAGATGGCCACACCCCCTTCCCCTGGTCCCATCCCGCAACCACCAATGGCTTTTATGCATTTAGTTAATGGAAGTAAGTGCTGTAAGGTAAAATATGCTGGTCTTTTTCGCCCCGCCCCTTTCCCCTTTGACCCTGCCCACCAGTGGAATGTGCACACCCCCTCCCCAGAATTTCTCAATAATCGAATTCGACCCTCCTGGTGAAAGAAGTTCTGCACCCCTGCTTCAGAGAACATAAAGCATACGGAATTACCTTTTTGTTTATTTAGAAACAGCAGCGGTGAAGGCGGCCAGGGACTCCTCGCCACTGAGGCCTTGGATGGCGCTTGCTTTGCCGTGACACCTGCCGCCACCTCAACCGACTTCTTCTGAACTACTCTGTCCTTTCTCTCTTCAGCACCGGCAGCAGCAGCGGAGGAAGAGGAGGCTGGGTCGGCGCTAACCTTAGGCGCGGCAAAGGAGCATTTCAAGTAGGAAGCAGAGTCCGCTAGATTTTCCCTGTTCATCCTGCTCTCCTTGGAGCTACTTACGTTGTAATTTGATGCCCCAGTGCTTTCATTCCTGGAGTGGTTCTCCTCCTGAATGATGTCCATAATGATCGGCTTCATCAAGGGAGAGTCGTGCTCCCGCTTGGGGCTCTCCTCAGAGGCTGAGGAGGCATCGCATGATTCAATAATAAGCTCGCTGTCCAGCTCGGCCTCACGCTCTTCCCTCAGAATGCTGTACTGTACTGACGGAGAGGCCGGGGACGGAGGAGGGCCCCCAGCGTGGCTGAAGGACATGTAGTTGGAGTGGAGCACCTCTTCAGCAGCCAGCGGGTCTTCCGAGACGAGCTCGATCTCAGAATCGCCCGATTCGGCGCTGCTCGCTTCGTTATCTAAGGGGGGGCCACCAGGCGGACGTTCCAGCATCTTCTTTTTAGGATCTTGTTTTCCGGATGCAACCATTGGCAATCGCTGGCCTTCAGGCTGTTCATGGGGAAAGCCCTTTGCTTCTTTAATGGCACTAATAAGCTCTTCTTCAGACAGGCTTCCTTTCCCTTGGGATTCTGAGCCGGATGGTTCTGGAATGTCAAGGGAGATTTCCCCAGGGGAAAAAGAGAGGAGGAGGACAGTAGGAGAAGACGAGACAGAGTAAAAAGAGGGGGAATAAATAATGGGGGGGAGAGGAGAAAACATTTTGGTTAGCAAAAATAAAATTTAGTCTCTTGAGGAAGCAAAAGAAAGATGAACACACACCTCCCAACTCTCTTGTTTTAGAGCAAACACAGAGGGCTCTTCACATACTTCTGGTAAAACCTGCACTGGGAAATCTGGATTTCCTCTGTAGCAGCAGCCTGCCCCAACCTGGTGCGCTGTGGCCATGTTGGATCACAACTCCAATCGTCCCCAGCAGGGGAAGGCTGCTATAGAGAGAGATGTACAAACCTTTTCACATCTGGGGCTCATGCATTGACTCATAAGAACTTATGGAGAAGGAGAAAGTCCCGTAACCACCATACTAATAATACCACATTCCCATGAAGCTGAATGGTGGAAGATTCAGGTCAGATAAAAGGAAGTACACTTTCACATAGTGCATATTTAAACTATGGAATTTGCTACCTCAAAACATCGTGATGTCACCAACTTGGACAGCTTTAAAAGAAGATTCCTGGAGAAGGCAATCAATGGCTACTAGTCCTGATGCCAATATAATACCTCCAATATCAGAGGCAGGAAGCCTATGGACACCAGGTGCTGGGGAACATGGGCAGGAGTGTGCTGTTGCACTCATGTCCTACTTGTGAGCTTCCCCCACGCAGCTGGTTGGTCACTGTGTGAACAGAATGCTGAACTAGTCAGGCCTTTAGTGTGATTCATCAGGGCTCTTCTTATGTTTATATTCTTAAAAGCATCCAGATCAGCTTCACAGCTACAACTGAAGAACCTTTGCCACTGTTAATTTGGTAGTCTTTGAGAAGCCTGAATATGCCTGAGAAATAGTGATGGGTCTGAAATTTAAGAATCCTACAGAGCGTATAGGCCATCTGTGTTCCATGACTGCAGGCTTGATACTGATCTCAGAACTCACGTTTCTGAGAAGAAGGTGAACATATGAAAAGGAGGACAGGGCCTCTGTATCTTTAACAGTTGTATAGAAAAGGGAATTTCAGCAGGTGTCATTTGTGTGCATGCGGCACCTGGTGAAATTCCCTCTTCATCACAACAGTTAAAGCTGCAGGAGCCCTCCCTTCTTTTGTAACTGGTCACTCTAGCGATACTACAGGAGTCCTCTTTTGTAGCTGGTCACTCTAGATATATGAAAGTGACTGGATACAAAAGGGGGCAGGGCTCCTGCAGCTTTGATGAAGAGGGGATTTCACTGATGCAGGATGAAGAAGAGTGCCTCTGAGCCTGACTAGAGTATGTTCTGATCACCTGTAAGTCACCACAGCCTATTCAGAAATGTCTGGGGTTAGGGTCTGGTTTTCATACAGGCTTAAGCCCTGCAATGTTTAACAAACTGATCACTATTTACATGGGGAGCAGTGATTAATTTATAATTTAAATAGGTTGACCCTATGGAAAGGAGGACAGGACTCCTGTATCTTTCACAGTTGTATAGAAAAGGGGATTTCAGCAGGCGTCCTTTGTATGCATGCAGCACCTGGTGAAATTCCCTCTTCATCGCAACAGTTAAAGCTAGAGGAGTTATACTAGAGTGACCAAATACAAAAGAGGGCAGGGCTCCTGCAGCTTTAACTGTTGTGATGAAGAGGGGATTTCACCAGGTTCTGCATGCACACAAATGACACCTGCAGAAATTCCCTTTTTTTATGCAACTATTAAAGATACAAGAGCTCTCCTTTTCATAGGATCACCCTAATTTAAGGAGCTAAGCAGTCTATATTAGCATAACTTATTTACAAATCATGCCCAAAGAATAAAATACTCTTCATTGTACACTCCTGAGTACAAGCGGTTCATACCTGTTCCTGAAGAAGGTGGCGTAATAGAGCCTGGGCTGTCATCTTCTGGTTCAGACACTGTCACCGTGGGAACTACTTCATGGCTTGGTTTAAGGCCTACCACTTGTCTTTCCAGAGTTTTCTCCTTTGTAACAGGCCCCTCTACCGTTTCTACCTCAGTCAGCGTAATCTTGACCGGTGCTGTTACTGAGGGGCGGTCGCCAAATGTTTCCGACAGAAACACTGACCTCTCACTCAAACCTGGCTCTTGAGCCACATCTTTTCCTTCAGAAGCTCTCCCCTGAGGTCCAGTCATATCCTCCCGGGACTTACTAATGAAACGCACAGGGCCCACATCTCCCGAGCCTGTGTCACACCTCTCTTGGCATTTGACCTCTTCTGATCTGCTGATGTCCATGTACTTATAAACTTCTGATTTCATCTGCTCTATGGGATCGGCAAAGGTTTTGTTGACGTCGGCGGATTCTGCTGGGGTCATCTCAATTCCTGAGTCGGAGCTAAACAAGCCACGAGACTCAAAGGCAGTCCCATCCTGGGTGTGAAATATTTCGGTGCTGCCTGAAGTAGTCATGCGGCTGTCCCCTTTGGGTAGATTTCCAGTGAAGTAAGAGGAATCCTGAGATGTATAGAGGTCGTTGGAAATCAGGGAGGTGTAAAAGGAGCCGTTGCCCCGGTCTGGTGTCTTGGAAGAACTGTAATCGTAGAAGTGAGAGGCCGCCATGCCTCCTAAAACAAACACAGAAATGAAAGTGAGCGTGGGGAATGGGGGAATGCCATTCTGCATGTAAAGACTTTCCTGCATATCATCATCAATATAAAACTGGCCTGGTTTGCACATCATAACCAGCCTGGGTGGTACATACTACCCAGTCGTTCACTCTGGTTGTTTGTCATGATGTGAGAACCAGGAACAATGTCTTATCTCTCTCCTAACAAGCCAGAGAAATAACCCATGGTTTGTTGTTGGGTTATTTCTCTGGTTTGTCAGAAGAAAGACAAGCCAGAATTCCTGGTTCACATAAACAACACAGGGACAGAGCATCTCTGAGTGATTTAGCCGCTCTTGCTCACATCAGGAGCAATCAGGCAGCATGCACCAGCACAACAAGCTAAGTCGCAACAAGCTCTGGGTTGTTGTGACATGTGAACTGGGCCAATGTGTGCATGTCTTCTGTCAGGGAGAAAGGACATTTATCTTGCCTGTAGCTCTTAAAATCCCGAAAGACATGTATCCATATACACTCCCTCACCTCAAGGACACGCCAGGTCTTTAAGAGCTTGTCCAAACTTTTCATTCCAGCTTTTTTTTTTTTACTATTCGTCTGGGACGGGGGAGAGAGAAAATGCCTCTGAAGATTGGGGGTGGAAGAAATTCCTGCAAAATTTACCTTACTTTTAGACAAGGTGGCCAAATGGGAGGGTTTGCTCTATTCTTTTTCTTTTTTTACACTCACAGCAGCTCTGAACCGCCATGAATTGTCCAGGATTCCTATAGAAGTGATGCTACATGACACATCATTCCCATGGGGGTTCTGGACCAGGAAACACTCAGGGGGAGCTGCAGAGAACTTCATGGAAACGCCGTGAGGCTTTAAAAAAGTGTTAACAAAGAATACACACCCCAGAGCCACTGCATCAAAAACTAAGGCAAGCAACCAAATACCATCCCAGAAATTCCTTGGACATTTCTCTCCCTCCCCAAAAGAAGCTGAAATCCTCAATTTCGCAGGAAGCTAATGGTCCCGCAAAAGGGTGGGAGTGTTTTTTGGCAAAGATCGGTGGAAGTGGTCCTGTTGTACTCCACTATTTACCTTTGCACCCACCCATTGTCAGTTCTTCTTTCTTTCATTCCTATTACAGGGAATTTCAGCAGGTGTCACTTGTATGCATGCAGCACCAGGTGAAATCCCCTCTTCTTCATCACAACAGTTAAAGCTGCAGGAGCCCTGCCCTCTTTTGTATCTGGTCACTCTAGTACAGCTCCTGCAGCTTTAACTGTTGTGACGAAGAGGGGATTTCACCAGGTGCTGCATGCATGCAAATGACACCTGCTGAAATTCCATTTTCACTACAACTGTTAAAGACACAGGAGCCCTGTCCTCCTTTCCATATAGTCACCCTAAATAATGAGCAGGGATAAGCAAAGCAGGTATAATGAGCAGGAAAAAGCCTAGTTCAGTTCTGCTTAATTTCCCATTTTTCTTGACTTCATCCCAATTCCTCGTCAATGTATGAAATATTTTTAAAAGTCTGCACAAAGATTCATATGTATTTTTGTGAGCCCTTCTCCACTTCTCTTTTATGCACACATTTTGCTAATGAATCCATTCTTACAAACTATTTCCCCTATTTTAATGCGCTTCTGAAAGTAATGTTCACTACTGTGCACACTTCCCTCTAGTGTATGGATTTTTGTGTATACTTTTCCCTAATGCGTACATTTAAAAAAAAGGAGGGGGAGGACTAAACTGCAAAATTAGGAAAAGTGCTTATTTCTGTGTGCAGCTGTATTCTGTTTCGCTTATTGTTTCAGGAGATGCAAACTTGGCAACTGCGTATAAAAGTGGGATGGAATGAATTTCTCACCCATCCCTGATAGTAACTACAAAGTTCTGGGTTTCATGTTCTGAAGGAGGAGTATGAGGGTGTTATCTTTGTTTATTTCTGCACAGCGACTCAATTGAGTCATTCTCATTTCCTCCAGTATTCCTCTGGTGCTAGGCAAATCATGCACTCTTCTCCTTGATGCAACAGAAAGATCTCCTTTGATAACCCCGCTCAAAACAATGGCAGGGCTGTTTAGGGAGCTGGTGGAACTGAGACACACACACAAGAAAAACGCTGGTGCCTACCAGCAAATGGTTGCCAATTAACCTCTTGGGTGGCCAGCAATTCACCCAATATGCAGATGCACAGGGGAGAACGGGGGCTCCAGCCTGCTGCTTGGCATCTTTACTCACAAGGAAGCATGCCAACCTGCCACTTCAAGCAGTAAGATTTCAGGAAGAACAAGGTTCCTGGTGTTGCCTGTCCAAGTATCATGAGGAACCATGCAGAAAATTTATAACGAGGTAGTGACAGAATATTAATTGCCTCCTCTGGTTCCCAAGGCATGGCATCCCCTCCCCAATCACTGAGATGGCAAAAAGAGGGTTAGAGGAATGCCTAGAGGATAGGTCCATCATTGGCCATTCATCATGATAGCTAAATGGAGCCTCAACACTCAACAGCATTCTGCCAATGAATACCAGTTTCTAGCTGCGATACAACGGGAGTGGGCTTCCCGGAGGCATCTGTTTAGCCACTGTGGAGAAAAGGATGCTGGACATTATGGACCTCTGGTCTGATCCAGCCACAAGGCTCTTCTTATGTTCTTTGCCCTCCTCTCCCAGCTATAACCAGTTTTACGTACGTGTAACTGCATTTGCTCACATTCACTTTTGCTACCCTTGCCTGCCTCTCTCCTCTCTTCCTGTTGTCTTGCTCACTGTTGACATTAGTTTGTAAGCCGCTTTGGAGCAGGGATATTTCCTTTTTAATCTTATGTTATTGACTTATGAAATTCGGTAAAGTGCTCTGAACGTTTATGAGCCTAAGAACGGAAGAAGAGCCATACTGGATCAGACCAAAGGCCCATCTAATGCAGCGTTCTGTTCACACAGCGGCCAACCAGCTGTCCATGGGAAACTCACATACAGGACATGAGTGCAACAGCACTTCCCACCCATGTTCCCCAGCAACTGGTATATAGAGGCATACTGCCTCTGATACTGGAGGTAGTGTATAGCCACCAGGACAGAACTAGTAGCCATTGATAGCCTTCTCCTCCAGGAATTTGTCTAACCTCTTTTTAAAGCCATCCAAATTGTTAGCCATCACTACACCTTGTGGTAGCTAATTCCATAGCTTGACCATGCGCCGTGTGAAGAAGCGCTTCCTTTTATAAGCACTGAATCTCCCCCCAAACAGATTCATGAGATGTCACCCTATCTGCTTTATATGGCCTCCTGTTTGTAGCACTACGAATAAATCTTCATTATCAGGTACTCAAACTCAGCTGGACTGCACCAGCTGTTTTGATTGTATCCTAAAACGAATTCCAGCCACAAGGGTCCGTGGCCATATGCTCGCCAGTGACCTCCATCGTGTTTCCATAGTAACAACTGCCGCCTTTGAAATGCACACATCAGAGTACTTGGGTAACAACTTTGTCAAGCATTCACAGTTGAGGAAGGAATCAAATTGTTACGTGGTGCCGTACCTCAGTAGATGGTGCACTTGGTATCGGCTCGTTGGTGGTGATGAGGAATCATCAGTACAGGTATGTACTTTTCCTGTACCTGATTAAAATGTTTACTTCAGCATAGCGCTATCTGTTGTGATCACCTGTGTACAAGTATCTAGCAGGATACACCCAATCTGCGGAAATGTTAACTACACTGAAATTTTAATCTGGATGTTGCTCTGAATTAAAGAGCTCGAAAAAGAGGTTGCTGACAGGCAAAACATCACAAAATGTAATGTTGATGGGTAAAACACTGTTGGCCTCTTACGAACCATTTCCTAAGATTCAGGAGACTTTGGGTAAGTAGGACAAATCTGTTCAGCTTCTTCTTTTTCCTACATTAAGGGTGCAATCCTTTACATGTTTAGACAGGAAAAAAGTCCTACAACTCCCAGCATTCCCCAGCCAGCCAATGCTGGAAGTTGTAGGACTTCTTTCCTGTATAAACATGTAACGGGTTGCACCCTTAATGTAGAAAAAATTAAGATGTGTACACATATTTTCATGTGCGTTTAGCTAAATGTATGCATTTTCCTACGCACTTTAAAATATATATGCAAATCTCCCCTAGCACAACGCAGTTCCATGTGTGCTTTTCCCTAATAGAGCCTCTCTCTCACGCCTCACTGTCCCTATCACCTGCCGCTCTTTAGGTGGCCATTTTGGGGGTTCTGGACTTCAGTACCGAGGGGAAGCCCTAGCTGCACCACTGAAATCACTATTTTTAAGGATTGCTATTTCACAAATTCCCAAATGAGGAGCCCCAATAGAAAAGGCAGCGGCATTGCCTGTCTGCATTGTCCAAATCCATCTGAATTAAGGACAAAAATAAGGAGCCAGGATCGCCAAATGGAAATTATAGACAGAGATCCAGCAATTCCACCTCACATACAGCCAGCTCATGGATGGCCTACAGGCATTCCACTTCAGCAGACAGTCGGAGAATGGGGTTTTGTTTTGCTTTTAAGGGCTCCGTCACACCTACTTTTTTTCCCCGGTTTGCGTCCGTGGATTCCCCCTCTGTTTCCTTAGTAAGTCGAGCACTGGGCACTTTCACATCTGTGCGTTGTTGCGCTCGTGTATCTTTTCACCTGTATCGCTACTATGCCAACAAAATCTCCCGCCCCGCCCCCTACGTTTTCCTTCCCCCTGCAGTTATTTTTAAATATTTTTATATATATATATTTCATGAGCAAGTACAATAGTACAGCAGCTTCAACCTGCACAATTACGGCAAAACAACACACTACAGTTTCCCCTAAGATCATATTAAACAAGATAGCTGAAGAGAAAGTATTACAAGCAGTTTTTGGAGAAGTTTGATGTGGTAAGGAGAAGCCGACATTGTTTTGGTTAGGAAACCTAGACATGCCTACTCAGGAGTAAGAACCATAGAGCTGAATGGGACGGAGTCCCGAGCATGGGCAGCAGCGGCCTCACTCACTTTCTCCGTGGGGTGTTCGGGCGCCCTCTTTCCCTCACCATGGTTGAGCAGTTGAGCAGAGAACCGCCCCATCCTCCTTTGTCAGCGAGACAACCCTTCGACACACACGCCCCCAACAAAAAATGGGATGATCCAATATAGCGCAAGGACAGCAATACACGGGAGGGAGGAGCGGCTGTACACGGAGGGGGGAGGAAACAGACTTTCCCCGCTCCAAAATAAGATGGAAAAACAGAGGGGAAGAGGCAAGACACGCACAGGACAGGGATGACGTCATGTGAGTACCGTGCTGCAAAAACACATACCAGGCATGAGAGTGTGATAAATTGCTGGTGTGATGGAGCTCTAAGTGTGCGTTGGGGCGATAATCCTGAACGTCAAGTGACTGCATAAGTTTCTTGAACATTTCAATTTTTCTACTGTGTACTAGGAAGAAACTGGACGAGTCCATAACACACACATACTTTCTCTGCTTAAACACTTCCTCTGATTTAGGGTGGCGGCCATAACTAATCTGAGAAAACTAATGGAAATGGAAACTGGAGAGAGAACTCCCTCACTTGTGTACAAAAGCTAGGTGGTGTCCAATGGAAGTAATGGGCAGGGCAGACCAAAGAAAGTTCATGCACTGCAGAATTAATTGATAGGAATTCAATGCTACAGGTTTTGATGGCTTTAAATGGGGTTTAGACAAATTCATGAAAGATACACAAAGTTATTAGACACGATAAACTAAACTGAATCTCCAGAGGCACTAAGCCACTGAATACCAATGTTTTGTGGGGCGAAAGCCCTAAGGACAGGCAAATCTATCAGTTTTGCTTTCTCACTCATCTGAATTTTGTAAATCTCGCATTCTTTCTCCCTCAAATACGAAGAACTTTGAGAACTTTGGTAAATTCGTATCACAGACGAACTGAAATGGAATTCTCATCCACCTGCACCGGTCAAATTCAATTGGTACAGTTATTCCCAGCATGGAGAGGACTGTGTTCTACCTGCCTGCCATACCGCTGTTAAATATGAGGAAGATGTCAGAAAAAAGAACTGGCAACCCTACTTCAGCACTAACATGGTTGAATACCCATGAAACCCACAGTTCAACATCAACCCACATTGGATGACTTAAGTGTATTCTGTTAACCCAGCATTAGTTTGGCCCTGAGACCCTAGAGTAGACAGGTAAGCAACCTAACGCCTAGCAAATGTTTTGGACAGCTCCCATAAGACCCAGCCAACATAGCCAACAGTCAGGGATTATGGGAGGTGTAGTCCAAAATGTCTGGAGGGCACTAGGTTGTCTAGCCTGATGAGCTAGATTAGCCTTCCCCAATCTGTCACCTTCCAGACGTTTTGTACTACAAGTCCTGCCATCTGGGGGTGATAGGATTTGTAATCCAAACTTCTATAGGGCACCAGGTTGGAGAAGGCTGGGCCATCTGATTCAGTATGAAGCAACCTCAAGTGTTCAGACATGAAGATTCTCAGGCTGCTTTTGGCTCTAAAAAACATACTGAAGGGAAAGTTGCATACTTTTAGCTACTGTACTACACCACAAGTATGTGGCAATCCATTTCAGAAAATGTATAGCACTTCGCGGGAACTCCTTCCTTCGGCACCTTAATTAGCAATTGCTCTGCCCTGGGTCAGGCTCCCCACAGTATGCCCTACTGCTCTGCAATTAGTCAGCTCACAAACTGCTTAGTAAAAAAAAAAAAAACCAACAACAACAAATACCTTGCTGGCTGCTACTGTCCGGTCCGCAGCAGCTGGCCAGAGTCCAGAGTCACATGGTCTCTTTTTTCCCTCTGTCACCTGCAGTGTTCAATGGCTGGATGTGCTTTACTAAGATAGGTTGCAGACACACAGCCAAAGAAAAAGTGAAACCATGCTGCTGTGCCTAGCCTGCTGCTCTTATTAAGCCTCTAAGCAATCGGATGCTTTGCTTTTCATCTAATGCTAGATTTTTACACCCGAAAAGAAAACATTATATAATTTAACAATATTTTAAATAACCATCAATAGGTTGCATGAGCTTTGATGTCCACTTTGTGCTCACATCTATCATGCCTTCCCCGCTCATGCCTTCCGCTGAACCTGGCGCCGCAACTGATTCAGACTCAAAAGGAGCCGATAATTTGGGACCCGTGCAGGCTGTGCAATGTCAGACTGGTGGGAGCTTGCTTCTGCCTGACCTCTCAGCGGGGAGCAGGCCAGGAAAGAGCGGCATAAATCACATAGGCCGCTCTAGCCGGCAAGCTTGATCTCCGCTGCCAATTGCTGCCATGCTGATGTGGCCGCTCAAAATGGCTGTCAGCGTAAAGTATAGCGGGTGACCCTCTCAAAATGGCAGCGCAAACAGGACGGCGCCGCAGCACCACAAATGGCTTTGAATCTGCTGGTAGCAATCTTGGCCGGTGAGAGAGGGGGAGGAATGCATATTCCTGAATGGAGAGTGTCCTCTCTGGCAACGGAGGCGGCGAGCATCAGCTTCAAAGCACATGACATAGAACGAATGGCTGAGGAGGGAAGAAGCAAACCTAAAATGGCGGGTGCTAAGGGACTCGCACTGCAAGGGATGCTGGGATACGGGGCAGAGCATTGGGAGGACTCAGGAACTCAGCAGAAAGGTTTCTGGTTAGTGTGTGGTTTAGGAAACCAGGAAACAGGCAGGGTCTATGGTGCCTTTTGCGACAGCACAGCTTGTGGTTAGTGCTAAGCCTAGAGAACCACAGTTTCGCTAATCACAGACCCTGAAATGTCATCTGAACAGGCCCAATTTCTAGTGGCCCTCCCCCAGGCGTTTCACGCTTGCACTTTTAGCAGACGCTGCTCTCAACCTGCCAATCAGCTTTCTCAGTCATTAGAGCTAGAAGCACGGGCTGCAAGCTGGTTTTGCAAATAAAGCAGTTCCCTAGCCAACAATGGAAAGCCCTAGCTGTTCTCATGATGTTCTGCCACTGGATTGCAGCCATGGCTGGTTGGCAGTGTTTTCAAATGAGAGTTACAGTTCCTGGGATGCCGTATGTCATTCTAGGCTTCCGACTCGGAAAGCTTTGATCAACGAGGCAGGCTTCACAGAAAAACTGGGCCCCAAAAAAATCTTCCAAACAGGCATTGAGAATAGACAGGCATGGGGTTGGGGTTATGAAAAATAGCACAATGTAAGGTATTTATCATATGGATCATATTAATGTCAGCACTGTGCACCTCAGAGATATTACGACGACTCTATAACGGATCTTAACCTAGAAGAGGCATGAAAGAGGTGTGTGGCATTTGTTTTGTTTTACTTGCATGCAGCGCTGAAAGTAAATCCATCAAGTCAACTGGTTGGCTCAGATTTTTTTTAACACCTGTTGGCAACTGTCTATCTTCATAAAATGATAGTTTACAGCAGGGATGGGCAACTTGTGGCCCTCCAGATATTTTGGCCTACAACTCCCACCAATCCCTGGCCAGCATAGCCAACAGTGAGGTATCATGGGAGTTGCAATCCAACCTGGAGAGCCCCAAGTTGCCCATACTGGTTTACTGCTTTCCTTTGGGTGAAAGCAATGAACAAAAGGTGTATCTACAGTACAGACACCTTAACAGTAATTCTGTATCACCAGGACAAACTGGAGGTTATAGTTCTGCTAGAAGTTGGACTAGGGGATCTCAAAGCGAAAATGTTCAGCATCTTCACCTTTGGGGGAAGCCATGACAGTTAAACTGATGCTCAGTTGTAGCGCAGGTATAACCCAACATCTCCATGGTTTGCTGCAATAAGCGTAGGGAATAATTTGGCAACTTATTCAAACTCAGCATCTGAGTCCCCCTCTTGACCTCAGAGGCTGAATCCAAAGGAAGGACCGCTGCCAATACAACTGGAGTTGGCTTTCCAGAAAATCTATGGACAGCCCACCTACCACCTGATGGCACACAACCCAGGTGAACTGCATCTCTCTTTAAAAAAGGGAGGAGCACATTGCCCATCACTTTCAGCCGCAACTGGTAATTCAACTCTGCTCCCACGTTTTTCACATTAGTTTTGACAATAGCCAAAAATGGGCCCATTAAACAAAATGAAGTCCTCTGATGAAACAGAGCACAATAAATGCAAGAAACCCATTTAGTGCCTATCATGGGGAATATCTGAATTGCCTCTACACTAGATTTTAGCAGTGTTGGCAATATACAGATCAAAAGGCAATATACAGACCAAAAAGCCCCACGTAGAGTGCACTGCAGTAATCTAACTTGGAGGTTACCAGAGCATAGACAACTGAAGCCAGGTTATCCCTATCCAGATAGGGGTGTAGCTGGGCCACCAACCAAAGTTGGTAGAAGGCACTCCGTGCCACCGAGGCCACCTGAGCCTCAAGTGACAGAGATGGTTGACCTAGTAAATATGAGATGCTTTACACATGTGGTCCGAAAGATAATTATTTGACTTATACACATACAGAACATAAAATTGCCCCAACAAATCCAGTTACAATATTCCTACAGTGACTTTTTTCAACATGCAAAATGTTTTAATCTAGGGTGGCCACATGTCCTTTTTTATACCAGACCATCCTCTATTTAAAAGGCTAGACTATCCAATTCTGGTTTTTAAAGATAAAGAACTGTAAGAACAGTCAGCACCTGAACAGCAGACTGAACAGGTAGAGCCACAACTTACCTGGGTCACAATCGTCTACACCGTGGTGGGATGTACTGCATCTATTTCAATTATAATATCTATTTCTAAGTTTGCATCTACACTTATAAATTAGCACATGCAAATTTTAAACAAATCACTGTCTTCTTTTGGCCTCTTTGTTGGTGATGAATTTCCTTTTTGAACAATTCATAATATAACCTCATTTTCCCACAGATGGAAAATGCTTGCTTGAATTGCCACACGCAGACACGTATGAAAACTGCCAAAGTTTCTATATCAAAGAAAGTACTGATGCCTTCTGACTTTGTGTTTGTATTTGCTGCATCCACAACTGAACTGCGTAATCTGATATTTCGGAAAGAGCCCCTGAAGATGACCACGCTTGATTTAAAGGTCAAAATCAGCACCTTCAGTTGTGTCCAGAAGCCAACCAGGAGCCAGTTTAGTTTCAATCTAGTTTCCTCATGCCTACCATGAGGAGACATGCCACCAAGGGCTAAAACTCTGTGGCCGACGGAGGCCATATTGGTTCATTCCATGGCATGTCCAGTTGAGAAGGAACCTGGATAGCAGGACGAGGAAATGCCCCAACTCGAGACTCTGGAGACTATACTGGACTAGACTATACTGGACTAGATAGGCCAATGGTCTCAATATAAGGCAAATTTCAAGCTGTTATGCAACTTTGCAGCCTACTCCAGTAGCTTCATGAAGCAGATTATTCCTCATAGATCATAGTGGTCCTATCTGTAAAAAGAGCAGAATTTTTTTATTTCATCCACCAGAGCAACAAAGCCTACAGCCACCCCAACCCCAAAGGACCTGATCTCATTTGATCTCAGAAGTTAAGCAGAGTTGGGATGGTGAGTGCATGGATGGGAAATTGCTTGGGAATACTGAGTACCGCGGGCTTCCATTTAGCAAGGGGCTATAGCTCAGTGGTAGAGCACCTGCTCTGCATGCAGAGGGTCCCAGGTTCAATCCCCAGCATTGCCAGGTAGGGCTAGGAAAGAATCCCACCTAAACCCTGGAGAGCCACTGCTGTTGACAATACTGGGCTAGATGGACCATTATTATTATCATGAAGAATTTCCCATAGATTTTAGGGGTGCAAGGCAGCCTGCTATGATCCTATGACAAGATACAAGGCCGCTCCCTCCGTAACTATCGTCACAAGCACTGTCTCCAGAATAACTACTCACACACGCATGCACACAGGATCCTAGAACTCTCTCTGACTTCAGGGACAGCCCCTTCACCAACATCTCTCTCCCACCACCCACCCAAAGGCTGTCCCTGGAGCAGGGCCAGCCCAAGGCATTTTGCTGTCTGAGACAAAGGACAAGATGGCACTCTGTCCGAATCCATGTACAAAAGCTGACTGGACTGGCAGATGGACCTGTCTTCCACACAGACGGGACAATGTTCTCCACTGAACTTGAAAGCAGCAGGCTGCAAGACACGCAGCTCTCTCCTTGAACACCTTGCTGCTGCCTCCCAGCATCTTCCGCCTGAGGCAACCAGTCACCCTGCCTAACGTTAGGGCTGGTCCTGCCCTGGATAGGCATAAGCCACGCAAGGCCACATTCTGCTGCACTATGTTCATTCCGACCCAGCTAACGCTTCCAAATCCTTTTCAAAGACAGCCCCATGCAGAAGAATTCAGATTGTAGAATGTGGCTTTTCTTGGTTCACAATCTTGATTGCACTGGCATAGAAATTCTATCTTTAAAAAGCAAAAACCCACACAGAAGATGCATGGCGATGATGAGGTTCCACTGTGCAAGATCTAATACAAAACATTTCTGCCAAGGTAATAATTTGTCTTTCACAGGAGGATCTTTAACGAACGTAACATTTATTCACTAATGCTTTTAAATAGGGCCTGTAATTTTCAGGAGTGTTCATTATTAAAACAGGTCAGGGGCAACAGCTTGTTTTCATGCCTATGCTATTGTACCACATTCCTTACTACCGCCTTTCCCAACCTGGTGCCCTCCAGATGTTTGGACTACAGCTTCCATTACGCCCAGGGAATATTCAATGCTGGCTGTTGGTGATGAGAGTTGTAATCCAAACACATCTGTAGGATGTCAGGTTGGTACAAGAAGATGCAACCTTTCAACTGACAATGACAATGATTTTCCATAGATTTTAGGGGTACATATTTTCTCAGAAGTAGGAATGCAGCATTAAAGCATTACAGAGTCAGCTGAAGACGACACTAATCAAATGTTGAGGAACTCTGGATTTTGTGAGGGAACTGAACAATCTGCTTGGATGAGAAGAATACATTCACACATGCTGAGGAGCAGGGACAGCTGTATGCTCTATTGGCGTTGGAGAGACCGAGGACTAGCTCACTGGGAAGAGAACCAAGAGACAGAGGGCCTAGGAGACAGATCCTGGTGCCTGAAGGAGGCTGAAAATCGCAGATCTTAAGGAAGGGGCTGAGGCCTGAAGAAAGTGGGAGCCAAGAAAATGAGAGGCCAATTAAGAAAGGAAAAGGTAGAAAGGAAGGAAGGAAAAGGCATTTTGGAGTCTTTATGCAGGAAGGGAGTAGACATACAAGAGACCTTTGGAGTTATGGGTGCACGGATGCATAGTTAAAGAGGGTGCTTAGATTCACATCTTGATTAAAGTTCAAAGCCTTAAACGGCTTGAAGCCAGGTTATCTGAAGGAATGCTTCCTCCCATATGCACCTGCCCGGACCCTAAGATCATCCTCAGGGGTCCTTCTCCATGAGCCTCTGCCAAAGGAAGTGAGGCAGATGGCTACTAAGAGGAGGGATTTTTCTGTTGTGGCCCCCCGGCTGTGAATGAGCTCGCTAGAGAGGTCCGCCTGGCACCTACATTATCCTCCTTTAGATGTGAAGACCTTTTTACTTTCTCAGTATTTTAACAGTTCATCAGCTTAATTTTTAACCTTCCTGTTTAAATTTGTATTTTAAATCTGTATTAATTTCTGCATGACTGCTCGGTTTTATCCTGGTTGTGCTTTTATACTGTATTTTATATTACGTTTTTATAGTTTGAATGGTTTTCATGGTTTTAATTTTTGTAAACCGCCCAGAGAGCTTTGGCTATTGGGTGGTACAGAAATGCAATAAATAAATTAAAAATTAACCAGCCAGGTCTTACGGCTGCAGGTCTCTAATGCCAGGATTTAAGCTGTTAAAGTCTTTCCTCATAAACGAAGCAGAATGAGGTGCTAGAATTAAACGTACAACTTCAGGTTGCAGGTGAGGGCATCCGTATTGTCGAATCCTTTCCCATCTTAAAAAAAATAAAAACCTACAAGTAATATGAAATTTCTTTACAGCAACTTTGTGACATGACAAAGTCTCTTGTTGCACTTTAAAGACTGGCGAATAACACAGCTATCCCGGATAGGAATTGAGGCTGAGGCTGCCTCTACAAGAGAGGTTTAATGCTCTTTCAAGGCGCTTAAAAAAATTTACCTCTACAAGAACGGAGCGCAAATCGGGCATAGAGGCGCGTTATCTCTCCGATTATGCGCATTATCGAATGCGCGTTAAACAGCGAGTTTTATTTTGCTCCAGCCATTAAAGCGCATTTTGCCTATGTGAACAAGCACTTATGTGCATTAACTACTTGTAAAGCGCATTTTGGTCATCCGTTAATGCGCTTCGCCGCCTCTTGTGCAGAGGTATTAGGCGTAAATGCGCTTCAGCGATTATGCGCATAATTGCCTAACCAGGCGCAAAAGCGAATCCTTGTAGAGGGGACCTGAGAGAAATCAACTTGCCAAAGGCTACCAAAGAGGCACAGAGCTGAACAGAAAAAACGCCACATCCAGGTCCAAGAAAACGCCTGCAATGAAGAACCTCCTGATTGCATGGAAGGGGCTGAGATTAAGCTAAACTCCTTGGATACAAGGCAGCTACAAATCAAATAGCAAAATCTGCATTTGAGCAGGAAGCAACAATAAATTTTCTGTCTTGCAAATGAAAGGCAAAGGGGAGACCAGTAAGCACAAAAGGAAACATGTGGAAGAGTTTGACATGCACATAATTAACTGCAGCGCTGAACCAATTTGGGCCACTGCAGGCTGTGAGGAGGCAATTAAAATATGAAGCAGTTGGCAATGATTTCTGGCCTAGATACTAAATTCAGTGCCACTTGGGACTTCTATTTTTAGACTGCTCAGCACAGCACTGTGGCCAGAGAATGCAGCGGCCCATGCCTCACATCTGTACATCCAGGATCTATAAGGAAGTCATAGAGCCCTGCCTGAGTAACCAGACACAAAAGAGGGCAGGGCTCCTGCAGCTTTAACTGTTGAGATGAAAAGGGAATTTCACCAGGTGCTGCAGGCATAGAAATGACACCTGCTGACTTTCCCTTTTCTATA
The DNA here is from genome assembly GCA_029215795.1 of Anniella stebbinsi. Taxonomy (NCBI): domain Eukaryota; kingdom Metazoa; phylum Chordata; class Lepidosauria; order Squamata; family Anniellidae; genus Anniella; species Anniella stebbinsi. The sequence continues at coordinate 364,771,465 of JARDYH010000001.1, read as the reverse complement.
CAACTATTAAAGATACAGGAGCCCTGTCCTCCTTTTCATAGGGTCATGCCTATATAATCGGCCCCCACCGAAGGAGGAGGACGTGCATGCTTAGACTAGGAGGAGAATGGGCAGGTTTGCCCAATCAGGCAGGGAAAAGAATCCATGGTGGCTTGTTTTCTCTCCCCATGCATGCCGGTTGTGAGCCGCTTAATTACCGCCACTGGGCATGGGTTGTCATGACATCCGAACCAGGCAAGGGTGGTTGGACTGGCTTACAAACCATCCAGCAACCCTAGAACAAGCCATGGGTTTCAGGGTGGTTTGTAAACCACCCCAGCTACCCACCCTTACCAGATTTGGACGCCATGACAACCTGCACCCTGCGAACATAATGATACTAATTAGGTGGCTGGTGACTCGGGCTACGGTGGCTTATTTTCCCTCCACAATCATGCAAACCGAGTCCTTAGTGATGCTAATTGAGGCTGAAAAGAAAGGCTACTAATATAAATAAAGCTGTTGCAGAGGGTATTCATAATCCATTGTCCACAAATTTATTATGCTGTTTTATTCTAAACAGGCTAGATGATATAATACTGTCAAGCAGGTTCACAGCCGTCTGGAATGGGAAACTAAAGAGTGGTTAGCAATGGCTCCTCAACAAACTGGATGGACATTTCAAGCTTTTAAGCTCTATCCCGGGTCTCATTGCGGAGAGGGGTAACCTCTGCCGCCATTCTAATGTGTCTCTGAAGCTCCTTAACTCCAAAATCCATCCATTTTGCCTAGGAAGGTGAAGTATAGAGCACCACATAGGGGCAAGAAAAACTCACTTAAGAACAATACATCAAACACGTTAGCACTCAATGAACACCCATTATGCCAGAGGTGCAAAATCTGTGGCCCGCAGGCAACGCCCACCCCCAGCCTTCTGGTGGTCCCCCAGACCCCCAGCCGTGGTCCCCCAGACCCCGCCCGACAAAAAAGAAAAAAACATTCTAGGAATAGGCTGTATGATTCCTGTCATAAAAGCCTCATTCCTAGAGTGTTCAAGGACGCTGTACTTGAAGGTTTCTTCCTGCTTCCTAGGATACTCTAGAATGAGGATTCTATGGCAGGAACCATAGAACCCGTTCCTGCAGTGTTTCCCCCTCTCTTTTTGATGATAATGTTGGGGTGGCTGGGCAAGGAGGGGGATTCAGCCTCACATCTGATCTTTATTCAACTTGTTCCCAAAGCTATCACATGGGTTCTTGCAAAAGAGGTAGCAATACTCTGTATTGCTGTAACATACTACATATCTGTAATATGTTAGCTTGTGTCTCTTCCAACTGAAACTGTATTATGGTATTGTCACGGTTCCACCTTTACCTGGACCCCTTGATCAGCTCCTTAAAGATATTTTGCCTCTTTAAGAGCCCTTCTTTTTCATCAGATATCTAGTTTTTAACTTTTACCTGCCCCTCTCAAGAACGTGGGATTTCAGCCTTAGGCGTGGCGGAAATGACACTCCAGACAGCCAGTTGTTAACAATCACTATTTACCAGGTTACATGAAATAAGGCAAAAACATATAAACTTAATGCATTTTACTCAAACAGAGCTGTAAACTTTCAAAAGGCATTTACAACGAAAATATAAAGATATAAAATCGCAGTTTCCTCTAGCCTGACTACCTTTTCACCTGTCAGTTGGGCCTAGAGTCACTTCCAACTTTCTCCTGGGGTGCCTCTACAAGAGAGGTTTAATGCTCTTTGAAGGCTCATTATAAATTTTACCTCTACAAGAACAGAGCGCAAAACAGGCGTAGAGGCGCGTTATCTCCCGGATTATGCGCATTATCGAATGCGCGTTAAATCGCGAGTTTTATTTTGCTCCGGCCGTTAAAGCGCATTTTCCCCGTGTGAACAAGCGATTATGCGCATTAACTTCTTGTAAAGCGCTTTTTGGACATCAATTAATGCGCTTCGCCGCCTCTCGCCGCCTCCCATGCAGAGGGATTAGGAGTAAATGCGCGTCTGCGATAATGCGCATAATCGCCGAACCGGGCACAAAAGCGAATCCTTGTAGAGGGAGCCCTGGCTGCTCTTCTTCCGAGCCTTGTCCTTCTTCCAGAGTCTCTCTCCGTAGCCCTCTGTAGCTCTCTCTCCCCACTCCAGGACTGTCCAGTTAACTCCACCCCTTTATATACCCTAACCCAGAAAGTGAAACTTCTAATCTGGTAACCTAAAACTGGAGAAATGAAACTTAACTCTTTTAAGGGGAAAATGAAACTTTGGAATGCCCCCCCCCCCCATCAAAGGCTTCTCAAGCCTTCAGGCTTAAACCAAAACCAAGCCTGTGCAGGCCTCAAACCTTCACAGGTATTCATGCCTGTATCTGAGTGCACGTACAGGCCTCAACCTATACCCTAAAGATGCACTCAACTTCCTTCCCACACTGCACCTTTTCACACACAGCGCCCACTGCAGGAAATCTAAACTCCATCTTTCTCAACGGCACCCATTCATCTTCCTTTGGTATCAGGTGGGGGAAAAAACCCTCCCTAAAAACCGAGTCTTTAAAAAAGAGAGCGAGGAAGAGTTTGTACCTTATCAATCGGTAGCTTGTTCCTTTCCTATTTTTGTCCCTACACTTAATGTCTTGGAGGGTTCAAGCAGAACCCAGAGTTTTGTTTGGAATTGTTTCATATCATACAGGTTTCAGTGGGAGCCCAAAACTCGCAATGCCTGTGTTCCTCAATCACAGCCCTTTTCCTGGATGGTTGAAGAAAACAAGCCGCATCTTCTCGTTGGAAGAGATTGAGCATTTTAGCCATTGGTAATTTGTAATGTAGCGTTCCAAAGGACAAACTCCAGAAGATTCCTTGAGGAAGAACTTCCTTCCATCCCATTTGTCGTGGGATAGGTAATATTCATATTCTCACTTCATCTCCCTTTCTAATTCTGTCTCCCCTTGTGGCAATTCTCCACTTACCCACGCCGCCTCAGGCAAGGTGTTATTTCCATTTTGACTCCTTGCCTCATAACTTGATTTGGTTTTCCTTGTGTCTTAACGGCTTCTATCACCCTCCCATCTCCTTATTTGGCATTAATTCCCCCTCTTCCTCCTATAGTCTTCCTATAGCACACATCTCACCAAATATTTCCCCATCTTCTACCTCCTCTACTGATTTAATCATTGCCAATTCCATCAGAACATTGTTCATTTACTTGCTCTATTTTTGCAATTAAACTGCATATTTGAGCACCTTTGTTACTGCTTTGCTTCTTGCCCTCTTGGGCAGACTTAATTCCTGCTGGGGCTCCTTTGATGTTGGGCTAAAGATCCAACACATGTTGTTTGGGTATACACATGTCTATGAGGACATGTGGTAACAGCCCAATACTCTTCAACATTTTTATCAATGACTCTGAACTTCTCTACATGAGCAATTTATTGGACGTTCATGATTGGCTATTCACAGAAATTTGTGGGTCCTTTACATAATACTGTCAACCTCCAGGAAGTCCCCCACACTTTCCCCCAGTTATCTCCCTTTAATAAAGATCAGTGATAATGCACTATTTAAAATTCTCGCGATATATTGCAGGCCAGTAGATGGTGCTGTTTCATTTAACTTTATGGAGCATTGCCAAGAGGGGAAGTTTTCAATTACAAATCACGTGATCATTGTTTGTCAACATCTAAAGGAGCCATAGTCAACATGGAAAGACCCAAGAAGAAGAAGAAATGGTGTGAGTTTTTTTCCTTATGTAGAGACATTCTCGGATGCTGAGATATAATCCAGTCAAACTCAGAGACGTAAAGAGGTAGTCTAATGTCTATAGCATTTGGAGAAATATGCAAAATTTGGGGGCATCATTTGGAAACCAAACTAGAGGGGCAGCATGAGGACTGGGGTAACATTACAAGGTACAAAGTAGCCAAAATAGAATTTTAATAATAGGAATAATAATAATAATTATTATTATTATTATTATTTATAACCCGCCTCTCCCTACGGATCGAGGCGGGGAACACAATACACATACAAGCATGACAGAGTTAAAAATTAAAACAAGAGAAACACATCATTAAAACATTTAAAATTCATCCGGATAGGCCTGCCAGAAAAGAACAGTCTTCACGACGGTGAATATTGCTATAAGAATTTCCTGAGATTTATGAACAACCCACAAGGTGAATAATAAATTAAGATAAAGTATAGATTTACCTAGATATATAGAGTATATTTTAACTAGATATTAAAACCATGCACAAACGTAAGATAGCACAGGGGACATACTCAGACAGATGCATTCATGTAATGTGGAGGGGAAACTTCAGGGGAATGAGAAAACAGTTCATAATACTCTCAAGGTGCTTAAATGAAGGAAGGGAATTAGTCAGAGTCTCAGAAAGTGGAAGGTTGCAGGAACATTACCAGGAATGAAGCCAAGGAAAGAAAATTAGGCTAGAGACATTTTTTAAAAAAATCAAAGACAGACATTTTCTCTGAGAAATTGAGGGGGGAGATTTTACAGGAGAGCCCGTGTAAATTCCAGCAGAGCAGGCAGTGGATTTGGATGGATGATGGGGGCAGATCTGTAGGGGAGGAGCATGTTCTCAAACTAGGACCTCCAGCACCAAGTCCTCCATATTTCTATAGGTTTTCCCCATTCTAAAATGCCCCTCCTACGGCTTAATTATGGCAGTGGGAGTTTTAAGCTAAAATATGTTGATATTTTGGTCTCACCTCTTTTACTTTTGGCCCAGTCCCCTTTTGCCTTCAGCCCTGCCCATCACTGGAATACGCCCCACAAGAGAGCTTCTCCAAAATGGAATTCGGCCCTTGGCTAAAAGAGGTTCAACACCCGTGTTTTACCATGGCCGACAGACGTCAGTTCCAGCCTGAGGACTGTCAGCTGACTTCCTAGCTTGAATCACATCAACGGACTCTCCAAGCCAATCAGGACGCACCAGGCCTCATAAATCCCTTACAGCCAAGCCAGCTCATTAGGCTGAAGAATTTGCTCTCAGTGTGAGGTCTGGGCTTATTCTCCTGTTTCAGCTCATGATCTCTCCTACCTTTGACCTCGCAGTGGCTGCCGAGCCCTCCAACCTTCTATTGCTGCCCTGGATCTTGGCTTTCTGGCTGGTCCTGGCTTTCTGTATGCTTCTAGCTCCTTTGTTCCTCATCTGCCTGGTACTCACCTCCTGCCCATGTTGCCCTTCTGTTCCTTGCCTTCCCCATGCCTGAAATAAACCCCACTGCATTGTGTCTCAGATTAGACCAAAGCCTGTTTTGGCTACCTAAGGCTACACTTAACACTTTTCTAAATGACTTATTTATAGCACACTCGTGACTGGCCACTCATGGGAGTTTGTGGGTCTTTTAAATGATGTTGTGAACAACCAGGACGTCTCCCGCGACAACCATTGCAAATTATGCCATGAAAAGAACCGTTTTTAAAGTGGTAACATTCTAAAAAAAAGACACCATTAGATGGCGGTGTCTCAACTGAAGTGAACGGAGGGGAAGCATTCTATTCAAACCACATGGTTGCTCCTCTCCGTCTCTGTACTTAAGCCCATAACAATCGTGCCAAAAAGCAGGAAGCACAAACACTCTGGGTAAGCAGCGCGATTTCCCCTTAATGTAAAGACGCCCTTAAAGAATCCATTTGCTATTACTGTAGGATATATGCAGCATTGTTTATGCTGGATCATGAACCATGCCTCTCCTCATATGGGAAAACGATTCCAGGTTCCATGGGGATTCCCCCCCCACACACACACACACACCTCTTCTCCTCTCTGTGATATCTAGAATGCTAGGAATCTCTTGCAATAGGCTAGTTTTGTTTGGTTTTCCCAGCAGATTGCCATGAGCGGATGACACACTTTTGTTGACATGCCAGGAGCTGCCTCATCTACCCGCAAACTTCCAAGGGAAGGAGGTTGCTGCCGGGCTCAGCCATCAGTGACCTAGAAAATAAAGCCAGATCCCAGTGGGGTGAGTGGGGAAATCAACTGTATTTCCTGCCTTTCCTCTGCTCCATTTGGCTTCTTTGCCTGTCACAAGCAGGTACTTATTGCAAAAAAAAAAAAAGGAAAGGAAAGGAAGAATTGCTCAATTATAGTTCCACCAATGCAATACGGTGAGCTAGTCCCCATAATAAATAAATGAAAGAGATGACCTTCATCCAGAAGGATGCTCAGGGACAGATTTAATGACCAGAGCTAATACAGTACACAATTTTAATATATTTTTTAAAATACACTCATGTCTGTACAATTTCTATTTCACGGAGAAACACACGCTGCTGGAATATAATGATATAAAGGCCGTTAGTTTATAAGATCAATAACTGCTCTTCCTACGTTTGGTGCCGAAAGACATGTAAGTAGAATTCCTGAGTATTTTCTTTTAATTACAACATCGGGGCTGCAAAATGGGCATTATTCCAGTTCATTCATTAACACTCTGCTCTATTGTCAGCCTTAATCCCAAAAAGACGTGCAGTGCAAGGACAGCTGGGCTAATGCTGACGTTCAGAGACTCTCACTTGAAATGAAGATACGCAAGATGGGACAGAAAAAAGGACTCTCTCCGGCAGAGCCTGGGTCCTAGATGGCGTGTTTGCACCATCAGTGATGTACTGGAGCCAGGACTCACAGGGGTGCAGCACCAATGCTTTTTAATTTATCTGCCACCCCCTCTCAGAATTCCCTGTTCCCTCTGAGTTCAGCTGCAATTTTCACAGTAGCTGGGGGCAAGTAAATTTTCCAAGCAGCAATATAGTTTTCCCTCTTGTAATGCAAAGTATTCTAGGGTGGCTTGGTCTTGAATGGGCAATGAAAACCCATTAGTTTTACTAAAACCTTGGGGGTATCTGTTGTGCCTCAGCTTGGGATAGAGCGGGAAGGAGGAACAGCTGAGCCTGGGAGTGTTTGGGGAGTGGCCCTTCACAGGAACAGGCAGAAGCTCGCTGAAGGCCAATGCAGCTGACAGCAATCCCATATATATGGAACCAATGACTTAGGGAGGTTGTGGGCTCTCCCACATTAGAGGCATTCAAGAAGCAGCTGGATAACCATCTGTCAGAGATGCTTGAAGGTAGATTCCTGCATTGAGCAAAGGGTTGGACTCGATGGCCTTATTGGCCTCTTCCAACTCTACGATTCTATGATTCTATGATATATAAGTAGGGTGACCAGATAAAATCCAGGTCAGGGCTCATGTAACTTTAACAGTTGTAGAGAAAAGGGAATTTCAGCCAGTGTAATTTGTATGCAATTAGTTCCTGGTGAAAGGGGCCCTGCCTTCTTTTGTATATGGTCACTCTAGTATAGTGCCTGCAACTTTAACTGTTGTAATGAAGACGGAATTTCACCAGGAACTAATTGCATACAAATGAATCTGGCCGAAATTCCCTTTTCTTTACAACTGTTAAAGTTACATGAGCCATGACCTGGATTTTATCTGGTCACCCCAATATAAGGGTCTCTTATATATAAAATTTTTGTTCAGCGTGTTGTTCCTTATGATCTACTGGCTAACTGTCGGTTCAAATATTTCCTATTCCATTGCCTCAGCTTGTTAATAATAACTTTTATGCAATAATAAGTGCATTTCTGTATTCACACTGTCTAGTGAGTCTATATATGTTTAATAACAGTTAAAACTTTAGAACTGTTTATATGTCAAAAATAATTGCGTACCCCAGCTTCATTATCTATTGTTATCTATATTAGTAGTTGTGTGCCTTAGGCACTACCTATTTCATCTTTACTTTGTCAACTACTGCCTTCCCTATCAATTTATAAGCAATCCCTAATCATCACCATCCCAATATAAGGCAAGCCAGAGGCACTGAGCAGATGCTGGAAGCAATTGTTGTGTTTTCATGCTCTGACCTCGTCGCTTGCCTACCAGCTCCTTTGACGACTCTTCGGCACATTCCTGAACCTGGTATTGTTTGACTCGGCTTCTGACAGGCACTTTGGGATACGACCACGGACTGTTTATTGATGTTTCTAGACTGCTTATCTCGCAAATGCTGGTGATTTATGACAGTATCTATGTGAAGCCGCTTTGCAGCTGAGGCCTCCCAAAACCCCATAGCATCAGTGATGCAGGGCGGGAATGCTAAATCTAGAACGGGAAAAGGGAGTGCGGGTTATCCAGCAGCCATCCCGCTTGTGAAGCCTGCCCAACGCCCTGCATTCCCTTCACTGGGATCTGCCCCAAGAAACTGAAGCCACCACGGAAAGGCAGGAGAAACACCGTGGTGGCATCAGAGCAGTAAAAAGACACCACAAGAAAGCGCAGTTCCGAAGGTAAAACCCCAACGTGGCTGCAAGTTGGTGGCTGTGTCATATAAACAATGCAGTAACACTTCGCAGCCATTGTGGAGTAAATAGGGCATACAGACAAGCCCCTGCTCCTAGCGGTGATGAGAATTATTGAAATGGTTGATGGATCTGGCCTGCCTGAATTCTGGGATCCTCCTTGGGAGTGTGGCTACAAGGACTGTTCCTTCAAAATTTGCCACTACACCACTATGTAGCATCAAGTTCTTTTCTGAGAAAAGGTTGGGAACAGCATAGTCCTCTGGAATTTGCTGCTACAGGCTTCCATGGCTTTTGAAAGTGGACTAGATTAATCAGCGGAGGAGGGGGCTTATCCGCAATCAGCCATGACAAGTGGGAACTATAACAACTTGTTGCAGTGTGGAGTGCTGCCATTTAGGATTCTGGCCACTCAGGGATGTTGCCCTGAATCTATTTCTCAGGGTGCTGGTCGGATCTATTCCACAGAGCCCTGAGTGTGCATTGGTTCCCATGAAAGGTGTTTTCCTCAGTTTAACTGCCATTCGAGAGGGCAGCTTTCAAGGGGGATTGCAGATGGAAAAGGAACTGTTAACTCGCCCCTTCGCACACGCTGCAACACACACACACCTGCCTCCCACACCCAAAGCAAATCTTTCCCTGCCTGGAAGTTAAGTTTTAACTTTTTCCCCCTATTGGACTGGAATCATAGAATAGTATAGTCCAACCCCCTGCTCAATGCAAGAATCCCACTTTAAAACATCCCTGACAGATGGCTGTCCAGCTGTCTCTTGAATGCCTCTAGAGTGGGAGAGCCCACGACCTCCCTAGGGAACTGGTTCCATTGTCGTACTACTCGAACACTCAGGACGTTTTTCCTGATGTCCAGCCGGAATCTGGCTTCCTGTCACTTGAGCCCATTATTCCACGTCCTGCACCCTGGGAAGTTCGAGAAGAGATCCTGGCCCTCCTCTGTGTGACAACCTTTCAAGTCCTTGAAGAGTGCTATCATGTCTCCCCTCAGTGTTCTGGGTCAGGGTGCAAATTAATTGAAGAATTTGTTTCATTTGAAATGATTTAAATGAGAAATGAACTGGTTGGCTTTGCTCTCCTGTGAAACGTAAATAAACCTTAGTAATTACTTCTAAACGTGCATATGTAAGTTGTACAGAGTTTTCGGTCCTACAGACCTGGGTAGCTCCCCTGCAGCCGCTCCATTCCGTTTCCCCGCCCTCTCCCACATTTTCCACCCACCTACCCCAGCAATCAGCCAGCACCGTCTCCTTTGTTTTCCCCTCCAGATTTTTGTACACCAAACCTGCTGATACCATCGCCTTGTGCATGGGTAGTACTTTTTTGGCTACAGAAGCAACAACACTCACAGCCTGTACCTTGGGAATAGAGGGAGTAGTTGGTATCAAAATGGAACCTCCTTGTTCAGCAGCCCAATATCCACGTCTTGCTGCTTAAAGTGCAGCTTGGCCCATGCCTCTTCAATTCTGCTTTAGCAACTCATACCCCAAAACAATCTCCCAATTGCAGAGATGCAGGAGACCAAGACCGCACGTTCCATTTGGAAATAACTTTTGATCTCTCCCCTTTTCCATTTTCTCATTTATTGATTAAACAACACACTCGCTGAGCTTCAAAGCAAAGAGAAGTAAACACGGCCATGAATTAAGTGCTTTTACCAGCCCAATGCCAAGGATAAATGAACGTGAACCGAGTACCCAAAGAGAAGTAGGCACACATGTTTGCGGAGCAGCTCCAAATCCATTTTCTGATTAATAAAACAGTAAGCTAAGAAAGGCTCATTTTCAAGTCAATAGATGCCTCTTTTATACTGTTACTAAGAATCCTGGTGATATTGCTGGGTTTTAAATTGTTACATGGAGCCATGATTTGTCATCGTATTTCCATATAAAACAAATGAAGCCTAGCTTGTTTTATTAAAGCTTTCTCTGGCTAATAAAAACCCTCTGCTCATAAGCAGCAGTGTAGTGAAATCAGGGCTCAACGGGATGCAGCTCTGGAACTTTTTTATTAGCAAGTACGGTTAACGTCATCTGGAATCTCCACCCCTCAGGCTTCCCTGTTCCCCTGAGCTGCAACCCTCACAGTAGCTGGGGGGGGGGGGGAATGAATTTTCCCAGCAACAATACATGGATCCCTGTTGTGATGTAAAGTATTTGGGGATGGATCGGTCTTGAACCAATCCATCCCCAAATGAAGACCCATTAGTCTTTCCAAAGTCCTGCTCCTGGTGGAGAAATTGCTAGAACAGGTTTGTTGATATGGACCAACACCGCAGCCTGCATCTTTGGACTCTACCTGCAGGACTTGGCTCCAGGGACTATCATGATAGGACAGTTTGCACATCACGACAGCCTACTGTGGATTAATTTACCTGCAGGGGAGGTCTTGTCTTGCGGGCAGCCATTCTGAATGCTCAAGCCGCGACTGCAGCTTGAACCTCGACTGCAGCTGGTGAAAGATGATGGGAGTTCTAGGCCAAATCTGATTAGGGTGACCATATGAAAAGGAGGATAGGGCTCTTCTATCTTTACAGTTGCATTGGAAAGGGAATTTCAGCAGGTGTCATTGTTATGCATGCAGCACCTGGTGAAATTCCCTCTTCATCACCACAGTTAAAGCTGCAGGAGCCCTGCCCTCTTTTGTATCTGGTCACGCTAAGCAGGCTCCTGCAGCTTTAACTGTTGCAATGAGCAGGGAATTTCACCAGGTCTTGCATGCATAGAAAGGACACCTGCTGAAATTCCCTTTTCTATACAACTGTTAAAGATACAGGAGCCTGGTCCTCCTTTTCATATGGTCATCCTACCAAAACATCTGGAGGGCAACCAGTTGCCCACTCCATTTTAGAGAATGGACACGTATATGTACATGGAGAAGAAGGTGATCTGGGTTCAGATATGCAAATCACAAGCTGTGTATGGTAGCATTAGCACTCTGGATTCTGCTCACAAACAGGGACTTGCAGGGACCACTGAAGCAATTTCAAAACTGGTGAGATGGGTTCATTTGGAGCCAGCCCTGGTTAGCAGCCTAACAGCTGCATTCTGAACCAATAGAAGTGTCTGAAAAGTCTTCCAGTGGAGCTCCACGTATCACGCACTGCGGTAATGCATGCTATGTGCCAGTGTGGTGCACATAGCATGCAGTCAGGAGATCCCTGGGCCAGTAATAGACTCTCGGCCTAACCTACCTCACAAGGTCGTTGTTGTGAGGATAAAATGGAGCGGAGGAGGATTATCACACCGCCTTCGGTTCCTTGGATGAAAGAAGGCGGGATATAAATGAAATAAATAATTTTTTTTTAAAAAAAATCTAGTCCGGAAGTTATTGGCATGGAATTGCCTCCTTCAAGGGAGTGGGAACTATCCCCTCCCAAAGGAAGGAACTGACCACACCTTGGACCAAACCATCCAGGATGGGCAGGGGTCAAGCACATATGTATGACTGACCACACAGTTCCATGAATGCTTCCCACTTGGTGACTCTTCCTCTCCGACCACTTGCCAAAGCCCCTTACACAGCGATGTCCCCAGGGTACCAAAGAAGCACCAGGCTTTGGAGCACCCCACCCCCCAAGCTCTTATTTCCATCGCGGCAAGGAGCACACGGCAACACTCTGAGCTAGGAAAAGACTTCACGGTGCTCCACGTAACAGGGCAGGCTCAGTTGTTCTAAAGCTGTCTCCTCCTCCTCCTCCTCCTCCTCCTCCTCCTCCTCCTCCTCCTCCTCCTCCTTCTTCTTCTTCTTCTTCTTGGCTCTGGATTGCAAGGATTGTGCTGACCGGCAGACATCCACAGTAGGAAACCCTTGGGAAACCAAAGAGTTTGCTCTCTCCGCTTTCATGGCCTTTTATGTGTTTTTTTTTTGTTTTTGTTTTGGTGATGTATTGCTTGCTAATCTGCATGGAAGGAATGTTCCAGCCAGATTGCCTCCCTGCCAAATTGGAGCCCTCCTGCAATAAAAAGGCCCTGTCCTCCCGCCCAGACGCATTCCGATTCTAGCCTCTGGCAGCTCTTCTCTTTGTCTCCCTTTCTCCAGGCCTCCTGATCCGATGGCAATGACAGCATCCCACGCACAGACGCCTGAAGGAGCCTCTCTCCAAATAGCATCCACGGCCTGGCGGCTCAGAAGGAGAAAGTGACACAGCAAACATCGACTCAGCATTTTTCCCCCTATGGCGCTGTAGCGTGCCAACCTCCTTGTTACAACTGGCTTCTTTTCAAGCCGCGGCAATGCAATTCTCGCTCACACAAAGGAAAGCGGCACTGGGGTGCAGGTGGGTGTGCCTGAAAAGAGACCTCCCTAACCCTACTGGCTGTCCAAAGTGGGCAGAATAGTTTCTAAACAAACATAGGGCTTTTTCTTTTTCACAAGCAGCACACACAGGAATCACCGTCTGGATTTCACACGCGTGACATCGTGGCTGTGGTCAGCATTCAGCAAATACTTTGAGCAACGTTGGGGGAGCCCCCCTCTCAACACCACCTGGCAGATAGATTGCTGTTCAAATGCCATTGCCACAGATACTGCTGCTCACGCTGCTCTCTTCTTTTGCTTCTGGACTGGCGTGAGCGGAGGGGGAGATGACACACAGGGCCAGATTTGCCCCCAATGGCTGCTAGTTGCTGACCCTCCGCTTAATGTCCAAGGGATAGTGGTGGAAAGAAATGCTGATACTCAAAAGTCTCTGTAGAAACACTTATTTGGAAATTAGGGATGTGCAAGGACTCCCCGGATCGGGACCCAGATCAGGACCTCCTGGATCAGTTCGGACAAAATCAGAGGTCCCTCAGATCGGATCCCGATCCAAAAATCAGACGTCCAATTTTCAGATCGGCCGCCATTTTTGGTGTTTTCGCCATAGGCTTGCATTGGGGGAAAGAAAGCTTTCCCCCAATGCAAGCCTATACGGAAAACATGGCAGTGGGTGGCTGAGTGGGGGCCCAGCTACCCCTCCCTATCCCTCCCCCCCTCATGCTCCTTACCTGATGGGGCCGTCCGCTTCCCTCCGCTGCTCCGATCTACTGAGAAACAGGCTTCGCGGCCTGCCTCTCAGTAGTGTGCCGGGTGATGACATCACCCTGCGTGCTACTGAGAGGCAGGCCGCAAAGCCTGTTTCTCAGTAGATCGGAGCAGCGGAGGGAAGCAGGCGCCCCAGCAGATAAGTGGGGCCCTCATCCTCCTCCCTCCTCGCGCTCCTTACCTGCCGGGGCGCCCGCTTCCATCCGCTACTCCAATCTACTGAGAAACAGGCTTCGCAGCCTAGTTCTCAGTAGAGCGCCATGTGATGATGTCATCATCCGGCGCGCTACCCAGAGGCAAGCCGTGAAGCCTGTTTCTCAGTAGAAGGGGCCAGCGGACACTAGTGGACGGCCCCGGCAGGTAAGCCCCCTCCTCCCCCTCGTGCTCCTTACCTGCCGGGGCTGTCCACTGCCGTCCGCTGCCCCGTTCTACTGAGAAACAGGCTTTATGGCCTGCCTCTCAGTAGCACGCCAGGTGATGTCATCACCCGGCGCACTACTGAGAGGCAGGCCGCGAAGCCTGTTTCTCAGTAAAAGAGGGCAGCGGACGCCAGTGGACAGCCCCGGCAGGTAAGGAGCACGAGTGGGGGGAGGAGGTCCGATCCTCCGATCTTATCCGAACCGGATCGGGTCCTTTTGGACCGGTTCAGATCAGATCGGACAAATCGGCTCCGGATCGTGGATCGGACCTGATCCGATGCACATCCCTACTGGAAATCCTTTATCGATTACGGATGGGGAGTCTTGGAGCCTGTCTTCAAGGTGCTGGTTGGCGCTGCTTCCCGCTGAAACCCTGCAGTTTTCCTCTCCTGGGGTGGCATCAGGTAATCCCAACACTGAGGAGGGAGTGCAGGGTTTCCGGTGGCCATATGGGTACTGGAGCTGCCCCCGCCCTCTTCCTGATGGAAGGTGACCAATCAGATGGCAGAAAAGTCATACTGACATCACTTCAATTGAAAAAGTCGGGATAAGTCCCCAATGTTTTCAATCTGCAGCTTTGCGGGAATGCCCCGCGGTGGCTATGAAGCTGTGCCTGCATTGTATAACTGACATAGTGCAGATCTGCAGCCACCGACCCTTGGTAGCTAACCCAGGGGAAGGGACTGTAGCTTCATGATAAGACACATATTGGCATGCAAGAGATACTAAATTCAATCCATGGCATCTCTTAAGAACATGAGAGGAACCATGCTGGATCAGACCAAGGTCCATCTAGTCCAGCATTCTGTTCACACAGTGGCCAACTAGCTGTCCATGAGAAACCCACAAGCTGGACGTGAATGCAACAGCACCTTCCCATTCCCATGCATGTGATGTGACAATGTTCAGATTAAATACCTGGATGGGATTTTCATTCAAATTTAAAATGGCTGTGTCAGGGTTCCTTCTATGAACTGGACCCCTTGAGAAACTCCTTAAGGATCTCTACCTCCTTAAGAATCCCACCTTCCTTCTTTTTACTTTCCCTTTTCCAGTAATGTGGGTTTTTGGCTGTAAACGTGGGGTGAGTGACACCAGACACTTTAGGTTTAACACAACAGTTTGCTACTAAATAAGCAACTCACAACTAAAGGTATTTAGTCAATATAGGCTGACCATCTGAAAAGGAGGACAGGGCTCCTGTAACTTTAACTGTTGTAGAGAAAAGAGAATTTCAGCCAGTGTCATTTGTAGGCAATTAGTTCCTGGTGAAATTCCCTCTTCATCACAACTGTTAAAGTTGCAGGGGCCCTGCCTTCTTTTGTATATGATCACTCTAGTATAGTGCCTGCAACTTTAACTGTTGTGATGAAGAGGGAATTTCACCAAGAACTAATTGCCTACAAATGACACTGGCTGAAATTCCCTTTTCTCTACAACTGTTAAAGTTACAGGAGCCCTGTCCTCCTTTTCAGATGGTCAGCCTAAATAGAGCTGAGTGATACAAAAGACATTAAAAGAAAATAGAAGTTGCAAAACTGGGAGTTCTTTTACCCTAGGCTGCACCTAGACTTCTTCAAGCTGCATTTTTCTTCTCCTTCCTTATGTTCTGGTCTTCCCTGGCTCTCTCTAGCTGGCGCTCTCCTTTATCCTCTCTTCTCCCAAAACTGAAGGTACTGTTTCAGTCTAGAAGAAATGAATCTTAACTGGAGAAATGAAACAATTCCACTCAGGGGTACCTCCTCCCGACAGAAAAATCCCAGGCTTCTAAGACCCTTTTGCTTTGCCTATGTAGGCCTCAACCTTCACAGGCTGCTTCCTGCATCGTTGTTCCCAATATACATTTAAAATCATGAAAAAGTCATTCCAGTGGGAGAAATGCATATCCTAGGTTACCTGCAGAAAAGCTCCTTGTCCTGTCCTTTGACCATGTTAAGCAATACGGGTATTTTGTTCATCCAAAGGCCACATCCCTGCCGGATCCTGTACTCCCGCCCTCCTAGGGACAGACATCCTGGTGCCCTCTAGATATTTTTGACTGCAACGCCCACATTCCCTTACCACTGGACATACAGGCTGGGACTCATGGAGTGTAGTCCAGAACAACTGAAGGGTGCATCAGGTTACCTGTCCTGGGTCTATGCCTGGTACATATCAACTTTTTTGGCTATGACCATGAGGGCTAGAAATTTGCTCTCCTCCCTTTTTTTCCCAAAGAAAAAGAAGTCTTGGAATGCCAAATAATACCATGAAATTGCATGGTCAATCACAGATGTACAGAATGCACAGTCAAATAAATGCATTCCACTATCTTGGAAAGACGACAGAATGCTTTTGTGCGAGCAAGACAGGGGAGAACACCTCTCCTAAGATGGCGAAAGAGACCAACCGTTTGTGCAAATTCTTGTATTATAAAATAATTATTATTTTTTTTGCCAAAATTGCTACCCTCTTCATTGTGATAATCTTTTTGGTCGACCAAGTTTTTAAAACCCATTAATCTCATCAAGTAACTGACTAACAGCACAGTTCTATACATGTCAACGCAGAACTCCGTCCCATATCTTTCAGAGATATTTGTATTATACATAAAAGAATAAAACAATAACAATATAAAATAACATTTACATTTTGCAAATGCATCAGGGGCCGTTGGGAGCTGCCTAGTAGACATCCTGCTGCTTGTTTAACGGACTCCCACCATACCTTAAGTATCAGATTTGATTGCAAACTTTAGTACCAAATGATTCTTTTCCAGATCTGAATTGCCTAACCGTCTCCTGTTCATCTCTGCTGACTCCTAAGTGACTCAATTCCATACTGTTTTAATGAGCTCTTTCTTTGCAGGCACTTTGCAGAGGAGGGCTATTGCTGTGCTGTCAAAAAAAATGTGCTTCGTCCTGCGCTTGCTCAGTTTTCACAAGGACAGACTCAAAGGAAGGTGATACAAGTGAGGAATGGGAGATCCTCAACACTGACCCATAGGTGTGCGCAAGGGATGTGCCAGGTGTGCCCAAGGGTGTGCCAGGTGTGCCCAAGCACACCCTAATGTCTCAAAGAATAAACGCTGAATTGAGCAGTGCATTTAGTAGGGATCCGGAGGGGGATCCCTCCAGCTGCTCCGTTGCCACACCAAAGAAACGCTGCCTCCGAGAAAGCACCATTGCTCCGGGCAGCAGGAGCGAAAAGGAATCACTCTTCTGGGAACCACACTTCAAAGAGGCCAGGAGGAGGGGCCCTGAAGGCTAAAGTCACCTTGTAAGCCCCTCCTCCAGCCAGTGTCATCACAAAGCTCCACCAATGCTGGGGGCATGAGGAGCATCTCCTCATTCCCCTCCCCTCCAACGGCCCTCCCGCGGTCAGGCAAGCCAAACACAGAGTCTACAGTGTATAATAAATAACTGAATAAAAATAATGTCCTTTATGACTATTTAATAAAACACTCACCTTTAAAAAAATTCCCTGGGTGCACACCCTAATGAAATGTGCTACGAACGCCTATGCATTGACCACTCTCCTTCCCAAGCTCCATACAAGCTTTAGTTGCCCAGACAAAAAGCTCCATCACACCTAATTTCCCCCGATTTGCCTCCGTGTTTTTTTTACCTCTGAGGCAGAAACGCGTCCCTTTCACCTGAATCGCTGCTTTTTCGCTCCTTTGCTCTTCCACTCCACTCCACTCCACCCCTCCCCTTCTAGTTCTCCCTCCAGTCAGGTCCTGTCAGATGAGCACTTCAACCAGACTGCCTTTCTGCTGGGCAAAAATGGAATGACTCTTTAGTCTGGCTCTTTGGGACATTGAGGGAGTACAATCCTGTCTCTGCAGAGATTCAGGCATTGTATGATTTTACAAAACACTTTCGAGCCTGGGATGCAAAGTTTGGGTTTTATATTGGGGCTTGGAGCCGGCTGCTGGGAAAGATCGCTTTTCCCTGCCAGGACCTGATGCAATCCAATCCAGCCAATAGCAAGACTCCCGTCACAGAACATTCCCCCAGTTCCTTTAAAACTACAGGAAGGCTTAAAGGCGCATTAAATGAGCTTAGGGAAAATAATCCAGACCTTTAGAGTTCCAGGAAAAAAACACAAAACACTGGGGAAGAGGCGGGGTGTCAGCAGGACAGGCACAGCGTCATGTGAGTACCGTGCTGCAAATCCGCACACCAAGCACGGTAAGAGTGCACTAAATCGCTGGTGTGATGGAGGTCAAAATGTGACAGAGGAACTCTGCAGATGCAACAGCAGAAGGAAAAAGCCATCTCAAACAAAGAGGAATGAGGTTCCTTTACACACCCATCAAGGCTGATGCTGAGCCACCGCTCAGAGCCTATGGTGTCTGCAGGATTCAGCTCTAGCACATTAACCAATCAAGCCTACGCATATCTACTCAGAATTATGTTCCACTGAGTTCAGTGGGATTTGCTCCCAGGTAAGTGTGTGCATAGCATGGCAGCTTTAAATGAATGACCACCTCCACCCATATGAGCCTGCCCAAACTTGTGTTCATCACCTGAGGACCTGTTACCTGTTCCACCACCCAGAGCAGGAGTGGGGAGATGGAAGGTCAGAACTACTAGTGGATCTCCAGGTGATTTGCAGTAGATTGGCAAGAGTTTCTGACTTTCAGTTATATTATTATTATTATTATTATTATTTTGCGTTTCTATATTGCCCAATAGCCAAAGCTCTCTGGGCGGTTCACAAAAGTTAAAAATAAGAATAGCAACAACTGAAAAGCTCCTCGCCCCTCCAAACATGTTCCCCAACCCTGCACGGTATCCCAGAATCCTCTTCAACATGCACGAATCCGCACATGTGCCAAGGAATTTCCTCAGCGGATACAATGACGTGGAAACCATTATTATTCTACCCCCCTTCCAACATCCTCGGGGCAGCAAAACTGGGCCTTCCCTTTTATCCACACAGCAATCTTGCAAGGTAGGCTGAGACTGGCCCAAGTGATGGACAGGCTATCTGTCAAGTTTGAAAACTACTGTGTTTGTCTTAAGCACCATTTTAAAAAAAATGGAAGAATTAAGAAGAAAAAAAAGCTATTTTAACTACTCCCCCAACCCCCCACGCCTCTCCCTCCTGTATGCCCAGGATTATTAATGTGACACACTTACACTTTTATATATACACACACACAAGCTAGCAGAACAAGCAGCCACTGCCTGGTAAAACAGATTGTGTTTCACTAAGCAAACAGACTGCAGTTTCATCATCTCTTTTTCCCAAATCCTCCAACTATAATTATTTAAGAGCTCGTGTCACAAAGAACAGTTATGTAACTAAAACTAGATGTGCAATGCCTAATCCTCAACAAAGGGCTCTGGTCTGTGTTTGTGAGCGTGTGCGTGTGTTTTAAAGGACGGGCCATTCTTGGATTACTTTTCTCCCTCTCTCTCTCCCTTCCCCCCTTTCTAATAAGAGTTTGTTTGCCCAGGCAGGATGGTGACAGACTGTGCTGTGCTCATTGCGGGGCAACAAATAGAAGCCTCCTTAGAATTTGAACGGTTAATCTTAGGCACTCAAACATAGGCGACAGGCATGCAGAAATAAAGTGCACCCTACCAGGATGAATCATACAGCTCCTTTTCCTCCGTGCACAGGGCAATTTACCCGGAGTCTTTCGTGCCATGGTTGGGACACGGACACACACCCCGGTGCCCCCAACTTGTTCTCCATGTTGATCCACCATCTAACCTGCTTGCTTGTTTATTTATTTATTTTGTTACCTTTGTATACCGCCCCATAGCCGAAGCTCTCTGGGCGGTTTACATAGGATTAAAACAATATACAAAAATTAAAACAGCAAAAACATACAATATACACATACATTTAAAACCACTACAATAACTTTAAAAAGCTATAAGCCTAAAAACAAAACAAACCCAGGCTCATCAGATATTGCTAAATGCCTGAGAGAAGAGGAAAGTCTCGACCTAGCGCCGAAAAGATAACTATGTTGGCGCCAGGCGGGCCTCATTGGGGAGATCATTCCACAATTGGGGTGAGCCACCACAGAGAAGGCCCTCTCCCTTGTTGCCGACCTCCGAGCTTCCCCATCCTATCCATCAGGGGCAGGGAAGTAGGGTGGCAAGATAAAAATGAACAGGGCTCCTGCTACTTTAAGAGTTGTAAGGAAAAGGGAAATTCAGTCGGTAAAGTTTACATGATCAGCCTGCATAAAGGCCCTTTCTGATAGGGGTAGGAGCTCCGTTTCCTTTTGCATCCAGCCACCTTAAACTCAGCAAAGAAACGCCTCCCCCACAACCAGCAACATCTTTTATTGAATTTTAACTGTTATTTGTGTATTGGGTTTTCATTGTCATGAGCCATGTTTTGGCTGAACCATACAAAACATTATATATATATACGCACACACAGCTGAACGTATGTGTATGGGTTTGTATGTCCAGAAAAGTTTACTCACTTCTAGATGAGCTACAAACTTGAAATTTGGGGCGCTGATAGGTCTTCCTGTACAGTGTAACCGCAAAATCCTAAAATCCAACTTTTTTTTTTTTTGCCGTTTTAACTATTTTTAGACAATTTAAAACAAATCTTACACTGATGCCTACTACTCCCAGCATGCCTACAACTCCCAGCGACTGTCGAGGAAACACCTCTCAGAGGATAGGGACACCTGTGGAAAGCTGAAGGCATGCTGGGAGGTGTAGGCATTTCAGAGATCTCGGGGGATGTGGGTGGCGAAGTGGGCCTTCGCCTGAGATCACTGAAACGGCTACACATCCCAGCATGCCTTGCCCAGAGCTGCCCAGATCCAGTGAGAACCACTTCCCTCCACTCTTCGGCAATGCTACTCCTCGAGAGAGCGGCGAGGAACAGCATCTGTGACACGCAGAAGGATGCGGATTAACATTATCTGGGGACCTGAGCATCGTTGGGAATATCTGCTAGTATAATATAATATGAAACACACCATATAATATAATATGTGACTTAGAAATAATTCCAGCAAGTCAATAATGGGGTAGTATATTCCCGAAGAAGTAAGGTTGCAGTGCAATCCTGTGTATGTTTAATGAGAAGTAAGCTCCTCTGTGTTCAAAATGCTTTACTCTTATGTAAGAGGCCACAGGATTGCAGCCTAACAACTCAGTTATTTGAAAATAAGTGCAGTCCACAGGGCTGACGTCCAGGTATCTGTGCACAGGACTGTATCCTAAAGCAGGTTGGGTAGCTCAATCTCTTGCAGTGGTTGCCTGTGTACCACGCCTTGAGTCAATCGCTTTCCATTCCACGGATGAATCTTAGGACGCAACTAGACATGATGGCAACAGTTCCATGTGTTTTAAACATGTTCTCTAATCATACAGAAAAAGGGGTATGATTTTACAGCCAAAAGGGGTGCATGGATGAAGATTGTAGAACCCTCATAGCCATTCATGGCTTCCCAACCCTGCCCCGCCCTCCTGCAGTTACTTTTCTCCTTCTAAGCTCCAATATTGGAAGTGATTCTGGCTGAGGGCTTCTCCACATTGAGCAAAACTCCTGCAGCCTTACCGGGACTTCCAGAGACTTCATGAGTTTTAACGATCGGGCACCATACATGCGCTCCGCCTCCCTTGTTTTTGCAGGTTCCTTCCCATACATTTCCATTTTATTGCCAGCAGATGGCGCTGCTTTATAGCATGATTTCAATTAATTACAACATTTTCAGGGTTTTATAAAATGGCGGATTACCGCTTGAGAATGGCAGGAGAGGCATCGGGGGTTGACGATGTCCTGAAAAGGACCCACAAACTTCCGTGAGTAAACAATCACGAGCGTGCAATAAATGGTTTGTGTGGAGAAGCTCTGGAAAAGAAGTACCGAAGAAACCTTGTGTGTGTGGGAGGGGGGTTGGCTCTCTTCACCCACCCACCCTTGTAAATCAAATCCTTACTTATTATTTCCATTTATTTCCCACCCTTCATCAAAAGAGCTCAAAGCAACTGTGGCTTATCGAAGGATCACCTGAAAGGCCCTGTCACCTAGTGGTCACAGAGTCCAGACTTTTCCTAGGGCTCCCCAAAACTCTTAGCTACCACTAGAGTAGCTATAGAGAGAAACAGGGCCCTGCTCATTAGACCCTGGGCACATGGGACAAGATATGCCAACCTTCAAATCCACCCAAACCAGAACATATGTATGGGGAAGAATAAATATATGTGTTATGTATTTAACAAGTCAACATTCAGAAAAGAATAGTAATAACAATGGTTCCAAAAACTAAATACCACATTTCCTCTTTCAAAAACATATCTCCCTCCCGTCTCATTCACACTCTGCCTCTGATTCTATTCACTAAAGATCCAATCCTATGTATGTTTTGATGGGGGGGATCCTAAAACTCCCAGCATTCTCCAGCCAGCATGACAGGCTGGGGCATGCCGAGAGTTGTAGGACTTTTTTTCTATCTAAGCATACACTGTGGTTTGTTTAGCCCATAAGTTAGCCCATAATGCCTGGGTTCAGATGTCAAGGAATAACCTCTAATTGGTTAATGCAAAATGGCGGTGGCACACAGAGTAGCAAATCATGGGTTGATTAACCCACTATTTACTGCCATTATGTATGAACAGCCCTACCACCTTTCTCCATCCTAACTCAACTCATTCTCTCCTAGACCTCCCCCTAACTGCCTGAGCTTCTCTAAATGAGAAATTTATTGCATGCTTGCTATTGGCTACTCACGGAAGTTTGAAGGACTATTACCCGATATCGTCAACAACTAGGATGTCCCCACACTATCCCCTGGAAATCCCACTATTAAAAGAATTGCTTTTAATGTGGTAATAACCAGATAAGGCAGGATCTTCCACTACTAGATGGTGCTGTTTCAATGGAAGTGAACAGAGCATGCTTAGAGAGAAATTATTCAATTCAAACCACGTGATCACCCCTTCTCTGCCCGTGTAATGCAGCCCATAACAATCGTGCCAAAGAAGCAGGAAGCACAAAGCCTGGGTAAGCAATGCAATTTCCCCTTAACGTAAAGACACACTCTCTCTGTCCTCCTTCCAGGGCATTCCTCTGAGGCCCTAACAAGTATTTTGCTCCAGGGTACAAATAAGCGAATAACGGAACAGGTAGCTAAGTTTCTGAATCTGGCTATTCGAACCAGATCATTAGCAGACGATTAATTTTAACACTCACTATTTATAGTATTTATTTGTAGATTTATAGTCCCTTTTATATCAGCTAAGTTGCAAGCATCATGACTGTATGTTATATTTGTTTTGCCTTTGGTCTACTGACTGTAAATAAAGGTTGATTGATTGATTGATTGATTGACTAGCTTTAACTTCCACTAACTCCACCCACCATTCCATTCTGGCTTCGACCATCAATTATTCCTCCACTCGCTCTGTTACAGAGGCATACATGATCCTTCCGCCATTTTAACCTCACAACAACCCTGTGAGGTAGGTTCGGCTAAGAAACGGTGACCAGCCCATGATCACCCAGTGAGTTTCATGCCTGAGTGGAGGTTTGAACATGCATCTCCCCAATCCTAGTCCAAGGCAGGATCTACACTACTGCTTTATAACTACTGTTTTGACAACTGTTCAGGCCCAGGACAGATTGAATATACAGTTTTCAAACCGTTATCAAAGTGTTATATCCGGCTTGGTTTAGATCTGGCCCAAGACTCCAACCACTATGCCACACTACATTCCGTCCCTTTCTACATGATCAGAGTAGCCCTATTTTTAAACACAACAGAAGGGCCATCTTCACATCTATCTGGACCATTAACTGCTCCCTGGTAATTTGCTAACCTGCTTGTCAGTTTCGGCTCAAGCACAGCCAAAAGATTATTCCATCATTGGGATAACGCATTGGAATATAACATTAAAAGCTCCATCACACCAGCGGTTTAACGCACTCTCACCATGCCTGGTATCTGGTTTTGCAGCATGAGACTCACATGACTTCATCCCTGTCCTGCACCCATCTTGCCTTTTTCCCTCCGTTTTGCGTATTATTTTGGTGCGAGGAAAGTCTGGATTATTTTCCCCAAGTGGATTTAACGTGCCCTTAAGACTCCATGTATTGTTTCTTCTTACTTTTTCCTTTGTTGGGGGCATGTGCTTTGATTGGAGTTTTTCTGCCAAAAGGGGAGGGCGGGGCGATTCTCCTCCTCCAGCACTCCTCCGTGTCGAACGAACAGACTTCGGCTTGAATGGACTTTTTACTTTTCCAACCCCACCCTCATTGCCCGCAGAAATGGAGCCCAGCCGATGAAACGTTAAATCAGTAAATCGCTAGACAGCAAAGCCAGAGCAGGGGGTGGGAAGGAGCCCACGCCCATCAGAGTGCCACAACCAATGAACTTGAGGCAGAAAGAGAAGGGGCGGGGTGGAGTGGAAGAGCAAACAAGCAAAAGGGAGGTTTCACAGTGCAGCACAATACCACAAACCCACGTGAAAGGGACCATTAGCTTGACACGCTTATGAAACAGAGGTAGAAAATGCGGAGGCATCCCAGGGGAAAAATAGGTGTGATGGAGCCCTAAGACAGCCTTCCCCAACCTGATGCCCTCCAGATGTTTTGGACCACAACTCCCAACTTTCCTGACCATTTACCATGCTGTCTGGAGCTAAAGGGAGTTGGACCAAAACATCTGGAGGCCACTAGGTTGAGGAAAGACGCATAAAGATAACGCTTTGGGATAGTTAACTGCAAGTCATTTCAGATGAATAGGATGTCCCCTTCATTCCAACAGACCTTGTGCAGGAGAACTTTATTATTATTATGGACCTTTCCCGTGAATCCCTGCCAAAGGAAGTGAGACTACTAGGAAAAGGGCCTTTTCTGCTGTGGCACCTCAGCTGTTGAATGAATGCTAGAAAGGTTCACCTGGTGCCTATATTGTACTCTTTTCAGCACCAGGTGAAGACCTTTTTATTTTTCCAGTACTGTAGCACTTTACCATCCTAGACTCCTAGCTCTGCTGTTTTAAACCTGTATTTTAAATTTCTGCATTGCTGCTCATAAATCTCAATTTTAACCCTTGCTGTTTTCAATTTGTATTTTAATCTCTATTAATCTCTGCTGCTTGGTTTTATTCTGGTTGTGTTTTTCTATTGTATGTTATTTTGTGTTTTTATATTGTGGTTTGTTTTATATTTTATACGTTTTATATTTCTTAAAATGATTTCATGGTTTTCATTTTTGTGAACCGCCCAGGGAGCTTCAGCTATAGGGCGGTATAAAAATGCAATAAATAAATAATAAATACCCATCATTTCTCATGTCGTCCGAACCCAGCCCACAGCGAGGTTGGGGTAGCTTTGTATCCACCCTACAAACCACGACTTGCACTAGGGGCTGTAGGGTGGATACAAGGCCATGCCCTCTGCATGGTGTGCCGGATTCGGATGACACGCCAACCCACACGGCAGCATAGGTAATTAGGTAAATGATGGGCGTGCACTCAGCACGCACAAGGAAAGGAGGACAATGGCTTCTTTCCCACCTCCCCCCGGGATTGTCGAAACAACCTCTGGGCATAGATTTATAAATAGATATGACGCACAAGGTCAAGTACCTCTTAGTCAACCACAAGCCTCTCACTGAGTGAAACCTGGGCTGATGAAAGACAGAAGTCATGCTCTTTCCCTTGAATGTTCTACATTGACCCTGTTCAAGTTTCTGTGTGTGTGTGTGTGTGTGTCTTTTTACATTTTTCTTAGAACCATGAAGACCAGAACCTTTTGCTAGTACTTGTAAAAGCTCCACCTCAGTTCTAAATAATATGGCATTTAATCATGTGCAAATAGGCTAAGATCATGGGTCGTTAGAGCTCCATCATACCAGCAATTTAGTGCACTCCCGCCACGCCTGGTGTGCGGATTTGCAGCACAGCACTCACATGATGCCGTGCTCACAGTACTCACATGACGCCCCCAGCCTTTCCTAGAACACTAAAAGTCTGGATTATTTTCCCTAAGTGCATTTAATGCGCCCAACGTCTCCGCGTACTTTTAAAAGAACTGGGGGCTTGAATGGATTGGCAGGGAAAAGCGATCTCCCCCAGCAGCCGGCTCTAAGCCTCAATATGAAACCCAAACCTTGCACCCCAGGCTCAAAAGTGTTTTTTTTTTAAATCATACAACGGCCGAATCTCTGCAGAGACAGGATTGTACTCCCTCGATGCCCCCAAAGAGCTAGACTAAAGGTTTTTGTTCCATTTTTGCCAGGCAGAAAGGCAGTCTGGTTGAAGTGCTCATCTGACAGGACCTGACTGGAGGGAGAAAGAGAAGAGGAGGGGTGGGGAGGAGTGGAAGAGCAAAGGAGCGAAAGAGCAGCTATTCAGGTGAAAGGGATCATAAGCTTGATGCGCTTCTGCCTCAGAGGTAAAAAAACGCAGAGGCAAACTGGGGGGGGGAATTAGGTATGATGGAGGTCTTAGTCCAAATTTCACCTCAGGCAGACTCACCAGATGCCCTTAGGCAAGCCAGTATCTCTCAGCCTCATCACTCCCCATATGCAAAGTGGAGAAATAATGCTGGCCTACCTTACAGGACTGTCATAAATATACGAAGCATCTTTGAACGCTTGAGATGGGACTTTGTAAATATATACACAAGCCTAATTACTGTTTTATGCTACTCATTATTTTGCGAAGCCAAATGTCAATACATACTAGGGGTGAATATATTTTCATGAATTAATATATTCCAATTAAGAATTTTCTTCCCCTTTGCCCTCTGCCCCATAATTTAAGAAAAATCTCTTTCCATGCTGCCTCATTGCCACTCCGCCGTTTAAAACCAGCCCCCAGAAGTTCAACGCCAGAAATTCCTACCTCCTTCTTCGTGATGAGTCTTAGACTTGTGGTAATTAGAGCATCTTTAAACGTCCTGTGGTAGGTGGCTTTCAAGTGACTCAGTTTTATCTTCTGAAAAGAACATGTGAATTTCCAGCCCCTTGGAGCTATTTATACAATCACCTGCCTCTGGAGCTGGAATGATAGGGTAAATCAGCCTTCCCAATCTGGTGTCGTCCAGATGTTCCTGACCATTGGCCATGCAGGCTGGAGGATGCTGGGAGTTGTAGTCCAACACAGATGGGGAAAGGCTGGAGTATTCTAATACCCTCTGATCTAGGAAACACTTTTCCCTAATCCAATGTCCCATCTCCTACAAACACTTACAGCCTGGGTGGTAGTTTACTGCAATAGAGGAAAGTAGGCTATGGTAGAAACCTTCAGTTTGGGCCTGTTCAGACGACACTTCAGGCTCTGTGGTTAACGAAACTGTGGTTCTCTGGGGTTAGCACTAACCACAAGCCGTGCTGTCGCACACAACACTTTAAGCTACGGTTAGAGCCGCTAACCCTGTTGCAGACGGTCTGACTGTGGTTAGTGAGTGAGCAGGGTTTAGCAAAACACATTGCGCAAGACACCTTAAACCCTGCTGCTTAACTAAAAGCCTTAACCAGCAGGGTTGAGGTGTCTTCTGAACAGGCCCATTGCCTGGAAAGGGTTTTCTTTCAAATGGGCAGGTGGAGAAGAAGGTGAGGGCCAAAGCCAGGTAGTGGTGAGGGAAAGCTACCAATCCTCTCCCACAAGAAGCCGGGGGGGGGGGGGAGGAGAAGGCAGGGGGAGAGCTGAAGGCCAGTGGCTTCCATCTCCAAAGTTGTCTTCCTTATCAAAGTTCTGTCGCTGGGTCAGAAGTGAGCCCAGGGAGAACTGCTCTTCATTTTTAAAAAATTAAATTTTATTTAATACATTGACATGCCGCTTGCCATATCTAAAATTATCTCTAAGCAGTTTACGGAATCAGAAGTTAAAATTCACCATAATAAAAACCGCGGCCCATCAGTTAAAACGTCTAAACTATTTAAAACCAAAACTAAAAGCACAATAATGAATAAATTTACTATATATCCCCTGAGGATAACAAGGAATGGCACTCTGAGCATGGGAATAGGGGGCTTTCCTTCAACTCACCTCTGGGTCCCAGAAACAGAATGGCAGATGAGCTACATGCTTCAGGTAGGGTGACCATATGAGCTACATGCTTCAGGTAGGGTGACCAGTTGCATAGAAAAAGGAATTTCAGCAGGTGTCATTTGTATGCATGCAGCACCTGGTGAAATCCCCTCTTAATCACAACAGTTAAAGCTGCAGGAGCTATACTAGAGTGACCAGATACAAAAAAGGGCAGGGCTCCTGCAGCTTTAACTGTTGCGGTGAAGAAGAGGAGATTTCACCCGGCGCTGCATGCATACAAATGGTGCCTGCTGAAATCCCCTTTTCTATACAACTGTTAAAGATACAGGAGCCCTGTCCTCCTTTCCATATGGTAACCCTACTTCAGGGAACACCTGCACCCGCTTCTCCTCCCGCTGGGGCCACCTGTGGCAACAAGAGCAGAGACAGTGGCAGGAAAGCCAGTTCAGAAAGAGAAGCAAACCCCTCGATAAGGAAGAAGTGATTCCTCGTTCAGACAGCAGTAGTACACTGAAACCAGAGATGGGCACAAGGAAGACCAGGATCTACTGGAGGTAAACAGCTGGCCTTGGACGGGGTTGCATTTCCCCTGCAAGATAAGTCTGCAGCTTGGGAGTTCTCCTGGACTCTGCATTTCCTGGAGAAGCTCAGATGGCTGCAGTAACCCAAGATACCAGTGTAGGCTGGTATGCCAGCTGTGGTCCTCTCTGAAGAGGATGGACAGTGCATCAGTTATCTGTGCACAAGTAATAGGCAGACTGGACTACCGTAATGTACTCCGTTTGCTTTCTTAACACATGGAGGGGAATGCTATTAATGGCTACTAGTCATGGCTAGATGCTACCTCCAATATCAGAGAGGTAGTACGCCTACGTTCACCAGTTGCTGGGGAACATGGGTGGGAGAGCGTTGTTGTGCTGGTTGGCCGCTGTGGGAACAAAATGCAGGTCTTTTGTCTCGTCCAGCATGGCTCTTCTTATGTTCACCAGCAATAGACCAGCTTCTCTTTTTTCTGCTTCTCATTTTCTATTTCCATAGATTTATAAGGGGTTAATCATTTTCTAACAGTTTCCCTTCAGCGCTGAGCATAAAGTGTTTCCCCCGCCCCCTTAATCTGTCTCTCTATATATTAAGAGCTCCATCACACCGGCAGTTTAACTCACTCTCGCCGCGCCTGGTATCTAGTTTCGCAGCTTGAGACTCACATGACGACGTCCTTGTCCTGCTGCACCCATTTCGCCTCTTTTCCTCTGTTTTGCGTATTATTTTGATGCGGGGAAAGTCTGGATTATTTTCCCCAAGCGACCTTAATGCGCCCTTAAGCCTCCGTGTAGCGCTGTCCCCTCGCTTTTTCCTTCGTTGGGGGCGTGTGGACAGGGCGGTTCTCCTCCTCCAGCACTCAAGTGTCGAATGTTCAAACAAATGGACTTTTTACTGCTCCACCCCCACCCCCTCCTTGCCCGCTGCTATCTCATTTTTAAAGATAAAGAGATGAAACTTGGGACCTTGATAGCTCTTCAGTAGAGCTTTCAGCATGCCAAGTTTGAATCAGATCAGTTTGTCCCTTGATTTATTAGGATTTTTTTAATTCCCCCCCTTAAAAGTCTACCAATGCGAAAGTCCACCTATTTGCATTTGTGAAGGATCTATTTTCCTTTACTTTGATAATGCAAAGCTGTGCACCTGCAGTTCATAGAGATCTGCTGTTCCCTTACTCAAGAGTAAATCCCATTGATTTTAACTGTGTTTACATCCAAGTCATACTAAAATCCAATGCATGCTTACCTTTGAGTAAACCCCATTGAAGAGAGAGACTTACTTCCGAGTAAACACATATATAACTGAGTTTTTAATAGTGCGGTCACTCAGAAGCTTTTTTTTTAAGTCTAAAACAGCAAACTCGAAAGAAGTGCTCTGCAACCCCATGCTTACTTCCGAGGTCTTACTTCTGCTTACCAAAGTTCTCTGGGTAGTTTACAAGAGATTAAAACATTAAAAAGCGATATACAAAATTTAAAACCATAAAAACGTAAAAGCCAGCATAGAAAGACAATATACATTTAAAAACAGCTTTGAGCTCCCAGCCAAACCTAAAGATATATCTAGGATCGATTCAACATATGCTGCTAAATGTGTGGGAGACGGGAAAAGTCTTAACCTGGTGCCGAAAAGATAACAATGTTGGCGCGAGGCGAGCCTCATCAGGGAGATCATTCCATAATTGGGGGGCCACCACTGAAAAGGCCCTCTCTCTTGTAGCTGTCCTCTGAGCTTCCCTCAGAGTAGGCAACCGGAAGAGAACCTAGTACCTTCTAGTTCACCCTAAACCCAGATGTTTTCAGATCTTCCTCCACATTAATGAGGATTAGATTCTTGTTCTTTGTTTTGTTTTGTTTTGAGCTGATATTATTTCATGAAGACACCCAGCTCTTGGGCAAAAGTCAGACGGTGATCCATGGGCGTGAAAATACATTCTGACACATCTAGAGTACAGCTATTTGGTCCTGAATCATGATTTAAATCATGATTTAAATCAAATTGATTTAAATCAAATCCACCCTGGTCCTGATGCTAGTGCATTAAAAATTCATATATTCTTGCATTGTGCGGTGGCAGCAGTATTTATTTGGGGAACTATAGGAACCTCTGAATATAAAAGAGAACAGATTGTGAGCCGATATAAAAGAGGCGCATATTTATTCTCCTTGACGTAAAAAAGAACCTTGCTGCTTACAGGAAAAGGGGCATAAATATTACACAAGCTATAAAGGCAACTGGCTGGCAAGATGCTGTTGTTACTCCAGCTTCCCTTGAGTAGATCGCTCTGTCGAGCTGATCTCTTCTGACGGATAAATGGAGTCTACACTTCACTGCCCCTTCACCTACAGAAAATGTTCTCCTGGCAACAGAATATGAGCATTTTTTAAAAAATGCAGAGGACTCGATAAACTTAATTTTCTTGCCACTGAGGAGTATTCTCCGGTGTTCCAGAAGCTTACTGGGATGGGATGGGGTTTGATTTCTCTGCATTCATTCTAAAGAATATGCCTTTAGGGACTTACGTTCAAACAGATGCTGCTTTGGCAAATCAGTCATTCCTGTCTCCTAAACAGAAGGGCTCAGGTAGTAGACCTAATGGCTTTTATCTCTTAAATGCAGTTGAGAGAGAAGGACCTATCTGCATGAATGCACGCTCCCTCCCTATGCTCCCTTCTCATCAGTGGGGTGGCTAGAACTGGGGTTTGGGGCCTAAATTCAGGGCCTCAGAGCCCAGGGGCTCCACAAATAACCACCCAGAGAGCAGCAAGTGATGAGGGGAGCAGCAGTAGGGTGACCACATGGAAAGGAGGACAGGGCTTAACAGTTGTACAGAAAAGGGAATTTCAGCAGGTAGCCATTTGTATGCATGCAGCACATGGTGAAATTCCGTCTTCATCACAACAGTTAAAAGCTGCAGGAGCCCTGCCCTCTTTTCTATCTGGTCACTCCAGTATAGCTCCTACAACTTTAACTGTTGTGAGAAGAGAGAATTTCACCAGGTGCTGCATGCATACAAAGGACACCTGCTGAAATTCACTTTTCTGCACAACTGTCAAAGGCTTTGGTAAAGCTTAGGAATCTTAATTGTCCATTCCAGACCAAGCCACCCAGACATACTTTGCATTACAACAGGGATAGGTCACAATATATTGTTGCTTGGATAATCCATTTCCCACCCACCCGGCTAAGCTGAAAGGGGGCAGGGAAGCCTTGAAGGGGGTGGCAGATGATGTCATCAACCCTGCTAATCAAAAAGTGCCAAAGCTGCGCCCCAGCAAACTCTGACTCCACTCCAC
The DNA here is from genome assembly GCA_029215795.1 of Anniella stebbinsi. Taxonomy (NCBI): domain Eukaryota; kingdom Metazoa; phylum Chordata; class Lepidosauria; order Squamata; family Anniellidae; genus Anniella; species Anniella stebbinsi. The sequence continues at coordinate 364,739,883 of JARDYH010000001.1, read as the reverse complement.
CCCACTCTGCTCACCACTCTATTAAACCCACATCTGTTTTTCCTCCTGTATCTCCCCTCCTTGTATCTCTCCCCTCCCTGAGCTTATTCCAGATAGTTATTGGCATTCATATCTCTTAGTTTCATAATGAAGGGCTACGTAGAGCGGATTCCCAATTTGCAGATTCAATAAAAGGTCAGCTCCGGATTAATCTCTGTGTGTTCCAGGTCATGAGGCACAGCGCCTGCCAAAATTGTGTGAAATGTAACACAATGTTCAGCGCAGCCTGCGCTGGTTGTAGCGCCTCCGAGCCAAAGGAAGCACAAAAGAGATTTAAAAAAAAGAAAAATGACGAATAATAACGGACAAAACATTTCTTGGAAAGAGAGAGGGGGGGCGGTAACGCGGAAGAGAACAATGTATGTAGTATGTATATTTGGATATGTAACCTAGCTCCATGCAGGGTTAGATCAGAATTTATGGAACTGGGGTTTCCCAGCTCCCGCTTCTTTCTACAGTGATCTGAAAATCTGCTTCTGGAGGTTGGGAGATCTTTGAGAATGCCGTGGAATGTGTGTGTGTGTGTGTTTGTGTGTGTGCGTGTGTGCATGTGTGTGTTAGGGTGACCAGATAAAATCCAGGTCAGGGCTCCTGTAACTTTAACAGTTGTAGAGAAAAGGGGATTTCAGCCAGTGTCATTTGTATGCAATTAGTTCCTGGTGAAATTCCCTCTTCATCACAACTGCTAAAGTTGCAGGGGCCCTGCCTTCTTTTGTATATGGTCACTCTAGTATAGTGCCTGCACCTTTAACTGTTGTGATGGAGAGTGAATTTCACCAGGAACTAATTGCATACAAATGACACTGGCTGAAATTCCCTTTTCTCTACAACTGTTAAAGTTACATGAGCCCTGACCTGGATTTTATCTGGTCAGCCTAGTGTGTGTGTGTGTGTGTGTGTGGATGAAGGAGGGAGTTGGCCGAAATCACACACGCACGCACACACTCTTGCACATGAACAAGAGCGACTGAGGATCCGACCCCAGTGTTAAAATATCAGCCTTTTAAAAAATAATTTAAAAAAAATAACCCCCCCCCCTCCCCATGTATTTCTCATAATGCAGGCACTTTTATTTCAGGCTTTTAAAAAAACACAAGGATGGAGAAACAAATGCTTTCTCCCATAGAGCTAGTGTGGTCACCCCATGAAGCTGATGGGTGGAAGGTTCAGGAAAGATACAAGGAAGGACTTCTTCCCACAGCACATAGTAAAACTACAGAATTACTGCCACAAGGTACAGTGATGGCCACCAATTTGGACGGCATTAAAAGGGGGTTGGATAAATTCCTGGAGAGGAAGGCTATCAATGGCTATGAGTCCTGATGGCTATGTGCTACCTCCAGTATCCGAGGCAGTAAACCTATATATGTCAGTTGTTGAGGAACGTGAGCAGGAGGGTGCTGTTGCACCATGCCCTGCTTGTCGGTTCCTGGTCAGCAGCTGGTTGGCCACTATGGTGGACTAGATGGACCCTTGGTCTGATCCAATTTGCTCTTCTTATGTTCTTATGTAGTGCTGAAAGTGTAGGACGTGGACTGGAAGAAGGGCTGTGGTTCAATGGTAGAGCACCTGATTTGCATGCAGAAGGTCCCAGATTCGATCCCCGGCACCTCCAGGAATCCTACCTGAAACCCTTGGGAGCCTCTGCCAGTCAGTGTCGACAATGCTTAGCTAGATGGACCCATGGTCTAACCAAGGTCCCCTCTACAAGGATTCGCTTTTGCACCTGGTTAGGCGATTATGCGCATAATCGCTGAAGCGCATTTACGCCTAATACCTCTGCACGAGAGGCGGCGAAGCGCATTAACGGATGACCAAAATGCGCTTTACAAGTAGTTAATGCCCATAAGCGCTTGTTCACATAGTCAAAATGCGCTTTAACGGCCGAAGCAAAATAAAACTCGCTATTTAACGCGCATTCGATAATGCGCATAATCGGAGAGATAACGCGCCTCTATGCCCGATTTGCGCTCTGTTCTTGTAGAGGTAAATTTTTTTAAGCGCCTTGAAAGAGCTTTAAACCTCTCTTGTAGAGGCAGCCCAAGGCAGCTTCATCTGTTCCTATGTCTGGGGGAACCTGGGGTTCAAATCCATGCTTATCTACAAACCAAGCAATTCCTGGTCATTCACCATCTCTCAGCCTACTTGCCTCACAGGTTTGTTGAGAGGGGAAAGGAAGCCACATGTGCCATCTTCGGGAGAACGGTTGCATCATCAAGTCTGTTGCAACAGTTCAAGCGCACCACTACTCTGTATATGTAGAAGGTCTCCCCCACCTGAGGGCTTTCCCATGCGTTTTGATGGAGGAACAAAATCCACACACCACTCCTTTCCCTGAAAGGGATGGGCAAGAAAGGCACATTCAAGATACATTTGTTGAAGCAACAACTGGGCTATGGAACAACTGAGGGAAAGACATTAAACTAAACCTCTGAGTTGTACTTACTTTTTTATAATAAGGTCCTAGAGTATGGTTCAAAAGCATTCCCCTTGCTAGTGCCTGAGGGGTCTCTTCCTCTGTCTTCTGGATCATTTGAGGGAGAGGTGAGGGTCTCCCCCACCTTGCTCCCAGACTTTTCCTGGTGCTGGTTTTTTTAAAATATACCTCTGTGCCTAGACCAGAAACTTCAACTAGTTCAAAATGTGGCAGCCAGGTTGGTCACTGGTACACCTAGGGGTGAGCATATTACACCTGCTTTAAAATCGCTCCACTGGCTGCCAATTACTTTCCGGTCGAAGTACAAAGTGTTAGTTATTACCTTTAAAGCCCTACATGGTTTGGGTCCAGGTTACCTGCGGGATCGCCTTCTCCCGTACAATCCGCCCCACACGCTCAGGTCCTCTGGGAAGAATTTACTAGTCAACAAAAACTAGGCTGACAACCGTTGCCCAGAGGACCTTTTCTTCTGCCACTCCCAGACCGTGGAATGGCCTGCCAGGAGAGAGTCGCCAACTTAACAGTCTTCCAGAATTTAAGAAAACTATAAAGACTGATCTCTTCCGGCAGGCCTACCTAGTTGATTTTTAGGAGTTTTATTGGTATTTTAACAATGTAGTAGTTTTTATATGTTTTAATCAGTTTTATGTATTTTATATCATGTGTTTTAATGTTGTTCCCCGCCTCAATCCGGAGGGAGAGGCGGGTAATAAATAAATAAATATATTATTATTAAGTAGTTTATAAAGTATAACCAAAAAAGTGATCTGTCCCCTAACAATTAATGTCTAAACAACTATTACATAATAGAAAAGAATAATTAATACAGTTTTAGGGGAAAGAAAAACAAAAGAAAGAACCTGGTGCAGGTTAATATTAACCCCATGGCGTCAAATCCTACATCCCACGAGCGCACCTCCACTCCTGCAATGGGACCTCCCCTTCCTCTCCTCTCCCTAGAGCCCCCCATACACACCCAATCATGTTCCAGAAAAGCCCCTTCCAGGACAAGTGGGGAACATGTGTGGGACTGTATGGGTGGAAAGGAAATCCATTCCGCCACCAATTTCTGCTCTGCTGGCAGACCCCCAATACGGGATACAACCCTGATTCCTGTGAGTGGGAGGGGAAGGAAGCACACATCCCCAATAAAGGGCAACTCCCCTATACACTCCATTTGGCCCTATTCTACTGCCTCCCCCACCGGAGGTCCTCAGCCACTGGTGCACCCTCTCTGGGCTGGATGGAACGGAGCAGCACTGGGCAGCCCCAGTGGCCCCAGCACTGAACTTAAGAAGAGCCCTGCTGGATCTAACCAATGTCCATCTAGTCCAGCACTCTGTTCACACACTGGCCAAACAGCAGCTCATGGGAAGCCCATGAGTGTTGTGTTTCCAAGCGCACCCACTGAGATGTAAGGTAATACAGAGGTCTGCCATACAATCCTCAAAGATTTATTCAGTAAATAGACTTCTCTTCACACCTGAAGGGAGTGTGAACGCTAAGAGCTATCCTCTAAGCTGAATTAGCCTAACAAAGCAAGGCAGTTGCCTACCAACTAAAACATGCAGTTTCTCCGCAGTGCCAGCAGGCTTTTACTGGATTCCTCCTTCAGGGAGGTTCTTCTCAGGCGAGTGATTGTCCCAGCAAACCGCCTCCCACCTCCTCTCAACTTCACCCGCTTGACCCTGCGGCAGACTCTGGAATCTGTCTACTCTGATGTTCCCTTCCCCGCTGACAGAGACTGAGTTCTGGGTGAGGCGAGGATGATCTCTGAACCTGGGTGTCCTGCCCGATAAGCCCCTGGGAAGATTCCTCATTGACTCCTGAAGAGTCTTGGAGAATCTCCTTCCCTACTTCCTGTCTTGGCTGGTATACTTCTGGTTCTGCTTCAGTCTCACGCTAGGGAGAACAAGCCTGATCTGACAATGAGCAGGACATGAGTGGAATTGCTCCTGTTCCCCAGCATACTGTCTCTGATGCTGGAGGTAGCACATAGCCATCAGGACTAGTAGCCATTGATAGCCTTCTCGTCCATGAATTTGTCTAACCGCCTTTTAAAGCATCAAAATTGTTGGCTATCATTACATCTTGTCAATGTTGAAGCCATGATATTTGCACGGTGAGAGTCAAGATGAAGTGAAGGAGGATGGTTCTACCTGGTGATGTGATAGTTTCACCTGGATTTGCTCCCAAGAGAGCTGGGAACAATAAAGAAGCATGCAACAGTTGATCTAACATTTTTTAAAATATGAAAGCCAATTATTACTCAGGACTGTACACCCCCTCCGTGAAACACACAGGTTCCTTGATCAGTGGAAAACAGAAGTAGAGAGGAACTATATCTGCCCCAAAATGGCACTCAATGGCAACTAGGCAGTTTTTATACTAAGAAAGCTGGAGAGATCATTTTAGTTTCTCAATTATGTTTTTAAAAAATTCAATAGAAGCTGATTTGAGTAGCTTTACCTAGTAACTGGTGGAAGGGATGAACTTTCAGGGGGGAAACCCGTATCTGAACTTTAAAAGCAAAAACCCAGGATTCTATTGCCAATGGATAAAATATCTTGTAAACATTCTCCTTAAATGTATAAACTTTATGTAATCTCTGCATTACAATGCTTAGCATTATGTTTCATGTTTTATTTATGATTAAAACAGCCTTTCCCTTCTCTTCCTTTCTGCTTTCCTCAAGGGACGCTAATGTTTAGAACACTTCTATTTTGAGCAAATAAACAAGGCAGCAGATTATATTTAGTGAAGAGTAAATCAATAAGATTACAGGAAGAAGGTGATTCCAAGGATCTACTGCCATCTTTAAGAACAAAACGGAACAATACTCCTGGATTAAATATTTTTAAAAATATTTCTTGACAAATTATGAGCAACAATCATATCCTGCCACAGAGTACAGGAGTGTATGGGCAAAATCCAATTTAAGCCCTACTTAGAGTAGACTCATTGCAATGAACTGAACTTCAGTTAGTCACTTAAATCCCATTCATTTCAATGGGTCTACTCTAGGTAGGACTTACACCGGATTTTACCCTATACTTTCATTCACCCAAAAGTTCTGTGATGGGCTTTTTCCTCTAGAACAGCTCCTAGCAGTATGGAAATTGTAGTCCAACACATCTGGAGAGCACCAGGTTGGGGACAGCTACTCTAAACCTTTTCCTGTCTTTCTGCATTACATTATCTCACAACAACTGCTTATCCCTGAAAAGGTGATTATCAATAAACAGCTGGTTACGCTAAGGGAGCACATGTACCAGGGCTGATTCTAGTCTACTGGGGTTTGCAGACTTTCAAATGATCTGCTACCTCCTAGCTAGTGGGGATAAATTTGTTGCTGATATTGTAGTACTATTTGCAGTGGCGGGGGGGGGGGGGTCAAGAAAACATCTAACAAAACTCTTTCTGTTCCTATCATCATCCCAATGAAAATACCTTTGTTTTGGCAGATTCGTTCTGATTTTACGCACTTGATTTATGACACTTTTTAATGATGACCCACAGTTGAAACAAATAAATTAACTATTTTACAAATATTATCAGCAGAATTAGGAATGTAGGAAGCTGCCTTACGCTGAGCCAGACCATTGGTCCATCTAATCCAGTATTGTCAACACTGATTAGCAGCAGCACTCCAGGGATTCAGGCGGGAGGTTTTACCGCCCTACCTGGAGATGCTGGGAATTGAACTTATGGATTTTTGCATGCAAAGCATGTGATCTGCCAATGAGCTACAGCCCTTCCCCAATGGGAACACAGGAAGCTGCCTTATACTGAGCCAGACCATTGGTCCATCCAGGCCAGAATTGTTGACACTGACTGGCAGCAATGGCTCTTCAGTATTTCCGGCAGGATTTCTCCCAGCCATATCTGGAGATGCGGAAGTTCGAACCTGGGACCTTTTACATGCACAACAGTGCTCTATCCACTGTGCTAGCTGGGTGGTGATGATGATCCTGGCACAGTATGGCAGAAAGAATATAACTTTATCTATCTTGGCAGTCTGTGTCATCTCTAAATTCTATTGTTACTGAATTCTACTGAAACTGTTAAATGCCTGTGTTATCTGTGGAATGATGGCAACCTGCCCTCCTTATCCTAGTTATAGAAACTTGAAACATTACACTGGCCTTGACGTCACTGCTCTGAGCACGCCTTAGAGATCTTCTCGTTATTTCATTCCACTAGGAAACGTTGGCGTGTTTCCCTTAAAGGCCTGTTACACTTTTCATGGCCATCTGGAGGCATCTGGGGCTAATGCAAGATGTAGATCTTATCTGCCCTTATCTGGGCAGAGATAGCCTAGCTACAATTATCTACTCTCTGATAACCTCTCGTCTGGATTACTGCAATGCGTTATATGTGGGGCTGCTTTTGAAAACGGTCTGGAAACGTCAACTGGTACAAAACAGGGCAACCAGATTGTTAACGGGGACTGGCCAACGAGACCACATTATGCCAGTCCTTTTCCAGCTTCACTGGCTGCCAGTACAGATCCAGGCCTGATTCAAAGCGCTGGTGTTAACATTCAAAGCCCTGAACTGCTTGGGGCCAGGTTATCTGAAGGAATGCCTCCTCCCATATGTACCTGCCCGGACAATAAGATCATCCTCAGGGTCCTTCTCCGTGAGCCCCTGCCAAGGAAGTGAAACAGGTGGCTACTAGGAGGAGGGCCTTCTCTGCTGTGGCACCCCGGCTGTGGAATGAGCTCCCCAGTGAGGTTCGCCTGGCATCTACATTATACTCCTTTAGACGCCAGGTGAAGACCTTTTGATTTTCACAGTGTTTTAACAGTTCTTCAGTTTGATTTTTAACCTTCCTGTTTAAATTTGTATTTTAAATCCCTATCAATTGCTGCATGGCTGCTCGGTTTTTATCCTGGTTGCGTATTATCCTGTATTTTAAATTATGTTGTTATACTGTCGTTGTTTTATGTTTTGAATGGTTTTTATGGTTTTAATTTTTGTAAACCCCCCAGAGAACTTCGGCTATTGGGTGGTATAAAAATGCAGTGAATAACTAATAAATAAACAGATCCGTGGTGTTGTGGTTTGCTTTCTTAGAGGAAAAAGGACTATGTTGCACATGGCAAATCACAGCAGAGGCTGGAAGAAACCCTGCTGACCCCTCAGAAAGCTGCTGTCGGAGCGGACAACACAGGTGATAGTGGACCAAGAGCCTGTCACAAGAAAAGGGGCTTCAGATGTTCTGACTAAGAACATAAGGAGAGCCCAGATGCTGGATCAGACCAGGGGTCCATCTAGTCCAGCACTCTGTTCACACAGTGGCCAACCAGCTGTTGACCAGGGACCAACAAAACAGGTCATGGTACAACAGCACCCTCCCACCCATGTTCCCCAGTGACTGGTGCACACAGGCTTACTGCCTCGGATACTGGAGAGAGCACATAACCATCAGGGCTAGTAGCCACAGATAGCCTTCTCCTCCAGGAATTTATCCAAACCCCTTTTAAAGCCATCCAAGTTGGTGGCCATCACTACATCTTGTGGTAGTGAGTTCTTTAGTTTAACTTTTTGCTGTGTGAAGAAGGACTTCCTTTTATTTGTCATGAATTTCCCTAGAAGGGTTTGAAACTGGATACACAAACAAAATAAGCAATCCCAAGGCACAGTCAGAGAACAAAGTAAACCGTGGAGTTATAAACCGCTCTTACGCATTGGTAACGCAGAATGATAATGGTGATAATGGAGTAGAGATCCCGGGAAATCATGTCTTGTCTACTTGTCTGTTCATTAGCATTGATGGAACTACACAGTTGGGTAAATATACCTTTATCAAATCAAGTACCCTTATTTACTTGGATGGAAAGTGAAAATAACTACTAAGAGGGTGTTTATAGAGCTTCAAGGCAGTGGGGAAGTACTATGGGTGTTATTTCTTTACTTTCTTGCATTTCATGATCCATTTCGTTTTACAAGCTCAGTACAAAGCAAAACTGAGACTCCATTAAAAACATTTTGAAATAATTGCAGAAGCCAGAAGTATTCCAGTGAATCAGACACCAGACTGAAGGGGTGAAGTGCGCCCGACATCTTAGAACATAACAATACTTGAGGTTTGTGCCTCTTTTCTGAGCTTCATCTCCCACAACATATAAGTTGTGTGATGACTACAGATAATGAACATTGTAACAAAATGACTCAGGAGTCATTGGGAATTTTATGTTGCGGTTGAATTTCAGGTTGCAAATTGTCCCAATTTATTTATTTTTTAAAAGAAGGACAGTCCAAAGGGTTCCACCTCTTGGGGTTGAAGTAGCATAGTGGTTAGAACAGCCTTCCTCAACCAGGTGTCCTCTAGATGTGCAAATAATTTCCCCCCACTTTTGGGGGGTTCCATCTTGGGATAGGTCTCCTTGAAAGATCTGTCAGGTTTCCTGGTCCTTCACTCAAGCACATAGTCTGGCAAACTGACACAGGACACCCAAATTGGTGAGACTTCTTTATTGCAGGAAATCTCACGGCAAAGGCTTAATGGTTACACACTTCAGAAATCATAACTATAGGCTCCAAGAAATCCCAGAACAATCAAAAGCTAATCACTACTACCATGACTGAGATACCCATCAGCGTGGTTTCTCCACTGCCATCTCCACGGTTCCAAACACAAGGGAAGGGTCAATCCATACATGGGTTCCAAACCTGGAGAAGGAATGGGGATGATTCCTGACATGATCCTTCAAGCAATCAAAGGGGCAAATTCTTGAAAGGCAGAACAAACTACCCCAAAGAGAGCTGGTCCAGCTTTGGATCATTTGTTGGTAACTCCAGGCAACAAGGCCTAAACAAGATTAAGAAGGGTAAACCCACAGATACAAGGAGTTCCATGCCAGTGCTTTTGCACTGGCAACTCCACGCTGCATGAGTCCAGGCAAAGGAAAGTCCAAAACTCGTTGATCAAACCCAGTCCTCCGGTACACTGAGTTGACAACAAAGGCGCACAATCCACAGCAAATGAGAGTTCAAGTCCCTGAAAGGCCTCCCAGTACTTTACATGTCAAGTCCTTAGCAATGCAAAGTTCTGATTAGGAGAGTCCATGTGCAGAGTGCCTCCAGAGGCCTAGATGATGTTGGATCCAAACAGGGAGGGGTTTCAGGCAACATAGACAAGATGCTCCTAGCAAAGGCTCCTCAACTTTGCATCAGCTTAAAAAGAAAGGTGTGACTGTTAGATGCATCCTCCAGAAGACTGAAGAGAGACATGATAGCACTCTATTATGAGGAGAGATTGAAAGGACTGGGCATGTTTAGCCTGGAGAAGAAAAGATTGAGGGGAGATATGATAGCACTCTTCAAATACTTGAAAGGTTTCACACAGAGGAGGGCCAGGATCTCTTCTCGATCAACCCAGAATGCAGGACATGGAATAATGGGCTCAAGTTATAGGAAGCCAGATTCCGACCGGACATCAGGAAAAACGTAGTGACTGTTAGAGTAGTACGATAATGTTTTATGTTTATGGTTTTAAATTTTGTATATTGTCTTTTTAGTGTTCAGTCTTTCAATTTTTGTAAACCGCCTAGACAGCTTCAGCTATGGAGTGGTATATAAATGTAAATAATGATGATGATGATGATGATGATGATGATGATGATGATGATGGAACCAATGACCTAGGGAGGTTGTGGTCTCTCCCACACTAAAGACCTTCAAGATGCAGCTGGACAGCCACCTGTCAGGGGCCCCCTCTACAAGAATTCGGTTTGGCGCCTGGTTGCCTGATTATGCGCATCTTCTCTCAATTGCTTTTACGCCTAAATCCTATAAACGACAGGCGGTGAAGGGCATAACCGGCAGTATGAAACGCGCTTTAAAGTGGTTGAAATGCTGAGAATCGCTCGTTTACATGGTCATAATGCGCTTTAACTGCCGTGGATAATTAAAACTCGCTATTTAACGCGCATTCGATAATGCGCATAATCGGACAGATAAAGCACCTCAACCCCCGATTTGCGCACCGCTCTTGTAGAGGTATTTTTTTTAATGCGACTTGAAAGAGCTTTAAATCGCTCTTGTAGAGGAACCCAGGGATGCTGGAAGGTGGATTCCTGCATTGAGCAGGGGGTTGGACTCGATGGCCTTATAGGCCCCTTCCAACTCTACTATTCTATGATTCTATGACCACTTGACAGACAAGGGCTTTTGGCCTTTCAGCAAGGCCCCTGTCCAAACAGGGTGTCTCTGTTCAGCCCTCCAGGATGACACTTCAGTCTGGGTGATCATTCTGCAAACCCCCACCCCTCCTCTGTCAGGTTCTCAAGGAGAGCTCCCAGCATCTGAAGGCCAAGCCAGGGGGAGTACAGGGACCCCCACCTGCTCTGCAAACACTGACAGAGATATGCTCACACAGATTCTGACGTTCTACCAGCTGAATAAGCCCAAACACTTCCAGACTCGTTCTAATTTATTTATTTATTTATATTTATTTATTTATTACATTTGTATACCGCCCCATAGCCGAAGCTCTCTGGGCGGTTTACATAGGATTAAAAACAATTAAAAACAATATACAAAAATTAAAACAGCAAAAACATACAACATACACACAATCTGTACATTTAAAAACCACTACAACACTTCAAAAAGCTACAAAAACCAAAACAAAACAAACCCAGGCTCCTCAGATATTGCCAAATGCCTGAGAGAAGAGGAAAGTCTTGACCTGGCGCCGAAAAGATAAAAATGTTGGTGCCAGGCGGGCCTTGTCGGGGAGATCGTTCCACAATTGGGGAGCCACCACAGAGAAGGACCTCTCTCTTGTTGCTGACCTCCGAGCTTCCCTCGTAGGAGGCACTCGGAGGAGGGCCTTAGATGTTGAACGCAGTGTTCGGGTAGATTCATGTCGGGAAAGGCGTTCCATCAGGTATTGTGGTCCCAAGCCGTGTAAGGCTTTATAGGTTAAAACCAGCACCTTGAACCGGGCTCGGAAACACACAGGCAGCCAATGCAAGTGGGCCAGAGTAGGTCTTATATGTTCAAACCTACTGGTTCCAGTTATCAATCTGGCCGCTGCATTTTGCACAAGCTGCAGCTTCCGAACCACCTTCAAAGGCAGCCCCACGTAGAGTGCATTGCAGTAATCTAACTTGGAGGTTACCAGAGCATGGACAACTGAAGCCAGGTTATCCCTGTCCAGATAGGGACGTAGCTGGGCCACCAACTGAAGTTGGTAGAAGGCACTCCGTGCCACTGAGGCCACCTGCACCTCAAGTGACAGAGATGGTTCTAGGAGAACCCCCAAGCTACGAACCCGCTCCTTCAAGGGGAGTGCAACCCCATCCAGAACAGGTTGAACACCCTCCATCCGGTCAGCGGAACCACCCACTAACAGCGTCTCAGTCTTGTCTGGATTGAGTTTCAGTTTATTAGCCCTCATCCAGTCCATTGTCGCAGCCAGGCACTGGTTCAGCACATCCACGGCCTCACCTGATGAAGATGAAAAGGAGAAATAGAGCTGCGTGTCATCAGCGTACTGATGACAACGCACTCCAAAACTCCGGATGACTGCACTCAACCGTTTCATGTAGATGTTGAACAGCATGGGGGACAAAACTGACCCCTGCAGAACCCCATACTGGAGAATCCACGGGGCCGAGCAATGTCCCCCAAGCACCACCTTCTGGAGCCGACCCACCAAGTAGGAGCGGAACCACTGCAATGCAGTGCCTCCCACTCCCAACTCAGCCAGTCGTCCCAGAAGGATACCATGGTCAATGGTATCGAAAGCCGCTGAGAGATCAAGGAGAATCAACAGAGTCACACTCCCCCTGTCTTTCTCCCGACACAGGTCATCATACAGGGCGACCAAGGCTGTTTCCGTACCAAAACCAGGCCTGAAACCCTACTGAAATGGATCCAGATAATCAGTCTCATCCAAGAGTGCCTGGAGTTGGCTCGCAACCACCCGCTTAGGTGGTTAGCTACAAACTACAAGGCCCACTGCAGTGCTGAAACTATTCCGACAAGATCTGCCTCACAGTTCTTGGCCAGGGGTAGCTTAGCCACAGAGGTACAGGTGCTAGTAACCTCAAGGCTGGATTACTACAATGAGCTCTATGTGGGGCTGCCCTTAAGGCTGCTCCAGAAGCTAGGTAGTGCAGAGCGCAGCATCTTGGCTGTTCTTTGGAGCTGTCTCTTTTCAGCTCCTTTGCTGATGGAAGTGCGTTGGTTGCTTATTCGCTATCAGGCCAAGTTTAAGGTTTCAGCACTAGTATACAAAGCCCTAAACAACCTGGGACCAGGATACCTGAGAGAGGGCCTTCTCCCTTACCAACCTGCCGAGTCACTGAGGTCATCAGAGGACATGCTCTTGGTGGTTCTAGATAGAACTATGGCCCGGATGGATTCCACCCAGAGAAGAGCCTTCAGTGTGGTGGCTCCCTTCCTATAGAAATCCCTGCCTCTGGAGGTCATGCATGAGCCAACACTGATTTGTTTTTAGTGCCTCCTGGAAATAGCTCTTTTCCAGGAAGCCTACTCTGATCGACCAGCCGAGGTTTTATTGGCACTCTGATTTTTAAAGAATCATTTTAACAGCATGTTTCATTCTTTTTATCTTTAGCACATTTTATCTCCTGTTGTTCACCCTTCTAGATGTGGAGCGGCACTCAAATGTTAGAAATAAATAAATAAATAAATAAAATATGGCAACTGCTGCTGTACAGGAATCCTGTCTGAGGATGACACAATTATTTCCCCGTGCATTTTCACCCCATGGTATGCTGCCTGCACAGAGGCCAGGCACAGATTATCCTGGTAGATAATCTTGGCAGATAAAGGGACGGCGGAGGCTGACCTGGATAAAAGTAAATTATTAATTCTGCTTCCACGAGCTGCCTGGTGGTCTCCTACCTGCGCCTGTGCACCCTTTACTGGCATAAGCAACCTCTTATGTAAGATCAAGCCCTGGGAGCAATTCCTTAGCTGATGTGATTGTGCTGGTATCAGACTGCACACTAGTTGTTTAAAGTAGTGTCTTTGGAGCAGTTAGTCACAGTGCTATCTGTAAGTCGCATACAGAGAGATGAGCAACCTTAGGCTGCCAGCCCTGAAAAAATGCCTTTTGATGCTGATAAAACAGTCTGACAATGCTCACAATCCCTAGTGTCTAATATACTGGTCAAAGCAAATCTCTCTCTCTCTCTCTCTCTCTCTCTCTCTCTGTGTGTGTGTGTGTGTGTGTGTGTGTGTGTAACGGGGATAGCAAGAGGGGGAGAGATATCCCCTCCGCAAAACTGCAATAATTTATTTCCTGCATCACCAGGCAGGACCATATTTCTGCCACAAGGCTGGAAAACAGAGCGGTGTTTCTCAAGGATGCCGTCTAAGCTGCGATACAAGCTCTACCACCTGACTGAGCAATCGGCTAGGTGACCTCCCCCCACCCTTCTCCATGGTCCAATCCAACTCCATAAAGGCGAGCTCTGAAACTAGACCCGGCAGCCTGAGTTAACCTGTTTTGCTGTAAGACAGCTACGTTGCTCTCTTCAGAAGTGCTGCTGAAATTATCAGGACCCTGCTGGGCTGTGGGCCCTCAGCAGGTGCCCAGCGGTGCCTGACCTTTAACGCCAGCCCTGTGCCATTTAGGAACAAATTAGGAACTAGAACCAGACAATGGGGAAATCACCTGAACTCACGGGATTCTCTCTTTTCACAAATTTGAGAAGTGAATCTACACGAGTGATTTAATCCAGAGGGAGAAGGCATCAGACTCATTAGTGGCACATGGTATTGTTGCCACTCTTCAGGAACCCCACAGCTTCCCTCTCAGAAAGTCCTTTTAGTACAGCTTTTTCCTTAAAAGCAGCTCCAGCGCAATTCCGCTGGAGTGAGCCCCGTTCCCCTGAATTAAATCCTATATGCTGGGCATGCCAAGGGGCGTATCTGTGACTTAGCTGCAGCCTGCTCAAATGGTGGGACCCCCCCTCCCCCTTCTTTTCTTTCCCCCATTACCAGTAGCCGCTTTGGACACAGGCTTCTTTACCCCTTTTAAGCAGCCACACGCTTGCCTTTCCTTCTTCCCTGTTTATTTTTTACTTTGCACTATTTCTCAGTCACGCTGTTTCGGTTCATCAGGGGCAGGTTAAAGCCTGACTGCCATGTTTGTGGGGGAAGGGGCTTCAGTGTTGCTGCTTCACAGTCCTGTCATAGCGCTATAACGCAATGTCGCACTAGAGCGACTGAGTTGAACAGGGGTAGAAGTTCATTTTCCAGTAATGCAATGACTTAAGACCCCCTCTAGATGGATTCTGTTTGACACCTGTTCCTCCGATTATGCGCATCTTCTCGGAAGCGCTTTATCGTAAATGCTTGTATGCAGGAAGTAATTGAGCACTCAACAGGTGACCTTACCGGTTGTTTCAAATGCGCTTTACAAGTAGTTAATGCGGAGAATCGCTTGTTCACATAGTGAAAATGCACTTTAACGGCCGGAGCAAAATAAAACTCGCTATTTAACGTACATTCGATAATGCGCATAATCGGAGAGAAAACGCGCCTCTACGCCCGATTTGCGCTCCGTTCTTGTAGAGGTAATTTTTTTAATGCGCCTTGAAAGAGCTTTAAATGCCTCTTGTAGAGGCAGCCTAAGGGTATGGGGAGCATTGCAATGTTTAAGGATGTGGGGAGCAGAGCTTCAAACCGAAGTGGGAGGGGATTTAAAGGTGGGGGGGAGAAACTCTTTCCTCCAGAAGAGACCACGCGTGGAGTTCTTTGGAAGAGAGCAGCCCCAAGTTCAAACTGGGTTCCGTAGATAAAAGTGCAGCCTTACAATGAAACCCAGGATTAGATATGTCTACTCTAAGTAAGCACCCCTGAGTTCAATGAGGGCTTACTTCCTGGCCAAGGGGGACGGGATGTATAGGATACCAGCCTTAAAGCCCTAACGTAATGTGTGCTTACTCAGAAGTAAACCCACTGTGTTCCAATGGTGGATGCAAAGAGAGAGGTGTGGGGTAAACTACAGGGATGCAGTTCATCTCTTCCATTAAACTTCCATGAGCAGTGGGGTATTGAAAGGGGCGGGCAGAAAGCCTCTCTCATTTGCTGAGCAGCCCCTGAGTGATTCATGACTTTCAGTTCTACTCACATGACTCCACCCACCCAACCCTGACCTACAGCGGTTTCAAGTGGTGTCCGACCACGCAAGCGAGGTTTTAAGTAGTGTACACTTGGCTTCTCTTGCTTCATGTGCTCCTGACGAACCGAAGCCATTTCATGGAAATCTGGAGATAACCTGACGACGCTTCTGAAACTGTTTCCATGTAGATTGGGCCGTAGCCCCAGTAAGAGGATGAAAGCAACCACGTCCACTCATTTGTCCGCGTAGTTTTGGTTGCCAGAAATAAATTGCAAAGTAATACTGTGTAAGAGTGCAACAGGTTCCCTGGTTCCAAGATACACAAGAGAACCAATTTTGGGTCCTTAGGTAGATATCCGTACATTCAATATATGTTTCCCATTTGCTGCTTTTGGAGTTTGGCCTGTGCCTGTCTTGGATCTTTTCCTCTGGCCCCATCGGGTTGAGAGCCAGCTCCTACCCCCTAACTCTGGACATGGAAACCTGACCACTTGAGGCCTGACTCTCCCGCCCCCCGCAACTGACTCTTACAAAAGAAAATGTTACCAAGGGCAGCTTCTCACATAGGGCCAAGAAAAACTGCAGCTGCTGAATTCCAATTTCCCCCAACCCTTGAAGATATCAAACCACATTCCTTTTTTCTCAACCTCCCTGGCAAACCTAAATGAGGGTAATAAAACACGTTGAAGCAACAAGCAAATATTATGGGGGAAAAGATCGAAGGATCTGAGAATGTTTTAATATGGGGGAAATAGATTATTTGTTTGAAAGATTGGAAAGCAATCTTGGAAATGTATGCTGTTGTCTCCCCTGCTAACTGCTACACCTCACATGAATCATGGAACAAAATTCTTCAACAGCCCCAGTCCCCGGGTGTTATAAATTTGGTTTCTCCTTGCATTCAACCCAAGCCTATCTATCCATAACTTGTTGGCTTCTTCTCCAGGATAATTTCTTCCATGGTCTACAAATCTGGTTTATTTCAGTTAGATTAGACCACACAGTAGAGGAAGACACATTAATGCACCAGGAAGACTACAAAAAAACCCACCACATTATCTCTGAGGCCTAACAGGAAGTCCTTCAATGTTGAATTGTACATTGCTGCCCTGTACTCTGGCTGATAATAATGCAGCTTGCTATTGAGCCAGGATTAAGGAGCCTTTGGAGCTATTGTGAACAATAATGGTTTTGTTGTTAATGATAAATTAAGCTCTCCTCAGCAGCGGAAGTGAGGGAATGAGGAAAAACACTGGATGTAATTTAATCCCAACACCAATTATCTGCAGCATTTGTATTTCAACGAAGCTCAGAACTGGCATCATCGTTGCATGACAGACTCTGGCTTCTGAAGCAAAGAAAAACCTCGCAACTTAGGCGCCAATTGTCCCTATTGAACAGATGCTGCTCTTATTTTCTGGTATCAGGGCTGGCCCTACCATTAGGCAGAATGAGGCGTCCACTCCAAGCAGCTGGTTTTGACTATCATGAAATGGTTTGGTAGTTATTATTGCTGTATTTTGCTACTGCCAGGGAGAGGCGCTTGTGGGATTTGCTGCCCAGGAAAGACATTTGGCTGCCTGAGGCAAAGGACAAAATGGCGTCTCATACCCATTCCGCATATAGAACCAAACTGGACCGGCAAATGAATATTATTACAATACTGGTGAACAGACAGCTTCTTCCAACACACCTGGGGGCAGCAGATGAGCCTCAGGGATAGAAAGGCAGGTTAGTTTGGGGAACTCAGGGGAACTGGTGGGAAACTGCTGCCCTGACTCCAATATCTGCCACCTGAGGCAGATGCCTTGCTTTGCATAATGGTAGGGCCGGCTGTATTACTGCCTGCGATGCCAGAATAACTTGACCTTGCTTCTTGGGGACTATGTACATCGATCTGGAAGGGGTGAGGAGCATTTTCTGTTAAGATCATAACAACATAAGATCAGCCATGCTGGGTCAGACCAAGGAGCCATCTACTCCAGCACTCTATAATAAATCTGTCCCTGTTATACCTTTGGGGTCAATTTTTTCAATGCCTTAAAAAACAAAAACAAAAGTTGTTAGCAAAAGTTAGTGGAAGCTAGAGTGACTGTGGTTTAGCTTTCAGTCTCTGAGTATTTGCAGGGTAGATTAATTTTGTCTATAGCGCGCATGCGTTTAAATACACAGGACATGGGCGCTAAGGCACCCATGGACACCTCTTGATAATTTCTCCTACTTCTCCTCATGATCAGAGATTTATGAGGATGTTGCAGGAATTACTGAGATAATGCTGCAGCTCCCGGGAGTTTTAGATGTGCATATTTAAAAATGGATGTGCCCTTACTCCCAAGAGAATTCTAGTGATGGGGTTAGCAGTCCAAAGTCCACATCTCAAAGGCACCAGGTTGAGGAAGTTTGATGTAGTGTCTCATTAAATATTTCAAAGAGGCCAAGGATGCATTCTCTGATGCTGCCAGAGAGGGAGACAAAGCTCACCCCAGGCTGTACAAAACAGAGGTTTCGGGGCGCTGAATAAAGTTCTACTGCTGTTCCAAATGAAGATTTAAGAAGGCCTCAAAAACATTTTATTTTACCATGGCCTTCTCATAAATGAGTAGTTCTGTTGCTATTGCCCGTTGCTCTTGATGATTTCATTGTTATTTTTTATTGTTAGCTTTAATTGTTTTTAACTGATATTTTACTGTGTACGTTTTTATTGCTTTTAATGTTTACACTGTTTTTATGTACTGTTGTAAGTTGTGGCACTTATATGTAAGAACGTTATAAGTAAGACCTTTGAAACTTCCTCCCGAGGGAATATATATCACCCTGTTGTTACTGGTTTTTAAGATAAGCCTAAATATAAATTTTATTCCGGTCTGCTTCTGGTTAATATATGCTGTGCTCTGAAATACTGGTTGCCACTCATTAATTTTGTAAATGCTCTTTCATCTGCATGCTTTTGCTTATTATGTATTATGCATTCACCAGATCAAGAGGAATGAAACTTACTAGTGAGTAGACATTGTAAAAAAGATCACAGCTGTGGTACAGGGTGTTGCAGAATGATAGTGCAGTATAAGAAGTGCAGTGCAGAATTTGCATTTTAATTCCTTTTCCAGCTAATTGGGGAGAAGCAATGTCTCAGTTGCACTAAGGGCTATACGGATCAAGGAAGCACTTACTGCAGTCTTCCCCAACCTGGTGTCCTCAAGATGCACTGGACAACTCCCATCATCCCCAGCCAGCAGGGTGGCTGGGGATGATGGGGTTAGTAGTCCAAAGTCCACATCTCAAAGGTGTACCAGGTTGAGGAAGTTTGACATAGTGTCTCGTTAAGCATTTCAAAGAGGTCAAGGATGTATTCTCTGATGCTGCCAGAGGGGGCGACAAAGCTCACTCCAGGCTGTTCAAAACAGAGATTTCGGGGCGCTGAATAAAGTTCTACTGCTGTTCCAAATGAAGATTTAAGAAGGCCTTAAAAACATTTTATTTTACCATAGCCTTCTCATAAATGAGTACTGTTTTGCTGGTATTGCCCCTGTTGTTCTTGATGATTTAATTGTTAGCTTTGATTGTTTTTAACTGATATTTTACTGTGTATGATTTTATTGCTGTTAATGTTTATACTGTTTTTATGTATCGTTGTAAGCTGCCTTGGGAGAGCTTCTGCCCTGAAAAGCCGCCAAGAAATGTATTAGATAAATAAAATAAATAAATAGGAGGTTTATTGTACTGTTGACCTATTTTGTGAGAGTCCAGAGACAGTGGAGGTGTGATCAAGCTGTGTGATATTGATGGAAGTGCTGATGTTGCTGATGTTTTTTTAACTACCCCTGCATTAAAAAAAAATCTCAGAATTTGAGTCCAACTGGCGTGTTGGGTCAGTGGCATGAAACACAGAAATCACACGAACAAACATCTCTCACATAGCTGAATAATCTTCATGACTTGCAGGAGCAGATTGAAAATGCTCCTAATTCTAGGCGCTCTCTCTCCAAATAAATACTTTGCAGAGTGTGGGGAGGATGGATTTTATGTGTTAAACTGCTGTTTTCCAAAAAGGGGCCATGCATCATACAGAAGCTTTGCTGTCTGTTTAAATTTTGTGTCCTGCTTGACTAAATTGCATTCTAATAATTTCTATAATCGCCATGTGGAAGGAACAGATGTGAACTCTTCAACTTTTCCCAGCTCAGGTTTTTGAATGAAATGTTTAAGCCTCTATGCACTACATCAAACGTCACCTATGGTTTGTGTTTCAATGCCCAGCATTACAGAAGGCCCTGAAAACATTCATTTTGGGGGTTAAATCAGCCTTCCCCAACCTGGTGACCTCCAGATGTGTTGGCATGATGGGAATTGCAGCCCAACACATCTGGAGGGCACCAGGATGGACACAGCAGATGAATGCACATAGGTTGGGGGGATGGAGCCTCTCCCCACAATGCCTACCACTCACATTTTACTCCTAATGAACATCCCTAAAGAGCCATAGGCCCTATTCAGACAACATCCTAAACCATGATGGTTAAGCGTTTTGAGCTAAACATTATGGCTTATCGTGTGAACCATGATTTAGTGTGTCATGTGAATCATTCCTAACCATGGTGACTACATAACCATGGTTTAAACACGCTCAGTACAAAATCACCCAATACAAAACCTATGGTCCATGGTATTCTTCTCTGATATTCATGTAGAAGTATGAACACAATCCTACAAGATTGGAGCCCTCTGCTTCCCGAGAGTCCATCTCCCAGCACCCCCACCCAGCATGGCTACTGATATTTCCTCTGACAGACAGCACCTCTTCTGGGTCTCAAGCTCAGAAGAGTCTTTCACCCTCACCTGCAGGAGCTGCAGGGATTAAACTAAGGACTTGTTGCATTAAAAGCATATGCTCTATCACCGAACTACAGCCCTTCAGATATTATAGTTGCCAATCGACTAAAGTATTCTATGGTGGCTGGGGCATGTTGGGCAGGCTGACCATATGAAACGGAGGACAGGGCTCATGTAACTTTAATAGTTGTAGTGAAAAGGGAATTTCAGCCAGTGTCATTTGAATGCAATTAGTTCCTGGTGAAATTCCCTCTTCATCACAACAGTTAAAGGTGCAGGCACTATACTAGAGTGACCATATACAAAAGAAGGCAGGGCCCCTGCAACTTTAACTGTTGTGATGAAGAGGGAATTTCACCAGGAATTAATTGCATACAAGTGACACCAGCTGAAATTCCCTTTTCTCTACAACTGTTAAAGTTACATGAGCCCTGTCCTCCTTTTCATATGGTCAGCCTAATGTTGGGAGTTGAAGGCCTTTTTTTCTGTCTAAAAACGCATAGGAGAACTAATTATCTGCTGGTTTACTGATTAGATCAAATAAATGTGCATACATTCCCAAAATAACGTACAGCTTAACAAATACAAGCTACCTGCCACTGACAGAAGTGAAGGCCAACTTCACTTATTTACTTTTTTCATCCCTTATTATAGACAATACGCCATTACCAAAAGAGGCTAAAACTATCAATCAATCAGCCTCACTGATTAATATTTGTCCTTAAGATTGTAGGAATGTATGGAGATAACCTCATTTCAGCTTGGACTCTTCGTCCATATAAGAATTGCCTACTCTGCTTGGTCAGAGAAAATTATTTCCCAGCCCTTTATCGGAAAATGCCAGGGATTGAACCTCGGATCTCCTATACACTATGAGACATCCCCACAGCTCACTTAACGAGCTAAAAATTGAGTTCGTTAACCTACTGATTAAATCAAATAAAGCAGGAATGGAATGGACAGAAGGCAAGTCAGGATCCACTGGCAGATCTCTGGGCGATCTGCAGTAGATCTGACTCCCAACTGCTGTGGGGAGGGAAGAAAAAAGAAACAAATACCCTTTTCCCCCCCACCCCATTTCCCCCACACACACCCTTTGTACCTAGTCCAGAAACTTCATGTAGTTCAAAATATGGCAGTCAGGTTGGTCACCAGTACACCTAGAGGTGACCATATTACACCAATTTTAAAATCTCTTCACTGGCTGCCAATTAGTTTCCGGGCGAAGTATAAAGTGTTGGTCATTACCTTTAAAGCCCTACATGGTTTGGATCCAGGTTACTTGCAGGATCACCTTCCCCTGTACAATCCGCCCCGCACACTCAGGTCCTCTGGGAAGAATTTACTCCAGTCCACAGTTTAACTATATGCTGACCCTGTTCAGACGACATGCTAAGCCATGGTGATGAAGCACTTTTGAGGTAAACAATATGGCTTAGCGTGTCGTTTGTACCATTCTTAACCACAGTTGAAACACGCTCACTAACCATTGGCTGCAAAAGGATTAATGGCCTAACCTTGGTTTAGAGTGTCGTCTGAACAGGGTCGCTGTGTGAAGATGTCCTTTTTTTATCTGTCCTGAATCTCCCACCAATCAGCTTCATGGGATGATTCCATCAGGTTTTAGTATCATGAGAGAGGAAGAAAAATGTCTGCCACCCTGAGCTGCTATTTCATATTTGACTCCAGCCAGTGGGCCTTGAGACTCTAACAGAAAAGAAAAAGCCTGAAATCTCTCCACCACTGACTTATATGGAAATATGGGCCTGATGACCAGGGTTGGGGCCAGGTTTGGCAGCCCCCCCCCCCCAGAAGTTAGCAGTGACTGCAACCTCCTTGCTGGACAGGTCTCTTCTAAGCACAGGGCCCTAATATGTTTTATCATAGAATATTAGAATTGGAAGGGGCTTATAAGGCCATTGAGTCCACCCCATGCTCAATGCAGGAATCTACTTGAAGGCTTCCCTGACAGATGGTTCTCCAGCTGCATCTTGAAGGCCTCTAGTGTGGGAGAGCCCACCACCTCCCTAGGTCACTGGTTCCATTATCATACTGCTCTAACAGTCAGGAAGTTTTTCCTGATGTCCAGCTGGAATCTGGCTTCCTGTAACTTGAGCCCATTATTCCGTGTCCTGCACACTGGGATGATTGAGAAGAGATCCTGGCCCTCCTCTGTGTGACAACCTTTCAAATATTTGAAGAGTGCGATCATATCTCCCCTCAGCCTTCTCTTCTCCAGGCTAAACATGCCCAGTTCTTTTAGTCTCTCCTCATAGGACTTTGTTTCCAGACCCCTAATCATCCTCGTTGTCCTCCTCTGAACCCCCACCAGCTTTTCTGCATCCTTCTTGAAGTGTGGTGCCCAGGACTGGACACAATACTTGAGATGAGGCTAACCAGTGCCGAATAGAGGGGAACCAGTACCTTGTGCAATTTGGAAGCTATACTTCGATTTGCTGTTTTTGCAGCCACATCACACTGTTGGCTCATATTCAGCTTGTGCTCTACAATAATTCCAAGATCCTTCTTGCTTGTCGTATTGCTGAGCCAAGTATCCCCCAACTTGTAACTGTGCATTTGGTTTCTTTTTCCTACATGTAGAACTTGGCATTTATCCCTATTAAATTTCATTGTTGTTTTCAGCCCAGTGCTCCAGCCTATCAAGATCCCTTTGAAGTTTGTTTCTGTCTTCCTCCCAATTTTGTGTTGTCTGCAAATTTTATAAGCGTTCCCTGCACCTCCTTGTCCAAGTCATTAAGAAAAATGTTGAAGACCGCTGGACCCAGGACAGGGCCCTGCGGTACTCTGCTTGCTTTAAGGCATGCCAGTGTCAGCCAATGTGGGTTCTTCTGGGCCCATGAGCCTCAGCATTTACCCAACCATGCTGGATGCTGAGCATGCTGAGTAAACTTTATTTTATTTATTTTATTTATATAAAACATTTCTTCGCTGTCTTTCAAGGGAAAAGCCCTCACACGGCGGCTTACAACAATAAAATACACAAAAACAGTTAAAATATTAAAAGCAATAAAAACATAAACACAATAAAATAGCAATTAAAAACAGTAAAAGCCAACAATAATAACAGCAAGAAAAGCAATGCCAATAGCAGCAGTAACAATACTCAGCCATGGTAAAATAAAATGTTTTCAAAGCCACCTTAAAAGTCTGCTAGGATGATGTGTGACGGACCTCCGAAGGGAGGTGTTCATCATGAGCAACCCAGGAAGAGAACCCGTGATTTGTTGTTGGGTTGTGAACTCTGGGTTGTTCATGGTTAAACCATGGTGCAGAGTTCACATATAATGACAACCGACGATTCAACGACAATCCATGATTCAACAACGCATTCTCAACCTGTATTCTGTGTTGCCATTACATGTGAACCAGGGTCATACAGTTGTGTCCTCCAGAGAAGAATGGTTGGGGAATCTGGAGGAACAGCCAGGGGTGCCACTGCCCCCACCCCTGTATCTGCTGCCTGAAGCAGCCACTTCACTTTGCCTAATGGTAGGGCTGGCCCAGAATGTAGGAAAAGCCTGGCGGATTCATTTCCTAAGAACAAGTGACTGCAAACTGAGATTTCAAGCAGAGAAGAAGCGTTGAGGAAGGATCTGCGTGACTTTTCTCATCTGCTGGTTCTTGCTTCCAAGTTTCTTTCTCTCTGTCTCCCTCAGACATATACACAGAGAGAGAACTCTGTCAGTAAAAAATTGGTGTTAAAATCCACAGGGTTTTCAACAATAATCAAAGGCCAAAGCAGGGCTAGCGGTGCAATCCTGATCCCCCCTCCCCATGCATACAGAGGAACATCTTCATGGAGCTAATTCTGGCAGGGCCCAAAAGCAGCCAGCACCTTTTTAAAGCATGTGCCACATGCAAGTGCCCCCACCTTCCCAATGGAAGGTTCAACTGCACAACCAACAGTGTGAGAAGCTAAAAAGCTGATTCTGCAGACCTCAGCCATCAGGAATCGGAAGCCCCGAACTAGGGGTTGTGAGATAAAACATCCCGATGAAAGACGCGCGAGAGTTATAAATGTTTAGGAAATGAAGAGCTCCTTGCCTTGTTGGAAGAAGCAACACCAAGGCAGAGAACAGGTCATCCAACTTCACATTATATAAAAATCATATAGTTTTTGACTTTGCTGCTTTAAATTTGCATTTTAAAGTTGTATTAATTTCTGCAAGGTTGGTTGGTTTTATCCTGGTTGTGCTTTTATATTGAATTTTATTCTATGTTTTAATACTGCAGTTTGTTTTATATTTTGAACGGTTTTCATGGTTTTAATTTTTGTAAGCCGCCCAGAGAGCTTCGGCTATTGGGCAGTATAGAAATGCAATAAATAAATGAACAAATTTCATGCCTTTCTTGTTATCCTTCATACTTGCTTTTCTCCACTCCAAATTGTGTCCCCCATTGTCAAATTGTTTAATGCTGCAATATTCATGCCTGCAATAAGAACATAGGGAGTTGCTTTATACCAAGTCAGTCTGCATTTCCCCCAATATTGTATACTCTGATGGGCAGTGACTCCCCAAGGCCAGGGGTCCCCCGTGCAATGCCCGTAGGCACCTCCAACAGTGCTGACAACGCTCCTCCCTCTCCCTGACCCCTTCAAAAAGTGATTTTAAAAACAAACCACTTGGAAAATGAGAGACTGAAAGAACTGGGCATGTTTAGCCTGGAGAAGAGAAGATTGAGGGGAGACATGACAGCACTCTTCAAGTACTTGAACGGTTGTCACACAGAGGAGGGCCAGGATCTCGATCATCCCAGAGTGCAGGACATGGAATCATGGGCTCAAGTTACAGGAAGCCAGATTCCAGCTGGACATAAGGAAAAACTTCCTGACTGTTAGAGCAGTACGACAATGGAACCAATGACCTAGGGATGTTGAGGGCTCTCCCACATTACAGGCCTTCAAGAGGCAGCTGGACAACCATCTGTCAGGGATGCTTTAAGGTAGATTCCTGTATTGAGCAGGGGGTTGGAGTCGATGGCCTTATAGGCCCCTTCCAACTCTGCTATTCTATGATTCTATGATAGGGCAGTCTTCTTTCTCTCCCTTTCTAGCCTCTACCCCTTTGCCTCACTATTCGCCCATCCCTCCCAGCCTCTACCTAGGCTGACCATATGAAAAGGAGGACAGGGCTCATGTAACTTTAACAGTTGTAGAGAAAAGGGGATTTCAGCCAGTGTCATTTGTATGCAATTAGTTCCTGGTGATATTCCCTCTTCATCACAGCAGTTAAAGTTGCAGGCACTATACTAGAGTGACCATATACGAAAGAAGGCCGGGCCCCTGCAACTTTAACTGTTGTAATGAAGACGGAATCTCACCAGGTACAAATTGCATACAAATAACGCCGGCTGAAATTCCCTTTTCTCTACAACTGTTAAAGTTACATGAGCCCTGACCTGGATTTTATCTGGTCCCCCTATCTCATAAGTTGAAAGACTTTGGCTGGCTTTGAACTTTTCATATGGTCAGCCTACCTCTACCCTCATCCCCAACCGCTTTAGCTCACTGTTTCTCCTCTGCCTGGCCTTTAATCATGCTTTTTCCTTCCCTTCTACTCTTTTGCCTTGCTGTTTTCCCTCCCTCCCAGCCTCTCGCTTTGCTATTTCTCTCCCCAACTCTTTACCTTGCTGCTTCTCCCCTCTCCCATCACCTCTTTAGCTCCCTTTTGACTAGCCAGGCCCCCACGGCAGCCATTACGTGACATCCTCCATAGGAGCCATTTTGTGGTGGTGCCCACAGCAGTTTCTCAAATACCCAAATGTGTCCATGGATCCAAAAGGTTCTCATGTCTAATCACCATTGATGGCTTTATCCTCTGTGAATTTGCCTAACTAGGCTGACCATATGAAAAGGAGGACAGGGCTCATGTAACTTTAACAGTTGTAGAGAAAAGGGAATTTCAGCCAGTGTCATTTGTATGCAATTAGTCCCTGGTGAAATTCCCTCTTCATCACAACAGTTAAAGGTGCACGCACTATACTAGAGTGACCATATACAAAAGAAGGCAGGGCCCCTGCAACTTTAACTGTTGTGATGAAGAGGGAATTTCACCAGGAACTAATTGCATACAAATGACACTGGCTGAAATTCCCTTTTCTCTACAACTGTTAAAGTTACAGGAGCCCTGACCTGGATTTTATCTGGTCACCCTATCAGCCAGAGGTATTTCCCATCACTTGCTCCTTTTAACTGGAGATGCCAGGGACAAAGCAGCAGCTGCTAAGAGATGCGGAACAGTTTTTCGCAGTGAAATAGGCTATTGTACGAAGGCTGCAATCCTGAACACACTGACTAGAGAGTAAGCACCACTGAACTCGGTGGGGCTTAATTCCTAGTAAACATGTTTCTGCGGATCCACAGTGTTTTGGGTACACACTCGTGTGTGTACGAGGTGCAGCAGATCACTTTGTGAATGGCAGGAACGACCTATTTCGGAAACAGAAGTTGGCAGCCCAATGCAGCCAGCATATGAAATACTTAGAAAAGCGATGTCATGGGCTGAAGCACTTCCTCTGGAGAGAGGAAGTAACAGGAGTATTTATCTATGTGCTTTTAACTCGGGATATCCCCGTCTAGTGTGGAACAAGCAGGCTGACATCCTGATCATAAACACAAGTATGTATTCATAGATTTCAGTGCTATTTATTTTCAAACAAATTACCTTTTTCCAAATATATGTACTGTGGGCAGGAGTTGGGATATATGTTTTAGACACTGTAAGATTGGGCATAGCAGCATTCAGTAAAATAACATCCCTCCCCCCCCCCACCCTATCCTCCTGCAAACATACACCCCTGTTATTAAAGAAGAAACAAATGCAACGAACAATTGAGCCATTATGCTTTCGTCAGCTCTTCTGAACAGCAATCCGGCCGCAAGAAGGAAGCTTCTTTCTCTTTGATAAGCCCACTCTCCTCTTTCTCAGGCTTCCAGATTTAGCCCACATAAAAGTAAAGGATTTTCTCAAACATTTGCTTTAGAGAGGATTCCAAAAGGAATGTAAGAGAAACCTCTTCCAATCCTCCCTCCCCAACCTCACTTCACTCCATATTCTCTACTTTCCATTTTGGAAGTCCCGAAGCAGATCGATGAAATGCAACCTTTTTGTTTTGTTAATATTGTGAACAGAATGAAAAGGAAAACAAGGTAATGGAAACAGACGCTGTTATTAGGGAAACCATCCTTTCTTTGCTACTACAAAGTTCTACACATTGATGTTGCCACATTTCTGGCCATGAGGGAATACTCAGTACAGATATTGTGGGTTTCCAAGTCTATTCAATTATATCCTTCAGGGAAATCCACTTGAAGACCACTTCTCACTTTTCACACTTCCCCTTTCAGCTTAAAAGTCACATTTCTACCACAGAAGCTGTCTAAAATCAATTACTGTCTTCTGAAATCGGTGGCACAAAACAGGTTGATTGGAGAGCTTGCACATCTATTCAACATTAACAGCTGGACATTTCTGCACCTCAGTGCAAGGGCATTTAGGTTCACTGGCATATTTACAAGAGGGGAAGGGGAGGGGTTAGAAAACAAATCTAAGTTGTGCCTACACCAGAGAGCCAATACTCCCTCATCACACACAATACAACACAGCTAGTTGCAAATGCCTACGACCAATGTCCCTGTTGGGCAGAATTTCTGCCCAACAGGGACACTGGTCGTAGGTATAATGTCCAGGAGATCAGAGCGGGAGGAAAATCATGCCCAACCATGCAGCTCCTAAGGCAGCAATGGGTGTTATATTGCATAACTAAGACCCATCCTTTACCCCCACCCCCAAGTCTCAACGACTCCCACTCCTCAACTTGTTTCACAGAAGTTTAATGCTGCAACATTGCATAACATGACAGGGACATAAATCTGTTCCGTGGCAGGTGGGAATTATAACTAGAACAGGGAGTGTCTTCAGACACTGGAGATGAAGGGTTGGGGGGAACCACACCTTTCTTTAGAAATTTCCCCCACTCCAAATTTCACACGCCGTGTAGGCAACGCAGGCAGAGACCTAAAAATAACTACAGAGCAACAGCCTGCCTGTCTCTAATCTATGGAAATCTAACATGCACACACACAAAAACACACAGCCCGGGGGGTATTATAAACACCACAGAAATGAAGAATAAAGAAATAAAATAAATAAATAAACGGGGGAGGGAAAGCAGCACGTTAAAATCGAACCACCGTTATCTGAAAGCAGTTGGGAAGTAATGGTGATGAGAAAATACCACGCGGGAACAAGAGCGTGTCCCAAAGGCCATCTCAAATCAGCCTAATTCTCTCTCCATCCTCCTAAATTAAAACCACAGCTGGATGCTGGAATTAAATAAACAGTAAGGAGCCCATCATGGTGCAAGCTGACCCCTAGGTTCTCTGGTATGACTTCTGCCCTGTCAGAGGATTTACATGAGGGAGGGAGGGGCGACCCAGACATTATTTCCAACTGAAATGTCACAGGGTAACGAGCCACAACGCCCAGAGAATAATTCGCCCGAGACCCCATCATGATAAATTCCACAGCCCAGAGGAACTTTGGGGGGGGGGGGGGGAGAGACCGGAATCCTTCTCCGCCCCTCCTCCCAATAGGCCCTGATTTGATGTCGCCCTTCAGTCGGCGAGAATCAGTCGGCGAGCCGAGCAGGAGGATTCCCCAGCGGCCCATGCCGGGCTGCGCGCTGGAACGCGCACCCGGCTGACGCTGCGCGCGGCCCTTTGTTGAGCATCTCCGGGGACCTCTCGCCTTTTACCTGTGGATGCAGTCGCCATGGAAACGGGAGGGGGTCCCTTGGCCGAGCCGAACGCCGCTGCCGCCGGCTGCTGCTGCTGCTGCGCGCCTTCCCCGTCCCAGCGCCGCGGAGGAGCCGCGAGGACCGCGCTCTCGTCTTCTTCCGCGCCGTCGCCAACCCAGTGCACCCCGAAGGAGCGCTGGGGATCCGGCAGAGGCGAAGACATCCCGGCTAGGGCTACAAGGCGGGCGGCCCGGCTGGACTGGGCTCTCGGGGGCAGAGGCGGCGGGGAAAGAGGCGGCGGCCGCTGCAACGGGGCGGGGAGGCCGCTCCGGAGAGGCGCTCTGGGCGGCTGCAGCGAGAGGAGCCGGGCTGCTGCTGCTGCTGCTACTGTGGCCGCCGCTGCTAAGACACCGCCAGCGCCTCTCACGCAGGTGCAAACGGCGCGTTCCGTCGGCGGCTTCTCCCCAGCCCCTTGCGTCACCCTGTGGCTGGCATATCACAGGGCAGCGAGGCTGCCGGCGCGCCCAACGCGGCCCCCTTTAACTGCTTCCACTCAGGGCGAGGAGGAGGAGGAGGAGAGCCGCGGGAGACCGCGCCTGGCTGGGGTTTTGGTTTCGTTTCTCTTTAAAGGGGGGCGGCATCAATCGCATGTTAAACGAGCTTTTGGCCTAGTCGTTCCTTCATTTGATTTATGGATTGTTACTTTGCGCTCTTTCTTTTCTGTATTTTTAAGCTGCTTTGGGTGATTCCATTTTGGAGGGCAAAAGCTGTATACATGTATATATACTGTATATAGCAGTATGTATATAAATACATACATACATACATACGATAGGCTGACCATATGAAAAGGAGGACAGGGCTCATGTAACTTTAACAGTTGTAGAGAAAAGAGAATTTCAGCTGGCATCATTTGTATGCAATTAGTTCCTCCTGAAATCCTCTCTTCATCGCAACAGTTAAAGTTGCAGGCACTATACTAGAGTGACCCTATACAAAAGAAGGCAGGGCCCCTGCAACTTTAACTGCTGTGATGAAGAGGGAATTTCACCAGGAACTAATTGCATACAAAAGACACCGGCTGAAATTCCCTTTTCTCTACAACTGTTAAAGTTACAGGAGCCCTGTCCTCCTTTTCGTATGGTCAGCCTAACATACGAATACTTTGTTTTAATGTACATTACCAAGGGAGGAGATGAAAGGTTGCTCTTTTCATAGTCAGATAATCTTTGTAGTGTCTTCTCCCAGCCTCTGAGATGTCCAGTGCCAGGAGCTGCTTATATGGCGCCGGGTTGAGGGAGGGAACGGGGTTTCTGGTGGCCATGTGGCTTGCCAGCCAGCCCTTTGCCCGGGCAGACAGCAGCTAATCAGGGGTCGCCTTTTGCCCGGAACGCCTCCACATCAGGTTAGGTGTTGGAAGAGCTGTGTTCGCCTTGCTCCGGCCTAAAAAGTTGGGGTAAGTCCCCGACTTTTAAAATGTGGAGCTTCACAGGAAAGCCGCACAGTGGCTTCTGCGTCGTATAACCAACGCAGCGCCACCGTGCACCCACCGCAGGGCTTTCAGAGTGTGTAGACAGCTCCCCAGAGCTCCTGTGAGCCTACTTTAATCAATATTGTGGTAAGGGGTTCCAGGGACCACGAAGATCCGTGTCCGGCTGCTGACCAATCACGTACAGACACGCCAAGTGGTGAACTCAAAAAGCTTTTATTTGTAGCATTGCAATGCGACTGCTCTCCACTGAAAGCGCGGGGAACAGCCCTGGCTACAAGTAGGGTGCGTATATTTATACCCAAGGGTCATCAGCCAGCAAGCGCACGCATCATGCAGTACTTTTCCAGTTTCAGCTCATAGACTTATATTGAAAGCACATGTCAGCCACTGCCCTTTAGAGAGGTGTAAGAGAAGTAGGTGTGGGAAGGGGGGACTTTCTAAGCAGTGATGTCAAAAGGAAAGTAACTTTGCCTGTCATTTTCTTTGAAGCTTGACCCATATGCTTTGAAGCCAAACCACTTGAATAACAGGAAACTTGTGTGATTGAACTAGAAACTTTCCAACCTGCAGTTTTCTCGGCTTTAGACTTCACACTTGTCTATGGCTAGATATAGGGTGACCAGACGTCCGGATCCCCCCGGACATGTCCGGAAAAGGGGGCCAAATTTGAGTCCAGGGGGAAATTTCAAAATATCCCCCAAAGTCCGGAAAATTGGGCCTCTCCCGTGCCATCTGGGGCTTGTTCTTGGCTAGCGCAGTTGCGCCGGCCAAGAACAAGGCCTAGATCGGCTGGGGAAGAGGCTGGAACGACGCCCGCCCGCACTTCCGGGTGTGCGTTGTTCCGGCCTCCTCCCCTCCGCCATCCGGGCCTTGTTCTTGGCTAGCGCGGCCCGGCGCGCAGTGCATCCCGGCACGGCACGGCATGCGGCACAGCCCGGCATGCAGCCCGGCCCGGTGCGCGGCGCAGCCTGGCTCGGTGCGTGGCGCAGCCCGGCCTAGGGGGTTGCTTGGAGGCACCTGGTCCAGCGGGCGGCATGGGCGTTGCTGCCTACCCTGGCTCGATTTGTGGGCGGCCTGGCAGGATGTTCAGAGGCACCTGGTCCGGTGGCCAGCATGGGCATCGCGGTCTATCCTGCCGTGCGGTGCGGCATGGCATGGCCTGGTAAGTGGGGCATTATGGAGCATGGGGTGGCCTGGCTGGCCGTGGAGCATCCTGGCCTGGTATGCAGAGTTTCATGGCATGCAGAGTGGCCTGTCCCAACCTGGAGCATGGGCATCTTAGCCCAGCCTGGTGCGCAGAGCTGGGGCTGGATGTTATGTTATTTTTCTTGTTGTTACTACTATTTTTGTTGAGTGCTGCTGCTACTGTTTATAATCTGTTTATGTACAGATTGTGTGTATGTTGTATGTTTTTGCTGTTTTAATTTTTGTATATTGTTTTTAATTGTTTTTAATCCTATGTAAACCGCCCAGAGAGCTTCGGCTATGGGGCGGTATACAAATGTAATAAATAAATAAATAAATAAATAAATAAAAGCAATTTGTGTGGGGGGGTATTAAATTAATAGAAGACCAAATGAACTGGCTTTAGCTGCAATTTAAATTCAGTGGGGTGGGGGGTAGATTAGATTTCATTATTGGCAGCATTGATTAAATTAGTTTTCACTTATTTTCCATATATTCCTTGAGTACTGATTTTGATGAATTAATTGGGGGGGGGGGGAGAGTACATGTGGATGTTTTTTAAAACTATTATTAGATTTGCCATGGGTGAGTATGTTGGGGTATGTGGATATTTATTTTATTTTTAGTCTTGGTTAAGTGTGTGTGGTTGTGTGGTTGGTTGGTTGGTTTTTGCCTTGGTGCATGTGTGGATTTTTATCATTTTTTCCTTTGGTGAGTATGTGGATGAGTGTTGTATTTTTAATGTTATTTTATTGCCTTGGGTATGTGCATGTTTGTGTGTCGATTTATTATGTCTACTGTTATTTTGCCTTGTGTGGGTGGCTGATTATGATGATGATGATGATGATGATGCCTTTGGTGAGTGTGGGGGTGGATTTTTATTCCCCCTCCCCTGTTACGTGTATGGGACGAGGTTGTGTTGTTGTTTTTAATTGCCTTGGGGAAGGTGTGGGGTTTCCCCCACACACACACACACACACTTTGAGTGAGTGTGTAGGGGTGTGTAGATTTTAATTTTTATTGCCTGAGTATGAGGTGTGTGTGGATGATGGTGATGATGATGACACAACATTGGGTGGGATGACTAATACCCTGGAAGACAGAAACAAACTTCAAAGTGATCTTGATAGAGTGGAGCACTGGGCTGAAAACAGCAGAATGAAATTTAATAGGGATAAATGCCAAGTTATATAAGTAGGAAAAAGAAACCAAATGCACAGTTACAAGATGGGGGATACTTGGCTCAGCAACACTACAGGCGAGAAGGATCTTGGAATTGTTGTAGATCCCAAGCTTAATATGAGCCAACAGTGTGACGGGACTGCAAAATAAGCAAGCACTATTTTGGACTGCATTAATAGAAGTATAGCTTCCAAATCATGTGAGGTACTGGTTAGGGTTAGGATGCTACATGCATACAAATGACACTTGCTGAAATTCCCTTTTCAATACAGCTCTTAAAGATACATGAGCCCTGTCCTCCTTTCCATATGATCACTCTTAACTAGTTGAATGTTTGTAATTTTTCCTATTACCATAGTTCTTTAACTTCCATAGCCAGTGGTGTATATTTTTCTCTTTTTAACTCTTCCTTTTCTGCAACAGTTTTGTCATTAGGTATTGTTATGTCATTGAGGTAGGTGTGTTTTTTCTTTGTTGTTTTTGACTGTCATGTCTGGTTGATTGCAAAGTATTGATTTGTCCCAGAATTGTTCTGTCCAAGTAATATTTGAGTGTGTAGCGTGGCTTGGCTTGAGTGTGTCTGAATCTCCTAGGCTCTGAAAGCATCTTTCTGGAGAGCACCTGCTGGTTGCTTGTTCTCTGCACACTAAGGCAATGTAAATTCAGGATATACTTGGATAAAAGGAGGGAAAGATCCTTATCTAGCATTGTAATAATGGGCATCTGTTCTGGCCTATCTTTGTATTGTACTGACCATGGTCTTGTTCACATGGCTAATGAATCAGAGAGATAATCACACATTGATAGATTAGTTTCTCACTGATCAACCAGAAGTTGAAACAAGCTAAGAGGTGAGAAGTGACTACAACAAGCCTTTAGTCCATTTTGTTCCATGGCTAATGTTTGCAGGGTAATCATATTTTATACTCTTCCTGCATGCTAGGTTACTAGTTTGTTGTACTAGATTTCTCTGCACTTGTCCACTGCTTCTTTTGTTCAATGGTAACATTATGCTGAATCTGTGAGTATGGATATGAGAAAAATGATGGGGAAAGAGTGTTAAACGTTAGGAAAGTTGAGACTATTGTAATCCAGTGAAAGATTTGCAGTCAGAAAAGATATTTGAGGGAAGGGGAGACTCTATCACACAGAGTATAGTAAAAGCTTCAAAGAACAGCAAAAGCTACAAAAGTAGAAGTGAGTGAAGTTAATTTCAGATACATTCAATGTCTCACTTGTTCTTTATTTCAGTGATTTTAACATTAAGATGTTGTGTAGAACAAGTTTGTCTTAATTGTATGCTGTGAAATCAGACATGTGACCAAGGCCTTGTTTGGGTGGGCACCCCCCCCGGGGGCTGGACATGTTGATGGGCACACCCCCTTGGGGGATGGACATGTTGGTGGGCACGCCCCCTTGGGGCGGCCATATTGTTCTCCTTTTTGGTTTCCAAAATATGGTCACCCTACTAGATGTAATATCAGCTAAGCATAGGCGTTACACCAGAGTATGCACAGAGTGCGACCAAATTCTGTCTAGCAGCAGCTTAAGCATGCACATTTGCCAGAGATCAGGGTCAGGACATTTGCTAGAGGTCCGGGTCCTGGTTTTTCCTTACTTCAATATTTTATCTTAGTACATGCCTGACAACACACAAAGGCTAGGAGTATGGCAAACAGGTGGGGAGCAAACTGCCCTCCCCCAAGATTATCACGGTGCCACCTCTTTTTCAGGCAACCTCGCTTGCTTTTGAAATTATGCGAATGGAGGAAGACTGCCTGGCGCAAAGGACAGAGTTGTGGTGTGTGCAGCTTGGCTGAAAATGATTTGTGCAACAGCTTATGAAATTTTCCTTGAAAAATTAATCCTTGTTGGGTCAGATGAGGGGGGGGCTTTTCTCCAGGAAACAGCAAGATTGCTGCTTGGATTACACTCTGGATGCCCATTTGAGCAGCAAAACCGTTGTGAATTTGTCTGTCCATTTTGTGTTCTGTTTCCTTTACTCGCCTCCCTCCTTATGTGGAACTCACACAGAAACACCCATGAAATTGGTAACAAAACCGACATTCCAGCAGTACAGCGTAGTTTGACTTCTCCGCCAGTCCAGGTCCGGGCCCAATTCAAAGGTCTGGTATTAACATTCAAAGCCCTAAATGGCTTGGGGCCAGGTTATCTGAAGGAACGCCTCCTCCATATGTGCCTACACGGACCCTAAGATCATCCTCAGGGGTTCTTCTCCGTGTGCAAAAAACCAAAAAGAGAGCATCCAAATCAGGACAAAAAAAAGGGGGAGAAGCAGGTTCTCAGGATGCTAAAATACTTTATTTCAAAGTTTTTTGTCTTTTTTCTCCGTGAGCTCCTGCCAAAGGAAGTGAGGCAGGTGGCTACCAGGAGGAGGGCCTTCTCTGCTGTGGCACCCTGGCTGTGGAATGAGCTGCCTAGAGAGGTTTGCCTGGCACCTATATTATACTCTTTTTGACGCCAGGTGAAGACCTTCGCATTCTCACAATATTTTAACAGTTTATTATCATTTTTTTAAAGTCTGCTGTTTAAATCCATATTTAAAATTTGTATTTTAAATCTGCATTGCTGCACAGTTTTACCCTGGTTTTGTTTTTATATTGTGTTTTTATACTATTTTGTTGATGGTTTTAACTTTTGTGAACAGCCCAGAGAGCTTCAACTATTGGTGGTATATAAATGTAATAAATAAATAAATAAAAATAAAATAAACAAATGGCAACAAACATCTAATCCGTTTACACTAACTGTTTGATTTTATGTCCCGTCCATTGGTATTAGATATATTTTAATACTGTATCATCCTAGGCTGAAGATAATTTCTTTAAGAAGTGTTTGAAGCTCCTTCTCCTGACATAGTAGAGAATAGTGTGGTGGTTTCTGTTACTTGCTGTGACAAATGTTTTAGGTAAATAACCATATTGTTCTTCCAAAGGCACATTAAGCATTTGTGATCTTCTAAGTTGCCTGGATGGAATATCAGATTAGTGAACCCCTGGGAGGATAATCAGGATAGGTATAAGTGTATAACTAATGATTTTAGATTACAGCTAATTACAAGCTGACCATGAGTCAGCAGTGTGATACAGCTGCAGAAAGGGCTAATGCGATCTTTGCTGCATTTACAGAATCATCGTTGTGAGACATAACAGCTCCACTGTATTCTACACTGATCGGGCATCATCTGGAGTTCTGGGCGCTGTGCTTTAGGAAGGATATGGACAAACTGGAATTGTGTCAGAGGAGGGAAATGAAGATAGTCAGGGAGCCAGTTTGGTATAATGGCTAGAGTGTTGGACTGAGAGTCGGGAGATCCGGGTGCTAGTCTCCACTCAACCATGAAGCCCACTTGGTGACTATGGGCCAGTCACAGACTCTCAGCCCAACCTACCTCACAGGATTGTCGTTATAAGGGTAAAATGGACAGGAGGACGATTATGTATGTCTCCGTGAGTTCCTTAAGGAGGAAAACCGCAGGATATAAATGTAATAAATAAAATAAATCTGGGAGGAAAGGTACTATGTAGAAAAGATTTAAGAACTGGGTACTTTCAGCCTAGAGAAGACTTGAAAGGTGGCATAATAGCATTCTCCAAATGCCTGTTATGTGGTGCCCCAAATAAAGGCAGAACTAGACCTAATTGGCTTAAGTTGCAAGAGGGTAGATTTGTGTTAAACACTAGGAGAAACGTCTTTGACAATAAGACCAGGCCCTCATTGGAAGTCTTAAAGTAGAGACTGTGTATGCCAAGGTGGCCCAGGCCGATGAACATATGTGTATACCTGGCCCCTGCCTTTCTGCTCTGGGGCAGCTCCCTATAGGGAATAAAGTGGACAGACCCCTCCCTCTGGGCTAGAGGGGTACACCATGACAGGGGGTTTGTCTAAGGGTCCCAGTGGCCATGACCTCACTCAGGTGGGGCAGGAACAATGTGTCCTTCTCTGAAAGCTATGAAACTTCCATGGTATCCAATCCAGGGCTATTCCAACCGGTGTGAAGCCACGTCTATTTGCTTATCATTAATAAATATACAATTTCTTGAGAATAGGAGATGGTTACCCCCTCGGCTTGATCCCAGAATGGGGAAGAATTGGTAGAAAGTAACGATTTTATAAAGGTAGACCTTAGAGACTGTTGGGGTCGGGGATTAGATGCCACCAACCATGGCAAATGGACGTGAAAATGCAGAATTGTTCTCGCTGGTCATGTGGCTAAAGATCCAAAGAGCCTCTTCTTTTAAGGCAGTGGCTGTTCTGCCTTTCCCACAATGCCCCAGAACCACGCTAGGTCCAGGGCATTGAGGAGGTTGTAAAATAGTAGCCAGACTGACAATACATTTCTCTGCCTACAAATAGGGTGGTGATGTGTTCTACATTTGAGAGGGCAGTCCTCTAGTTCGGAGGATTGTCAGAGGACAGTCCTCTGTTTGAAGAGGTCCTCTGTTTGAAGAGGTCCTCTGTTTAAGGGGCTGTACAGTCCAAAAAGAAAAAAAAAGTTTAAAGACAAAAAAAATCAGTAGAGAACGCACCAGAAGCTTAGAAGTTGTCCATCAGCACTAAACACCTGGATAGCAGACTGAGAGGGTCATCAGACGGGGGTGGGGAATCGTGTTTACTTACCATTGCTATGCCTCTGCTTCTGTCTCACAATACTTCCTCTTTCTTTACACGGGGAAGAAAGAGGAAGTAAACAATGACCACGTAGCCCGTTCAGTGGGTGTTTTTATCCCCCTGCTTCTCCTGCACACAGCAGGAAATGGCGGGACATTTCACGACTGCCGAAAAAGTCGGATTTTCCGAGTCATTTTTTTGCAATTGGAAGATGACCAGAAGGGGCAGGAGATGCGCGGGAGGCCATCAGCGTCGTCAAAAGGACCCGCAAAAAACAGTGAGTGCCTAGTAACAAGCATGCGATAAAACGCTCATCTGATGACACTCTGAGTAGACACACAGGTCACCTGGTCATAGCCTTCCCCACTATGGTGGGATGTATTATATTTCTATGGCATTCGTGATATCTACATTTGCTTCGATACATATGGGTCAGCACATGCACACATCATGCAAATCCATGTCTTCTTTCGTCCACTTTTCTGGTGATGCGTAAAGGGTCACTACTAGGGAGGAGGCTTTCGAGGGGCGATTTGCACACAGCTCTCGTTGAAAGCTCTCCTAAGGTGAAATTTGGCGACAAACGCAGGAGGCACAGAACCTTCTGAGCCATTTCTCCGGCCTTTCGCTTTCAGTAAAACTTCACTTGCAGCATTGATGCTTCCTGTGCCCGCTTCCCCCTCCTGCTTCTTTCCCCCACTTTGTACTGATTTTGAAGCCCAGCCAAGCAGTAATCAATTCTGCAGGCCACTAGGCAACAATCTTGCAGAAACTTTTTATCGTAAAGGATGTTACCGGATACCTTGATTGCAGGATGCAAGTCGCTCAGGTGAGGCCTGGTTATAGCTCCAACCCTCCTCCGAAGGAAAAGGAGAGCCAAGCTCTGGTGCTATGTAAAAATATTTTTCTTTATTCTTTAACCTTATCCTCAAAATGCTCGACGCGTTTCAGATAAATCCTTCGTCAGCAGCTACATGGAAAACAAGTATAGCTACAGTTTAGACAACTGAAAGATAAGACGTAACATTGCTTAAAATTAAGCACAAAACAACACCCATATCAGATAAAACACATTTTTTTTGCATTCCTTTGTTAACAACAAACAGACATGAATACCAAGCAAGCATTTGCACATTCATCTAGAGATTTAACAAATGCACTGACCTGAGAGGAAAAAAGACACTTCTCTGTAATTTCGTGATTGTTTCCACAACATTAATCAATCAAAACAAACAAGACTAAATACAAAATAAAATACGAAAACAAAAGTTTTCTACTCATTAAACGTCCCAGCGGGTTCAGTCGTGTCTTGAAACTCTGAAGCCAAGGTCAGTTTGAGAGCAATTTAAGTCATTCCATGAACAGCCTGGCAGCCTTGATTGCCTTAACACTAAATGATCCTGTTCACACTTAACTACCAACACTCTTCATTGTTATTTTAAATGTGTTTTTTCCCCTTCTTGGTCTATTTTTAATATAGGTTTAATATAGGTAGAGCATTCTGAGGATAAGATTAAAGAATAAAGAAAAATATTTGTATATAGCACCAGAGCTTGGCTCTCCTTTTTCTTCGGTTCGGTGGGGCTCTTTTTCCTCTTCTTTCCTCCAACCATCCTCACCATGCAGAGGGGCCCATTAGGATTCTGCTTCGCCTTGGAAGGTTGACTGCCCTGGTTTCACACCACCAGGATCTCTGTCATTACAGCCAAGGGAAATCAGAACAGGAAGAAAAGCCCCCCTACTGAAATGTGGGTTGCTGTGTGTGTGTGTTTTGCAATCTGTACTTTTTTAAAAGGGAAGCAGTTAATGGAGGCTGCTGGCTCCGATGTCAGTGGGTCGATAAATCCCCTCCAGGTTTCAGTTAGATCCAGTCAGAACTCTAAAGGAACTATCCAAGGCGCTCCTTTACAGTTCTGGCTGAAACCTGGAGCGGATTCATCACCTCATGGACATCAGAGCCACCAGTCTCCATGGGCAGCAGTCCTGACTTCCTACGTTGTCTAGGTTTCCTGACAATATGTTTTCCATGGATAGGAGTGCTTGCAGTTTGTTGCTACTAGAGAAGGCAAAGTAGTGGAAACTAGGATCAAGGGTCACTATGCAATATGATGTGTAGCACCTTCTGCATGACGAGGGAATGATGAAGAGGAAATTTCACCAGGTGTTGCATGCATACAAATAACACATGATGAAATTCCCTTTTCTGTAGGACTGTTAAAGATACAGGAATCCCGTCCTCCTTTTCATAGGGTCACCCTAGTTACTACTGCACAAAAGCCCTTCCAGAACAAAAGTTGCCTGTCTTCATAATTCCTTCTCCCAACAAGGGTTGCCAGCTTTTTGTTGGCCCTTTGCTTCAGTGCCTTTAAGAATAGTGTGGTGACCTGCTGATATTCACAGATCTAATGTTATGAAGTTGACAGTGCTCACAAAAGCTTTATGCCAGAATAAATGTATGAATTATTTAAGGGGGCCATAAGACTCTTTGCTGCAACAGACTAACATGGCTATCCCTATGGAAATTATTCCAAGAGAAGCCACTAGACTTAGTTGTATGGAGTGGAAATCCATTGACCTCATGGCCAATTTAAAGTTAACACTTCATACATCTGATGAAGTGGACAATTAGGGTGACCATATGGAAAGGAGGACGGGGCTCCTGTATTCTTAACAGCTGTATAGAAAAAGGAATTTCAGCAGGTGTCCTTTGTATGCATGCAAGACCTGGTGAAATTCCCTGCTCATTGCAACAGTAAAAGCTGCAAGAGCCCTGCCCTGTTTTGTATCTGGTCACTTTAGCTATACTCCTGCAGCTTTTAACTGTAGTGATGGAGAGGGAGTTTCACAGGTGCTGCATGCATAACAATGATACCTGCTGAAATTCCCTTTTCAATACAACTGTTAAAGATACAGGAGCCCAGTCCTCCTTTCCATATGGTCACCCACTTTGTTTTGCACTGGAATTTCCTCCCTCTGTTAATCTTTCCATGGATCTTTGGTGAACATCGAGGAGAATCTCCCACACAACTGGAAGCACACTGATAATGCATGTTAGACAAAGTGTTAATTGCAAACTAATGATCTACACAAGTGTCATAAAGACTTTACAGATAAGACAGAGCTACAGGAACTTGCTAGAAAAATCTGGGCATTTAAAAATTGGATAGGAGATGCAACATGGGAATAACAGTGACATCTGGTGACGTATCGGTGTAATGCCATGCCATGAAAGAATTTTATATTTGTTAGTGTTGAATCACACACCTGAGTGACCAAATGGAAAGGAGGACAGAGCTCCTGTATCTTTAACAGTTGTATTGAAAGGGGAATTTCAGCAGGTGTCATTTGTAGGCATGCAGCACCTGGTGAAATTCCGTCTTCATTACAACAGTTAAAGTTGCAGGGGCCCGGCCTTCTTTCGTATATGGTCACTCTAGTATAGAGTTAGAGTGACCAGATATAAAAGAGGACAGGTTCCTGCAGTTTTCACTGTTGTGATGAAGAGGAAATTTCACCAGGTGCTGCATGTATACAAATGACACCTGCTGAAATTCCCTTCTTTATGCAACCGTTAAAGATACAGGAGCCCTGTCCTCCTTTCAATATGGTCACCCTACTGAAGGGAAGTCCAAGGGGGTCTTTATAGTCTGATGGGCTGTTCTGTCAGTGGGGCATTTTGAGAAGAATGGTGGCTTACAGCCAAGTCTAATTTTTAGTGATGCTGAAAATGCATATCCCCTATTTTACTTCTGCATTTAGATGATAAGGTTCAGTTTGGAGACAACCAGTTGGTAATTCCTCCTTTATTGGCTTTGGGAAGAGAATAGTGGAGATTTACAATTTCTTTGCTCATTTACCAATGTAGAGATTTAAAGAACTGTGGAGTGGGGAGTGTAGCAACAAATACACAGGTAATTAAATGAAAATATGTCCTTTATTCTCTGAAAGAAACCAGGGCAGGATCTACACTACCTTATAATGGTTTATAATGGTATTGATAACTGCTTTGTCCCAGGACACATTCCATATGCTGTTTTCAAACCATTTTCAAAGTGTTATATCCTGCTTGATGTAGATCTGGCCCAGGATTGGGGGTGTTGATAATTGGCAAATGTTTTTATATATAATCAATCAATCTGAAAGTCTGTAGATTAATCAGCTT
Source organism: Anniella stebbinsi (assembly GCA_029215795.1). Lineage (NCBI taxonomy): Eukaryota > Metazoa > Chordata > Lepidosauria > Squamata > Anniellidae > Anniella > Anniella stebbinsi. The sequence continues at coordinate 364,698,051 of JARDYH010000001.1, read as the reverse complement.
TGTTGACAGCTGCCACAGTCTTATTCACCATGACTATTTCCTATTACAGGATCTTGAGTATGCGTTGCCTAAAACAGACATGTCACAGCAGCCAGGTTAAAACATGTGAAATATTAGAAAATGAAAGAAATCCCACAGTTGAGGGAATGGTTAGTCAAATTATGAAATCTTGCAATTACAAACACGGTTACTTGGTACATTCACTCTAAATATGGGGAAATAGTGAATAAATACAGGGAGGAATAGAAATGTGTTTCAAGCTACTGTGCTAAATAAAATGTAATAGTGGGTAATCCATTTCCACTCTCACAATTGTTTCTAATATTACGGATTTTGCATTCTGTCCCACTTTTGCAACTTCTTTTTATCTATTGGTTTCATTATTTGTTCACTTTCTATTGATCAATATTATACTGATAGATTGTTTTATTTATTTGTGGATAATGATTAATTTTGTGGATAATAATGATTAATATATTGAGTTAATGTATGCATATGTTGACTATAATTTATTAACTATTTTTGTAATGAGTAGTACATAGGCTTAATAAACTTATTTTTTAAAAGCAGGTCACATTTTGTTTTTCTAAACATTTCAAATGGGAATGGGGAATGTGTGTCCCTCCAGGTGTTGTTGGATGCAACTCCTATTGTCCCTCACCATTGCCTTTGCTGGTTAGGACTACTGGTAATTGCAATCCAACAACATCTGCGGATCCCACCCATTCCAAAAGTTTAAGAGAGAGTTAATTTTTGTTTTAATAAGGAAGATGGAACAAAATGTTGATGGACAATTGATATTCCACACCACACCACATATTTTAGGTAGAGCTCGACCCTATGCGTGGTTACTTGGAATTACCTGCTCTCAGGTAAGAAATGTACGTCAGCCTTACACTCCAAACCTATCCATGCTTACTCAGAAGTATATCCCACTGAGTGAAATGGGACTTAATCCCAAATAAATTTACATAGAACTATATCGCACACAGACATTTACCTGGGAGACATTTACCCATCACCTTGAGAGGATGCTACCCTTAAAGGTGGCTTAGAAATAATTGTACGCACATATAAAATCTCCTTAAAATACATGGGCCCTTCTTCCTTCCATACAAAATGTTTGGAGCTCCAATCTAAGCACTCTTGCGCGGAGTTTACTTCCATACCAACCACTAGATCAGCCTTCCCCATGACTGGGGGATTATGGGAGGTGTAATCCAACACATCTGGAGGACACCATAGTTGGGGATGGTGGGAGTTGTTGTCTAACACCTGGAGGGCGCCAGGTTGGGGGAAGGCTGCACGGTCGTTGCCCGCAACCATGACAGCCACCTAGCTATTGTGACGCGCAATTACGTCATCACGTTCGGGCTGCGCTGAAGGGCCGAGTTTAGGTTGAATGAAAGCCCCGCCCAGCGCCCGCGGCTTCGTTCAATTAGACCCCCAAACCCTAGCGCCGCATCACGTGCCGCCGTCTCCGCCTCCTCTACGCTGGTTGGCTGCTGCTGGGCAGGGGGCGGGGAGAAGTGGTTCCTAGGCGACGACCGAGGCTGCTGCTGTACACAGTCTGGGCCTTGCTTAGCCAGCCCTTTAGGCTCCAGGTAGGTGAATGGCCGCCTGGAAGGAGGGGTTACCTGTGGTTGCCTGGCAACTGGGTTTTGCTTCCCCTCTTCCTAGTTGTGGCATCCATCGCCTTGCTTTCTTTATCCCTTCCTTCAAGGGGGGGGGAAACTACCTCGCTTTTACCCTCCTAAAAAGAGGAGTACCCATTTTCATACTGCTTTGCCCCCTCCGTAGGGTATCTACTGCCCGCTGGCATTGCTCCCTACCGAAGAGAGGTAATTTGTTGGCTTTTTGCTCAGGGGTACATGCTCAAAGTCACTTACCTCGGATTTGTTACCCCGCTTTAGCCGCTCTTATTTGGAGTCAGGGATGTTGGAGTAGTAGAAAGAGGGGTGGTTATCGGGCTGCCCTTTCAACGCATGTTTGTGTGTGTGAGTGTTGCTCAGTCAAAGGCTTCTTAACCCAGATTACTTATCCTTTAAAAGACTTGCAACACACGTAAAATAAAAAACCTTTGAGATAGCTGAAAAGTGCCAGAGGGGCATGGAATGAATGAAGCTTCTTACCTGTGTAGGTGATTGTGAGCACGGCATCGCAGTCTCTTCTGGAATGCTGCCTTGTTTTGGACTGATTTAAAGGGAATCCTTTTAGAATATAGTGATTTTAACGTCCTTGCCAGGTCTGCCTTTAGTTCTCATACAATGCAATTATTTTTTATTATTAAGAACATGAGCCATGCTGGATCAGACCAAGGGTCCATCTAGTCCTGTTCACACAGCAGCCGACCAGTTGTCGATCAGGAATCTACAAGCAGGACATGTGTGCAATAGTACCTTCCCACCCATGTTCCCCAGCAAGTGGGGTATTTGTTGGCTTTCCTCCCAGCAAATATTGCCTCTTGATCCTGGAGGCAGCATATAGACATCAAGACCTAGTAGCCATTGATAGCTTTCTCTGACAGGAATTTGTCCAATCATCCACGTTTAAAGCCATCCAAACTGGTGGCCATGATTACGTCTTGTAGTGAATTCCATAATTTAACTATGCGCTGTGTGAAGAAGTACGTCCTTGTATCTGTCTTGAATCCCCCACCAATTGGGATGACCCCACTGGGTTCTAGTATTATGAGAGGGAGAAAATCTTATCCCTATCCACTTTTTCCATACCATGCATAATTGCATACCTTTATAATGCCTATTGCTTATCTTTTTGCTAAGCTAAAAACGCTTTGTATTTGAGTGTGTTCAAAATACTTTCCTCCTACATTATCTAGTAATTTCTATAACAGCCAGTAAGATGTGCTGATATTCCTATATTGCAGGCAGGAGGCTGAGTATTTGCTACGGGCCTGTGGTCACCTGGGGGCTGTCTTCACAGCGCTTAGTTGGTGACGCCTCCTTCTGAAACCCTGCGGTTTTATTCACCCATGGTGCTGATGTGTAATCCCAATGCCAAGGAGGAAGCACAGGGTTTCTGATGACCATCCGGATACCAGAGCCACCCCCCTCTCCTCTTCCTGGTGGAAGGCGACTAATCGCTGTTCCCCTTCCACTAGGAACCACCCCTGGATTGGCCCCGGAGCGATGTCAGTTGCCGGAACAGCCATTCCATTGAAAAAGTCAGGGTAAATCTAGACTGGCTGCTTATACATTTCAGGGCTTGATTTAAGGGCTTGTTTGACTTTTAAATCCTTAAACTGTAAGTGAAACCAAGTTAATGGATGGAAACCCTCCCTCCAAGCCATGGATTCCCTTTGCCAATTCTCTCCTTGCCCCCATAGTGTATATTTCCTCCCTTGGTTCTGCATTCTTTTCTATCTGGGCCCATCAAGCTGATGCCTGCAGAAGTTACAGTGCTTAGAATTGCCTTCCTAGTTTATTCCATTGAAATTACATGTCTAGTTTCCTAGTGGATAATTATATTGTCGGTCTCCTCTCTAGGTCCATTACTATGTCTATTAAGCTGAAATGCTCGGAAAATGATCCAAACTGACACTCAAAACCAAGTCCCTTCTGATGAAATAATTAAAGAGCTGGTAAGTTTTACTGTGCCTATGAAACCATTATTGATAGCCTAAATACCTGGAAATGTATACAATCATAGGGAAACCATCTTTAGAAATGCAGAAGTGTGGAATGCTGGGAACTCTAGTCAGGGCTAAATTCATATAGAACAGGTTTATCAGTGGCTTACTAGTCATGATGGCTATATGGAACCTGCAGGTTCAGTGGTAGCGTGCTTCTGAATACCAGTTACTGGAAAGCTACAATGAGCTATTGCAATCCTCCTCAACCCGGTGCCCTCTGGATGTTTTGGACTTATTCTTTATATATTTCTTTATTGCATTTCTATAACGCCCAAAAGCCAAAACTCTCTGGGTGGTCCACAAAAATTAAAACTATGAAGACAATTCAAAATATAATAATAATAATAATAATAATAATAATAATAATAACGATTTATTTCTTACCCGCCTCTCCGTCTAGATCGAGGCGGTGAACAACAACATGATAAAATACATAAAACTAATTAAAACATGACAAATATTATTAAAACTGCATTAAAACATCCTAAAACATCCTAAAAACATTCTAAAAATTACACTGGATATGCCTGCCGGAAGAGAACAGTCTTTATAGCTTTCTTAAATTCTAAAAGACTGTTAAGTTGACGAGTCTCCTCCGGCAGGTCATTCCACAGTCTGGGAGCAGCAGAAGAGAAGGTCCTCTGGGTAACAGTTGTCAGCCTAGTCTTGGCCGACCGCAGTAAGTTCTTCCCAGAGGACCAGAGCGTGCGGGGCAGATTGTACAGGAGAAGGCGATCCCGCAGGTAACCTGGACCCAAACCATGTAGTGCTTTAAAGGTAATGACCAACACTTTATACTTCGCCCGGAAACTAATTGGCAGCCAGTGGAGCGATTTTAAAGCTGGCATAATATGGTCACTCCTAGATGTACCGGTGACCAACCTGGCTGCCATATTTTGAACTAGTTGAAGTTTCCGGACTAGGCACAAAGGTAGCCCTATGTACAGCGCATTGCAGAAGTCGAGCCTCGAAGTTACCAGCGCGTGCACTACCATCTTTAGGTCTTCCAACTCTAGGAAGGGGCGCAGCTGGCGTATCAGCCGAAGCTGATAGTAGGCACTCCTGGCCGTCGCATCTATCTGGGCTGTCATTTGGAGCGACGGATCCAGGAGCACCCCCAAGCTGCGAACACAGTCTTTCAGGGGGAGTGTAACCCCATCCAGAACCGGTTGACACACCTCCAAACCCAGGTTGCGGCCTTTGACAGCAAGCACCTCCGTCTTGTCTGGATTCAGCTTTTGTTTTTCCTCATCCAGCCCATTACCGCCTCCAAGCATTCATTCAGAGGAGACACACTATCCTTAGCTGACGATGTTGTCGAAGGCATAGAGAAATATATTTGGGTGTCATCAGCATACTGATAGCACCCCGCCCCATGCCTCCGGATGATCTCTCCCAACGGTTTCATATAAATGTTAAACAGCATTGGGGAAAGGATGGCACCTTGCGGTACGCCACACAGCAGCTCCTTCTTTGCAGAGCAGCTATCCCCAAGCATCACCATCTGGAACCTGCCCGAGAGGTAGGACCGGAACCACTGAAGCACAGTGCCCCCGATTCCCAATCCCCTCAGGCGTTCCAGAAGGATACCATGGTCGATGGTATCGAATGCCGCTGAGAGGTCCAAAAGTACCAACAGGGACACACTCCCCCTGTCAATACCCAGGCGTAGATCATCCGCTAAGGCGACCATAGCAGTCTCAACTCCGTATCCTGCCCTGAAGCCAGTTTGAAATGGGTCTAGAAAATCAGTGTCATCCAAGACTACCTGGAGTTGAAAGGCAACCGCCCTCTCGATCACCTTGCCCAAGAATGGAAGGTTTGATACCGGTCTGTAGTTATTAAAGTCCAGGGGATCCAGGGAGGGCTTCTTTAGAAGCGGCCGTACTACCGCTTCTTTTAAACATGATGGAAAACTCCCCTCCCTGAGAGATGCATTAATAATATATTGTAATTGCGATCTAACCACATCTCCTCCCTGGATGACCAGCCATGAAGGACAGGGATCGAGAGGGCAAGTTGTCCCCCTCACTCGTCCAAGCAGCTTGTCCACGTCCTCGGTACTCACCAACTGAAACTGATCCAGTATAATTCTACTCGCGGAGTCACTGGACACTCCATCGTCAGCCTCTGCTATAACGACGGCATCTAAGTCGGCTCTTATCCGAGAGATTTTATCTGCGAAATGATCATTAAAGGCATCGCAGCGAACCGCCGAAGGCTCTAAAATCGGATTCAGTGGGGAAGGTGCCCGAGTTAGACCCCTCACCACCCTGAACAGTTCTGCTGGACGCGAATTCGCAGACGCAATGCGTGCAGAGAAGTAAGCTTTTTTTGCTGCACGTATTGCCACCCCATAGGAACGAAGATGTTCTCTATGTCGTGTCTTGTCGGATAGAAGTCGAGTTTTCCGCCATCGGCGCTCCAGTCGTCGTCCTTTCCGCTTCAACTCCCTGAGGTCTTCCGTATACCAGGGCGCCCTGTTAGAAGCGGGTCGGAGAGGACGTTTGGGGGCGATCGTGTCGATAGCCCTAGTTAGGTCTCAATTCCATCTATCAACCAGGGCTTCTACAGGATCGTCGACGATACCATCCATAAAACCCTCCAAGGCTTTCTGGAATCCAGCAGGATCCATCAGCCTTCGAGGGCGGACCATCTTAATAGGTCCACCACCCCTGCAGGGGCGGGTGGTAGCCGTGATACTAACCCTAACCAGAAAATGGTCTGTCCATGACAACACGGAGGTATTCGTTACCTCCGCCCACAGATCCGTCTGTTTGGAACTGAAAACAGCATCGAGGGTATGACCCGCTGAATGTGTTGGTCCAGAGACCAATTGAGATAGGCCCATGGTTGTCATGGATGCCACGAACTCCCGAGCTCCACCTGACAAACCAGTCTCAAATGGGATGTTGAAATCACCCAGGACCAAAAGCCTGGGCGAATCCAACACCAGCTCCGAGACCAGTTCCGTGAGCTCAGCCAGGGAGTCTGATAGGCAGCGGGGTGGACGGTACACCAACAGAATCCCTAGTCTATCCCTTGTCTTCAGACTCAGGTACACACACTCGATGTAATTCAGTTCACGAACAGGAAGTCTGGTCAGGTTAAGATTATCCCTGTAGACCACAGCTACTCCGCCCCCCCGCCCACTTTCCCTCACCTGCTCACTAACACAGTGCCCAGCTGGGAGGGCCTGCGCCCATGTCGGTCCACTATCATCTCCCAACCAGGTCTCAGTGAAGCATGCCAGTATAAAACAACAGTATAAAAACACAGTATAAAAGTACAATATAAAAGCACAACCAGGATGAAACTGAGCAGCAATGCAGAGATTAATATGGATTTAAAATACGGATTTAAAACAGCAAAGTTAAAAACTAAGATGATAAACCATTAAAATACTGGGAAAATGAAAAGGTCTTCACCTGGTGTCAAAAAGAGTATAACGTAGGTGCCAGACGAACCTCTCTAGGAAGCTCATTCCACAGCCGGGGTGCCACTGCAGAGAATGCCCTCCTCCTGGTCTCCACCTGCCTCACTTCCTTTGGCAGGGGCTCATGGAGGAGGACCCCCGAGGGTGATCTTAGGGCCCGGGCAGGTTCATCAGCCCCAGCCAGCATGGACGAGGGTCAGTAATGTTGGGAGTTGTGCAAAATATCTGGAGGGCGCTAGGCTGGGCTATAGCCTTAATGTCTTGCTTGCGGGCTTCCCAGAGGCATCTACCTGGTCGCGATTGGAAGTAGGATGTTAGGCTAGATGGACCCTTGGTTTTATCCAGTAGGGCTGTTCTTACGTTACAGAACTATAATAACATGTGAAACTTCTAGAGATCTCAAGCAGGAATCTAGACATGCTCAACGCACAAACAAACCTAAAATTCCCAGGCTTATTTGGGAAAATTCATAGCATTTAAAACTGTCTCAGACGGCAGGGTCTGGAGGGTGATTGCATTGGGCATTTGTTGGGCCCCCCACCAGAATAAATGAGTAGTGTAGATGTGTCTTTATCCCTTGACTTAGGGTACAATCATATACATGTTTGAAGTCCTACAACTCCCAGCATTCCCCAGCCAACAAGGCTGCAGGAGCCTTTCCCTCTTTCGCTAGAGTGACCAGATACAAAAGAGAGAAGGGCTCCTGCAGCTTTATCTGTTGTGATGAAGGGGGAATTTCACCAGGTGCTGCATGCGTACAAATGGCACCTGCTGAAATTCCCCTTTTTCATACAATTGTTAAAGATACAGGAGCCCTGTCCTCCTTTTCATGTGGTCGCCCTAGGTGACATGAGTCATGTGTTGAAACCAGCATGATTCACCAAGCTCCTTTTCTTTTGGAGCAAAGGCCACTATAAGTCCCTAATCCAGAACATGCTCCAGATCCAGAGGGGGGGGGGGGTCCTAAGCAGGTTTCCTGCCGAAAATTGCCCCCAAAGGTACTTCTTTGCAGTAAACAGCACTTTCAGGAGCAAAAAAACAAACAGGAGGAGTAATTTTCAGCGGGAAACTTCTGGATTGGGAGCGCTTCTGGATTTTGGCCTCCTAGAGCTTTTCTTCCAAAATGAAAGAAGCCAGGTTAAGGGTGCTTGTTTAAATATGAGCCCATCATTGTGTGTAGTTTGGCCCTCATCTTTTTTTTTTTTTTTGAAATGATTTTATTAATTCCAACATAATAATAACATAAAATACATACATAATCCTCAACAATCCCCCCCGTGCACCCCCACACCATGAGACCTTCATTTAATCATTCTTATTCTATCCAGAAATTTATCGACTCTTTTGAAGGTTTTTGTCCCTTCCCCGATCTTAATACATATTCCAATAGGGGACTCCATATTTCCCCAAAATCATTTTTACCGGACATTCCCCTCATTAACTTCATTTTACAAGTCAGCTTGTCATTCAAAGCCATATCCCATATTTCTTTATACCATTCTTCTATTGTGTAGCTTCCTTGTCCTTTCCAATTTTTCGCAATCATTAATCTAACAGGTGTCAGGAGGTTGTTTATCAATTCTCTCTTATTTTTGTCCTCTTCCCCTCTATCCCATATTGCTAGTAGAGCAAGCTTCGGGTTTAATTCCACTTTACTTCCAATTATTTCACTTATTTCTTTAAATACCCTTTCCCAAAATTTTTGTACATATTCACAGCTCCACCACATATGAAAATAGGTTCCAACCTCCTGGCATCCCCTCCAACAATTTTTAGATATTTTTTTATCTATCTGGTGAAATCTAACAGGTGTTAGATACCATCTCCACAAGATCTTATAAAAGTTCTCCTTAATTCTGATCGATAACAATTTCAACCTTCTTGCATTCCACAACCTCTCCCAGTTATATTCCTTAATTTCTCCCTTTACATCCTCTTCCCAAACCTTTTTTATTGCTTTAAGTGAATCTTGAAATTCCTCCTCTATCAATAATTTATATATCTCACTAGTCAACCCTTTCTTAATTTTCTTTTCTTCTTTCCTACCTTTTGATTCTATTAATTCTTCAAATCTTGTATTATTTCTACACTCTTTATTTTTCAATTTCCATTCCTGAGTCCATTTCCCTAATTGAATACATTTAAACCATGCTGATTTTTGACCTATTAATAACTCTTTAATTTGATCATTATCCTTCAAATTTTCCATCCACTTCCTTAACTTAATTATTTCCTGGTCTTTCAATCTCGCTTCAATCTCCACTTTTAACACTCTTGGGAAATTCTCAACTACTACCACTGGGGCAAGTGGTGAATCTCCTGGTATCAACTTCCCCCTAAATTTCTCCCAGATCTCCACTATATTTACCAACAAAGGGTTGTCCAGTCCCTTTAAGTCTCTCTTTTGAATTTTTTTAAAAAATATATTTTTCAATTTATGGTCTATTTCCCCTGTTTGCGTCTCCAACCATTCCAAATCTTCCTCCCCTAGAATACAGTTTATAACATATCTTAACTGATTAGCTATATAATAATACTTAATATTTGGAAGTCCTAAACCTCCTTTCTTTTGAGCCTTATACCATAGCCCTTTATTAATCCTAGCTTTCTTATCCCTCTGCACTCCCCAGGGGATCTTCTACTGTCAATAATGTATCGTCCGCAAACATATTCATTTTAATCTTCTCCTTTCTTCCTATCCCCTTCACTCTTTCATCTTCCCTTATTACATTTGCCAAAATTTCTATTACTATTGCAAATAAGATCGGTGAAAGAGGACATCCCTGCCTAGTTCCTCGGGCTAGTGTAATCTGTTGCGTTAACCCATCATTAACCAGTATTTCCGCTTTATTATTTTTATACAACTTATCCATCACACCCATAAATTTATCTCCAAACCCAAATGTTTTTAATATTATTTTAAGTGCTGGCCATTCCACACAATCAAAGGCTTTGAATATATCCAATGCTAACAAGCCTGCTTTTAGATTCCTTTTTTTTATAATATTAATTATATTTAATACTCTTCCCATTAAATTAGGCATTTGCCTGCCCGGAATAAATCCACACTGGTCTTTTTTAATATATTTAAAATAAATGTGGCCATTCTTTTTGCCATTATTGCTGTAAAAATTTTTGAATCTTGGTTTATTAAGGAAATTGGTCTATATGATGCAGGATCTGTTAAATCCTTACCCGGTTTCGGAATTAGTATGATCAGGGAGTGATCCCATGATGGCGGGGTCTTCCCCCCTTCTATTATATAATTAAATAATTTCTTTAGTCTTGGTATTAAAATTTCTTTAAAAAGCTTATAATACTCCGACCCCAAACCATCCATCCCCGGAGATTTCCCTCCTTTTAGTTTATCAATAACTCCCTCTATCTCTTTTTCAGTAACTAAACCTTCCATATAATCCCTATCCTGCTTCTGCAATTTTATTTTCCAATTCCTCTCTACATATTCCAATACCTTATCTTGCGGTCCCGATTCTGATGTATATAATTCACTATAAAATTCCTTAAATATATTTAATTTATCTTTCATTAAATTACAACTATTCCCTGACTTATCCTTTATTGTCCCTATCATATTCTTAGCCTTTTCCAACTGTGTGGATCTAGCCAGCATCTTTGAATTCCTATTGCTATATTCAAAAAAATCTCTTTTTAAATACAACAAATTTTTTTGAACTTGTTCTAATTCTTCTTTCTCTAATTCCTTTTTCTTAGCTTGAATTTGGGCAATTAGGCGTTTATCTTTTGTCTCTCTTAACTTTTCCTCCAAACTCCTTACCTCCTCTTCAATCTTTTTATTTTGAGCTTCCTGTTGTTTTTTTAATGTGCACCTTTCCCTAGTACAAATCCCTCTTACCACAGCTTTCATTGTATCCCATAATATGTCCTGCCGGTTATACTCTTTTTCATTAATCTCCCACATTACCTGCAATTCTTTCTTTATTTTTTCCACTATGTATTTTTTATTCAACAACCTTACATCCAGTCTCCATCTCTTCGCTTGCCTGTAATCTTTCTTGGTTTCCATGTCCATTGTCATTAATGCGTGGTCGGTAACCTTTATAACTCCAATGTCACAGTCTATGATTTTGGGTAACATATTTTTTGATACAAAAATGTGATCTATCCTTGAATAACTCTTAAATCTCTGTGAGTAGAAGGTATATTTCCTTTCTTCCCCTCTTAAAACTCTCCACACATCCATTAATTCTTTCCCTTCCATTAATTTGCTTAACTCCGTCTTCCCCTCCCTCTTAATGTCTTTTAGTATGTTATCCCTATCTTTCCCTCTATCTAGTACCATATTAAAGTCTCCTGCCATCACAATGTGCTTATTACCCACCTCTCCCAACACATTAAATACTTCATCAAAAAAATCCATTTGTTTCCCATTTGGAGCATAAACATTCACTAATACATATTCCTCTTCTCCCAACTTGCAGAACATAATAATAAACCTTCCATTTTTATCTTTCTTTACACTTTGAATATTTATACCACATGTCTTTGAAATTATTATTGCCACCCCTCTCGATTTCGAGGTTCCATATGACTTCTCATAAACGCCCACCTCCCTCATTCGAAGCTCATTAACTCCATCCTTGGCCTGATGAGTTTCCTGCAAAAAAATTACATCTATTTTTTTTCTTTAATAACATTTCAATCCTCTTTCTTTTAATTACCGTTCCTAGCCCTTTAACATTCAATGTTGCCAATCTAAATTTGTTTTCCATCTCTCTCTTTCACACAAATCTTTAAGTTGGTCTCCCTCTGTGTAACACATACCCTCCCCTCCCTAACCCTCCCCCCCACATTCACCCCCAATTTCTCCCCCCTCCTCACCAGCTTCCTGGGCATTGGTCCCAATCTTCTTAGAACTCTTAGGGAGGGGGGGAACTCGACCCAACATTCCGGAATAAAGTCCACCCTCCCCTCCATGTCTCTTCTTCCCCCTATCCCTCTTACAATACTGTTAAAGTCTATTCATTACTCCCTCCTGCAGCGCCTTCATCTTGCTTCTCTCCTCCATCCAGTGTAGCATCCATTATGCCCAGCTTCTCCAATAGCTCAACTCCTTGCTCACAAGATGTTATTCTTTGTTGCTTCCCATTCCACATAAATCTCAAAAAAACTGGGTATCCCCAGTTATATGAGATCGATTTCATCTTCAATGCCCCTGTACAGATTCTAACGCTCTTCCTCCACTGCACCGTCTGGGGGCATAAATCCTGGAAAACCGCGATTGGTGTTGCTTGAAGCATTGGTTGACCTTGACTTCTGATTGCTTGCATTAATTTTTCTTTTTTATAGTAATTAGCAAATTTCACAATAATATCTCTTGGGAGCGTTCCTGTCTTTCTATACCCCACCCTATGGGCCCTCTCAATATCATCAATTCTCCAATCCTCCTGTGGGACTAACTGTTTGACCCATGCCAAAATTAATTCTCTTAAGCTATTAAGGGTCTCCCCTTGTTGCTCCCCAAAAGATCTAATGCGAATATTTGCTCTCTGATCCCTGTCTTCGATCGCTATAAGCCGTAAATCCTGTTGCATCAGCTGTTCTTCTTGCTTCTTATATAGAACCTTTAGTTCTCCAGTTTCTTCCTGCAAAGCTCCAACCTCTTTCTCCACCTTTTGAAGGCCTGCCAACAGCTGCTGTTGTGAATCAGTGATCCTTTTTGCCAATCTCTCCTCTTGCTTCAATAAAGCCTGCTCCATATTTCCTTCCTGCTTTAATATAGCCAAATCCAGCATCTTTGGATTCTCTGAATCAGCTCATCTGTTGGGTCAGCCTGAGTTTGGCCCTCATCTAAGAACGTAAGAAGAGCCCTGCTGGCTCAGATCAAAGGACTAAGACAAAAAGAAGGGGACCAGAAACAGAGAAACAGAATTCTTTGATGTATACAACTAAAACGCTGATGAAGAATTAATCAGAAATGGAATTTATATAATCCGGAATTGCCGTCTGTAAAAACTTTTATTTAATATGCATAATATCGGTTGTATATTTTGTAATGAAATAATGTTTATTTAATATGTATTACATTAATTGTATAGCTTGTAGCATCTATATTTGTTAAAATTAAAGTTACACCAATTTATGTCCAATAATTGTATTAATTGTATACAAATTTTGGATGATCTATTAAGATAAATATACAAAGTTATTTGAATATAAAGGATAATTATTATACCAGTTTAGGAGATTGAATCTACATAATGTAAGTCAGATCAAAAGACTGCCTTTTCCAGCATCCTATTTGCAACAGAAGCTAGCCAGATGCTTTTGGGAAACCCAGAAGTAGGGCATGAAGGCAGAAGCTCATCCTGGTAACCTACCTACCCTGCAACTAGCGTTCAGAAGTTTGCTGCCTTTGAACTCAGAGCGTTCACTGCACTCTCGAAGCGAACAACTGTTGATTGGCCTAACCTCCATGAATTAGTTAAGCCCCTCCCCATCTTTAAAGCTCCAGCTATTTCAGTGGCCTGTTTCAGACGACAAGATAATCAGCCTGGGGGTGGGGAGAAGAGGCAACCATCCGTTGTGTTGATTATTGTGTCGTGGGGGCGGGGGACACACACAACTCACAATACGTTATTTTGTCAATTTAAACAATGGAGAAAGACTACAGGCATCTCCATTGCTTATCTCGACACCCGTTGATTAAAACGTTGTGTGGCGGGCTCAGTTGTGTAATAGCGTTCACAAAATTGTTAGTCTTTAAGGTGCCATGAGACTCGTGTTGTTTTTACTAGAATAGATTAACACAGCTACCCTCTGGAAAGTGTAAGAACAGCAACTGTTTTCAAACAAAGGCCATCTCTTGAATTTAGCAAGGACGGAAGGGCCAGGAACATCCTCTGCAAACCAAAACACAGACAAAAACCCTCTTCCCCAGAGTTGACAGTAATGCGGTCTTGGCAGAATTATTTCCCTTATGTCCCCCTCTGCTGCTTATTCCCACTGGCCTGCGTTTGGCCATCACACAGGCATGAACTGCTAAAGTGAGTCATGGGAGAAAGGTGTCAGAACTTTATTTGCTGTTCACGCACTAAGAGAGGAAGGGTTATTTATTTTATTACATTTGTATACCGCCCCGTAGCTGAAGCTCTCTGGACGGTTCACATAAGATTAAAACAATTAAAAACAATGTACAAAAATTAAATCAGCAAAAAGATACAATACACACACACATTTAAAACTACTATAATAACTTTAAAAAGCGATAAGCCTAAAAACAAAACAAACCCAGCCTCTTGACTGTCTCAGCTCAAGAGAAAGTGGTTGAGACGCATTGGAAGTTCTTGTGATCATAGGTCTGGAAACGGTCCTTAGGAAACGGTCCGGAAACTTCAACCGGTACAAAACAGGGCAGCCAGACTGTTAACAGGGACTGGCCAACGAGACCACATTATGCCAGTCCTTTTCCGGCTTCACTGGCTGCCGGTCCAGATCCAGGCCCCATTCAAAGTGCTGGTATTAACATTCAACGCCCTAAACGGCTTGGGGCCAGTTTATCTGAAAGAACGCCTCCTTACATATGTACCTGCCTGGACCCTAAGATAATCTTCAGGGGTCCTTCTCCATGAGCCCCCGACAAAGGAAGTGAGGCAGGTGGCTACCAAGAGGAGGGCCTTCTCTGCTGTGGCACCCCGGCTGTGGAATGAGCTCCCCAGAGAGGTTCGCCTGGCATCTACATTATACTCCTTTAGACGCCAGATGCAGACCTTTTTATTTTCACAGTGTTTTAACAGTTCCACAGTTTGATTTTTAACCTTGCTGTTTAAATTTGTATTTTAAATCCCTATCAATTTCTGCAGGGCTGCTCGGTTTTTATCCTGGTTGCATTTTATACTGTATTTTAGATTATGTTTTTATACTTTGTTTTATAGTTTGAATGGTTTTCATGGTTTTAATTTTTGTAAAGTGCCCAGAGAGCTTCGGCTATTGGGCGGTATAGAAATGCAGTAAATAAATAAATAAATAAATATGGGGGGGGTCAAATGGGAAGCCCCTGGAGACCAGGCTGGGCTTCTAGTATAAAGGACTATCGAAAACAGTTGGCTGGTGAGCTAGACAGCTTCAGAACTTCCTGCACTCAGGAACAAATTGGGCTGTAATAAGTACCTATCAGAAGAAGTACAATAGAAATGCAAACATACGGGAAAGTAGAACTCTTTGGGGGTTTGTTTGTTTGTTGAACATGTAGAAGAAGAGGAATCGTGGCCGTGTTTTCTTGTCTTCCAGTGCACCTGCAATGGACTGTCTTACGACAGAATTGAGCAAGAAGGATCCTCTACAAAAAGCCTGGAGATGTTTTTCTCTGGCTACCCCAAAATAATAGGTCTGTCCCATTTCCCCAATTTAACAAGGCTGACTCTTGTGAGACAGAGCATCCAGAAGATTTCTGACCTGGAGAACTGTCCGCTACTTAATGAGCTATGGGTGGCTGAGTGCTGTTTGACAGTAAGTAAATTTGACATTTTCTTTTGAAGCAGATAAAGGCTCTCTTCAGACAGGGGGCGGGGGGGGGGGGTAATCGTGTTTCCTTACCCTTGTTCTTTTCCTGGTTCTCTTCCATGTTTGAAATGAGCACAGTTACGCGCAGAAGAGAGCAGCGACCATGTGGCCTGAACATTACAATGGGATGGCACCCTCTAGTGGACATTTTGTGGCACAACCTCAGAAGAGTCGGGTTTTTTGAGGTTTATTATGTGACTGTAAATCTGAGAAAAGGAGCGGGAGACGTGCAGGAGGCCGACCGCATCATCAAAAAGACCCGCGAACATCTGTGAATAGCCAGTAATGAGCGTGCCATAAATCGCTCCTTTCAAAAAGCTCAAAGGGTGGAATGACCCATTCTTCCTCAATTGTGCGTTTTTAAAGCAGGGGTGTTGAACCAGAAGCCCACAGGACACATCCAGCCTGCCCAATCTGGCCCTCTGGAGTTCCTCCTTCTACCAGCCACCCCCTTTCCCCCATCCACTGCTCGTTTGTTGGTTTCCTGGGTTTTGTGCATTTCCCCCATTCTAAAAGGTTGAAACGCCTCTCCTAAAGCTTCGTTGCCAGCGGTAAGAGCTTTAAGATAAAATAGGCTGGTATCCTGTATTTTGGCTCTGCCCCCTTTTGCCTTTGGCCCCACCCCTTTTGCCTTTGGTTCTGCCCACCACTGGAATATGGCCCCTGTGCACTTCTCTGAAATTAAATTTGGCTGAAAGAGGTTGAACGCTCCTTCAGATCCCAGCTGGCTGCACTATATTGGGCCCAGGGGGTGTAGATCTCGGCAAAGGAAAGTGGAAACTTGGCCAGGAGGAGGGATCTCCACCAGCCCCTCATCTACTCATTTGCCTTCAGGCTTCGCCCGACCTTCCGAACTGCTTTCCTTCCAGTTCCTAGTTTCAGATCCCCTGTTTGTGGAAAAGCAGCTGGTGGGCCAGCCAGCCAGCCGCGTGCGTGTGTGTGTGCGTGTGTGCGCGAGAGAGATCACGAAGGAAAGAAAGCAACAGCCTGGGGAACTGTCCTGCTCTTGCCCTCAACGTCTGTGCTGCAAATCCTGCCCTCTCCACCACAATTTGTACTGCTGAAGCAGCAGCCAGGTTTTGCTGAAATACAGTCATTCTGCTTTAAATTATGCATCACTCTGAGTAAGGAAGGAAACCTGCCAGGACACCATGGTTCTTTGGGACATTGGGGAATTCCCCTTTATCTGGACCCCAATGAATGGTAGTTGCTCAAGAGCATCTCCCATTCAAGTCATTAACAATGTGGTAGTAACAATAATACTTAACATCTAGGTACTGTGCTAGTTCAACATTAGACACTTTATAAAGAATAAAAACATTGCAACGAGGATTGAGCATGCTCAGTGGCCACAGAACACTTGAGCGTCTGTTTGGGGAGGATAAGAGTGTGTGTGCATGAAATAGTGTATCCTGGAAAAGGGCTTGGCTAATTACAACATTTTGCTTCAACATTTTGTAGCCGGTCTCACTTATAGCTCTGCTGTTGCCAATAACTAATGTTGTGAATGGCCATTGTTCTAATCATGTATACATTTGAAGCTTTGTGTAGCAGAATGTCACAGGCTGCATTCAGACAACATGATATTTGGGGAAATAATCAACTCAGCAGTTGTTTATCTAGGGGGAACTCACCACACAACATGATAATAACCAACCGTGGTGTGAATTAGGATCAGTCCACTATTAGTCCATGCTGAATTCACTCACTCATCTCCTTCACTCTCCCCCCCCCACTCCTCCTGCTAGTATCCCATCAGCCATTGCTGCCAAAAATCTATCCTGCCAGCTGACTAGAACAGTAGCTGCTGCTTTGACTGCTCTTGCCTTGCGACTCTGTGGCTGACGAAATAACCAACGGTGGCTGAGGAAATAACCAACAGTGCCCTCCACACAACACAATAACCAATGGTGGTTCAAATAGCAGACTCTGCGCGGCGTTGGTCATTTGTGTTGGTTATTTCAGTCAAATAGCTCATGGTTGGTTAAATATCCAACCATCAACTATTTAAACCACCATGGGTTATCGTGTTGTCTGAACCTAATCACAGAGTAGATCTCTTGCATTTCAGGGCCTCTTGGCCCAGTGTTTATCATTCCACCCCCTACCCTCATCTCTGTTACCCATGTATATACCTGCCAACTGAGGGTAACTTTTCAAGGATCTGCTGAAATGGACTCTATTCCATGAAGGTTTATGCCACACTAATTCTGTTTAATTCTACAGGGTGTGAAGACTCTTGGGGCGCAATCCTATGAATATTTAGACAAAAAGCAGTCCTATAACTACCAGCATTATGCTGAGAGTTGTAGAACTTCTTTCTGTCTAAACGTGCATAGGATAGCACCCTTAGATGCTTCACTTTTGTAAAGTAATACTGATGTAGCGTTTCGTACTTGAACATTGAAGATCTGGATTCCAGTCAGCTGACCCTTGATGCTGCTATGAAATGGGGATTCTGGCAACATTGCCAAACAGCAGCATGTGAAGATAATTAAATAATGGTTATAAAGTGTCATGCAGATGCAAACATGTTTTTAAAGACATTTACTGTGAATTAAGCCAGTTGCTTTTTAACCAGTCCTCCGCGAACAAATCAATATTGTCTCTCTTCATGCTACACGTTTCATACGTCTAAAAAGCACAATCCTCTTAGGGCGCAATCTTATACATGTTTAGAAAGAATAAAGTCCTACAATTCCCAGCATTCCCCTTGCTGGCTGGGGAATGCTGGGAGTTGTAAGACTTCTTTCCTGTCTAAATATGCATAGGGTTGTGTCCATATGCACTTCCCAAAGATTCACTGGGAGGACCGACGGCAGATACCTTTAGTCTTTCGTGGCAGGGTGGTTTTTTTCCCCTGTCAAGGTCGTTCTACTCGAGGATGCTCCTTCCTTGACCGCTTAAAAATTATGCATTTTCCCTTCTTTACAGAAAATCGATGGCTTGCAAAAATGTGTGCTTTTGCAAAAGCTTTACCTCTACTGCAATATGATTTTGGCTATTGAAAATCTGGAGAAGCTGACGAAATTGGAGGTGGTTTGGCTCAATGGGAACTGGATTAAAGAAATAGAGGTACGTTTTTGGGGGGTGGCAGAGATGGAGGTGGTTTGGCTATGGATTCTCTTCCGTTTGAGGGTGGGGAGAGGAAGTTTGCATTTCAGCCTTTCAAAATGCTGCTGGCAGAGGTGCACCAGCCTGAGGCACCATATTGTGCCAACGCAACAACCGCTTTCCAGTAGGTACCCTCGACACTAGGGTGACCCTATGGAAAGGAGGACAGGGCTCCTGTAGCTTTAAGGGTTGCATAGAAAAGGGAATTTCAGCAGGTGTTATTTGTATGCATGCAGCACCTGGTGAAATCGCATCTGCATCCCAACCGTTAAAGCTGCAGGAGCCCTGCCCTCTTTTGGATCTGGTCACTCTAGCTATACAAGAGTGGCCTTTAAAGGAGGGTGACTCTATGGAAAGGAGGACAGGGCTTCTGTTTCTTTAACAGTTGTATAACTCTAGAATAGAATACAGGAGCCCTGTCCTCCTTTTCATATGGACACCCTACTTGACACTAATACAGCTGTGAGCTAGCTAATCTCATCACACTCTAAATATTGCAGTTTTAAGAGCAGGAAAATGCAGTTTGCCATGAATAGCTACGCTAACCGGGAAGAAATGGTTTGGAACTTGCTGAAAGAAATGGATGATAGCCTACTTGCTCCCTGTAGAAATGCATCGTTGGCAGAGATTAGTTTTTAAGGGGTTTGAAAATAGACTGAGAGAGTCATTACCTCTTTCCTCCCGCTGTTTTTATTTTTCTGTTTACCAGTGGCAAACGTGGGATATGTGCATACCATGAGCAATGATCCTGTCTTCTCAGTATCTGTCTCTACATTGACCCAGAGTCCAGCACTGTCCTGGACAAAGAGCTGAAGGCTGTGGAACCTATGATGCTAATAGAGGAGGCACTGGGGCCATGCACCACTGTGGAACCAGAGAAACCTGAGCCTTGAGCTGACCTTTGAACCTGGACCAACAACTGTGTCTCCTGACAGCACAGGGCCAGCATACCCATCTCCAAGAGCACCATAATCATTGGGTTGTATCCGATGTTGGACCTACTTAGAGTAGAGCCATTGAAATGAATGGGACTTAAGTTAGATGAACATGGGATACGACCCCATGGAGGCAGTGCGGCAACACCAGCAATGCACCCAACATGAGCTCTTGGAGAAATGGAAGAGTCATAGAGTCAGAATAGTAGAGTTGGAAGGGGCCTATAAGGCCATCGATGCCAAGCCCCTGCTCAGTGCAGGAATCTACCTTAAAGCATCCCTGACAGATGGCTGTCCAGCTGCCTCTTGAATGCCTCTGATGTGGGAGAGCCCACCACCTCCCTCAGTCATTGGTTCCATTGTCGTACTGCTCTAACAGTCAGGAAGTTTTTCCTGATGTCCAGCTAGAATCTGGCTTCCTGGAACTTGAGCCCATTATTCCGTGTCCTGCATGCTGGGTTCCAACCAGAGGCATGTCCCTTTAAGGCATCCATTTTGTAGGAAGGGGTGAGGTCTGAGCAGAGGCTTCTGGGCTGAAGCATAAAAGGCTTCATTCGACTCTCAGGCGTTCTCAGAGCAAGTTGCTCACTCAGAGGGTAGCTGTATGAAAAGCAATCATTTACACACACACCACTATCGGCAGTGCAAACAGTACAGAAATGAAGCACTCTACTGCTAAAATTAATGTGGAAACCAGTTCATCAAGACTGTTGTTGTTATTACTAATTCTGCTGTGTGAAAAGGATAACACACCTGATTATTCTGCTAATGGATCAAAAAGCGATGTGGTTAAACTAGGGTGTCTATATGGAAAGGAGGACAGGGCTCCTGTATCTTTTACAGTTGTATTGAAAAGGGAAGTTCAGAAGGTGTCATTTGCATGCAGGCAGCACCTGGTGAAATGCCCTCTTCCTCACAACAGTGAAAGCTGCAGGAGCCCGTCCTCCTTTCTATATGGTCACCCTACTCTCCTAGGTGCCGCAACATATGGGCTGCCTTGCTGAACTGAGACCCATGGGCTCCTTCTTCGGAGCAGGGCGCAACAGTCTCCAGCCACTGCTTGGGAAAGCTCTGCCAAGTGGATGTTCTTCACTGAAGGAAGCTCACTCAGTTTAAGAGCATGTCATTAGTTTTTAACAGGCGTTTCCTCTTCCTCACAGGGAACCCTGAGAATTGTATTTCGATGGTGGCAGTGGGCAGAGGCCCACGGTTTTAACCGAGAATTCTCAGCACCCAGGAATCTTTTGAGGAAAGCCATGTTGAACCAGCATAAAATAAATTGAAGAGAGGGAAATGAGAGGGGGCCCAAGGCCATTGCACCCACCCTGCTGAAAAGACTCCCTCATGAAGGTTCCTCCTCCCTCAGTTGTTACCAACAGCAGCCATTCCAGCAGGCTGCACCAGAGGGAGAGGAGGGGGGACGTAGGGCCATTCCACCGTTACTGCTAAAAAATTCATTTTCCCCTCTACCCATCCTTTTTTCCTTGTGTGCCTTGTCTTTTTTAGATTTTAAGCCTATGGGCAGGAAGTGTCTTGTTTAACCGATTGTTTGTAAATTGCTCCAAGAGTCTTTTTGGCCAAGGAGTAGGATAACAATATTTTTTAAGAATAAATAATTTAAGCCAGAAAAAAACTGTTGTAGCTGTATGAGAGAACTAGACAACCATCAGAATTTACCCGATCACAACTTTCAGAGGGCTCACCCCAATTTAATCTTCAAAGGTGCCACAAAACAAGTTTACACTGCAATCCTGTACACGCTTTCTATGGAGTGAGTCTCCATAAGCAACAAGGGAGAGGGCCTTTTCAGTGGTGGCCCCCCACCAGTTATGGAACGATCTCCCCGACGAGGCTTGCCTGGCGCCAACGTTGTTATCTTTTCGGCGCCAGGTCGAGACTTCTCTCTTCTCCCAGGCATTTAACAGCATATGTTGAGGTTTTGTTGTTGTTGTTTCACCCAAAATAGTTGTTTTACATGGATATTGTATTTATAATCTGTTTTTATGCTTTTTATGCTTTTTAAATTTTGTATATCGGGGTTTTTTAATGTTCAGTTTTTACATTTTTGTAAACCGCCCAGAGAGCTTTGGCTTTGGGGTGGTATATAAATGCAATAAATAAATAAATTGATCTTACTTCCAAGTAAACGTGAATAGGATGGCACATTGTGGCATATCTGATGTGCAATTTGATTTAGCCACACTTTCCAGTCTGAAGCACTGAAGTTAATTAACAAAAGCCTGATTATTTTTCAGCCACGTCTGCCATCCTCCAGGAAGAACCTGACATCTGTTAAAGGTTTGCTATATTCCGTGACCCTAAAGTCAGAATTTTGTCATGTTTACAGGGCCTGAACACACTGCAGAAGTTGAAGGAGCTCAATCTAGCTGGGAATTCCATTAGTAAAATTGGTAGGTAATAATATAAGACGTCCAGTGACATTTCTATATAAGATTATTTTTTTAAACAACTGTGGAAAATATAATAATGAAGACAACTTGTGGGGGGTTTTGACCGTTTTCAGTGATGTAAAATGAGATTGGGGGAAAAGGACAACCATTGCGCTCTAGGTCCATTGAGGCAAAAATAAGGAGTAGCTAGAGACTCTCCAAAGCCTTAGCTTGAGTATTTTCTGAAGGCACCTCATTGGCTTTCATTGTTTAGAGTTAAGCTGGAATGAGGGGCTTTAATTTCTTTCAGTATGTACAGTTTTTAAAAGGCTGTATAATACTCTGCCTTTAAAAAAAAAAAGTCCTAAAAGGTTGGATCGTTGGTGAGCAAGGAGCACTCAATGCTCAAGGAGATTGTTCCACAATTGAGGGGCCACCACTGAGAAGGCCCTCTCCCTTGTTGTCGCCCTCTGAGCTTCCCCGGAGGAGGACCTTAGATGTTGAGCGTAGAATTTGGGTAGGCTCATGTCGGAAGAGGTGTTCCGTCAGATATTGTGGTCCCGAGCCATGTAAAGCTTTATAGGTTAAAAACAGCACCTCGAATCGGGCTTGGAAACGAACAGGCAGCCAATGCAAGCAGGCCAGAGTCTGTCTTATATGTTTGAACCTTATGATTCCTGATATCAATCTGGCTGTTGCATCTTGCACAAGCTGCAGCTTCCAAACCGTCTTCAGAGGCAACCCCACGTGGAGCGTGTTGCAGTAATCTAACTTGGAGGTTACCAGAGCATAGACAACTGAAGCCAGGTTATCCCTGTCCAGATAGGGGTGTAGCTGGGCCACCAACCAAAGTTGGTAGAAAGCACTCCGTTCCACCGAGGCCACATGAGCCTCAAGTGACAGAGATGGTTCTAGGAGAACACCCAAACTATGAACCTGCTCCTTTAGCGGGAGTGCAACTCCATCCAGAACAGGTTGAATACTTGTTTGTGGGTCCTTTCCATGACGTCATCATCCTCCGGTGCCACTCCTTCCGCTTTTTAACTTTATTCCGCCATGATTTAACTAGTTGAAAACGCAGTAACAAATGTACACTGCCATCAAAGAGCTGGTGTATTGGGTTCGAGTATTTTGAGAGAGGGAGAAAAATATCTCCCTAGCCACATTCTCTACACCATGCATAACTTTCTATGCCTCTGTCATGTCTCACCTTAGCCAAAGAAGCTTTTGGTCTGATCCAGCAGGGCTCTTCTCAGGTTTTTGCAAATGCATCTTGCATGGAAGACCCACAAGCAAGATACTAGATTCACAGGCGTTCGCACACTTAAGGTGCAATCCCATGCATGTTTAGACAGAAAAAAAGTCCTGCAACTCCCAACATTCCCAGCTATGCTGGCTGGGGAATGCAGGGGTTTGTAGGACTTTTCTCTGTCTAAACATGCATGGGATTGTGCTCTTATTCTTCCATAGATACCATTCCATTGGATCAGGACAGGCCTTCTTATCTTAATTTATTGTAATTGGCTGTGACCCCTTGGAATAAAGCCGGGAAGAAAGTTACATGAACAGAAACGCATGTTGTTACACCTTTCCCCCCTCTTCTTGTATTTTAGGAAATCGTTTGGATCCCAACAGTAAAATAGAAAAAATTAACCTGTCTGGTAACAGGATAGGCTCCTTCAAGGTACGTGCTGGTTTCCCAGTGTCCTGCTTTGACCAGATCTGGCTGGTGGTCCACAGGCTAATTCTCCCTGACATCCTTCAGGTTCCCAGCCAAGACCTACCATAGGCTTGGTCTTGACACTTCCCGTGGCAATGAACAGTGATCCTGCGAATAGGCCTGCCACATCCTCGAGGTGTATCTTTAACATGCATCTGACTTGCCTGCGTTGTAGCGTTGGAAACAGATGGGGATTATTAGGTGTCATGGAGCATAGGAGGTTGCCTTAGACCACACTATTTCTCTACCTATCACAGTGTCCCTGTTCAGACGTGATAGTTGAGAAAGCAAAGCCACAAGCCTTGAGATACCTGCTCTGTATGTAGGCCTCTGTATGTAGTTTGGTACTTACCAGTGAACTGCATGGTGGGATTTGAATGATGTATGTGCCTGAATGCGCTGTAATGCTGAAACTGCTTAATTGGAAGGAAATGCTTAATTGGAATTTCTAACTGTCAAGACCTTTTGATATAGTATAAGACAAATAAGCTAACTCGATAAGGAGGACTGGCCATCCAGGTCAATCTGACATTGCTAGAAGAGTTCTGGGCCCATCTGTTGATAAGGTATAATAAAGAAGCGTTCTTTGATCTGCCTTTGTTTCGCTTTAGAATTTTAAGATGCTAATGTGTATAAATATACCTGCTTTTCACACTGCAAGGGGAGAAGTTCTTTGTCTGTAGGACTCTCTCCATACAGCTGTATTATCCTAGGCTGACCAGATAAAATCCAGGTCAGGGCTCATGTAACTTTAATAGTTGTAGAGAAAAGGGAATTTCAGCCTGTGTCATTTGTATGCAATTAGTTCCTGGTGATATTCCCTCTTCATCACAACAGTTAAAGTTGCAGGCACTATACTAGAGTGACCATATACAAAAGAAGGCAGGGCCCCTGGATTTTATCTGGTCACCCTAATTATCCTCAATAAAATAAGAGTTGCCTTACAACCAAAGCGGATTATTATCCTTGACATAGCTAGCATGTCATGTGGGGGAGGAAAAACCTGACAGTTACTAAGCCACCCCGGCTAACCATCCGCCTGCAGCAGGGTTAAGGGGCCCTGGGGTTGCTTACTGTTCTATCTTGAGTAGTTAAAATGCCCCCCCAGCTGGTTTACAGGCTGCAACCATAGAGACAGTGGCCTAGAGTGTCCCACACTTCCAGTGATGCCCTAGCTGCCGTGGATTTTCTTTGTGGCCGCCATCACATCGCAACAAATGGAATGGACAGCGTGCGCCATTTCGCAGTGCGACGGCTATTGGGATAACCAGATGCGGAAGGAGGCCTGGAACTAGCTACGATGTGGGGAAGGTTCAGTAAACCACCCAGTGCCACGCCACTCCGAGTGGCTTGATGGGTGTGCGTGTCATGTTGGCGCTCAATTCTCCCCGCTCCGTAGTTACCGCCAGTTGTGTCTAAATAGGGCTGGAATTATTCACTTTTTTTTTTTGGAATACTTCTTTATTACATTTTCTTATCCAACAACATATAAATCATTTTAATAATAACCACCAATATCGAATATAATTTTCCCCCCTTCCCCCTCATCCCCCCCCCTGCAGTTTTTCTTCTGGCTGGTCTCTTCTTTTCTTTTCTTTTTTTCCTTCTTTCTCTCTTCTTTTTTCTTTCTTTTATTTTCATAAGTCCCATAACATTTTATATGCTTCCACCATATTTTCCCTATTTGGTTCTTTTTTCATATACTCTATATATGCTTTCCAGTCCATTCTGAAGGTATCTCTTTTCTTTTCCCCCCCGTAAACTCTAAGTTTCTGTGTCAATTTTTCATTTATTGCAATGTTCCATAATTTTTTTCCCCACATTTTAATTGTCAACATCCTAGCTGTCTTCCATTTGGATGCTATCAGATGTCTTGCTGCTGTCAACACGAACCCAATTAAAATTTTATCTTCTAACCCTCTATTTTATTTAATATACATATTCAGTAGAGCTAGCTCTGGCTTTATTTTTATCTCCTGATCCATAACTTCCTCTGTTTTTTTAAATACCTTTTTCCAAAATTTCTTAACCCTTTTACATTCCCACCACATATGTATTTGGGTCCCCTTTTCTTTGCATCCTCTCCAGCACATTGATTTCAAATTTCTGTTTATTTTTGCCATCTTCACTGGAGTCATGTACCATTTTTGTGCTGTTTTTAAAGCACCTTCCCTTATCCTTGTTGAGGTTGTTTGGAAGGGGAATTTCTCCAATATATCTCCCCATTCCTTATCTTCTATTCCCTCTTCCAAATCTCCTTCCCATACCTTTTAATGGTATCAGCTTTCAAGCAGAAGTCTTTCCCGTCACCTGCTACCTGATTCTTTTTTTCTAACTGGAGGTGTGAACCGCCCAGAGAGCTTCGGCTATTGGGCAGTATAGAAATACAGTATAAATGAATAAATAAATAAATGTGGAGGATTGGGACCTTCTGCAGGCAAAGCAGGTGACCTGTCACTGAGCTGAGGTCTCTCCCCCACATTGCTGTGGTGCAGTTTGCGGGGAAATATTATTGGTTGAGAAGACTTAATATTGAATTTTTCCCCCCCTTCCTTCCTTCAAGATTTCTCTGAATGGTAAAAGAGAATACAAAAGAGGAGGGCCTTCCGAGGGAGAGACGAGTGGGGCTGATTTTGTTTCGTTTTCAGCACCAAATCCAATTGTTTCTGTTTGCTTAGGCATTTTAATTTAATTTCTTAAAATTAATTGCTTGATTGATTTGTTCGCTGGCTGAATAATTTCGATGTCTCATCTTGTAATTTTATTTATTTAGCCCTGATGGTTCTGTGCTACCTCCAGTATCCAAGGCAGTAAGGCTGTGTGCACCAGTTGCTGGAGAACATGGGTGGGAGGGTGCTGTTGAGCTTATATCCTTCTCGTGGATCCCTAGTCGACAGCTGGTTAGCCACTGTGTGAACAGATTGCTGGACTAGATGGACCCTCGGTTTGATCCAGCATGGCACTTCTTATGTTCTTATATTTATTTATTATAGCACTTTTATCCCACCCTTTAGCCAAAAAAGGCTCTCAAGGCGGCGTACAAAAATAATTCTTAAGACAGTCCCTGCCCACAGGCTTACAATCTAAAATAAAAAACTATGACACAAAAGGAAAGGGGATTGGGAGGGAGGAGGAAAAAAAGCAAATTTAGGCACTAGATACTTAGTTGCAAAGTTCAGAAGGTTGTGGACACAGTGGAAGGGCTGCAACTTCCTCTCCCTCTCATAGCCTCATACAAATCCAGGCATTATGTAGAGGTGCCTGATTGCTGCTTCCTGTCCCTCTGATGGCCTCAGCAGCGACAGTTTGTGGCAGGAGGGAGGGAAACACTCAGCTGGATCTGGATCCAGGCAGGAAGGATCATTGTTTTAGCTTCTTATAATGTTATGTACAGCATCCTAGGATCACATGTGGAGGGAAAGTGGTTTATAATTTTTTAAAATAAAGAATCATCTCTGGAAATTAAAATGTGGTATTGTTTCCTTCCACTTTTTTTCTTAAAAGGAAATTACCAATTTGGCAAGGCTACCTCATTTAATAGACCTGTGCCTCAATGACCCCCAGTATGACCCCAACCCGGTTTGTCTGCTTTGCAATTATGCGACGCATGTGCTGTATCATATTCCTCGGCTTCAGAGGCTCGACACTTATGATGTATCCTCTAAACAGATCAAGGAGCTGGCGGAGGTGAGTGCAGAGGTAGAATCATAGAGGTGGACGGATATCAATATAGATTAATAGGGCCCTGACTAAAGAAGTCTTGGCCAATTTATTGTAAGAATGTGAATCGATTAACCACATGACTAAAAACAATCCTTCTGAAGAACAAAAGTATGCTCTTTTGTTTATAGATTATGGATGCCTGAGTTCAGACCAGGCGCCACATGAAAAGAGGCATTGGCTGCATTCGGACAACACAATAGTCAATAGTGGGTTGATAGCCAACTCCACAGTTGATTATCAAGGGGGTACTCCCCACATGACATGATTATAATCAACCATGGTGTGGATTACAGTCAGCGTTGAGTTGACTATTAGACAACGGTGTGTTTGATTGACACATCCCCCCTCTCCCCCCCAGTCCTTCCACTGGTATCCCATCAGCCATTGCGAGTTCTGCTGGCTGGACTAGAGCAGCCGCCGCCGCTTTGGTCACTCTTGCCAGGGAACTCTGTAGTCGCTGAAAATAACCAAATGTGTGCGACAAAATAGTCAACGATGTCCGACACATGACACGCTAACTGACAGTTGTTCAAATAATCAACTCTGTACACCATTTGTTATTTGTGTTGGTTATTTCGGACAAATACCCAACCATGGTGTGAAAAAGCCCCGACAGACAACACAATAACCCTCCTTTGGCTATTTGATCCACCGTTGGTTATTGTGTCTGAACCCAGTCATTCTCTCTTGCATGTGAGAAAAGGGGGGGATGGTACTTCCAACTTGGTGCCAGTTGCCAACTTTTGTTTTGAGGTACTAATATAATTTTAAAATCTGATGCCCAATTAAAATATTTTGATGTTTAAAACAGTGCCCCATTAATCAAGCTGATAAACTGATAGGCAGAGCAATGCCAGCTCCTGCCGAAAGCCAATCGAAGGGAGTTAGGGATGGTGCCGTGTTTCCCAACACCCCTCGCTTTATTGGGAGACAATAAAGAAGTCTGCTAGGTAATCACCAGGCAATAAACAACTTCTCCCAGCTGAAGGGACGCTGATTTTCTAGCAACTTTTCTATAGGCACGGTTATGCAAAGTAAGCGAGATAATGGTGTTTTCAAGCAGAAAGAGAAAAACCTTTTCCCAGTACTCTTTAACTTCAAGGAGGCTGGTTTTCATGAAGCTTTTGACGAGAAACTAGCCGGGCCGACCTTCTCCCCCCTTCCTTTGTCTCAGCCCGCTTTAGTCTCCAGCGGGCCCTCTGATTTCCCAGGCTTCCCATGTCCTCCCCCTCGGAAGAAGCCTGATTCCCAGCTTGTGAGTTGTTTATCCCCTCAGAGATAAGGGCTGGAGAAAGTTCGTTCCCAGCTGGTGAAGAGCCCGTGAGGCCAAGCTCTCCCGCTGCTCATACAGGCTGGTACGACTCTGGCGTCATCTCTTCCGCATCAGAATCTGACTCTGACGGATCGGCTGAACATCCAGGCCAGGGGAAACAGGCTTAGTCACAACAGGTGGGATGAAAGGGCGCCTCGGACCACCAGGAGCGCTGCTGGCAGGGTGTCCTGGAGGCCTTCAGTTCTCCAGCGGAAAAGCCTTTTTTTATCTGAGTTGCCAGCAGTAGGGGCCAGACTGGGACATTTGGGAGCGTCCTTGGATTCACCGCTTCCCTAGTATGGGGCCTAATTGGGCCCCGATGATGCACCAACCTTGAGCTGGTGTAGGAATCTTCTCCCCACCCCACAGATCCAATGGGTGAAATGTTTAAAAATCAAAAGCCATGGAGGCAGTAATAGGGGGAAAAGGGGTGTATGTCCGTTCCCCACTTCCTGCCTGAGTTGGTGGAAGCCAGCAGGGCTTTGGCAATGGTGGATCATCTGCCACCCAACTCTTCTCTCCTGGCCCCTGCTTAGGATTGCTCTAATTATAAGCCATAGCTTGCCATCCAATTAACAATGAAAAAAAAAACACCTAAGAAAGAAGGGTGGGGGGAACCCTACAAAAAGTATTTTGAAACTTGCGCAAAACACCAGCCGTCCCGAGCTCCACAGCCTCAGCATCTGCTGCAGCCTAAATGTCTCATTCAACAAGATGGCGTTTTTGAATTGCTATGATTTTATCGCGTCAACGCAATAAGTGTTGATGTTTGGCTTTGTTCATATTTCTCCTTCGGTTTCCCTTTTTGCCTTCGAAGACGACGGTGATGAAGAAAGTGATGTACTACAACATGCGGATCAAGAGCGCTCACCGGCACCTGAATGAGGAGCTTGAGAAGCTGAAAGAGAGGAGGTCCAAGCTGCAGAAGTTGCCGGAAGATCGCATTAAACACTTCAGCTGCAACATCAAGCATGTAAGCGAAGCAGCTCACAGCATCAGCTGAGGACATTCCAACTGGGTCCGGGTGCGGGAGAATTCTCCGGTTCGTCTCTGGGTAACCCCGACCCTGCAAAGGCCTGCTGATGTCCCCCTCTTCCCTTTCCAGGGCTTCCGTGCGGGAGGGAGCTTCTCAACTCTTCAGCTGTGGTCGTAATTGTGCTGGAGCCTTCTTTATGAAATGGCTGTAACTCAGAGGTAGAGCGCATGCCTTTCATGTAGAAATGCCCTAGTCCAATCCCCGGCATCTTCAGCTAGCAGGGCTGGCAAGGAGAGGGACAGAGGATGTGCGACCCTGTTACTTCTCCTTGATTTCCCAGCGCTTACTGGTACCTTCGACCGTGGTATTCTCCTGGACCAGTTCTGTGAGGTTGCAATGTTTCCATTCCCACCTGTGGGGTCGGTTTCAAAAAGTAGCAGTGAGGGGGGTCTGTGTCTGTTGTGTCTAATTCCCCTCCCCTTGCACAGGGTGAAGGACTGTTAGATGGTAATTCAGAATCAGATTCTGAACTCGAACAGACATTCCAGTCCATACCAGAAGGGGAAGATGTGGTTCCCATAGCTTCGCCTCCAGTGCTTATCTCTCCTGATGTAAATAACCCTCCGGCTGATAAACAGCCCTCCTCTTCAGAAGGGGAGGGAGTAAGTAACCTTAGAAATGCTACATTCCGTAGGAGGGAAAAGCGCGCACAGATCAAAGAGGTCAGGAGGCGGCGCTCGGAAAGATTAGTGGCTCAGAAAAAGCTTGATTTGGATTTCTCTCAGAAGTGACACTCTCTTTCTCTTGAATGGATCAACTGTGTTGTTTGCTCATCTAAATTACGCCTTGGGGCAAAACGCTTTCTACTTTTAACTCCCTTCAGCTGAAGGAAGGGGTAATTTGCTAAATAAAAGATTGATTGCTTTCCTAAGAGGCCTCCTGATTGACTTCAATGAATGCAAAGAGTTAGAGAGTCATGACAGTGTCTTGGCATCCTGGCAATTCTACTCTGGGGTGCCACGGCACAATCCTGTCACCAGCGCCTTTTAACATCTATATGACCCCGTTGGATGCGGTCATTAGGAGATTTGGGGGCAAGGTGTTGTCCGTATGCAGATGACACCAAGGCCTGTTTCTCTGTTACATCTAAGTCAGGCATGGCTGTGCATGACCTGGACCGGTTCTTGGATGTAGCAATGGGCTCAATGAGCGCCAACCAACTTAAATTGAGTCCTGGTAAAATGGCGGCTCTGTGGGTGGATGGGTCCTAGGCTTGGGAGTTGGATACCTTACGTGTCCTGGGTGGGGTTACACTCTCCCTACAGGCATGTAGTCTGGGGATGCTTCTGGATTCTTCTCTGTCACTTGAGATCGAGGTGGCCTCGGTACCAAAGACAGCCTATTACCAGCTTAGACCATTCCTGGACAGCCTGGCCCCAGTGATCCATGCATTGACTGGACTATTGCAACGCGCTTAATGTGGGGCTGCCCTTGAGATGGGTTTGGGAGTTGCAGCGAGTGCAGAATGCGGCGGAGAGATTGCTCAGTGGAGTTCCTTCCCATGCCCGTTGGCCCTTGCTCCTCAGTGAAAGCTCCCACCTGTTCACCTGCCGCTGGTGCTCCCACCTTCCCGTGCAACAGACCCATATTCTTTGTCATAAGCTGTGGCTGAGCCCCGGTTGCATTTTGTCGTTTTGTTTAAAAGCTGGAACGTGAACTGGCAGAGCTGCAGGTATCTGGCAAAATATACGCTAGCAAAGCCGTTTCGAGCCGAAACTTTGAATGCGAAAAATCAGACGAGGAAGCTGAGAGTCCGGATGAGGCTCCGGATGAATCCAGTCCTGAGCAGCGGTTTCAGCATAAATTAGACGCTCTCAAGAGGAGGATAAACTTCTGGAATAAAAAACTAGACGAGTACGTACATTTTATGAGTTAGCGTAATGATGCTTTGACTGCCGTAAATTTGATGTTCCAGATTCTGGGGGAGGAACGGAACAGGGAACTGGGATCTCCTATACATGCAAAGCGGCGGAAAGATGCCTTCGCTTCCATACGTGTTGTCCCCAAATTTATGATTGATTCAACCAAACATTGATGTTTATTAGGAAGAACTTGGCAGATTCAGTGAAATGCTGGTGCTGAGAGTATTTCACCGGTTCATACGATGTGGGATGCACCTGTGATGGCTCCCTTTTGGTCGGAGGCATTAATTTTGTTTTAGAAAATTCATTGACGTTCATGACTTTTAAATTACATCCCTTTCAGATCTGTCAATGGCAGGCCTCTTCTTAAGAGAGGCATTCCTCCTCTCTCACACAGGAGGGAATGCCTCTTTTGAAATGGCTCCTGCCTTAAAACAAGCGTACGTCATTTAACAACAAAGAGAGGGTGCCCTTTTCTTCCAAACTGTTGTTTTATTTGTGAAAGCGTCAGTCGATAAACTAATAACTTTATAACTCATGCAAGTTATAAGCTGCCCTTCTTTTGGCAGGCAAAGACATATTTATTCTGGCAGAACTTTGGCATATCAGCTCTTCTGCTGCGGAAGGCTTTTTTTTTTAAAAAAAAAAAATCTGGCGCTGCTTATTTCTTCGATTGTGGTGTTTTTAATTGCATTTTTTATTTATTTGTTTATATTTTCTTTAAGGTTTTGTTTTGATTAGGTTTCTACCGTTAACTGCCTTGATTTCCACTCTTTGGGGAAAAAAGTAGGACATCGATTAAATTAATAAAATTAATTGACCGAAGCTGCAATCCTGCATGCAGTTGCATGGGAGTAAGTCTGACTGCAGACAGACTGCATGGGAACTTATTTCTGAATAGACATGCCTAGGATTTCTTTAATTGAGTGTCAGCCTTAATTTTTAAAAATATAACATGTCAAAAAGAAGGGCCTCGTACTTCTCATTTATTGCTGCGTCTTTTCACCTGTTGGCCTGAACGTTGGAAGGCGGGTGCAGGCTTACCTTCTCCAGAGCAATTGAGTATTGGCTGCATGTTTTCCCTGACATTTCTTCAAATGAAAAAAGGATAAAGGCTTAGGGTGTAATCCTGTGCTTGTTTAGATGGTCTAAACATGCATAGGATTGCACCTTTAGGGCAGAATCCGGTGCTGCTGTTGCGCTAAAAGGAACAACCGTTAGTACAGTGGGAAGCCAGCTGAAACCACTGCTTCTGGAGAGACAAGTCAGCACAGCTCCCAAAAAGGAGCTCTGTGGACTTGTCCTGTTCTGGAAACAGTTGGGCAAGTTTCCTTGGTTGCACTAGCGGGCACTCCTGCTAGCTTGGTGTGTGTTAATACTGGCCAATTGCCAGCACCGGATAGTGTCATTTTTCTTTCGATGAAAGCTGGAAATTCAGGGCAGGTGCCTGGACTGGGATCTCCCTGTGAAGGCCATCCTCTATCCATCCATCCCCAGCACACGCAACACCCCCTACACACATTGGTGGCCATGGCCCTTAGCCCCAGTGAGTGTACAGAGCTTGCCACATAGCTCTTTCGAACAGGGCTTTTCCGGTGCTCTGCGTCGGTTATTGAATGTGGTCCTTCCAACTGTGACGTGTCCTGTTGCAGGATTGAAGCCATTTATCAAGTCGAAGTCAAGAAGAAGAAGAAAAGCAGCAATTTGGCAGTGCAGTTTTTGCTGACTGAGCTGGAAACGGTGGGGAACACGCGCTTCGAAGAAGGCTCGCCGAGTGACGTCTGGTACAGCGGTTCTGAGATGCTTGAAAGCGTTACTATGTAGCATGTTGGTGTTTCCCCCTGGTTTATTTTAATATGTATATTACCCAAATATGCCGATAGCCAGCCTTACAGTGTTACATTGGTTTCCAGTTGTGGTTTGTAGTGATTGCTCGGACCAGGATTGGAGGGGCTGTACCCCAGTCATGGGACATGTGCCTTGCCGTGTGTTTGAGAGGCGGAAACTGTGGTGAGCTTCAACTAGGGTAACCCTATGGAAAGGAGGACAGGGCTCCTGTATCTTTAACAGTTGTATAGAGCAGGGAATTTTCAGCGGGTGTCATTTGTATGCATGCAGCACCTGTTGAAATTCCCTCTTCATCACAACAGTTAAAGCTGCAGGAGCTGTGCCCTCGTTTGTAAAGCGACCAGATACAAAAGTGGGAAGGGCTCCTGCAGCTTTAACCATTGTGATGAGGAGGGAATTTCAACAGGTGCTGCATGCATACAAATGACACCTGCTGAAATCCCCTTTTCATTATAACTGTTAAAGATACAGGAGCCCTAGTCCTCCTTTTCCATACGGTCACCCCAGCTTCAACCCCTCTTGAAAATGCATCCAAGTGGTGGGTGTGGCCAAACATAAAATGGGTGTGAACAAAAAACAGCGCCGCCATATTTTGGCTTAAAAGTCCTGCTGCCGGTAACTAAGCTTTAAGAGAGGCATTTCAACCATTTAGAATGGGGGGAAATGGCATAAAAGCCACAAAAACACCCAATAATTGGTGATTGGGGTAGAGATGTGAAGTCCCGGAAACCCCCCCAGCATTTTTTTTAAAAAAACACCAGGTTTTCCCGAAGGCTTTTTTTTTGTCTTTTTCCTGAAAAATTGGAAAAAATTGACAAAAATGGAAAACAAAACAGATGATAGAATGTTTTATTTTAGCATGATGCATAAAATGTTTAAGGCAAGGTGTTTATATATTTACTTATCCAAAAGATTTCTAAAAACTATGTACAGTATCAGATTATTACAATTTCTGTTCATCGAGGACAAGCAAGTCCTAGGTTGCAAACCGAGGCTACAACTCTCAAACGCAAGAGCAAGATGCATTTCTTCCTGTAGGGGGCACTGCCATTGAAGCAGAGACTGAAACTGATAGCGATAGCTATAGCTCAGAAAAGGAGTCTGATTAAATTTCATGCATATTCATTGAATCTTGGTCCCCCTTTTTTCTCAGTACTTTTTATGGGAAGTGACTTTCAATCCTTAGAAAGTGCTAATATTGCATTTTTCCAATTTTTCCAAAAAAGTCTGTTTTTTCCAGAAAAAAACCTGGGAAACCGTTTTTTCCCCATGGCTTCAAAATGTCCGGAAATTTTGCATCTCTAAGTGGGGTAAAGGGGTGCGGCTTTCTGGAGACCCCCAGAGGGTCAGTTGTGGTCTCTTGGAGGGCTGGATTTGGCCTCTAGGCTGAGGTTTTCCATCTCTATTTTAGGGGGGAAAGAGGGAATCTCATGGACTCAAAGTCTTCTATTTTCTTGACCACAGGTTTAATTCCTGCTATGAGCTAATTCTATCCCGATTTTGTGCCTGGGACTTCAGACCATATGGCATCACAGGAGTGAAAGTAAATCGAGTCATTAGGGTGCACAACCGGATTATGAGGCTGAAATTTGAGGAGAAGTTTGAAGTCTTTATGGACAAAGAAGATTTAAATGAGTCAATGTAAGTACGTGGATTTTAAAGAACATTCATGGAAGAATGATATGACAGCAAGGTAATGGGTTGGATCCAGACTTAGAGGGAACCCATTGTAATCAATGGGACTTA
The DNA here is from genome assembly GCA_029215795.1 of Anniella stebbinsi. NCBI lineage: Eukaryota > Metazoa > Chordata > Lepidosauria > Squamata > Anniellidae > Anniella > Anniella stebbinsi. The sequence continues at coordinate 364,662,736 of JARDYH010000001.1, read as the reverse complement.
AGTTAGTCATAACTAATTTAAGTTCCATTGATTTTAATAGGGCTGCTCTTAAGACGAGTGATTTATTTCATGCTCGTGATTGGTCACTCACAGAAGTTTGTAGGTCTATTACATGACATGGTCAACTTCCAAGAAGTCTTTCACTTTATCCCCAAGGAAAACTTACTTTTTAAAATAAAAAAACCCATCAGAAATAATGTGGTATTATCTGGGGTATTACGGGATCTCTCCACTGCTAGATGGCGCTGTCTCATTAAGTACAATTGAACTTTTCCGAGAAGGGAAGTTTTTAATTCAAAATCACGTGGTTGCATATAAAGGAAGTGTCATGAATGTCGAAAGACTGCAGAGGACGAAAGCCCAGGTAAGGCTGCGGGATTTTTTCTGTGTGTAGGAAAGCTCTAAGTCTGGATCCCACCCACTGAATTTTGCAAAATACAAACCAAGATTGCCCTTGATAACCAGAGTTTGAAATCAGAGTTTGAAATGGGCTTGTAATCCCTAGTTTCACTGAAATCTGGTTAGCGCAGATGTTACGTTCTTGGCTGAATGTTTCACTATGGTTAAAGCAAACCACGAAAAGGAAGGGAAATTTGTACAGGAGAAGGGAAGGGCGAGTGGAAGGGAATGAATATGTAAACCCAAAGCATGTCAAGTCCTGCTCTTCTCGCCGCAGAGTACTTACCTGACAGGGGAGACGCCACGGTCATGAAGGTGGTTTTCCCAGAGTGAGGCTCATCCATTGCTGACCCTGGGTGTACTGATCAGTGCGATTTCCTCAAATGCAGGAAACTCTGTTGCATAATTTGTTATATATATTTGTTTATATGCAGTATTTCATATAGTTTATTTGTACCAGTCCATTGATGTAGAATTCTTCTGCATATTTTGTTGTGTATGTTTGCACTTTTTAAAAATACACTTTGGTGTGATATTGTGTCTTATTATAATTGTTTGAGCTGGGGAGTGCTGTTTTGTTCAGCTGACTCAGTATAAGGCAGCTTCCTATGTTCCTATGGTACTGGGAAGACATTGGAGTAGGCACCAGGCGGGCCTCTCTAGGAAGAGTATTCCAAAGTCGAGCCACTACCACTGAAAAGACCCTTCCCTTGGTAAGCTTCTGCCATCCCTCAGATAGTGGGGAGAACCGAAGGCAGGGCCTCTGATGTTGACATTAATAGAAGTATAGCATCCAAATCGCGTGAGGTACTGGTTCCTCTACTTTCAGCACTAGTTAGGCCTCATCTTGAGTATTGTGTCTAGTTTTGGGCACCACTCTTCAAGAAAGATGCAGACAAGCTGGAGAGGGTTCAGAGGAGGGCAACAAGGATGATCAGGGGTCTGGAAACAAAGCCCTATGAGGAGCGACTGAAAGAACTAGGCATGTTTAGCCTAGAGAAGATTGAGGGGAGACATAATAGCACTCTTCAAATACTTGAAAGGTTGTCACACAGAGGAGGGCCAGGATCTCTTCTCGATCATCCCAGAGCGCAGGACATGGAATAATGGGCTCAAGTTCCAGGAAGCCAGATTCCGGCTGGACATCAGGAAAAGCTTCCTGACTGTTAGCGCAGTACGACAGTGGAACCAATTCCCTAGGGAGGTCGTGGGCTCTCCCACACTAGAGGCATTTAAGAGGCAGCTGGACAGCCATCTGTCAGGGATGCTTTAAGGTGGATTCCTGCATTGAGCAGGGGGTTGGACTTGATGGCCTTATAGGCCACTTCCAACTCTACTGTTCTATGATTCTGGCTGGACATCAGGAAAAAGTTCCTGACTGTTAGAGCAGTACAACAATGGAACCAATGACCCAGGGAGGTGGTGGGCTCTCCCACACTACAGGCCTTCAAGAGGCAGCTGGACAGCCATCTGTCAAGGATGCTTTAAGGTAGATTCCTCATTGAGCAGGGGGGTTGGACTCGATGGCCTTATCGGCCCCTTCCAACTCTACTGTTCTTTGATTCTATGACTCCCCCAAGAGGGAGGGCTTATGTGTCACATGCAAGCTGTTTAAAAAAGAAGAAGCTTTGGAAAGGGATGATATTGAGCAGAGCAGTGGTGGGGAAAGGGCGAGGAGGAGCCATTTCGTGTGGGCAAGTTTTAATGGAGAGATGATGGGTAGAGATATTAGAGAACGCCCCCTCCACCTGCTGTTTTTCTGCTCAAAATCGTCCCTTCCACAGCTGTTTTTAAAATCAGCAACAAGAACACATACACATACAGTGTCCGTGCCCTGTTATACACATTTGCACATAAGGAGCTTCTTCCGTTAACTTATGGAATGCGCTACTACAAGATGTGGTTAATTTTATCGCCAGCCATTAGTCATGATAACTAAATAACACTCTCAGGTTCAGGGATAGTTCACCTTTAGCATACCAGATGCCAAGAGGGAAGGCCCTCACCTGTGAGCAGCTCAAAGGATCTGACTAGCTCCTGTTGGAGACTGGGTGGAGGGTTAGATGGACCTTGATCTGATCCAGCAAGACAGTTCTTATGAGGCAGGGAAGACATTCTTATGTCCACTGCTAGAGTTACTTCTTTTTTCTCACTCTTTCTCCAGAAACTACAAGAAGATGCTGGACTATCTTTTCTATGTATTTCCTCCCGAAGTGTCTTTGAAGAAAAAACAATTGATCCAAGTGCTAGAGGAAGGCTTCCAGGAAACAAAAAGGGTAACTAGAAGTCTAAAAGTGACCTTTTCCTACTTTGACATCTTAGAGCATTTTATCTGAATTATAATCTCCATATTCAGAAATGTTCCACGGTACAGCATTCCTAAGACTGTACGCGGATGAGGGGATCTTGGAACTTGAGCCCACCGCCCACTCCCCGTTCCATGTTAAAACAAAACATCTCCCTGCATGTAGAAAACTTTCACTGTAGATGTTATCCCTAACACAGTTGCTAGCTTTCCATTGGCAAGAGGCAGATGTTTATTATTTGTTTGCTTTTAAGCATTTCAATATTGAAATCCCCCACCCGCATTACAGAAAGCTGTACCATATTATCTCTGCACACATTTCCAGGACTGCATCTGTTCCGCACTACAAAAATTAAAGTTACGCACCTGGGCAATTCAACTACTGTGATAAGGCATTAAGCAGCATATGTTGAGTATTTAATCGACCCCAAAACTACTTTTAGGTTTGGCTAACAGCTCAAAGTTGGTTTTAGATGTATGTTGTCTTTGTGTATGCTGTCTGTTTTTATGTTTTAAAATTTTGTATATCAATTTTTAATGTTTTATTCTTTTGTGAACCGCCCAGAGAGCTTCAGCTATAGTGCGGTATAGAAATGGAAATAATAATAATAATAATGGCTCAGGAAGTGGTGAGCTATTTCCTGAAGCAGAAGGATTCCTAATAGCTATACAGGATCAAGTTATAGTAACCAAGAACTACCAAAAATACATCATAAAAGATAACAGTGTAACAACAGATTTATGTAGAAAATGTAATCAATTCCAAGAAACAATAGACCAAGGAACAAGAGGATGTAAAATTCTGGCAGGAATAGACTATACGGACAGACACAATACAGCTGCAAAAATAATTCACCAACAACTGGCCATCAAATTTAACCTCATCAAACAACCTACACTATAATATACATAACCTGAAACAATCTTGGAAATTATAGGTCATAAAATGTACTGGGACAGAACAATTCATACATACCTTGCAACCGACCAGATGTAATACCAGATGTAAAGAAAAACACACATACCTCATCGACATAGCAATACTGAATGACAAAAATGTTATTGAAAAGGAAGAGGAAAAGAGAGAAAAATATACACCACTGGCCATGGAACTCAAAGGACTATGGCAACAGGAAAAGCACACAATTATTACATTAGTCACATCAGTCACCAGCATCACATCAAAAAAATATACGGAAAACCTTCAGAAACTGGGCCTACCAGAATACATCCGCACCAACATCCAGAAAGCAGTCATACTTAAAACATGCTCAATCGTCAGGAAATTCCTGACCCAGTAAAAGACAGCATGACCTGGCAAAGCCCGTCATGTCCGTCTAGAAAAACTGCCACCAGCGACAAAAGAGATAATAATAACAATAAGAATAAGAAAAGCTGAGTTCTGTAACCTGTATAAATTATGCAAATTAAGTACAAAATGTTACACCATAGCTTATTATGGTTAAGGAGGGTCAAGGAGCTATGCAGGGCATTGAAGTGCTCCTCCCTGCTAATAACCGCTGGAAATCTTAATCAGCCACCCCTGCAATTTCCTTAGGCCTATTTTCAGTCATAAGGGCTAGAAACCTGCACCTTTAAAAATGGGGGTGGGGGAACAAAAAAAAAAAGCTGATCCTTAGATAGCTAAATCCTGCAGCCAGCAACACATCCCATGCTTTTCTTTGTTCCTACAGAGTTGTGAAATGAACACACAAAAGGTCACTGCCCCAATGAAATCTCCAATATAAAACTTCAGGTATTTCCCCCTTTTTGTATTGTGCCACAGAGACCACACCCTCCCTTCTTGATCCTCCATCTCGTGTGTCCTTCACTTGCACATTGTCAAACCATTTATTTTATTTGAAAGGTTTTTCAGGTGCCTTTTAGGGCAAACCCTTCCAAGGCGTTGTACAACAAAATGTAATGCTAAAAACACACACTAAAAATGATAAAAATAAAGTATAAAATTAACAATTAAAACCAGATAGTACCATATGTGTTGTAAATCACCAGTGTTGAACTTGATAAGCAGGAGGGAAACATCAAAAAACAGTTGGTGGTCAAAAGCCAAAGTATCCATCAGAATCCAGGTCAAACAACACTGGGTCCAGGAAAGCACCAAAGAGTAGTCAGGGTCCGGTCCAAGGTCAGGATATGTCCAGGCAAGATCAAGGAGCTGATATGGAAGCAACGAAGCACCAGAAACAATAGTTGCTTCCAGCATTGGTTCTGGGTTCTGGTTTTCTTTTATGGGGATGGTGGTGACTGGGAATTGCTGTCAGCTGCGTTGGCCACTCCCCAAACACTCCCAGGCTCAGCTGTTCCTCCTTTCTGCTTAATCCCTCAAACTGAAGCACAACACTATGCGCAATGGCACCTAATAAAGTCCTAATGCATTTATAGGCCAAAGTAAACAGGTGCATCCTTAGGCTCGCTTGAAGGCCTGTCATAATGGGGCCTTGCATTTAGAGAGAGCCTTTTGGGGTGATGAATCTGATCAACAGACTTGTTTTTTTGCTCTTTTTAGGCATCTGGAGGCGAAGAAGCCGTTCTGCTCTCAAATAGCCTAAGTATCTGCGAATGCCCAAGAATTGAATATTTGCAAAAACAAGCCAGAAGTAACGGGGACTCTGAGGATCTGTTCAGGCATGGTAAAGAGAAGCTTCTCTAAGCATTCGTGGATAGTTTTAAGAGTCATTTTTCTAGTCATGCAAAAGCTTTTTCAGCTGCAAAAGCAACAGAGGCTTGGCTTATATAAGTTAGTGTGAAGGGCACACAGATTGATACTAGTGGAAGTAGCCCACCGGGAGTGTATTCCTGCTGTCTTGTGTTAGCGGTGGGATCCATTGCCAAGCCAAACTCAAGCAGGTGAGTTCCATCTATCGGGCTCGTGGTAGCTGAAGCTGAAACCCATAGAGGGCTTAAAAAGGCAAGGAATGCCCAAGGGAAGATGGGTTAAGGAAGCCAAGTCCAAATAGCCATGCACCCCAATCGTCATTTTTGGTGGCAGTCTTCTGGTTTTGCTGCCTATCTTGGATAGTCACAAAACTCAGCAACAACAAACACAATAACCGAGGTGGGAGTTGATGGGGCGCATAATATATGGCTGGCCATGCTTGCTGGGTGACACGTTATACATGTAGGCTGATGTATTCCAGCTGCCCCCCTATCTGTTGTAAGTCACCACTTTGTCTCTACCTGTAGTAGAAGTTAAATTTCTGAGTGTGTCAGGGCAGCATTGGGGAATGTGTCTTCTCCCCCGTGGACACATATGTGTAAATGCACTAATGTACCATGTAGTGAACAGATGGCCATTTTGCACACTGCAGGCGGCTGAGGTATATATTGAACTGTTGTCGGGCAATGGCTCAGGGTGCCAGCCCAGAAAAGGCCCTTTCTCTGGTAGCCACCCCACCTAAACTCCTGACTGGGTGGCACCCAGAGAAGGGCTTTTCATCGTGACGTTAACACATGGGAAGATTCGCTTGGGAACAGACGATTCCCACGGAAGCAGTGATGGGCAGAAAGTAGATCTCCAGATGTTTGGGACCAACTCCCAGGAACCCCTGCCAAAATAGCTAGTGTCTGGAATGCTGGGAGTTGAAGTCCAAAACATCTGAAGTTCTACTCCCTGCCCACTCTTGCTTAGTGTGTAGCTTGTTTCGCTAGCTTGAGTTATCTGGAATTATCCACTGGTGTTTAATTTGGATTTCAGCATGTCGCATTTGTAAACAAGAGCCTCTTTTCTCTTTTCCTTTCTTAGGGAAACTCGTAATTGCAAAAGTCTTTCTCGGACACAGCACTCAAGCTCATGAGATAGATCCAGTTATCCAGAGCAAGTATCCTGGGATCAATTCGGTGTACAGGCCACGCCGACTCTCCCGAAACGTCTCCCGCATAGCCAGCACTGGGGCTCTGGATCAGCCAGAGAAACCAAAGCGTGAGTTATCGGCTCCAACCGGAGATCCTTCTTATTTATTTATTTAAAACATTTCTTGGCTGCCTTTCAGGGTGAAGCCCTCACAAGGCGGCTTACAAGAAAATACACAAAATATTAAAAGCAATAAAATATTTAAAATATTAAAAGGAATAAAACAACAATTAAAACAATAAAACCAACAATAAAACCAGCAGGAACAACAATAGCAGCAATAACAGTATTCATCATGGGAAGGCCATGGTAAAATAATTTTAAGGCCTTCTTGAAAGCCTGCAAGGAAGGTGCATGGCGGACCTCTGATGGGAGTTTGTTTAGAGGTTCGGGGCCACCGCAGAGAAGGCCCTCTCCTGTGTGGCACCCACCTAATTGCCCTCACAGGCGGGCAAATGAGAAGGGCCTCTCTTTCTGATCTTAAAGTGCAGGCAGGCTGATTTTCCGTGGGTGATCTCTGCATGTGTAGAGGCAAAGTGGGTAGGGCCAAAAGCAGAGTGGGCGGGTTGGTGTGGAACCATTACTGATTTTCAGCCTACTCAGAAGTAAGCAGGACAAGCTTCTGCATGGCTTCTCAGACGTAAGGAGGACTGAATCACTCTGCAGCATTTTCAGATAGCGCCCCAAGAACCAAGCTTTGTCTGTCTGCTCAGAAGAAACCATGAGCAGGAGACGCCTCTGGAGAACAAGCCACAAACATAAGCAAGAATGAATCATCCAGTAGCTTCTTCCCCTCTCCTCTGCAGGGAAAAGCTCTTATCTCTGTTCAGCAGCTGATTGGAGATAAGAGCTGGGAGAGGGGGCAGTTCCTGGGGAAGAAGCTCATGGACTGGGTGGGAAACCCTCAAGGATTATATCTGGTCCATGGGCCGGAGGTTTCCCATTCTCAGCATATGGATAGCCGTTCGTTTGCCCATTTCATCTTCATCATGAGCCTTCATCCAATACAAAGCCTGAGAAATCTCTACCATTTATGAATTCTTCAGATGGAGATGGAAATTTAAATGGGTACAACTGGAGACAAATCCATGTAACTACTGAATTTTATATTTTCAAAAATGGAGGCATCAGCCATTATGTTTGTCTCAACAGTTGTAGGTGTAACCTGAGACCTGTAGGTCACATAGTAGAGTTTATATTTAAGTCTGTGGGCTTCATTACGTGAAGCTTTTATTGCCTACTCGTGATTGATCACTCATGGAAGTTTGCGGGTCCTTTTCACGACATCGTCAGCCTCCATGGCGTCTGCAGTTTTTGAGCTTTATCTCGCTTTCAAAAAGATCGAGGAAAACCCGATAAGAAGACTTCAAAGTACAATTCTTTCCTGTGAAATTTTGGAGTTGCGCTCCAACCACACCGCCATCTAGTGGTTGTAAAATGAAACACACAGAAAGGTATTCCCCGAATCAAAGCACATATCCACCCGTGGAAAGGAGCTGATCTTATTCCCGCAAAAATTCAGAAGCCCCTGTAAGGATGCGGGATTTTAGCATCATGTGGTGAAGCCTTGTGGCTCATCCTCCATCCCATCTTAAGACTGGTCATGTAGTCTTTATGACTTCAAAATCAACTTGGCCAGGTTTTCCTCTTCCTCCCAGTCCTCCCACCTACTTTTTGTAATATTTTTCCTGATTAAGAGAACTGGGCGTCTCGAAAGCCTGCCCACAATTTTTTGCCTCGCCATGGATTTCAGAATCTTTCATATGAACCAGCACGTGTTGCTTTGTTTTACGTGTAATTCTTCCTCATCTTGCCAGCTTTGCACCATGTGATTAAAGACTTATCATCACAAGAATTTTGCGAGCGTGACTACAACTCTTAAATTGCCTGGGGACTCCAGTGCAGACATTTCTTAGGCATAGAAGAGAAAAGATAACTTTTCCCCCCCACCCCAAAAGAAAGTATCGATCTGTGAGTAGCCACCAGAGGGAGCTCCAATCACACACATGGAGCCTAAGCTCAAACCCTTGTGTTGGGAAAGCCGCTGTTCTTTGGTTTGTGCGCATAAGGCCATGTTCTGTCCTGATGCTCCGGAACGTTGACGGAGGGAAACTGAATACTACAAATTTTAGGATTAATGTGGCTGGAGCAACATTTTTCTTGCAGGCTGACATACCTTAGGAGTATGATCTGCCCCAATCAGGGCTCAGTATCGTTGGAATAGATGGTCCCAGGGCTGGCCCTACCATTAGGCAGAGTTTAGGGGGAAAGATGAAGCCAGGAGTCGATGTCTCCATTGTGCAGCAGCGCTTTTGAAAGTATTGGCCCCAGCATTTTGGGGGGGAGGAATTTGCTGCTTCTCTTCAGGCAACAAAATGTCTTAGGCTGGGCCTGGATGAACCTCTTCTTTTGTTCTAGGTGGTTCTTTGGTGATTTGCAGTAGGTTGTCAAGGGGCTCTGACACCCTAGTATTTAATAACAGCCACAACAAAAAGACGGGGATTTTCCTGTACACCAGGTTGCTAAAATGGAGAAATCTTAGGGCATGGGTGGGCAACTTTGGGAGGTCTGGGGCCCACCTTTGCTCCCCCAGACCCCCAACCAATGCAAGCTATATTCCCACCCTCCTGGTAGCTGTTATGCGGTCCTAAAATGGTTTCTGCAGCTGCTCCAGGGTCCCAAAGAGGTCGAAAATAGCTTGCAAATAAGCTAATTTTGACCCTTTGGGCACTCCATTGCAGCTCCTGATGTCATTTTGTCCCCCTCCCCAATATTTCAGAGGGCGTTGGGGGCTGGTTTAGGGGAAAATCAGGACTAAATTTGTATGTTAAAGGACAGCTCAGTTTAGATACAAAAATAAATTCCTAGGCTAAGCATGTGCTCAGAGGTACCCTGTCCCATAATGCTAACTGTATGTCCCTCAGCAGCCACTATTTTGCACCCAATTATTATTATAAGATTTATTTATATCCCGCCTTTTCCCCAATAGTGGGACTCAAGGCGGCTTGCAAATTAAAACATGTACAGTTAAAAACAGATAGAGATATAAAAAAAATGAAAATGTAATTAAACATAGTACAATTTTAAAATATTTAAGACATTTCAAAACATTTTAAGTACAAATAATTTTAAAAATCCAAGATATAAACAACACATCCACAGAGGTCCAAGCTACTCCTCAAGGCCTGCTGAAACAGAAAAGGTTTAGCCTGCCTCCGAAAGCACACCAAGGAGGGAGCCAGTCTGGCTTCCCTGGGAAGGGAGTTTCAGAGCCCCGGGGCAGCCACCTAGAAGGCCCTCTCCCGCGTTCCCACCAGGCGTGCCTGTGATGGTGGTGGGACCAAGAGAAGGGCTTCCCCTGAAGATCTCAAGGGACAGGCAGGCTCATAAGGGAGAATACGGTCTTTCAGATAACCTGGACCCGAGCCGTAGAGGGCTTTAAAGGTCATAACCAGCACTTTGAATTGTGTTGGTTATGACCCAAGGGTCTGGTAAAAAAAAAAACAAGTAGTAGTTCTAGGAAGCCTGAAGTCTGCATCATGTTATCCACATCAAAGTAAACGCCATCCGAGAATCAACATTCTTGTTCTTTCCTTTCGCTTCAGAAGTCTGTTCTTCCGCGGAGTTCAAGAACTGTGATTGCAACCTCCGACAGTGTGAGTGGTTTGTGTTTGATCGCGAGCTGGTTTTGCCAGAATACGTCGTTGAGTTTGAGTACGTCACATTGGTACGAACTTCCTGTTCACTAGCAGCATGTTCAGTGCTAAGGGCTCGTGGAGATGTTCACTGTGGCTTCACTTGTAGGGTTACCATGATGTTAGCCCAAGAAGTTAAGAAGAGCCATGCGGGATCAGATGAAGGGTTCATCTAGTCCAGCCTGCTGTTCACACAGTGGCCAACCAGCTGCCCATGGGAAACCCATAAGCAGGACATGTGTGCAACGGCACCCTCCCGCAAATGTCCCCCAGCAGCTGGTGTATATACGCCTACTGCCTCTGATACTGGAGGTAGCACATAGCCATCAGGACTAGTAGCCATTGTTAGCCTCCTCCAGGAATTTGTCCAACCCCCTTTTAAAGCCATCCAAATGGGTGGCCATCGCTACAACTTGTGGTAGCGAAATCCATCGTTTAGCTATGTGCCGTGTGAAGAAGTCCTTTGATCTGTCTTGATGCAAACTCAGGGCCACGAACAAGCTCAAAGCAACAGCAAAACTACACTTTTGGGTAGTTTCATAAGGATTGGTTACTACTTGGTTAGCGGTGGTCTGATGTAAAGCTGTAGCTCAGTGGTGGAGAACCAGCTTTGCATGCAGAAGGTCTCAGGTTTGATCCCTGACAACTCCAGGTAGGGCTAGCAAGGAATCCTGCCTGAAACCCTGAGGAGCTGCTGCCAATCAGTGCTGACAATACTGGGCTAGATGGGCCCATGGTCTGACTCAGTAGAAGGCAGACTCCTCTGTTCCAAGTCACCTTATGAGAACCTAAGATCAACACTAAAGGGGGAAGCTGATAGTTGGCTTTGATTTGCAGGGCATTTGCAGCCACGAGGTTATAGTGGGGAAAGAAAAGAAATAAGCCACCTGAACAGAAGAAGATCTGTCCTATTCAAGGCCAAGGTTACGTGGTTGAAACGGGATGCTGGGCTATTCAGCCTTCCACAACCTGGCTTCCTCCAGATGTGTGGGACTGCAACTCCCATAATACCCAGCCAGTGAGGGCCTCCAGCTGCTGCCATCTTCATTTCCCATAAATGCCTCTGGGCTGCACATCGGCCCTGAGACATTCTTAGGAAATGACGATGGTGGGCGGCTGTACATGGATGCTTAGGTCTAAAGTGTGCCCCACAATAATAATAATAATAATAATAATAATAATAATAATAATAATAATAAATAATAATAATAATAGAAGGGAATCAAGAAAAGGGAGCTTTAAATTGTGGGGTCAAGTGAATGGTTATGTTGGGGCTCAGTACTCAGTCTTTTGGGCAGGTTACTTTGCAACTAGCTATGCCTCCCACAGCAGCCACAATGTGGTGGTGTCCAGGACAGTTTCTCAATTTGCCAAATGTGCCTACAGGCCCCAAAAGATGGCCCATTCTTGTCAGAGTGGTTCAAAGGTGCAGAATTAGGTATGTTCATATTAAAATATGAACTGAACCATTTCTCCCACATCCCTAGTGCTTCATTCCCCAACAGCAGAGGAAGAGAAAGGAAAGGAAGAGGTGACCCCGGGGGGGGGGGCTGTCTTCATGGCACTAAGTTGGTGCCGCCTCCCCCCAACCCCCGTGGTTTTACTTAACAAGGTGATGTCAGGTAATCCTGATGCCAAGGAGGGAGCGCGGGGTTTCTGGCAGTCATCCAGGTACTGGAGCCGCCCCCCCTCTTCCTGGTTTCCAGCGACCAATCACCGGTCGCCTTCCACCAGGACCACCCCCTGGCTCGGCTATGGAGCGAGGTCAGACAGGGGAAGAGCCGGGTTGACCTAGCCCCCACAGAAAAAATTGGGGTAAGTCCCTGACTTTTTCTCTGTACAGCTTTCTCTGTGGGGCTACGAATCTACAGCTGCATCATATAACTGACACAGCACAGATTCGAAGCCACTGTAAGGCTTTGGCTATGTAGAATCATAGAAAAGAGTTGGAAGGGGCCTATAAGGCCATCAAGTCCAACCCCCTGCTCAATGCAAGAATCCACCTTAAAGCATACTTGACAGATGGCTGTCCAGCTGCCTCTTGAAGGCCTCTAGTGTGGGAGAGCCCACAACCTCCCTAGGTCATTGGTTCTGTTGTCATACTGCTCTAACAATCAGGAAGTTTTTCCTGATATCCAGCCGGAATCTGGCTTCCTGTCACTTGAGCCCATTATTCTGTGTCCTGCACTCTGAGAGGATCGAGAAGAGATCCTGGCCCTCCTCTGTGTGACAACCTTTCAAGTACTTCGCGAGTGCTATCATGTCTCCCCTCCGTCTTCTCTTCTCCAGGCTGAACATGCCTGGAGAAGACCCCCCCCCCCAGTTGGAAGAGCTGGCCAGAGACTCTAGGATAACAGCAATGAATTTGCTTTTATGTTACAGACACATGTACATTAAAAGAGAGTTCAAAACACCTCCACGGCACCCCTTTTTGGTGCATATCCCTGCCTTGGCCCTAAGCTAACTTGTGAAGGGCTGACCAGCCGAGAGTAAATCCAAGGCTTTTGACCCTGCTAAGTGTTGCAATGAAATATGCTTTCGGTTTTTTTTTTTTGTCTCTTGCTCTATTTTAACAAACTATTGGGCTGGGTGGGGGAAACATCTCCGGCTCTTTTGTGTAGCTCAAAGTGGAGGCTCTGTTCTCCTCGCTCAGCAATGTGATCGGGGAGGAAGGAAGGAGAAACGCAGCAGGTTTTGTGTTGTCCCGGGACCTGCAGCGCGACGATGAAGTTTTAAGCATGGAGCCTACAATTAAGCCCAGGCCTAAAATCGTTTGTTTGGATGAAAAGACTGTGTTGGCGGTTGCAAAGGCAAACATTTACAGCCAGATCATGGTGAGTCGCTCCTCTTATTGTGTTGCAATTACAGAATCAAAGCAACGTAGTGCTGCGGACCGGAGAGGGACACATTCCTCTTGCCCCTTGAAGTTTGGCGAACTTGATTTAGAGTTGTTGTTGTTTTGGTCTTATCACATCACGGGCTCCATCACACCTATTTCCCCTACCCTGGTTTGCCTCTGCTTTTTTTTTTACCTCCGTTTCATAAGCGTGTCAAGGGCTCCATCACACACGGTCCCTTTCATGTGGGTTTTCACTTGTTTGCTCTTCCACTCCACCCCGCCCCTTTTCCTTCCTCCTCCAGTTCATTGGTTGTGGTACTCCAATGGGCGTGGGCTCTTTCCCCTACTCCCTCACTCTGGCTTTGTTATCTAGTGATTTGATTTAAGGTTTCATCTGGGTTCCCTTTTCTGCGGGCAATGATGGGGGAGGGTTGGAGCACTAAAAAGTCCATTCAACCGACTAAGCACAAGTCCGTACGCCGACATGCTGGAAGAGGCGAACCGCCCCACCCTCCCCTTTCGTCAGCAAGACTCCATTAGCGCATGCCCCCAACAAAGGAAGAAGCAAGAGGGGGAAATAATCCAGACTTTCCCCGCACCAAAATAAAACGCAACCAGGGTGGGGGGGAAGAGGCAAGATGAGTGCAGGCCCGCTTTCATTGACTGCCTATATGTTTCCAAGCCCGATTCAAGGTGCTGGTTCTAACTTATAAAGCCTTACACGGCTTGTGACCGCAATACCTGATGGAACGCCTTTCCCGATACGAACCTACCCGTACACTATGATCCACATCTAAGGTCCTCCTCCAGTTGCCTACTCCGAGGGAAACACGGAGGGTGGCAACAAGGGAGAGAGCCTTTTCAGTGGTGCCCCCCCAATTATGGAATGATCTCCCCAACAAGGCTCACCTGGCGCCAACATTGTTAAGATTGTTAACATTGTTAACCTGGCGCCAGGTTAAGACTTTCCTCTTCTCCCAGGCATTTAACAGCGCATATTGAGGTTTTTGTTGTTGTTTGACCCAGAATAGTTGTTTTAAAATGGATATTGTTTTTATAACTTGTTTTTATGCTTTTTATGGTTTTAAATTTTGTATATCGGTGTTTTTAATGCTCAGTGTTTTTAATTTTTGTAAACCGCCCAGAGAGCTTTGGCTATGGGGCGGTATATAAATGGAATAAATAAATAAATAAATAAATAATAATAATAATAATAATGTGAGTCCCGCTCTGCAAAACCACATACCAGGCACGGCGAGTGTGCGATAAATTGCTGGTGTGATGGAGCTCCACATCTCCTTGCCAGGAGAGGGATTGACAGACGGGAAGTAGTAAGGATGAGATTGAAGAGGGCCAGAGGGAGGGGAAACAAACGGTGCAATTTCGGGCGATGGTGGTGGGAGATCTTTTCCGAGCCCAATGCGACCCAGCTTCTGTTTAAACATGGAATTTCTCAATTAGATAGAAAGAGGGCAGAGTTTGATTACTTTTTTAAGTGGAAGGGGGGTGCAGCGAGTATTGCAGAACTTTCTCCCCTGCCTCATGAACGACTCTCCCCTCCCACATGACTCTCTCAAGGCAGTTTCCTTCCAGCTGAGCTCGAGTACTGGAAATGACCCTGGTTGGGACCAACTTACTTGGGGAGAGGGGGGTGGAGAGATCCATGAGAAGGGGGAGAGTTTCCATTCCTCTCCCCCATGCTCTCCTTTTGCCTGTATAACTGGGTCCTCCGAGGGGAGGGGAAAATAATGTTTTTTTAAAAAACAACCCTACAGAATGAAATAAAACGAAGGAGGAATGTGTTTTCCCAAACCTCAAACTTTATCAAGGTGCTGGCTGTCTCCAGTGGACTATGGCATGTGTCAATGCTCCACGAAAACCTGGAATTCAGATTGAACAAGAATTTAGTTTTATAAGACGGCAGTCATAAAGCTCAGAAACAATATTATAAAAGCACGAACTTGATACATTCTTTGTTAAAGCATCTGGGGGCAAATACAAAGGTAGTACAAGTAAATCTCCCTCTGTGTCTGTAGTATGTGAAGTAGACTTTAACCCCAATAACATCCTAGTATCATTTAAATCCTTGGAAAAAGCTGGGTTTTAAAAAATATATTCTTATAAGGGTTCTTTAGTCGTGAACACTTCAGGTCTTTTCCAGAACAGAAATTCCATGGTTTGAACATTTTGAATATTTTCAAACAAAGGAAAATCTCTTGAAATTAAAACAATAGGAGTTCCGTGTAAGGGTACTGCTTTTGAAACAATTAGTTCCTCTAACCCAAAGAAACATTGCATGTGAAGGATGCATAAAGCATTATTGGACTGTGACTCTAAGAGGAGGTTAAGAACTCGATGTTGAAGTGAGAGCTTCTTGTATTGAAAAGAACAAGGGCGCAATCCTGTGGTCCTGGGAGAGCATCCCGAGGACCATAGAGATTTTCAGAGTCCCCCTCCTGAAGTTATAGACACTGCTCTTTCCACGGCAGACGTGGGGCAGGGGAAGAGGAGGTTTTTGGAACACAGTCCCCCTTCAGTTAGAAGACATGTTCAAATGGAAGACGCTCTGCTGACAACCTTCTAAAATAGAGGGTACATGTCTTCTGTAAAGCAGGATGCCTGGCCGCCCTAAACAGGGAGCCACGGTGGGTTGTCGTGCCTGTGGACGCCTGGTTACTGATTCAAGCCGCTTCTCGTGTCGTCTGAACCCAGCTAGGGTTACTTGTTGGGGTTGTTAATAAGCCACCCCACAACCGTGGTTTATTAACCACCCAAACAAGCCACTCTCAACAGGCTCGGATGACATGAGAAGCCACACTTGGCGAGGGTAATTACAGAAATCAGCTGCACGTGACCACTATGTGTGGGGGTGTTTAACATGTCACCATGGCTTATGGACTCCCATCGGGTCATGCAAATTGGCCCAATAGAAGGAAGCAAAGCGTAGGATATGGCAATTGCGCATAGGATATGGCAATTAGATTTCTCCCCTCCCACTACTGGTATAAGGTAGGATTTCTCTGTGATTATTCGGGGACAGTTTATTAGCTGATTAAAAGGTTTTTAATTGGTTAATCAAAGCTATCGGTTGATTAAACATTGCAGCCTAGTTTTTACTGAAATTCTTTTAAGAAGGAACGTCGAAGGCAACTTTAGTCTTCATTTTGAGAAGTAAATGATCCATTTTTTGATTTTGCTTTTTTCCTCTTTAGCTATGAATGCTGCTTTTACAGATCGTTTTTATTTCTTTTGGGGGGTTTCGCTTGTGTCCCCCCCCACACACTGTGGTTCAGTAGTCCTATTAATTTGCACTTCTTGGCGTCTGGGATTGTTATGAGTTTGTATGATGAATCAATACTTCTGCTGTTCCTTAAGCAGATTTTAATGATCCTTAATATTTTGGGACCAAATTTTATCTGATGAATGGTCGTGTTGTGTTTAATGTTGCTCATCGATTCAGAGAGCTGTTACCCATAAATACTACGGACAAATAAGCGATCCCTGCTTCTCTTTCAACCTAGGTTCTGAACCTGCATGGGAATAGGCTGAGCAAACTCCGAGACATCTCCAGGCTTACTGGACTTCGCAAGCTTATCATCAGTTTTAATGAATTCACTTGTTTAGATGATGTTTACCACTTGGTAAGAAAAGAAAAAGCGTCCAGGTTTTGCTCTTTAGGAGCAGCACGTTCATTAAAATACAAATTCAAGGCTGGGCTGAGTAGTTCAGAAGCTGCAAGTAAATTCCCCCTCTCCGACATTGTTGACCTGAACAAACTGTTATTAATTTTAACTATGGTTAGTGGAAACAAGCCACCTTCCTAAACTTCTTGACTTGTTGCTACTTACCACAGGCCCCATCTTCACACCGCTGGGAGCGCTGCACCCTGATGCCTCCCTGGCGGCACACGGCGCATTTACGCCCCTTACACCAGTCCTGAAGTAAGGGGTGCGACGGCACCTTTTCTTTCGTTGCTGCCCGTGCCACCTAGCATTCGGTGGCATGGTGGCTGCTGGAGGGGGTCTGGGAGCCTCTGCTCCCCTACTCCCAGGTAAGTGTTTTTTTTAAAAAAAAAATACAAAAAGGGAGAGGGAGGGAGCGGAGGCGGGTCGTTTTTTTCCTTCTTTTTTACAACTTTAAATGGGGGGGGAGTGCTGCTAACTAAAAAAGTCGCGTTTAATGGGCGACTTTTTTAGTTCGCGGCAAAGGGCCTTTGCCCCAAGATGTCTTCGCATTGGCAGCTGCGTCATGTAACGCAACTGCCACCAGTGCGAAGACAAGTCGACGGAAACCGTCCATCAAGAGGTACCCACAGTTAAGATTAACCACAGTTTGTCTGGGTTCAGAGAACAAGCGAAGCTCGGTGTTAAATCCACAGCACTCCATTTTGTCAGCGGGGGGGAAGTCCCGCTAGGCTATGAAATGTGCTTTAAAGTCTGACTAAGGCCTCGCTAGGAGGCTCTCCCGTTAAAAGCTCATAGGGCAAGAAGCCCACCAACATAAGCCCTCCGAATACGATCGCACTGCCAGAAGTATCATTTCCCACCACTGCCCCGGTCAACCCCCAAATGGCTGAAGAGCACTTAACTCCCAGCGACTCAAGGAAGTGAGATAAGCCACAGCACACTCAGTGGCGTAGTGGTAGATTTTGAATGGCTGGGTAGGGTGACCAGATAAAATCCAGGTCAGGGCTCATGTAACTTTAACACTTGTAGAGAAAAGGGAATTTCAGCCGGTGTCATTTGTATGCAATTAGTTCCTGGTGAAATTCTCTTTTCATCACAACAGTTAAAGCTGCAGGGGCTCTGCCTTCTTTTGTATCTGGTCACTCTAGTATAGTGCCTGCAACTTTAACTGTTGTGATGAAGAGAGAATTTCACCAGGAACTAATTGCATCCAAATGACACCGGCTGAAATTCCCTTTTCTCTACAACTATTAAAGTTACATGAGCCCTGACCTGGATTTTATCTGGTCAGCCTATGGTGGGTGCTCACCATGAAAAAACAAAAGGAGGAGAGCATCCACTCGGGGTAAAAAAAAGGAAAAGAAGCAGGTTCTCAGAATGCTAAGATACTTTACTGTTCACGGCCAATGCGTTTCGGCCTATGTTTTTTTTTTTTAAGGCCTTGTTCAGGGGGGCTGTAACATCAAGAATACATTACATTATGTTTATGAGGATAACACATAATGTATCAGTTTAGGGGGTTAGTTAGGCATATTGCCTCAAAAGGCCTGTGCCCATATGTAAGTTTCTTTAAAAAAAATTAATACAATATGAAGGCTCTTGGGCCTGTCTGCACTACACATTAAAATTCTTATATATCATATAAAAACATTTTATGGTGCTCATAACCCCCAAGGCCTCCCGGGTTGATCCGTATCAACGAACCCGTTCTAGCACTTTTCCTCTCCACCAGGAGCAGGTCTTTTGTAAAGGTCATGGGTTTTAATTGCCCATTCAATAGCCCAAGCCATCTCAAAAGGCTTTACATTACAACAAGGAACAACAAGGAGAGCCAGTGTGGAGTAGCGGTTAGAGCGTTGAACTGGGAGTCGGGAGATCCAGGTTCTAGTCCCCACTTGGCTATGGAAGCTCACTGGGTGGCTTTGGGCCAGTCACAGGCTCTCAGCCCAACCTACCTCACAGGGTTGCTGTTGTGTTGATAAAATGGAGAGGAGGAGGAGGATTATGTACATCTCCTCGGGTTCCTTAAGGAGGAAAAAAGGCAGGATATAAATGAAATAAATAAATAAATAAATAAATAAATAAATAAATGTTGCTGGGAAAATTCATCCCCCCTCCTACCAGCTACTGTGGGAATTGCAGCTAAGCTAAGAGGGAACAGGGCTTGCCTAGGCTCATAATGCTAATTTATGGTGCAGTGTTATGTCTGAACTAGCCCATAGAAGCCAACCAATCACTAAACTCGGTATATAAAATGAAGAAAGCTAAAAGGATTTCATGATGGGGAAACCTATGGTGACAAAACCCGGTTGGTTGCACAGGAGGAATTGGGGATCATGGCTATAGTTGTTTACCTTTTTAATAATGATGGCTAATAATGATAGCTAGCAATCAGGGCTTTTTAATATGGCTATAATCATGGCTATAATCCTTTACCTTTTTAATACAGCTTCATCATAATCCATAGTGTTCCAAATAATCTCTGCTGGCCCTTTTGTAAAAATTCACCCTCACATTTTGATCCTGCCTTGCAGCCAAACCTGGAATATTTTGATGCCAGCCATAACCATGTCATCACCCTAGAGGGCATCAGGGGACTAAACAAGCTGAAGCATTTGGACTTGAGCTGGAATCAGCTGAAAAAGGCGGGGGACGAAATCAGCGTCTTACGGAAACATACCCCAACAGTGCTCAGTTTGGATATCAGACATAACCCGTGGCATAAGGTACATCTCCAGCTGAACTTTAAAGGAAGAAGTTTTTTAAAAAAAGTGTTAACTTTCAAATAAGCTGTTGTTCACTATTACTGCCATTATTATTATTATTATTATTATTATTATTCAGTCCAAGTCATCCAAAAACCAAACTACCCATGTTGGCCTTTACGAAGATTTCATATTGGTTTAATACATTTATTAGACCAAACAAAAGAATCACAGAAAATGTGAAAACTTTCAAGATCTCCAGTTCTCTTTATCTGGCAAGATGTTACAAAAAACAGGTTGCTCTACCACTTCTTTTACCTCTGCCCCACCTCTACAACTACTACTACTACTGCATATTGCATCCAGTTCTGGGCACCACACTTCAAGAAGGATGCAGACAAGCTGGAGCGTGTTCAGCGGAGGGCAACAAGGATGATCAGGGGTCTGGAAACAAAGCCCTGTGAGGAGAGACTGAAAGAACTGGGCATGTTTAGCCTGGAGAAGAGAAGATTGAGGGGAGACATGATATCACTCTTCAAATACTCGAAAGGTTGTCACACAGAGGAGGGCCAGGATCTCTTCGCTATCATTCCAGAATTCAGGACGTGGAATAATGGGCTCTAGTTACAAGAAGCCAGATGCCGGCAGGACATCAGGAAAAACTTCCTGACTGTTAGAGCAATACAACAATGGAACCAATTCCCTAGGGAAGTCGTGGGCTCTCCCACACTAGAGGCATTCAAGAGGCAGCTGGATAACCATCTGTCAGGCATGCTTTAAGGCGGATTCCTGAATTAGGCAAGGGGTTGGACTCGATGGCCTTATAGGCCCCTTCCAACTCTACTATTCTAGGATTCTGAACGCGTTCGAATTTACCTGAATCCTTCATAAAGTGTGATATCCAGAACTGGACACAGTATTCGAGGTGAAATCTGACCAGCGCAGAGTAGAGTGGAACTATCATTTCCCATAATGTTGAAACTATGCTTTTATGGATGCAACCCCATTCTGTTTTTCTTCTCCCCAAGCCAGCCTCTGTGCGGTTAAGTATAATAGGCCAGCTGAGGGCTCTGACGCATCTTGATGGGATTTTGATCACTGAGGACGAGGCAGCGGCAGCAATTCAGTATATGGCGAACTCCAAAATCACTCAGGTTTGATGGTCCGGGTTCGTTTCGTTTCTTAAAATGATGATTTAAATTGAACGCATATATGTCTTAGGGCAATGTGAAATCCACATTCAGGAGTACCATTATCACTCACAGGCGTGCTCAAGGGGGTGCTGGGGGTGCCCAGGCACACCCTAATGTCTCAAGCAATAAGCACCAAATTGAGGGGGCCATTGAGTAGGGATCCAGAGGGGGAACCAGACGCAGCGGGAATGTTCCTCCCGCTGCTCCCCTGGCACTGCCCCCGACAGCGTGACGTTGCTCCCGGCAGCAGGAGCGAAAAGGGATGACTCTGCTGGGAGCCTCTCTGCCAAGAGCCGCTCTTCAAAGAAGCCAAGAGGAGAGCCCCTGAAGGCTAATATCGCCTGGTAAGCCCCTCCTCCAGCCAGTGTCACCCCAAAGCCCCCCCAATGCTGGGGCTTGAGGAGCATCTCCCCCCCCCCCCCCCCCGGCCTCACCTGCAATGGTCCTCCCATGGTCAGGCAAGCTGAATGTGAAATAAAGCATAAGTGTCTACAGTGTTTAATAAATAAATAAATAAATAAATAAACCTTTATGATTGAGTATTCAATAAATGTTTGCCTTTTAAAAAAAATATCCCCCGGGTGCACATCCTAATGAAATGTGCTGTGCGCGCCTATGTTATATCATTGCTGCTTTGAAAGCCAATCCCCCCCCCCAAAAAACCCAACCCAGTCTTTTCCCTCCATGCATCTTGTTGAGTAGCAGTTATTTGGCCCTGCCGCCCTTGGTCAGCATTGTTTGAAAGAGTTCATTTATTTTTCACCGTTCACGATTCTGTCGTCCATTAAGAGCAGGGAGGGTTGAGCTGCTTTGAGCCCAAGGGTCTAATTCGATTCTGGAGAAGTTCCAAAGGGGCGGGGGACACATTACGGTGGTGGGTGGGGCCAAAGGCAAAAACGATGGGACCCAAAATACCAGAAATTCCAAAAAACACCAGCCTATCTTAGCTTAAAGTTTTTACTGCCAGTAATTTAGCCTGAGAAGAGGCGTTTCAACCTTTTAGAATGGAAAAAAGCTGGAAATCCATTAAAAAAAGAGAGAGAGAGAGTTGTGATTGGAGGGAAGCAGGGCGGGGCAAGGGAGGGAGAAGGCTGTGAATGGCTACTAGTCCTGATGGCTAGGTGCTCCCTCCAGTGTCAGAGGCAGTAAGCTGGGGAACACGGGTGGGAGGCTGCTGTTGCACCATGTCCTGTTTGTGGGTCCCTGATCGACAGCTAGTCCAACTGAGTGATGGACTAGATGGACCCTTGGTCTGATCCAGCAGGGCTCTTCTTACGTTCTTATGAAGTCGGGGGGGGGGGGGGAGTAGCTATCTAGGGAACCCTGGTGGGATGGATTGGGATTTCAGGCAAGCCAGAATTGGCCCACAGGCCTGAAATTGCACAGCCCTTATCAAGAAGGAATCATTCATCTCACTCGTACCAGAAAGGTTATTTAGGTAAGTTATTGTTTTATGGACAGCCGTGGAACTCGTATTGGAAGTTTGGAAAATTGGCTGTGTTCAAGGCAGTGGCCCCATTCAGAGGATTGATGTCCTTCCCCCACAATTTGCTTATTCAGGTTTTTTTTTTAGGAAGCCCTGTAGGGCATAGCCCTCAAGGCTGTTTCCATAAAAGCACTGGAACGCAATACATACTCATAAAATCCGTAACCGCAGTCCACTAAAAGCCACCAGTTAAACAGCAGTTTAGTTCAGTTATGAACAATAATATAACAACGATAACAGCCCAACATTATATAATTTAAATCTGCTTAAAACACTTTAACCATTTCAGCATCATTCCAACCCGCAGCACTTTTTAAAGGGAAAGCAATGTGGCCTGTATTAATGGGGTATACGTACCTCAGTTGAATAGAATTTTACAAACGTGGGGCCGCTGCCAGGAAGGCCCTGTGACTTATGCCCACCGACTGAATCGATCTCATTGGCAAGCAAACAAACAAAGCCTCCAAAGCTGATCTTGGATTACAAGTAGGTTTGGATGGGTGAAGGCCGCCGGCAGGCTCACGGCGATGCATGGATTATATGAACTGGCAGTTCCATTTGGGATCTGTGCACTCGACCGCCATGATGTGCGCAGTCCCAAAACTCTGAGCTCTGCTACGATAGATTGCAGCAAGCCTTTTGAGAGAACGAGAGATGGAATAATGCGGAGGTGAAAGGAGGCTCATAAAGAGAATATGGGAGAAATGAAAACAGTGATCCGCTATGCAGAGGAGATTCTTTTAGGTGGGGTCTTATTGGTGGAGAGAAAGACTTTCCTTCTTCCACCTCCTGGATACTATAGAAAGAAGAGCATTGGTTATCCCTACCCAGTAACATATGAAAGGTGTGCGCTCATTTCATACTTTACTGGGGAGGGGTTTACATAAAGGGGTCTCCTCTCTCCCGACACAAGTTGCAAAATGCCTCCATGAGCCATTTGGACCCCCTCTACAAGAATTCGGTTTGACGCCTGGTTCTCCGATTATGCGCATCTTCTCGGAAGCGCTTTATGGCAAATGACTGTACGCAGGAGGTAATTGAGAGCACAACTGGTGGCCTTACCGGTTGTTTGAAATGTACTTTAGAAGTAGTTAATGTGGAGAATCGCTTGTTCACATAGTCAAAATGCGCGTTAACTGCCGCATTGCTATTTAACGCGCATTCGATAATGCGCATAATCGGATAGATAATGCTCCTCAACTTCCAATTTGCGCTCCACTCTTGTAGAGGTAAAATTTTTAACGAGACTTGAAAGAGCTTTAAACCTCTCATGTAGAGGCAGCCTTGGTTGGGTGATTATGTACTTTGTCGGGCCGTTTAATCGGGTGATTTCCTTCCCCCAGGTATCGCTGGTGGAACATTCTCGGACAGACCAGGAGAAGCTGCGCATACTTAGCGTCCTGCCTTATGCCAAAATCCTGAGCCAGATCAGCAAGAACAAAGTGGAAGTATTTCAGAACAACTGGTTTCCAAGGGTAAGGGGGAGTTTCATCAAATACTGCCCACTGAGTCTTAAATGAGCATGCCTCGCTTCTCAGCTTCATTGTGATAGCTTTGTTGGTGGTGCTCCCATAAACGTTGGGGGGAATTCTTCTGCAATGATCATCGCTTGGGACTATTTTGCGCCTCCCTCACCTTCTGTAAGCATCTGATTGGGCCACTGTGAGAAGTGGGAAGCTGAGTTAGATCCAGCAGGGCCCTTCTTGTGTTATGGTGTCCACCTATTGCTGCCTGCACCTTCATGTATCCCACCCTTCCTCCAAGTCGCTCAGGGTACTGTATACGGTTCTCCCCTCCCCATTACTGGAAAGAGAAAGGGAAGTCCTTTTTCACATAGTCCATAATTAATGAAATTACTGCCAGAAGACGTGGTGTTGGCTGATGGCTTGAAATGAGGATGAATAAATTCATAGAGGAGTACCAGATCAGCGGTTACTAGTTATGATGGGTATGTGCATCTTCCAGGTTCAGGGGCAGTGTGCTCCCAGGAGGGATGCTCGAGGATTTTGTTTGGTCCCCATTTTGAAGGGAACCGACCCCGTGTGATGCGCATGGGCAGTATTTGTGGCCATTGTCTTAAATGACCACTCACGATTTCTACTGCACTCCATAAAATAAGCCCATTGAACAACCCACTCCAGAGAGATCCTCGGGCGCCCTGACCTGTCATCATCCGTGTTGTGACCCATCATCCAGAATCATGTTGATCTGCCAAGAAGAAAAGGTTAAAAGATCCTCTCTGTCAGTTCGATTTGTTGTGTGGCGTATAGCATAGCTAGAGGAAAACACATTTGCGCATATGAACATAGCGTTCTGCTCTTTGTACGTTAAGTGAAGCACATTTATGGAAACTGCCAAGAGAAACAAACATTTCAGACAATGGTGTCAACGTGACACTGTGGGACATCTGTGCCAAAGGTGATTCCTGGAACAAAGCTGCATCGCAGCAAGAGGCAAAAGGGAAAACCTTCATATGCAATTTTTTGTGATTTTGTGATTTGTTTTAGAGAGGTGAGTTCAAATTCCACCAGAGTTACCCATTTACTGGATAATCTTTGCAATTCACTGCCTCTCAGGGTGTCTCTACATTAAGAAAAAAAAAACCTCACCCTTACCAGGTCTCGGATCTTGTCGTGTTCACAACAGGCTCCTTCAGGCAGCAACCACGTGATTTTGAATTGAAAAGGGAATGCTATTGCAGCCTATTCTTTTAAACAAAATATCGCCATCCAGTGGCGGAATAAATCTTGTCATAAATTGGATACTGGAACATCACTGTGTTTTTAAAACATGGAATTACCAGGGGAAACCACGATAGCCATCCCGGTTGTTGACGATATCTTGTAATCGACTTGCAAACTTCCGTGATTGGCCAATCATATGCGTGCTATAAATTGCTTGTTTAGAGAAGCTCTCAGTCTCCACCCCTCTAAAACAGGGATCCTGAGAAGTAGGATTATCATGTTAACGTAAGGAGAAATTCTGAGAGCAGGCTAAAATGTAATTCAGCATTGCAACGCTACAGGTCATATATTTTTTCCTAAAGCAAACGATTTAAAAACACAGGCATTCAATCAAAGTTTAAAACAGATAGCGGTCACTGAACACTGTTATTGAAATGCTGCAACCTAGTTGGGTCATTTCCGGTCTTCCTCTCATGCTGGCGATCCCAGGGGAAAGTGGATTGTACAAAGCCTACCCAGGGACAGAAGGAACTGCCTTATATCAGGTTGGACTATTTGCCCATTTAGCTCAGTATTTCCTCCTCTGATTGGCAGCAGCTTTTAAAGGCCTTGGGCGGTGAGAGGTCTGTTCTCATCATAAGAACATCAGAAGAGCCCTGCTGGATCAGACTGAGGGTCCATCTAGTCCAGCACTCTGTTCACACAGGGGCCAACCAGCTGTCGACCAGAGACCAACAAAGCAGGACATGGTGCAATAGCACCCTCCCGCCCATGTTCCCCAGCAGCTGGTGTATATACGCTTACTGCCTCTGATATTGGAGGTAGCACATAGCCATCAGGACTAGTAGCCACTGATGGCCTCCTCCAGGAATTTCTACACCCCCCTTTTAAAGCCATCCAAATTGGCGGCCATCACTACATCTTATTTATTATTTTATTTAAAAACATTTTTATAGCGCCACCTCGCCATTTCTGACAATAATAATAATAATAATAATAATAATAATAATAATAATTTGTAACCCGCCTCTCCCTCTGGATTGAGGCGGGGAACAGCAACAATATAAACATAAAAATCAGAACATTAAAAAAATGTTAAAAGCAAGAGAACAATACAACATTAAAAACATCTTAAAATTCATCTGGATAGGCCTGTTGGAAGAGGACAGTCTTCATGACTCTCTTAAATTCATGAATTGTGGCACTTTACAATAATACATCAAACAATTTCGATTAAGAACCCTCAACCCACATTAAAATTTAAGCCACCCTTGCCCCCAAACTCTTGTGAAATTAAGAACCTCTTACAAAGGCATTTAAAACAATTGACGGTGGGAGCCTGTCTAATCTCCAGTGGCAAACTGTTCCATAATCAGGGCCCAACCACTGAAAAAGCCCCGGCCCCCACACATTCCAAATTGTAGCGGGGGATGATCAGGTCACCCTGCCCTTGAGAGCCAAGAGTGGGACACAGGAGCAAGGCGAGCGCTCAAGTAACCAGGGCCCAAGCAGTGCAGGGCTTTATACATAGCTAATAAAACCTTGTAGCACACCCTAGCAGCCACCGGCAGCCAGTGGAGCTCTTGAAGCACCGAAGTGATAGAGGCAGTGAATTCCATAATTTAACTATGTGCTATGTGAAGAAGTTCTTCCTTTTATTCATCACTTGCTACCTGATCTCTTCTTTTTTTTAACCGGGGACAGCAGGGCAGGGAATGACCCTGGGAGCTTCTGTATGTCACTTGATCATGAGCCAGCACAAAGTGATCAAGCATTTAAATATCAGGTTGGCTGGACTTGTATTGGCTCACGGTTCCCTTAGGCTTTTAACCCGACTTACACAATTTGTGACCCACCAAGCCACACCCAGGTCACCGTACCCCCCTCTTTTTTTCCTTTTCTTTTGTTGCAGTCCCAGTCACACTTGAAAACAGGAGGGGTCTTGAACCTATGCTAGGTTTTTAGTCATGGCTGGGAGGCTGCATTTGGCCAGATGGGTGTCATAGTTTTCTGCAAGTTCTAGTTAGATTTATTAGAAATAGTTTGGAATTGTCTGTACATGCTTATCTCTGTCAGGATTCTCAGGGAAGGAGTTCACCCCACTCCTCCGCCCTCTGGCCTTGAGCCGTTCAGAGTTCAAGTCTATGAAAAGCCTCACAGTGCTTTTCATGGCACAGTCCTTAGAAATCCAAAGTTCAAATAGGAGAGAGTCCACGTGCAGAGTGCTTTCAAAGGCCCAAACGATGATGGATCCAAACAGGGAGGGGTTTCGGGCCATGAGTCGAAAGACGATCCTAGCAAAGGCTCCTCACCTTCGCTCCAGCTTATAAAGGGAGGCGTGGTCCTGTTCAAAACCACTTGACAGACAGGGGCTCTGGGCCGTAAATCATGCCCTTGTCCAAACAGGGCGGCACTGCTCAACCCGCCATGATGAGGCCACAATCTGGGTGACTCCTTCAACAATGAGCCCCCACCTTTCTAAACACCCTATCACTTTCCCAGGGAACTCTAAACGGCTCAAGGCCAGAGGGCGGCGGGTGTGTGTGAACTCTTTCCCTGAGGATCCTAACAGAGATAAGCTTGCACAGACATTCCAAACTGGCTGTGATCCATCTAATTACAACTTGCTGAAACCTATACCTGACAGTGGGTCACAGATATACAGGGGTGGTGTTAGACCTTTCCCCCAACTCTATGGGGCACATCAAGGTGGGAAGCAAAGCCATGATTATTCACCCCCTTGCTGTAATTGCACCCTTCCCCAACCTGATGCCTTCCAAGTGTGTTGGACTACAACTCCCAGGATCCCCCCCCCTGGGAGTTATAGTCCCAACGCATCAGGAAGGCACCAGGTTGAGGAAGGCTGGTGTGTCATATCTGCATAATGTTAGTCACTGTGAAGGGTGGGGGTGTTGTTGTTTCCTCTCCCCCAACAGATCACTGTGTTAGATCTAGATGGGCAACATCTCTGCAAAATCAGCAGTTTGGAAAAACTAGAGAGTTTGCGGTGGGCATCCTTCAGCAACAATAATCTCACTAAAATAGAAGGGCTGGACCATTGCCATAAACTAGAGGAGCTCACGCTGGATGGAAATTGCATCACATCCCTCGACGGTATTGTATCGTATTTACTATTCATTTCATTTCTATACCGACCAATAGCCAAAGCTCTCACGGCAATTAAAACCATACGTACAGCATAAAAGATAGTAGGACGGCTTAAAACCACATTATAAAACCGCAATACGGAAGTACAACCAGAATAAAACCGGAACAGCAATGCAGAGTTTTAAAATACAGGTTTGAAACGCAGGTTTAAAACAGCAGAGTTAAAAGGCGGGGATAGTGAAATGCTAAAATACTGGGAAAATGAAAAGGTCTTCACCTGGTGTCGAAAAGAGTATAATGTCGGTGCCAGGCGAACCTCTCTAGGGAGCTCATTCCACAGCCGAGGTGCCACAACAGAGAAGGCCCTCCTCTTGGTAGCCATGCGCCTCACTTCCTTTGGCAGGGGCTCACGGAGAAAGACCCCCGAGGACGATCTTAGGGTCCGGGCAGGCACATATGGGAGGAGGCATTCCTTCAGATAACCTGCCCCCAAGACGTTTAGGGCTTTGAACGTTAATACCAGGGTCTGGACCTGGACCGGCAGCTCCGTTCCAAATATTGGCAGTTGGGAGTGCTCTCAGACCTGCCTGTGCTCCTAGGTGGTTGTGGACAGGAGTAATTTTGCACAACTGCAGCTTATACGCCAGCTTCACCCCTTTCCTGATAAAGCCGACTCTGGCCACTGCCACACATTTCTTGGTTGGACAACTGCAGTGCGCTCTACGTGGGGCTGCTTTTGAAAAGTGGTGTTTGGAAGCTGCAGATGATGCAAAAGGCGGTGGGCAGACTGCTTTCAGGGGGTATTGTATGGACTATGTCACTCCATTGCCATTTCATCTACACTGGCTTCTGATTCGTATATGGGTACAATTCAAAGTCCTGGTAGTTTGCCTTTAAAAGCCTATATCAGGGCAGAACCTCATGCCAGGGGACCAAATCCAGCCCTCTGCAGATCCCAGTCCAGCCCTCCAGGGTTCCCCAGATGACCTTTGCCCTTCCAAGCCCTCCCCCCGAGATGTGAGACAACAAAGAGGTCCGCCCACCTGATGGGAGAGGGAATGCTAGGAGCTGTCCTCTAAGCTTAATTAGCCTAACAAAGCTAGGCATGTTCCTTCCCCCTCGGCAGAGGCTGAGTTCCCAGGGAGGGAGGAATGATCTCTGAGCCTCCAGCATCCAGTTCCATAAGCTCCTGGGAAGATCCATCCTTGACTCCTGAAGAGTCTTGGAGAATCTCCTTCCCCTAGGCTGACCCTATGGAAAGGAGGACAGGGCTCCTGTATCTTTAACAGCTGCATGGAAAAGGGAATTTCAGCAGGTGTCATTTGTAGGCCTGCAGCACCTGGTGGAATTCCCTCTTCGTCACAGCAGTTAAAAAGCTGCAGGAGCTCTGCCCTCTTGATCAGATGCAAAACAGGGCAGGGCTCCTGCAGCTTTAACTGTCGGGATGAAGAGAGGATTTCACCAGGTGCTGCATGCATACAAATGACACCTGCTGAAATTTCCTTTTCAACACAACCGTTAAAGATACAGGAGCCCTGTCCTCCTTTCGATAGGGTCAGCCTGCCTCCCCCGCTTCTTGTTGTGGCTAATATACTTATTTTCCTGCTTCTTCTGAAGATTCTAAGCTCGATTCAGCCCCCGAAACCCCTTCCCCCACACTAAAGAAACTAACTTAATCCTAACAGCCCCCTTCCCTTGGCTTCACCTGTATCCCCCCCCAACCACCGATCTTTTGGTGTTTTCCCAGCTTCTCTGCCCTCCCCCACCCCATTCTAAAAGGTTTAGATGCCTCTCCTAAGGCTTTAGCTACTGCAAGTTAGAGCTTTATATGCTGGCATTTTGGCCCTGCCCGTTTTCCTTTGGCTCCGCCCACCACCGGAATCCAGCCTCAGAAGGCTTCTCCAAAATTGAATTTGGCCCTCAGGCCGACACAGGTCCTGCACCCCTGCCCTCTACGATCACATCCTTCCCTATGAACCTACCCATATATTGAGATCATATATGGGCAGCTTTGGCTGTTGTGATGGGGAGGGAATTTCACCAGGTGCTGCATGTGTGGAGATTACACCTGCTGAGGTTCTCTTTTCAATACAACTGTTGGAAATGCTGAAGCCCTGCCCTCCTTTTCATATGGTCACCCTAGCTCAAGTTACAGGAAGCCAGATTCCAGCTAGACATCAGGAAAAACTTCCTGACTGTTAGAGCAGTATGACAAGGGAACCAATTTCCTAGTGAGGGGGTGAGCTCTCCCACATTAGAGGCATTCAAGAGGCAGCTGGACAACCATCTGTCAGGGATACTTTAAGGTAGATTCCTGCATTGAGCAGGGGGTTGGATTCGATGGCCTTATAGGCCCATTCCAACTCAGCTATTCTATGACTCTATCATCCTGCTGGTCTCAGAGAAACCACGGTTGGTGGAGACCCGGTGTTGTGTTTAGAGGCCTGCAATTCTTAGAAAGGAGACTAAGCTGAACAGATTGAAAGTTTGTTCGATTGTATTGGTCCACACAGCCAGACATAAATTCCTGTTCTTTCTTCCAGAATCCCCCTTGCTTTTCCAATCTAGTATAAATTCTGGGGTGAACTAATCCGTAATTAAACAAGGGCATTGTGGTATAACTAGCCTGCCTCAAGGAATGGATCTGCCACCAATATTACACTCTTGATGTGGGGCCTTTTCAGTAGTGGCATCATATTGCGCAACACCCTCCCCCTAGAAGTTCATACAGGCCTTCTACTGTGAGCCTTTCACTGAGCTGTAAAAGCTGTACTGTTTTGTTGGGCATGTTGGCCTTGAATGATTTTTACTGTCTGGCTCTTTATTATTAGTTTGTATCACTGTATTGTATTTTGCAAAGAGATCCTGCCTCTCCTTGTTTCTGCTTTTCTACAGTGTATCACTGTGGGGTGGGTTTTATTTTTATTTTTTTGCAGGGCAGGGTTACATGGTTTTAGTCTGTAAGCCACTTTGAAGGTCTTTGGCTGGAAAAGCAGCCTATAAATATCAATCTAAAACAAGTAAACATTTGTGCATTTGTGCATTAATTGACCAGCCTCCATAGCAGAATCAGTGGCTCAATTCGGACGACACGATAGTCAATGGTGGGTTGACTAACCTTAACCCTAACCCTAACCCTAGGGGGTACTCCCCACACAACATGGTAATAAATAATCAACTGTGGTGTGGATGAGGATCAGCACTGAGTTGACTATGGCAGCATTCGGATGACACAGTAGTCAAAACAACTGATGATTGTTTCCCCCACACCAGTTGTTTATTGTGTCGTCCGAATTGAGCCAGTGACATGTAGTGGCAAGCAAGCCTTTATGATGCTATGTTTCGCTTTTCCTTGCCTGCTCTTCACACAAAATTTTTGTGAACTGTCCAGAGAGCTTTGGCTCTTGGGTGGTATAGAAATGAAATAAATAAATAAGGGTTCCTACTTCACTTTTCCCCAGGAGTTTCAAAACTCTCCAAACTCGTACGACTGAGCGCCAACAGCAATCACCTCACCAGCCTGGAGAGAAATGTTTTCGATAACCTAACACACCTCCATTATCTCTCTCTTGAGAACAACCGGATCACGTCGCTGGTAGGCTTGCAGAAAGCCTACGCGCTTATTGAACTCTACATAAGCAACAACTATGTATCCTCCAACCAAGAAATATATCAACTAAAGGTAAAGGTTTTTGGGGGGGGGGGGTATGTTGCTGCTTTCAAAGCTTGAACAGAAATCACATGAGTGTAGAGCAATGCCTGATAAGAGATGGAGTGTTGAGCCAGGAGGAAGACCCGCCTATGCGCTTGACAGTGGGCCTGTTCAGACAACACGGCAAGCCATGGTTGGTCCACTAACCCTTTTGCAGCAAATGGTTAGTGAACGTGTTTAAGCCATGGTTATGTAGACACCATGGTTAGGAATGGTTCACATGACATGCTAAGTCATGGTTCACATGACACGCTAAGCCATAAGGTTTAGCTCAAAATGTTTAACCATCATGGCTTAGCATGTCATCTGAATGGGGCCAGTGTGGTGTAGTGGTTAGAGTGTTGGACTGGGAGTCAGGAGATCCGGGTTCTAGTTCCCCCTCGGCCATGGAACTCACTGGGCGACTTTGGCCCAGTCACATACTCTCAGTCCAACCTACCTCAAAGGGTTGTTGTTGTTGTGAGCATAAAATGGAGAGGAGGAGGATTATGTACTCCGCCTTGGGTTCCTCCAGGAGGAAAAAAGGTGAGATATAAACATAATGAATAATAAAATAATAATAATTGACAGAGTCTACATCTCCAGGCAGAGTGTTTCTGCCTTCCTGGGCAAGGAAGAATCCGTTGTGCCCTTTCCTTTCCCCCATTCTTTAGTTTCCTTTCTTTTTAAAACACAAGACACAGAACTTAACACCCATCAGTGACCTGAAGGGAAGAAGGTCGAGGGAGGGAAACATGGGAAATGGAGGCTTGTTGTTATATGTCTTGTATCATCAACTGTGCAGTTGGGAAGGAGGGTTCATGACTTATATCCGACAAGACACGACATAGAGAACATCTTCGTTCCTATGGGGTGGCAATACGTGCAGCGAAGAAAGCTTACTTCTCTGCACGCATTGCGTCTGCGAATTCGCGTCCAGCAGAACTGTTCAGGGTGGTGAGGGGTCTAACTCGGGCACCCTCCCCCCTGAACCCAATGTTAGAGCCTTCGGTAGTTCGCTGTGATGCCTTTAACAATCATTTCACAGATAAAATCTCTCGGATAAGAGCCGACTTAGATGCTGTCGTTATAGCAGAGGCTGACGATGGAGTGTCCAGCGACTCCGCGAGTAGAATTACACTGGATCAGTTTCAGTTGGTGAGTACCGAGGACGTGGACAAGCTGCTTGGTCGAGTGAGGAGGACGACTTGCCCTCTCGATCCCTGTCCTTCTTGGCTGGTCGCCCAGGGAGGAGATGCAGTTAGATCACAACTACAATATATTATTAATGCATCTCTCAGGGAGGGGAGTTTTCCATCATGTTTAAAAGAAGCGGTAGTACGGCCGCTTCTAAAAAAGCCCTCCCTGGATCCCCTGGACTTTAATAACTATAGGCCAGTATCAAATCTTCCATTTTTGGGCAAGGTGATCGAGAGGGCGGTTGCCTTCCAACTGCAAGCAGTTTTGGATGATACAGATTTTCTAGACCCATTTCAAACTGGCTTCAGAGCAGGATACGGAGTTGAGACTGCTATGGTCGCCTTAGTGGATGATCTACGCCTAAGTATTGACAGGGGGAGTGTGTCCCTGTTGGTACTCCTGGACCTCTCAGCGGCTTTCGATACCATCGACCATGGTATCCTTCTGGATCGCCTGAGGGAATTGGGACTCGGGGGCACTGTGCTTCAGTGGTTCCGGTCCTACCTCTCGGGCAGGTTCCAGATGGTGATGCTTGGGGATAGCTGCTCTTCAAAAAAAGAGTTGCTATGTGGTGTACCACAAGGTGCCATCCTTTCCCCAATGCTGTTTAACATTTACATGAAACCGCTGGGAGAGATCATCCGGAGGCATGGGGCGGGGTGCTATCAATATGCTGATGACACCCAAATATATTTCTCTATGCCTTCGACAACAGCATCAGCTAAGGATAGTGTGTCTCCTCTGAATGAATGCTTGGAGGCGGTAATGGGCTGGATGAGGAAAAACAAACTGAAGCTGAATCCAGACAAGACGGAGGTGCTTACTGTCAAGGGCCACAACCTGGGGTTGGAGGTATGTCAACCAGTTCTGGATGGGGTTACACTCCCCCTGAAAGACTGTGTTCGCAGCTTGGGGGTGCTCCTGGATCCGTCGCTCCAAATGACAGCTCAGATAGATGCGACTGCCAGGAGTGCCTACTATCAGCTTCGGCTGATACGCCAGCTGCGCCCC
This sequence comes from Anniella stebbinsi, assembly GCA_029215795.1. NCBI lineage: Eukaryota > Metazoa > Chordata > Lepidosauria > Squamata > Anniellidae > Anniella > Anniella stebbinsi. The sequence continues at coordinate 364,628,863 of JARDYH010000001.1, read as the reverse complement.
TTCCTAGAGTTGGAAGACCTAAAATCAGTAGTGCACGCACTGGTAACTTCGAGGCTCGACTTCTGCAATGCGCTGTACATAGGGCTACCTCTGTGCCTAGTCCGGAAACTTCAATCAGTTCAAAATATGGCAGCCAGGTTGGTCACCGGTACATCTAGGGGTGACCACATTACACCAGTTTTAAAATCTCTTCACTGGCTGCCAATCAGTTTCCGGGCGAAGTACAAAGTGTTGGTTATTACCTTTAAAGCCCTACATGGTTTGGGTCCAGGTTACCTACGGGATCGCCTTCTCCCATACAATCCGCCCCGCACGCTCAGGTCCTCTGGGAAGAATTTATTACAGTCAACAAGAACTAGACTGACAACCGTTACCCAGAGGACCTTCTCTTCTGCCGCTCCCAGATTATGGAATGACCTGCCGGGAGAGATTCGCCAACTCACTAGTCTTCCGGAATTTAAAAGATCTATAAAGACTTATCTCTTCCGGCAGGCCTACCCAGATGAATTTTAAAGTGTTTTATTGGTGTTTTATTGGTGTTTTAATGATGTACTGGTTTTATCTGCTTTTAATCAGTTTTTGTATTTTGTGTTTGGTGTTGTTCCCCGCCTCGATCCGTTGGGAGAGGCGGGTGATAAATAAATATATTATTATTATTATTATTATTATACAAATGTACAGGAAAAGCCCTTTTCATCACATCATCGCTCCAGAGGCCCATTTATGGATATATATGAAAGGCTAAGGAGAGACATGATGGAGGTGTACAAAATCACGCCTGGGGTGGAGAATGTGGGCAGGGAGACATTTTTCTCCCTCTCTCAAAATACTCGAACCCAATGGGGTCATCCCATGAAGCTGATTGGGAGGGGGGCGCGATTCAGGAGAAATAAAAGGAAGTCCTTCTTCACACAGCACGTAGTTAAATTATGGAGCTCACTCCCACAAGATGTAGGGATGGCCACCAACTTGGATGGCTTTAAAAGGGGGTTGGATAAATTCCTGGAGGAGAAGGCTATCAGTGGCTACTAGCCCTGATGATTCTGTGCTACCTGTAGAATCCAAGGCAGTAAGCCTTTGTGCTCCAGTTGCTGGGGAACATGGGTGGGAGGGTGCTGTTGCACCATGTCCTGCTTTGAGAGTCCCTGGTCGACAGCAGGTTGGCCATTGTGTGAACAGAGTGCTGGACTAGATGGACCCTCGGTCTGATCCAGCAGGGCTCTTCTTATGTTCTTATGTTCAAATGGTGGAATTCTCTCTGTTGAGCCGTAAGAATGATTCCCACTCTGCTTTTTGGAAAGAAGTTTAGACACGCAGCTGGCTGGGCACTGAGTGAACAGCATGCTGGACTAGATGGACTCTCGGTCTGATCTAGCAGGACTCTTCATTTCTATTTTGGCCGTGTAAAGTGCTTTGAGCAGCTTTAGTGTTATTTTGATATGGTTTTATTGTCGATTTGTATGCTTTTTTATGTTATTGCTTTACTTGATTTGTTGCACACCACCCTGATGAAAGGGAGTATAGAAATATAGCAAATAAATGAATTACCTGAGGAGTTTGCTGCTGCTTCTTTTTTAACGGTCAGGTTAATTAAGAGTTGACTGCATTTTGTTTCCTAGGGGCTAAACAATCTGGTCATCCTGGACCTGTATGGGAATCTGATCGTTTGGAAGCAAGAAAACTACCGGCTCTTTGTCATTTTCCACATCCCATCTCTGAAAGCTTTGGATGGTGTTGCCGTGGTGAGTTATTTCCTATAAATAGGCTTTACAACACACACACAACAAAAACACATTGCTATTAGAAGTGAAGAAGATGACATGTGTCAAAGCGAAAGTACAAAAACTGTGCCAGATACCAGTTCAGCCCACTAGCACCATTAGTCATATTTATATTTATTTATTTATTTATTACATTTGTATACCGCCCCATAGCTGAAGCTCTCTGGGCGGTTTACATAGGATTAAAACAATTAAAAACAATATACAAAAATTAAAACAGCAAAAACATACAACATACACACAATACACACATACGTTTAAAACTGCTACAACAGCCCAAAAAGCTACAAAAACAAAAAAACAAACCCAGGCTCCTCAGATATTGTCAAATGCCTGAGAGAAGAGGAAAGTCTTGACCTGGCGCCGAAAAGATAACAACGTTGGCGCCAGGCGGGCCTCGTCAGGGAGATCGTTCCACAATTGGGGGGGGCACCACAGACAAGGCCCTCTCCCTTGTTGCCGACCTCCGAGCTTCCCTCAGAGTAGGCACTCGGAGGAGGGCCTTAGATGTTGAACGTAGCGCTCGGGTAGGTTCGTGTCGGGAAAGGCGTTCCGTCAGGTATTGTGGTCCCAGCTTGGAATGTCACCTGTAACTGATGGTATCCATGGCAGCGTTTCTTCCTTGTCCCACTTCATTTTGCTTTTGCATTCTTAGCCCCAGTAAGTTCTTCCCCTGTTCCTTGGTGTTTAGAAGTCCACACTGCCACTATTTAAAAACATAATATACACAGACTGGGTTCAGACAACACAATAGCCAACAGTGGGTTAAATAGTCAACGGTGGGTTACTGTGTCATTTGTCAGGACTTTTTCACACATTTTCACCATGGTTGGTTATTCAGCCGAAATAACCAACGCAAATAACCAAGGCTGTGCAGAGTTGATTATTTGAACAACTGTTGGTTATTGTGTCGCGTGTTGGGCACAGTTGACTATTTCGTCGCACAAAGTTGGTTATTTTCAGCAAATACAGAGTTCCCTGCCAAGAACGACCAAAGCGGTATTTGCTGCTCTAGTCCAGCCAGCAGAATTCTCAGTGGCTGATGGGATACCAGCAGGAGGACTGAGAAGGGAGAGAGGTGGGGGATGTGTCAATCAAACACACTGTTGACTAATAGTCAACTCAATGCTGTACTTAATCCACACCACAGTTGATTATAATCATGTTGTGTGGGGAGTACCCCCTCGATAATCAACCGTGGAGTTGACTATTAACCCACCCTTGGCTATTGTGTTGTCCGAACGCAGCCATTCACCCACAAATGCAAACGCACATTGAATGTAACATGTAGTTTGGCGCTCAATTGACTTTTAAAATGTCCTCAATATAGGAGGCAACTGAAGTTGAAAATGCGAAAGATTTATTTGGTGGCAAACTTAACTCCGATATGGTTGCCGAAAGACTTGGACATTCGAACTTCAGCAAAATGCAAGAATTGAACTGGACAGCCTCTATGATCAGGTCTGTAATTTTCTAACAGTAAGGGTGCAATCCTATGCATGTTTAGACAGGAAACATCCTACAATGCCCAGCATTCCCCAGCCAAAATATTGTTGTTCCACTCGGGTGAGTGGTATTCCCCTCCCAGGAAAACATTTTCCAATGTCTTTGTGTCCGTAGGATGTGTTGACACCACCCAGTTATTCGTATGAATGGGACATCCCCCCCCATAAACCTAATTGCTGTGCTGGCGGGTGGGCATAGGTGTGTTTAGGAGACAGTATTAACCCTTCCCTCCCCATGAAAATCACCTGCCCCTCCCCATTGGGAACGTGAGAAGGGGAGACTGCTGTGGCTCAGTGGCGGAGCACATGCTGTGCATGGAGAAGGTTCCAGGTTCCCAGCAACTCCAGTTCAATAGGCAGTGAATGATGTGAAAGCGATCTGCCTGGACTCTGGAGACTCCCTGCCAGTGAAGGGTAGCCAGGAGTGGGCTAGATGGGGACGTAACCTGGCCTGGCATGAGACTGCTTCCACGGTTCCCAAACTGAAGCATTACATTACATCTGCTAAAAAGAAAATGAAGGGGTTGGGAGGGGAAGCTTTATGTAGGTGCTTTCCTAGAGCCTGCCTCAGGAAAAAGAACAAAGTCATCATGTTTAATTTACTCCTCCTCGAAATGCCTTTTTTGTCCAACTCAGAATGGTAGATCTCGTACCAGCAGACCAGTTTAAAAACATCACCAATGTGAATTTGCAGAACAATAACCTCACCTCTTTCAGCGGTTTGGTTTTCCTCCCTAACGTCAAGGTGAGTTGTTCTGTCATGTTTTCTACTTCTTTCATATCATGCGTAGCGAGTATACTTGTAGCGCTGATACGGATGACCCCAGGATGTGTGAGGGCCGTTTCAGGCTTAACATTAATATTGTTGCATCTTACTATGAATAAATGTTATCCCGTAGTATAGATGGGAAATTACGTGGAGAGGGCAGGGAAGGGGAGGGACTCGCGAAGGGAGCTCAAACCTCCATGGGCCAGATGGGGAACCTCTGCGAGCTGTATTCAGCCCACGGGCCGGAGGTTCCTCACACCTGATCTTGACCCTGATTTTTAACCGAGAGCGACTCCCAAAGCAATTTTCAATTCAAATCTGTGAAAAGGTAAATAGACTGGAAATATATGGCAGTGTTGCTTCTGACTGTTGATGACACAGTCGAGTTTCCAAGCTTTTCTCTCCAGGCTTCAGAGGCGGCCACTGCGGGCTTAAGCGGGCCAGAGCTGTCGATCTCCATTTGCACCACTTAAAACTCAATGTATGTCGCTGCTGGTCCTTTGGAGAATTCCACTTGATGAACCCCCTGGCTCACTTCTTTATGCAGGTTCTGTGCCTAAACTACAATCACATTGAGTCGCTTGTCCCCAGACAAAAGCCTCCAAATCACCTAACAAGCAGGCAGCTGCTGTACCAGAAAGTGATGTCCAGCGGCTACGGGCAAGGAGCTTCCAAGGGCAACAGGTATCTGTAGTCTAATTCCAGCATGAACTAGTTAAGAATAAGGGCAGGCCTTGGGTTTGGAGAGTAGCGAGGCTGATGTTATTTATGTATTAATATTATGATCATTTCTTATTGCATTTATATCCCGCCTTTTTTCCTCCAAGAAACCCCAAGGTGGCGTACATAATCCCCCTCCTTTCCATTTCTATCCTCACAACAACCCTGTAAAGTAGGTTGGGCTGAGAGTCTGTGACTGGCCCAAAGCCACCCAGTGGGTTTCCATGGCAGAGTGGGGACTAAAACCCAGATCTCCCGACTCCCAGCCCAATGCTCTAGCTACTGCATCACATGGATCTGGAAACACCCTCGCTCTATTCCATTCAGACGTACCGTTTCTCAAGCTCTGAAGTGGGGTGGGAGGGATGGTTGTGCCAGTATGTAGCAGAAGGTGGCTGTAAACAGTGCTGATTGGCCCATCTTCCATAATGTCTCCAAGAACATTCCTCCACCCTATCCATCCCTGGAGCAGTATTATTTGTTATTGCATTTGTATCAGACGCTTCTTTCGAGAAGGTCATGGTGACTAATAATAATAATAATAATAATAATAATAATATATTTATTTCTTACCTGCCTCTCCCTCTGGATCGAGGCGGGGAACAACATTAAAAACAAATGATATATAATACATAAAACGGATTAAAAACATATAAAACGAATGAATTATTAAAAGCATATAAAACTAATACATTATTAAAAGACATCTTAAAATTCGACTGGGTAGGCCTGCCGGAAGAGATCAGTCTTTATGGCTTTCTTAAATTCTGGAATACTGTTAAGTTGACGAATCTCTTCCGGCAGGCCATTCCAACAGTCTGGGAGCGGCAGAAGAGAAGGTCCTCTGGGTAACGGTTGTCAGCCTAGTTTTTGCTGACTGGAGTAAGTTCTTCCCAGAGGACCTGAGAGTGCGGGGCAGATTATATGGGAGAAGGCGATCCCGCAGGTAACCTAGACCCAAACTATGTAGGGCTTTAAAAGTAATAACCAACACTTTGTACTTTGCCTGGAAATTAATTGGCAGCCAGTGGAGTGATTTTAAAGCTGGCGTAATATGGTCACCCCTAGGTGTACCGGTGACCAACCTGGCTGCCATATTTGGAACTAGTTGAAGTTTCCGGACTAGGCACAGAGGTAGCCCTATGTACAGCGCATTGCAGAAGTCGAGCCTTGAAGTTACCAGCGCATGCACTACCGTCTGTAGGTCTTCCAACTCTAGGAAGGGGCGCAGCTTGCGTATCAGCTGAAGCTGATAACAGACACTCTGGTTCTCCGTCCTCCATTTTATCCTTTCAACAACCCTGCGAGGTAGGTTAAGCTTGAGAGAGGTATAGACTAACCTGAGGCAGCTCAGCAGGCTTCACAGCTTGGTTCTCCTTGGCCTTGACCTGACCACCTAACTGTTGTATCACACTGGTTTCTTTTGAATTAATAAGCTAATGGATGGATGGATGGATGGATGGATGGAGGCGTTAAAATTCATGCTGTACAGCACTGTGAGAAAACAAATTGGAAAGGTCGACTGCCCGCCTGAGGGCTTAAGAGAGCTCCACCCTTAAAGGTGGCTGAACATTTAAATATCAAAATAAACAAGCATGCATTTGGAGAGGAGGGAGCAAGCCTGGAAGGAGCCAGCATTTGGTTCACTGATACACGTATGTCAGTCATTCTTCTTGTAAAACTGGACTTGCACGGCAGCAGCTGAAGAATTTGCTGTCCGCTCTGCTTTTAGATTATATTATATATTTATATTTTATATTATACCCACAATCCCTTTATTCCTTGGCCTGAAGGGGGCCTCGAGACTCGCGAAAACGGAAAGACTCTGTTGGAGTTGAACCAGGAAGAGGGCATTTCTGATCCCTCCTTCCACATTCTTATCTAAACTGCCCTCTGGGCTTCCCGCACATGCAGGCCCTCCCCTGTGCTTCCAGCCCCACTTCCCTCTCCATCCCCCTGGCCTGCCGTGTTTGCCCTACTGCCTCGCACCCATCACACACGTAGGAGTTAGTGTAACCGCCCTGGGAATTTTAAAATTGAAGGGTGTGGTAGAAATATAACTTTTTTTTTTTTTGCAAGCCATGGTGGGAACCTGTTGAATGAATGCTTTAAATAAATAAATAAATAAATAAATAAATAAATGTGTTCCCCCCCCATAAAACCTCTATTTTGAGTTTCCTTCTTGATCTTCTCTTTGGCTCCTTTGATTCTTTTCTTTCTTGTAGGTTTAATCCTTGTATAGGTTTTACTTGGGCTCTTTTTGCCTCCCTGTCTTCCCCTGCTTTGCAAAGTCTCCCCACTTTTCCATCCTAGTCCCCCTGCTTTTGTCTCATGTGTTTTAGACTGTGGGTGCTTCCAGATGGAGGTCTCCTGGTGCTCACACTCAAAAGGCCTCGTGCACCTCTTCTGTCTTTTCTTCCTTAACCGATTTACTCTGGCAAGAAGAAGCGGTGGGAAAACCGCTTCTTCTTGGATAAGCGGTGGGAAAACAAACGGAAGTAATGAGGAGGAAGCGGTGGGATAAGCGGTGGGAAAACAAACGGAAGTGATGAGGAGGAAGTGCGATTGCACAATGGAAATGTTTTCTGTGAACAGGGATTTCCTCATTTTAGTTTAATGCAGCACCTAGAACCTACCCGTACACTACGCTCAACATTTAAGATCCTCCTCCAAGTGCCTACTCCGAGGGAAGCTCGGAGGGTGGCACCAAGGGAGAGGGCCTTTTCAGTGTTGGCCCCCCAATTATGGAACAAACTCCCCAACAAGGCTCGCCCAGCACCAGGTTAAGACTTTTCTCTTCTCCCAAGCATTTAACAGCATATGTTGAGTTTTTTAACTGACCCCTGGAGAGTTGGTATGTAGTCTGTTTTTATGCTTTTTATGGTTTAAACTTTTATATATTAGTTTTTAAATCTTCAATGTTTTTAATCTTTGTAAACCACCCAGAGAGCTTCAGCTATGGGGCGGTATGTAAATATAATTGCTGCTGCTACTGCTGATGATAATACCCAGTTTCACACTTTTGAACCAATGCATGAACTAAAACTGTTATCCTTCAAAATTCACATTGCTATGAATTTCGCAGTGAAGTTCGATCAAGAAATGTGTACAAAAATGTGTATATTAGTGAAAATAACAGTGAAAATAATGTTCGAAAACACATTGTATTAGGAAAATACACCTTTGTGTTTTCCCTGTGAGAGCCGGAGTTCCCCAACCTCCTTAGGCTCCTAGCCAGGGTGTAGAAACATACTGTTAGCTATTAAAGGTCAAGCTTTGAATTTTTTCAAAATTTCAAAATTTTCTGCACGTCTACACTGTTCAAGCTTCGGTTTAAAAGAAAAATGAGCAAAATCGGTCTGGTAGATCTTGAGTACTATGCCTTACATGACCATATTCTTATATAAGATCATCCCAACATTCGGAATACATTAAATTAAAAATTGGAAAAATACTTAAAGTTTGGGATGAACCAAATTTAAGACTGAGAAACTGAATTGAATTATTTGACCATTCCTACTCAGACTGAGCATTTGTACAGACCCGATAGCTTGTATTTCTTGGCAATTGGGAGGCCTCTCAACCGGCTAGCTCTCCTTGCCCTTCTTCTTGGAACGTTTTGCCACTGCTGTTTCACCCAAAAAGAGCACCAGGCCGGGCTCCATAATCATGAGTAGAAGGACTTCGGCATCCTGTTTCGGTCTGAGCTCCCTGCAACCAACAGATCTGTGTTGTTGCTCTTGACTGGATTGCAAGTCTTTTGGTGGTAGAGGATCCCATTTCACGCAGGATGCTGGTGTCTTCCCAGCAGAAGATTTACCGGAGACTCGATACCAAAACATATTTGCTTCAGTCCGTTGCCTGGAATGGAGTCATTCCCAAATGTCAGTTCTACCAAGGGACATAGCAGAACTGTCATCTGGAATGGGCTCCCTTTCAACTGACAAGCAGAAGACCTCCCAGCCGCTAAGTGTTCCTTCGTGGTGAAGAAGAGATCCTGTTCTTGAAAGAGGAATTGAGTTCCCCACAATCAAACCGCGCTGGTCGGTGGCTGTATCCAGAATCTGGAGACTCATCTTGAGACTGGGAAAGAAGCTGGTGTGTGTGAATCTACCCAGATTGACAAAAGAAGGCCTTGGAGATAAATGAAGGCCAAGCACAAGTTGCTGACACAAAATGTAAAGGGAACCCAAGCGCTCCCTTGCTACTCAGCCCTTTGCGCCAGACACACAACCTCTTGAAAGCTTCTTAGTCTGAGAAAACCAGGCTGCCTTTTGCCCAGCCTTCCCCTCACTCAGTGGGTCCAGGTGTACCGTGGGGCTTTTGTGCTTTCCACCAACACATCTGGCACAGACGACATGTGCCTGTGTAGCTCTGATATCTCCGGAGAACCCTAATCAGGCTTATCAGTCAGAGTAAAGTTCTTGAGCCCTTTAATTAATTAAAAACTGCTTAATTCCACTGTCTGATACACAGAGCATCCGTACGATCTCCCTGCAGCTTTTAAGGCAATTAACGACTCCCTTTGAGCCTGCTTTAAGGCCTCTTCTGGGTGTGGGGGTATTTTCGTTAACAGTCGCCAGCGCAAATGTTTATTTCGTGTTCATACAGAATTGCGTTGCAATTAAGGCTGCCAACAGGGGAGCATCTTTTCAAAGCATCATCCATGGTTTGCACACACTCATCTTCTTTGTCCCACTGGCATCTCTGATCAAACAGGTGTTTTTGAAGAACAACAAGAACGTGGAAACGTCGATAAGCCAGAGATAATAGGGGGTTGAGGGGGGGGGGAATAGTCTGTACGCAGGGATGATGGGAGCTGTTGTCCAAACACTTCTGGGAGGCACTAGCTTGGGAAAGGCTGGTGTATACCACAACAGTGATAGAATGGTATCACACCACCGACTCGTACTAAAACAATTGATGGCATGAGTTTTTCCTAGAACGATTCCGGCTAGTTATCCATTTAGCCCGGCCTTCCCCAGCCTGGTGCTCTCCAGGAGTGAATAGGAGTGATAAGAGTTCAAGTCCAATACATCCTGAGGGGCAGGAGGATGGGGAAGGCTGATTTAGTCCAATATTATCTATTCAGGCTGACTGCAGTTCTCCAGTGTCTGAGGCTGGAGTTTCCCCCATCTTTGCTCCCTGAGATCTTCCAGCTGGAAGTGCCAGAGATCGAACATGGTGCCCCTAGCATGCAAAGCATCTGTCCTACCATGGTGTAAGGCTAAGGAACACCTGGAGAGCCACTGGCCAATCAAGGTGCATAATACTGGGAGAGATGGACCAACGATCGGGCTGAGCATGAGGCAGCTTTGTATGTTCATATGCAATAGTTGATATGTACGGAGGTTTTATAGAATGGGGAGTAAAATAGTTCAATTGCAAAGCCAACACTATTGCATTAAAAGTAATCTCCAGTTAACTAGGAAATCCCCTTGCCTGAAAGCCAATGCTAGTCAGTGCTGGCTTTACTGAGCTGCTGTATTGGATGAGTACGGTTTAAAACGTGGTGTAGGAATTTGACAGATGAATTTGCAAACATATGTGTTGACCCAGGTAAGTGGCCAGGATAGGCTACAGCTTCCTGTTAAGTGTCTGCTAGGAACATGCCTGGTTGTGCTGCTGTGTCATGTATGTGTCAGGGTTCCATCTACGATCTGGGTCCCCTGAACAACTCCTTCAGATCTCTGCCTCCTTAAGAGTCCCACCTTCCTTCTTTTACCTTCGTCTTCCCAGTACCGTGGGGTTTAGGCTGTAGATGTGGGTTGAGTAACACTTGGGGCTTAATACAACAGTTTACTAGTGAATTAAAACAATCATATTACAGCTAAAGGTATTTAGATAATAGAGCTGAGTGATACAAAAGGTATTAAAAGAAAATAAAAGTTGCAAAAATGCATGTTCTTTTATCCTAAGCTGCACCTAGACTTCTTCAAGCTGCCTTTTTCTGCTCCTTCCTTAGGATCTGGTCTTCTTCTGTCTGGCTCTTTCTTTTTTATCCCTTCTTCCCCCAAAACTGAAAGTACAGTATCCGTCTCAAAGAAATGAAACTTGACTGGAGAAATTAAACTTAACCAGGGGATAAATCTTAACTGGAGAAATGACACGACTCCTCTCATGGATACCCCCTCCCAACAGAAAAAAACCCCAGGCTTTTAAGACCTGACTCTATTACCTTGCCTCAGTAGGCCTTCCAGCCTTCCTAGTGGAAAATAGCCCTGACATACCTGGCGTGGCTGGACTGCCAAGGTCAGGCCGGCAGAACCCCCAGAAGGATCTGCGTTGGCAGAGCCTTGAGTTTTCATTTGCTAAGTGAAGAAGTATTGCAATTTGATGTCTTCGTCGGCTTTGCCCTGGCTGCATGTGACTGTTGCCGAGGGGTCGTCATAAAATTTTTACTAAATAGAAACAAACAGCGATTTCCAGCTGTTCCCTTTTCCCCCCATTGCGCATTCTGTTGGGGAAAGAGTGGATTTCCATGTTTGTGCTTGAGGTCCACGGTATAGGCCCAGTAACGGTCTTATCTCCCCAAAGCGTAGTGTCGTGTCCTCACCCCCACCCCTTTCAAGCTTCTGGAAATTTCCTTCTGCAGCAGTTTGTTGCCGAGTCCTGCTAAAAAAAACCCTTCTTCCTGTTTTGTTTTTAGGGATATGGGATTTGGCGAAACGTTGCCTCCGATAATGGAGAGTTTAGAAGTTCTCCATTTGGGCTACAACGGAATTACCAATTTGGCCGTGCTCCAGATTAGCAGGCTAAGAAATCTGAAGTTTCTGTTTTTGCAGGGTAAGTAACAACAGTGACCATCACATTGTTCATATGCCACCTGGGGTGGGGAGAGACTGAAAACCAGGAGATGGGAGTGGATGGAATGGAGTATCCTGAAAGAAAGCATGGCTAGCTGGATCCCCAAACAGCAACCCTCCACTTTGCAACATTTTGTTTCGAGGCCCACTTATAGTTCACCCCAAACTCTTAAACAAAACCAGAGTTAAACCCAATGAATCAAATCGAGAAAGATATTACCTTCCGGCCTCCAACCCCATAGCTTCCTTCATATCCCAGAAGGGTATATTGCAGCTGTCCTCTTGTCTGTTGCTAGTAAGCATGCTTGCACAGACAGAAGCCTCTCCTCCTTCCACTTAGAAATAAACCTCTGTTATTATTATTATTATTATTATTATTATTATTTATTATTAGCTTTATTTGTATCCCGCCTTTTCCCCAATACTGGGCCTCAAGGCAGCTTTATAAAATTAAAACATATACAATTAAAAGCTATTAAAACATACAAAAGAAAAATATAATTAAATACATTTCAATATTAAACATTTCTACATTTAAAATACATATTACATTTTAAAAACCTTAACATAAATGGAGGTCCATATTATTCACCAAAGGCCTGCCGGAATCCTTCAAGATATTGTGTGATTTCCACTTCCCTGAATGGTGGGGCGTTAAAGGCACCCTTTCCAGAGAGAGTTTCCTTCGGTACAAGGCAAAATGGAAACTCATGTGCTTGAATGGTAAGGTATGTTCAAATAATAATAATAATAATAATAATAATAATACGGACAAGACAATACCTTGCAACCGACCAGACATAACGTTCATAGACAAAAAAATAAAAACACATGTACCTCATCGACATAGCAATACCGAATGACAAAAATGTTGTTGAAAAGGAAGGAGAAAAGAGAGACACATATACACCACTGGCCATGGAAGTCAAAAGAACTATGGCAACAGGAAAAGGTCACAATTATTCCATTAGTCATATCAATCACCAGCATCACATCAAAAAGCTATACAGAAAACCTCCAGAAACTGGGCCTATCAGAATGCATCCACACCAACATCCAGAAAGCAGGCATAATTAAAACATGCTCAATCGTCAGGAAATTCCTGAATCAATAAAAGACAGCATGACTTGGCAAAGCCCGTCATGTCCGTCTAGAAAAACCGCCATGAGCGAGAAAGAGATTAATAATAATAATATATAATATAATTATTTCTTACCCATCTTTCCCTCTGGATCGAGGCGGGGAACAACATTAAATACAAATGATATAAAAATACATAAAACTGATTTAAAACATATAAAAACTAATACATTATTAAAATACCAATAAAACCCTTAAAATTCGACTGGGTAGGCCATCAGCAGGCTCACGGAAGGAAAGTTTCCCATCACCACCTTCTCCTGCAGCCACTTGCACCCTGAAACATGCTTCTAAGAGGGTCCGATGCGGCCCTTGCTGCTCATTGATTTTGTCCCACTACCATCTCTGACCCGAACAGGCACTGCAGGTTTTCAAAGCAAAACCTGTAAACAGGAGTGGGATGAGGACACGCAGTACGGCCAATGTTGCCTTCCCCTCCACACCTAGAAGCAGCTTTGGGGCAGATGATTAAAGTTGGGAGTATCGATGTGGGGTCTGCACTGTGGCTGTGATGCAACCCCTATCCCCGTGGCTGCTTTTTGACGATGAAATAAACCCATAGGAAGTTGCCGTCATGGAATTCCTGCCTAATGTCTGCACCTAACCTTTGCCCAGAGAGAAGCCGGTTTCAGCCCTGTCAGCAGTTAAGGGAAGTGCACTCCAAACTACATTTCCCAGTGACTTTAGACAGTGAGTAGCCAAATGCTCATTCAGCCAGCATCCGACAAAACGAGGAAAAAGTGAGAGGATTGCGGCTTCACTTTGTACAACAGAAAACCGTGGTAATGATTTGAAGTTGTGCGGTACCACTCAGCGGTGATATCACCCCATCAGTAATGCAACCGTGCAACCCTGGTTAATCCTGCTCTTCTCCATAGCTATATGGCAGGCAGGCAAGACCTGGTTGCAGGCTAAGGAATTCAACATGGATGCAGCCATAGTGTCCAGGAGCCCTCGTCCTCAGAAGAGGCTTGTGAGTTATCAAGTTCAGGGAGAGGACTTGTCATGTTCCCCAGCCTTGACCTGTGCTCAGACTCCAAAGAGACTCGGGAGGCAGAGGAGACTTCCTCCATTAACTCAACCCCTGCTATGCCAGGGCCTTCCAGGCCAGAGGACGTGCTTCTACCTGACTCCTTGGATGCAGAGGACACCCCCCATTACAACCTTCACCACTACCACCACCCTGTAGGTGCCAGATGCTGCAAATTAGCCAGTAGCCCTTTAAGAAACAAACTGTTTCTCCGAGGGGGTGGAGCTAATTGCAGGTCTTGAGCTGCTGGCCTTTATAAGGCTTCAGACTGTTGCTAAGTCAACAGCTCACTTTTACTGAGTCTCAGTTCACTTGGAGCTGTCCAAGTTTCTGAAAGACCCTGCCTGGTCAAACCTGGCTTTGCTATTCAGCACACCAAACCTGACTTGACTTGACCTAACTCCATGGGACTTGACCTGACCTGATTGGACATGACCAGACTTCCCCTGACGTGAGACTTCTGTTGACCCTCCTTTATTGTACGCACCTTGCTGGTTTTAGCACGTCCGGGCGCCTTGAAGCAAATCAGACAGGGCAGTACTCTGTTTCCACCTCCCCAGGACCCAGTTCTCCAGAAAGACTCCAGGGACCTGCAACCCTGTGTCTGGAGGAAGTTGCATTGCCATTCTCGGACTCTGAGGACTCCAGCCATGAAGACACCAGCACCCCACAGCCACCCCAGTATCATTGCAGCCTGAGGCTGCTAAAACAGACCAGGCCCCTTTAAAAGAGAAGGCCTTAGTGTGAAGCTGGGGCTAAATAGCCTAAAGGAAACCCAAACCGTACATAACGCTTTGTCATCATCTGCTTGTTACAGTAAGATACAGGCCAGCTTGCTTGGCTTCCAGCTAGGGCTATGCACGGATCTGGATCCCAGATCCGAGTCGGATTGGGCCTTATCTGGACCTGACAGATCGGGATCCGAATCGGATCAGGGGGTCCATACACAGCCCTACTTCCAGCCCCACTCAGAGCTGTCCTTTGTGCTGTCCTCTTCCTGCTTCCCTGAGAAACCTGACACTCACTTGGCCAACACTGAATTGAATCTAGCTTCCCCAAGATCTTGTTGTGCATCGGTTCCATAGCAGACACCCTGTAACCCAGACTTCACAGAGTCCAGTGACACTAAGCCTTTGCTGCAACAGAGGCAGAATACAACACCTAGATACGAAGAGTTCCATGCAGCGTCCATTGGAGTTGCGGTTATCCAGTATCAAGAGCAGATCTTTCCTGGCGTGCCACTCAGAGGGTCAAGGAGGTGTAGCTACCATAAAGGCAGGCTCATATGTGTTTGCTCTCAGTTTGTTTAATGGGCCGGTTGCATTCCATCTCATCCTTCCCCATCCATCTTTCAATCTTGGTGTCTACAGGCAATGAGATCAGCCAGATCAATGGTCTCGATGGTCTGCAGCTTCTACAGGAATTGGTGCTGGATCATAACAGAGTTAAAATTATCCATGAGAATTCCTTTACCAGACAGAGCTGCCTGGTGGCTCTTCACCTGGAGGAAAACCGGCTGCGAGAACTAAACAATTTACAACCCTTGGGGAAACTTCAGAAACTTTTCCTTGGCCTCAATCGCATTCAGGTACACTGGGTCTGATTTAGGGACATAGGAAGCTGCCTTATACTGACCCTGTTCAGACGACACGCTAAGCCATGGCGGTTAAGCATTTTGAGCTAAACAGTATGGCTGAGTGTGTCGTGTGAACCATGACTTAGCATGTTGTGTGAACCATTCCTAACCATGGTGGCCGTGGTTTAAATGCGATCACTAACCATTTGCTGCAAAAGGGTTAGCAGCCTAACCATGGTTTAGCGTGTTGTCTGAACAGCCCCTTTGAGTCAGACCACTTTGTAAGCCACTTTGTGGAGGCGTGGCTCTAAAACAGGTGTGAGGAACTTCAGACCCAGGGGTCCCAATCTGGTCCTCTGAGGGTCTCCAAAATACCACACGCCTTTCCCCTGCCCCCCCATTTCTGCCCCCCCCATTGTTTAGTGGATTTCCTGGCTTGTGTGCAGTTCTCTTCCCCCATTCTAAAAGGTTGAATTGGAACACAGGAAGCATCCCAACATCTGTTCACCACATTACTCTGAAAATCTTACATTCTTGGAAAATGACATGCAGAAAGATTTCACCCATTTTGTTTTGGAATTTGTACCCACCTTACCACTTCAAGATGAAGTGCTCAAGGTAGAAACCTCAGAAACTGCCTTAAACCAAGTAAGACCCTTGGTCCATCTAGCCCAGTATTGTCGACACTGACTGACAGCAATGGCTCTCCAGGGTTTCAAGCAAGAGTTTTTCCAGCCCTACCTGGAGATACCAGGGATCGAACCTGGGACCTTCTGCATGCAAAGCAGATGCTCTGCCACTGAGCTAGTGTAGATGCAAAAGGCTCCTTTGGGTCTTCTTGCTGCTATGGCAGTGGCTCCTGTGCTTCGATCTCTATGGATCAGTCAAGAACCAACAAATGACTAACTAGCTTTCCGAAGTCCTGTTCTTCTGCGGTTGGGTATAAAAATCATAGAGCTGGAATGGACCATAACAGGGGTGTTGAACCTCTTTCGGCAGTAGGGCCAAATTCAGTTTGGGAGAAAGTCTCAGTGTCCGCGTTCCAGTGGTGGGCGGGGCCAAAGGCAAAAGGGGTGGACCCCAAATACTTACAAATTTCAGATTAAAACTCTTCTGTCGGGGAAAAGAGGGTGGAGCATGGGGAAGGGAGGATGGCCATTTGGTAGCCCCAAGGTCTAGATTGGGTCCCCAGATGGGCTGTTTTGGGCCCACAGGCCTCAGGTTCATCACCCTGGGCTAGGCTGACCAGATAAAATCCAGATCAGGGCTCATGTAACTTTAACAGTTGTAGAGAAAAGGGAATTTCAACCAGTGTAATTTGTATGCAATTAGTTCCTGGTGAAATTCCCTCTTCATCACAACAGTTAAAGTTGCATGCACTATACTAGAGTGACCATATACAAAAGAAGGCAGGGCCCCTGCAACTTGAACTGTTGTGATGAAGAGGGAATTTCACCAGGAACTAATTGCATACAAATGACACTGGCTGAAATTCCCTTTTCTCTACAACTGTTAAAGTTACATGAGCCCTGTCCTCCTTTTCATATGGTCAGCCTACCCTGGGCCTAGAAGGTTATTTAGACCTGGGGTGACCAACCAGGGCTCCACAGCCTACATCTGGGCCTGCATCACAATTTCCCCTGCAACTCTAATCCTGGTTGGAAGTAGCAGGTGAGTCTCTTGCACTGCTTCTAGACTGGGAGGCATCTCTTCCAGCTTGAAAAGAAATCATGCGTGGGGATCCCTGGGGTGACCTCTCCGTTCATGGTGGGGAGGAGACTTCGTATTCTAAAGCAACTTCTGTCAGTACAGTGTTTTGTCTCTTCTAAGAGCTGCATATGCCTTCTGCAAAAAAAAAGCTTTAAAAGGCCCTTGAATATCACTTAATTTTTTTCATCTTGGAACAGGATATGTCGGAACTTGAAAAGCTTGATTGTCTTCCTTGCATTAAAGAGCTCTCGATATATGGAAATCCTGTGAGTAAACTAATGTTTCAGGACTACATGCATTAAGTTTATGTTTACTTGTGTCTCATTCAGTCTAATTGTTTGTATATTCGTAATATCTTTACGTAGTCAGGGCATTTCTATGTGAGGTTTTCATCCCGCACCTCTACAATGGCTTCTGCTTCCGGATTCTTTGTGGGATTAATATGTGCTCATTTACACGTGCTTTTTTCCGAGGGTTTTCTTTCTCTTCCTTTCTTTGTGTTTCATTGCACAACCATGAGATGGTGCTGTGGTACAGTGGAATTGTGCAATTGAACGAGACTCTCATTCCGCCGTTTCTAAATAATACTAGACCTTCCTTGTTAGGGGAAAAAAACACAATAATGGTTGCAAAGCATTAAATGAAACATTGCAGACTTGGTTTCAGAGAGCAAGGGGGGCTAAAATTAAATCCCAGAGCTGGGATTTCTCCCGTCCTGTGCGGCTTCCCTTGCACAACACTCCAGGTTACCCCAAACCTGGAGCCCCCTCTGAAAGAGTCAGTCGCATAATGCTGGGTCCTAATGGCAGCAGTCTCAGCCCAGAGTCAGAAGACATAAAGTGTTTCTCCTCTTCTTTGCTCCAGGCAGAGTTCTAAGCAGAAAGGAATGTGGAACTCTCTTCTCCGTAAAACATTGCAGAGAAAAGCAAGCTTTGGGGGCACTCTTAGCCCTGGGCCAAAGTATTCAGCTCAGAGACCTTTTCTTTGGTTTCGGAGTGGGAGAGTTGGGCCGAAAATGCCTCCAAATGTTCGAATAATCTTCAAGCGTATGGCTAGTGTGGTTTTTTGGGAGCCAGAAACGGTGGCTTACCATTGAAGAAGAAATAGCTGAGGCCTACTCCTTTTATTTTTCAATACAAAAAGGCTTGGCCACCATGTGGAGCTGCATTCTTTTCTAATTTGAAACTGAAAAACCAAGGGGAGGAGAGCATCCACTAAGTCAAAAAAAGGAGAGAGAGCAGCGGTTCTTGGAAGGCTGAAATGCTTTATTATATTACGCCCAACGCGTTTCGGCCTGTAAAGTTTTATTTAGAAGTCCTACATCAGGGGGCTTGATAAGATAGGTCTGCAGAAGTTTCTTAACAAAACTCAGTCGCCAGTGAACACCACGAGAGACTATCATTTTGTTAAGAAACTTCTGCAGACCTATCTTATCAACCCCCCTAGTGAAGGTCTTCTAAATAAAACCTTACAGGCTGAAACGCATTGGGCGTAATATAATAAAAGCATTTCAGCCTTTCGAGAACCTCTTCTCTCTCCCCTTTTTTTCCTAATTTGAAACTGAACATCCCAATGGGAACGTTGAGGCATTCGTGGAAGAAGGGCATTCTTGGGGGGCGGGTTGCAGGCGGAAGATGGCTACTCCCAGTGACCTAATGGCGCTGGGAAAGTTTGGGAGACTTTTTGGCCTGACAGTAGTTACTATCGCGGAACCCTTCCCTGCCCATATGTCACGTTGGCACGCTGCTTATGGAATTTATTCAGGGTTCACCAGAAGGAATAGATTTTCTGCCCCCTTTCACACTTAGCTCCATGTCCTATCTGCTTTGATGCTGTGAATAAGAACACAGGTTTGCACCACTGTTCTCTTGTATTAGGGGGACTTTGGTGCTCATCACATGAAGCAGAACAGGATTCTGACCCACTTGTTGCTTTGGAGTGAAGACAGATATAACAATTTAAATTTGCACCACTGTTCTCTTGTGTTAGGGGATTTTGGTGCTCATCACGTGAGGTGGAGCAGAATTCTGACCCACATCTTGCTTTGGGGTGAAGACAGATGTAACATTTTAAATTTACGCCACTGTTCTCTTGCGTTAGGGGATTTTGGTGCTCATCACGTGAGGTGGAGCATAATTCTGACCCACTTGTTCCTTTGGGGTGAAGATAGATGTAACATTTTAAATTTGCACCACTGTTCTCTTGTGTTAAGAGGGACTTGTTGCTCATCACATCATGGGGCAGAGCAGAATTCTGACCCACATCTTGCTTTGGGGTGAAGACAGATGTAACATTTTAAATTTGCATCACTGTTCTCTTGTGTTAGGGGATTTTGGTGCTCATCACGTGAGGCGGAGGATAATTCTGACCCACTTGCTCCTTTGGGGTGAAGACAGATGTAACATTTTAAATTTGCACCACTGTTCTCTTGTGTTAAGAGGGACTTGTTGCTCATCACATCATGGGGCAGAGCAGAATTCTGACCCACATCTTGCTTTGGGGTGAAGACAGATGTAACATTTTAAATTTGCACCACTGTTCTCTTGTGTTAGGGGATTTTGGTGCTCATCACGTGAGGCGGAGCATAATTTTGACCCACTTGTTCCTTCGGGGTGAAGACAGATGTAGCATTTTAAATTTGCACCACTGTTCTCTTGTGTTAAGGGAACTTTAGTGCTCATCACATGAGGTACAGCAGGATTCTGACCCACTTGTTGTTTTGGGGTAAAGACAGATGTAACATTTTAAATTTGCACCACTGTTCTCTTGTGTTAAGAGGGACTTGTTGCTCATCACATCATGGGGCAGAGCAGAATTCTGACCCACGTCTTGCTTTGGGGTGAAGACAGATGTAACATTTTAAGTGTGCTGGAGGTGATTTGAAAATACTTTTTCTGTCCTGAAATTTCAGGTACATTTTAAGGTTCCGGAGAAAGCTCATGAAAAGAAAGGGGCTCTTCATGTGTTCCAGAACTTGGCGAAAAGCCAGCTGTGGTTGGCTCGTACCCATGATGCTACTTTATTAAAATATACACACATTTCTGTTACCAGAGCAGCTTTGCAATTGTTTATAAAATGTTGATTTTTTTTAAAGGGAAAAAAATCCCTCTGTGTGTGTCATACATCTATGCACATATATTTGTAGAAATGTATATCTGCCTTTTTAAAAATTAGGTATTTGAGGAAGCATAAGAGGTGGGGCAAGTTTGAAAGCTGATCCAGAGTTTGACAGGACATTTATATGTGCGTACGATAAGTTGTGAAGCCGGGTTCCTTCTGTGGGTGATTGCTGTTACATTTCTTACATCGGTCTTCACCTTTCGCAAATCCTGGGGCTTAAACGGAAACCTCAGGAAAAGCATGCGAACAAAATGAATACGACGATTTGATGCCTGGGCTAACCTCCAGCCTCTTTCTCTCCACATCCCAGGTGTCCCGCAAGATTTGCCACCGGCCGCTTCTTGTATTCCGCTTACCCAACCTCCAGGTGTTGGACGGCGTCACTGTCACCCCAGAAGAGAGGGCGAGGGCCGAAGTCCATTTGCTAGAACAGCAAGTAAAGCACAGTTATTATAATTAAGTTCTGTTTAGGCCTGTTTACCGTTTTGGGGAGGACGGAGGTGGGCGTCATTCTGCCTGCTCGGACGTTGTCAGTGGCGTGTTCTTTTCCTGTTCCTGCCTCCCTGCTGAAATTCAGCATGCCTTTGACACACATTTCAGGGGCAGCCACGTTTTGTCACAAGGTCGGTGCTGGCATCCATGACAGTTCAGTAATGAGCGCTGTTTAATTCCACTCAGTGGCACTCCCATCTCGAGCTGTCCTAAATCCCAAAGGTAGCATATGCCCCCCTGGGTCCTCGTTACCTGCTCAAAATGATCATCGGTGTGCGCCTGTAGAACCAAAATAACACTTCCTGACGGGGCTTGGCAAGGTCAGCGTGCATCTTCTTTTTTAGTTTCCTGCAGTACCAAATGACTTTAAATGTATACTTGCAACTTGCTTTGTATTCTGGGGGAACCCATCCACCCCTGCTCATCCAGAGAGCCAAAATTATTCCCCGCTGAGCTTATTTGACAGCTAGCAGAGCAGAACGGGAAGTGATAATTATTGGGGAGGAATTGCATATGACTGGGTTTAGGAAACAGGAGGATGAGAGGTTGGGTTATGGGATTAGATGGATGAGGACACAGGGAGACAAAGAAGCAAGAGTGAACAAGAGAAGAATGAGAGCTTGCCCTTGTCGCTTTTAACCTAAAATCAAATTCTCACACTGTACCTGCAGGCTCACGCATGTTTATTAAACATTCTGTGACATTTTTTTTAATGCCGATCTATGCATCAGGACGTCCCTGTAATCTAATTGCACTTTCCCTGTACATATTGTGCATATGGGGATTGCGTTTGTATGTATACAAAGGACTGTATATGCGTTGGCTTTCCTATTCTCCTCCTCCTGCTATTGACCTGTGGGACCACGATCACCTTGGAACATCACACATGCCAAGGATTGCTGGGTTAGAGTGACAAATTGTAAGGGACCCTTGTTCAGTGCGAGTGGCCTAGTTTCATCAAAACATTGCTGAAGCTAAGACGGTTTAGGTCAGGTCAGTGTCTGGATTGGAAACTGCTTTGAGTGCCATCCTGGAAGAAAGGTAGATCTGATAATAAAATAATAATAATTACACCAAATTATAAGTCCCCTGATTCTGCACAGTCACAGGATTTGGCGCCAGGTATCGAATCCAGCATCCTGAGAACTTCTACATCTCTTCCTTTTTTTTTTTCATGAATCAAGTTGCTAGTCCTTATGACTTCCAGAGATAGATGTGTAAGTGTGTGCACTATACGTGGTAGCTACACACAGCTGCCCAGCATTTCCATTGTCCAGGGGCTGTGGATCCATTGCAGTGTGTAGCAACTAGCTCTCCCTTATGATTAGGAGAAGCAGAATGAAGTATACAAAGTAACCAAATGGTTACTTTGCTAGATTTCCATCACGGATCCCAGCTGCAGGGTAGTTGTTGTTTTCTGGAGCAGAATTCGGATCCTCTAGGCACAGGACATTTTGTTGTTTTAAAGTGCCAAAGAGAAAAGGCCATTCCACACAGTATTGTAAGAAAGCTGCATATTGCATATCAACATTATTTTTAGATTTGGAGGAGTCTCTCAGGTTAGACCCCACTCCAAGTCTCTAGCTTATTTCAAAAACCATTCAGTGGCCTGGTTTGCACATAACACTAAGCCATGGTATGTTTTAATAAATTTGGCTTGCCATTCTGTCCAAACCTATCCCCACAAACAAACCATAATTTGTTAACCAGCTACAAACCACAAATAGAAGCCATGGTTTGCTGTTGGTTTATGAAGCCTGCCTTGTTTAAACCATGGCTTCTTGTGATGTCTGAACCCAGAACCATGGCTTATCCTTGCCTTGTTTGCACTGCTATCATCCATGAAATAGATGCACCCGTCAAGAGCAGCCCGAAAGTGAAACTGCTCTGAAGGCTGGCAAAATGGGCGGGAGAGAAACAAAGAAGAAATAGGGAAAACACGTCGCAGTTTGTTTGTTTGCTAGACAATTCATGGCTAAAGCAACAAACCATGGTTAACATAAACCATGTTTTAGCACTACTTGCGAACGCAGCCATTTGTGATGCCTTAAGCCCCAGTCCCGCAGACCTGCCCTAAGCGACATCTTTGCTGTGTTTATTGTAGCTGAGGCAGTCACATCACTCCGCAGCCCCAACGCCTCAGTGGGTTACTGAGCAAAAGCGAGCATGTTTTTGCCACTTGAAGATGCAGTGCTTTGTATACAAGTCGTCTAAGTGCTTGTGGACTGAATCGCTGCACGTTGTAAATGCTTTATTTCCAAACTGACCTGTGCTTTTGTACATTGGACATCACTTAAAAATAAAAAAAAATGGCAATATTAGCGTAGCTGGGGAAAGAGTGCGAAGGCTCCCCTCTCTTTAGAGAGATCTCTTGTTTTTCAGAAAGCTTCAGTGAAGATGTTCTACCTCGTTAGCTGTAACAGAACTGACGCATTATCTCATTAGGCCACCGAAGTGGAACAACAAATGATTTCTCGGTTTTCTTCATGACATCCAAGCTGTTCTTCCCTAAGTGCTTGTTAGAAAGTTGAGAAGCGATTTCTTATATCCTCCTTTTCTTTTTTTTTTTAAAATGCTTTTGATGTTAAACGTCACAAGAAATTTCACACTGAAGAAAGTAACTTGATGAGCACCTTATTTTCTCCCAAAGCTATCAAATATGGCCCAGAGACATTTTGAAATTTGAGGTGGAAATCCCCCTCCAAAGTGGTAAAAACATCACAATAAACAAAATCGTGTACCAGATAGTTCCCCTTTTTTAAATGGTTTCCCCAAATGTGAGGCTATCCATTTTCATGCTGTCCTGGAAGATAGCTGGCCCCGAATGCCATCTTCCCTTGGTGTCTAATTTATTGCTGTATCCATTTCCGAAATGTTTGGCCTAGGCTCACCTTGCACTTTCATGAGATGGGCACACCCCTTAGTTTATGGCCACACCCTGGAGAAGCAAAGACAGGCAGGACGTAATGGCATCACATGGTAGGAAATTGCTCTGTGGCTTCGTTCCATGAGCCGTCTGCCCTGCTTATAAGATGGTGATGCGATCATAGGCATAGGCAGCACATTTAATTAGGGAATTGAATTTATTTATTTCTAAAAGCAAACGTTTATTGACTACTCAATCATAAAGGACATTATTTTTATTTGTTTATTTATTAAACTCTTCCTGGCCTCTTTGAAGCGTGGCTCTCAGCAGAGAGGCCCCTGGCAAAGCAACTCCTTTTCTCTCCTGCTGCTGGGAGCACTGGCAAGCTGCTGCAGCAGCAGCAGCGGAGCAGCCGGAGGGCAGCCAGAGGACCATTCCTGCTGCATCTGGATCTGCCCCAAGACCCCTACTCAACGCCCTCTTCAATTCGTCACTTATTGCTTGCAACATTAGGGTGCGCCTGGGCATACCTGGCACACCCCTTGCGTATGCCTATGGATGCGAGATGTTCACAGCCAGGTCAAGCATTCATAGGTGCTTCAGCAGTCCCATCACACTGCTCCTGCAAACCGATGTTCAAAATTAGGTCCTCTCCCCCGCAATTCCACGTGGCTTACTGTATTTCCATTGTTCCTCCAGCCAAAAACTTGATAGGTTATGGGCAGAGCCTTCTTCACGGAGGAACTCCAAATTTCAAAGAGTGTTTACAAAGGTATCAGCAAGAAGAGTGAGGACCACTTTTAACTCCCCCGCTGAAGATAGAGCAGGAAGCAGCGGGTTCAAATACTATGAAGATAAACTGACACCAATTTAAAAGGAGATACTGCTGAAATTCGCTTGCGGTGCTCAGTAATGCTTGCTTCAAAGGAAAGGCGACCGTAAGAAGCCCCCAAATATTTTACGGCTTACCCCTGCTCTGAAAGGCTGTACCCAGGAAAGCGGCTGCTGGGGACGAGGGGCAAACGCCCACCCCCAAGAGGGGACACTTTTGCCCCAAGGATAATCTCCCATCTCTTTGCATCAGGGACTCTTTTAAAGGCCGCAGCCAGAAAATATTAGCACATTCAGATTGGTTTGGAAATGAGCCGAGCTATTTTCTGATTTGGAGGAATAACTCTGCTTATTTCGCAGCCAGTACAGTGTGAGCCAAGGAGAGCTCACCTATCTCTATATAAAGTTGTTTTTGATCCAGTTCCCAAATCTCTTGTCAGTTTATGGGGCTGGTATTTAACTCTCATGTATCGGTTGTAAAAAAAAAAATACACAAAAATGTCCGTGAGGCATTTTACTATCCCAAGCCATTTTCCAAAATGCCGTCACAAACAAGCACTTGCCTGTGGTGTCAGAAGAAGTATGTTATTATCTCAAAATATTAGAAAACTATTAAACTGTCAAGATAGAACTTTAGGTAAAACATCTATTACTAGGAACTAACATTTTTGGGGGTTGGGTATTTTTCTAACTCCATAACAAATCTGTCTCCGGTGAGGTAACTATTCCAATGAAATTCCGCGGTTTGTGCCAACCCGCTGATACCCAGAGTACACAAGCCTCCTTCCATGGATCAGTTTCCTTTGAGAAACTGCTTGTGTTTGGGGCATAAAGATATCCCAATGGCAAAATCAGTGGATTACTGCTTTTTTTTTTATGCCTCAGGCGTGTTTTCGTTTCCAGAAAGAAAACGGTAAGTGGTAAATTGCTGAAATTTCAGGACATCATGCAGGTAACAGGATACAACAATATCTTGGAAGGACTATGCTGTAGGTCTACTTCTGTATGAGTTCTGCAGTGTCAAGTGTGATTTGGATAGGTTTGTCACCCCACCCTAATTGATGAGGATTGAACTGTGTTTAGCTGTTGTAAAACTCAGTACTCCTGGGTTCACACTGTGAAACTTCACGATTAATGGCAGAGCATGATGGGAATTTTAGTTTCCGTGACGACGAAACAAACCAAACATAATCCACTTGACTTCACAGTGACCACCCACAACAAAAGGTAGAACATCCTGGGAACTGTATTTTTATTATGAGCACTGAAGCCCCTAGATCAGGGGTGGGTAACTTGTGGCTCTCCAGGTGTCTTGACCTACAACTCCCATGTTCCCTCACCATTGGCTATACCGGCTAGGGCTGATGGGAATTTTAGGCCAAAACATCTGGAGGGACATGAGTTACCCAATGCTGTCACAGAGCTTAAAGTGAAATCTTGGGAGAAAGGATTGGACAACACCTGATGGGAATTGTAGTTGAATATACTATATTGAATCACAAAAGCGAGGAACAGGGAGCTGAGGAAAATCTATTCAGACCTGAGAGAAAATGGGGGAAATGGGTGAGCACTCTGAAAAATCTAAAGTGTGACAGCATTGGATTTGGTATTGGGGAAAATGTTTTGATTGTAAGGACAGTCTCAAAATGGTATAAGCTACCTGGGGATGCTGTGAAGTGATCATTTTTTGGAGATTTGTTTTTTTTTAAAGGCTGGAAAGGTACCTTATGATTTTAATATCCATTCCAGTCTATTTAAAAGTAAATTCTGGTTTTCATAATACACTCTGACCCTTATTCGCTTCTTCACTCCCTATGTGGAATCTAACCAGATAGAGCTTAATCAGGCATATCCCATATTATTTTTGACCAGTTCTCTAAGAGAAGACCTTCAAGAACTTTCTTATTTCTTAGCAATTTTACTCTAACTGGTAAAATTAAGTTGTTGATAATCTCTTGATGCTATGCGTGTTCAATATCTTCCATATAGCCTTATAGGAATCGTACTGAGGGAAATTGTAGTGTATAAGTAGTTATGTTCGTAATTATCTCTATAATTTTCTTCCAAAAAAGCCTGAATTTTTGCAGAGCTCCACCACATGTGAACATGCGTTCTAGGAGATGCATGTCACCAGCAAACATCTAATGACCGTGCGATTCATTTGCATAGAACTTTGTATGAAAAGGGTCCATGCTTTATCTTGGAGAATAGGGATAAAATAGTAAACTCTATATCGTGGCCTGAAATATACCCCAAACTAGCAGTGATTTAGCCAAAGTTAAGCATTTTTGAGCCCCTTATGCTTAACTTTCCTTCTATAAACAGCGTGACTTCGAAGTACTTAAATTTGGCTGGGTTATTCCATTGGTTTTGTTTGTGAAAAAAAATTGAAAGAATTCATTCTGGAGCTTTGACAAAACAAATTCATGTATTTTCTTTATTTAAAAATGCAATTTTCTTGCCAGCATGATGAGATTGAAAGATGATTTATACCTAATAGACATGATGATAAACATATAATTCCCACTGAAAATGGCAACTGCGTGTTCCTTATCCTGTCCATGTTTAGTGTGTCTGACAACACAACGTTGTTTCCTGGCTTTTGCTCCATGTCATTGGCTGTTGCTCAGCGAATGGGGAAGAGCAGTAAACACGGAATGTTATGATGTCATGACCCAGCTTCAGTTGTTATGGAAGGGAGGGTGGGGGTAGTTGCACAGCTGCCATTTTCAGTGGTCGCCATGGATTTAACTTTATGTCTACATAAATCCTTAGGCATCATTCACTCGTCTCTTACCCAAGCCTAGGTTTAAATTTGCAACCTTTTCCCATTACGTAAGTAGCCTTCTCCCCTCCCCACCCCCATTTACGGCATTTCCAAGACTAAGGAATGAGGCTTACTTATTTGTCTCTTATCTTACTTACCCCATAGGTCTTTCCTCCTGCTAATTCTCCAATAGACTGTGGATTCCCTGGACTGCAAACTACTTTCCCCAAACCATGTGCCATGAGGATAGCCAACATGAACTTGATTGGAGGTGTGAACCATTTGTACGGAGCTGACTTTCTCTTTCCTCATACCACTGATGAGGCGTTTGGGAGTGAAACTAACAAAAGTGAGTGTAAATTGACCCCTGTGCTCTTTATTTCAAGTTAATTAAATGTCAGAAACACTTGCCCAAATCTGGTAGGGCTATACAAGGTTCGAACCTGGGATATTCGAATCCAAGGCTCGGAGGCCATTTTGTGACAGATCCGCCATTTTAGAATGGATCCGCCATTTTCCTGCACAGCCCTAGGCTGTGCGCTGTCGAGTGGGCGATCGCACACGGTGAGGACATGTCTGCCCTCCTAAAATGGCGGGTCTGCCACAAAATGGCCTCTGAGCCTCGGATTCAACTATCCGAGGTTCAAACCTTGTACAGCCCTATTATCTGGTCATTTCTCATGGATGTGGGTGATCCATTGTGATGCAGTTGGACGGCCTCAGACCCTGTAACTGGAAGACCCAAGGAGAGCAAATGCTCTGAGGTGATGGACGGTGAGCTGGTTCAAACACCTCCTCAGAGCTGCCCTTCCAGGTTTAGGCCTGAGTGGTCCCTCACCTAACAGCCTTTGACCAAGCAGCTCCCAGTGAAATACCTGTAGTGCAGAAGGGGCAAACACAGACTCCATTGTAGGCAGCAATGCCTCTGGTGTCTCCACTCCAAGCCCACCTCACCAAACCCAAAAGTGAGTGCCACATTTTGATCCAGGATCGTTGTCCATCTCTTTTTGGCCAACAGCATTGGATCGTGTTTCATTGAGGGCTTACCCATAGCACTTTGGGCATCTTACCTATAGCACCTTGAGTTTCATTGGGTACTTACCAATAGCACCTTGGGCATCTTTAGAGTTAGTAGTAGTAATGCTAATATTAATACTATTGTCATTGTCATCAAGAACTAAGTGCTGTATGGAGATTCAGTTAAAAAAGAACAAACTGCCTTCAAGCTTACAAATTAAAAAGGAGAAGACCACAAGGAAAGGGAAAAGGGTAACAAAGGAGAAGAAGAGACAGTGGCTGAATTCAGGCAACACGATAGTCAATGGTGGGGTAATCATCAACTTTTACAGTTGTTCATCTAGGGGGTACTCCCCACACAACATGGTAATAAATAATCAACTGCGGTGTGGATTAGGATCAGCGCTGAGTTGACTATGGCAGCATTCGGACGACACGATAGTCAATACAACTGACGATTGTTCCCCCCCCCCCCCCAGTTGCTTATTGTGTCGTCCGAATTCAGCCAGTGTTGTCCGATACGTGTTGTCCGATGCTGTTTAAACAATTGCAAGGGAGGAGCAGTGCGCATGTTGAATGGGAAGCAGGCAGTGCGTTTAAGCGAAGAACAGTTGCAGCAGGATGGAAAGAATGGAGGTGTGAATTTCAAGAAGTAACCAGAAATTTAGCTAAGAAGAGTCATAAGAGAGTATTTGCTTTAGAGAATGAATTCAACAGCTATGTCTCCTTCACAAGACAGGCAAAGGTATTATATTTCCAGCAATGCATTGGGAAGATCTGCAGATATCAACCTTATATTTTCCTTTCTGAAAATATTGAGGAGTGGCCCTGAGATCTGACATGTGGATATGAGTGTCTCCTTCATGTAATGTACTTTATTTTCCCTGGTATGGCAAAAATAAGTAAAAATCCAGAATCAGTTAGCTGTCTACAATCCAATTCTTGCGCTGGACTTCTTTTGCTTCATCTAAAAAACCACTAGGTTCGGAGAATGCCAACTTTACAGTTTGACTTTCAGGTAAGAAATCAAAGAATGTAGCAGCGGGAACATGTCACCCTCGGAGCAGCCATGCAGAAGTAGCCAACAGGCAAGCCAGAGGTGCATCAGCGAACCTTCCAAGCCATGGGACATCACAGAGCGGCCCCTCCCGAACAACATAAGCTTACCACTCCGGCGAGGAAAATGGAGGTATGTGAGAGTTTACACAGCAGTATCTCCTTGTTCCCCTTCTCTTGGGATATTGATTTACATTTTGGAGACTCTTGCACATCATTCTTCGAACTGAAAGTATCAAATCAAAAGGTTTATTGAATAAAGTCTTCAGGCCATTTCACACACAATAAATACGCATTAAAAACAAACAATAAATAAATGCATGAATCTTAAAGCATCACTTTTAAAAAGTCTAAAATGGAGGTAATACAATATTCGAAAAGATAAAAGTACGTGCTCCTGTTGAGGCTTCACAAGATTTAAAAACGGTTACGTGGCTCAATTAAAACACGTTTTCCCCTTTTCCATTTCCCTTCAACTAGCCACCTTCACTGCAAAAAGGGCAAACCCTCGGAGCCACAAACCGGTTAGATCCTCGTCAGAGGAAATTCAGCTTGCCCTCAGCCGCCCAGTTTTTGACGCGCCGAAGAAATGGAGACAAATCATGTTCCCTACAACTGTCAGTCAGTCAAATTTATTGCTTTTGGCCAATGGCCTTTACATAAAACAAACAATGACAGTACAATCACCAAAAAAATAAAAATAAATTAATTAAATAATAATAATAATAATAATATACTATTTTAAAAACACAGAAAGGTTATTCATAATGTATATAGACATAATGCATACAACTGGAATATCATCGGCATTCCAGTAAATAGTGGGTATGAACTACACATAGTGCACAGGAATAGAAATAGCTCTTTGGGTGAGAAGACTTCTGAAAGCCAAAAGGGACTCGCACCTTTGCCAGTTTATTCCACTTTCCCTTTCAGGGAACTTGGCATGGGATATGTGGCTATTCCATGGAGGATCAGGCTATCAGTGGCGACTAGCCATCAAGGATAGGCATGGTTGGGCACCTGTTGAGGTCCTCACCCCAGGTCCAGTGAGAAGGGCCTGTGGTCTTGCTCCTCCTCTTCACCGTGGCAACCTGCTTATTCACCTGCCTCTTGCTCTGGCCCAGAACAATGGAGGTGGTGAGAAGGAGGAGCAGCTGTAGATGCCACTGCACTGTCCCCTTGCTCGCTGGCATTCTGCCTGTCAAGCAAGCTGCTGGTCTCAACGCTGGGAAAGAGGATGAGGAGCAAGGGCAGCTGGTGACGATGGTGGTGGTGAGAAGGTAGGCTCTCTGAGGGAGGGGCCCCATTGTAGATACCTTGCCCAAGGGCCCTCAAAAATCTTGAGTTGGCACTGCTACTAGTCGTGATTGGAGGTAGTATGCCCCCTGAACACCAGTTGCTGGGGAACATTGACTGGGGGACTGCTATTGTGCTCATGTCCCCAGACTAGCATTGCATGGAAATTGCACGGAGGCAGATTTCAGCTGAATATTAGCAGAACCTTCCTCCTGGTGAGAGCTGTGAGGCTAGCCTTCGCCAGCCATCAACTCCCATCAACCCCAGCCAATATGACCGATAGTCATGAATGCTGGAAGTTCCAGTCCGAACATCTGGAGGGCCCCAAAGTTGAGCAAGGCACTGGAATCGCCTGCCACAGGGAATGGAGGGTTCATAGAATCAAAGTGTTGGAAGGGCCCTATAAGACCAATGAATCCAACCCCCTGCTCTTTGCAGGAATCCACCTTAAAGCATCCCTGACAGATGGTTGTCCAGCTGCCTCTGGAAGGCCTCTAGTGTGGGAGAGCCCACAACCTCCCTAGGTCATTGGTTCCATTGTTGTACTGCTCTAACAATCAGGACGTTTTTCCTGATGTCCAGCCGGAATCTGGCTTCCTGTAACTTGAGTCCATTATTCCATGTCCTGCACTCTGGGATGATCAAGAAGAGATCCTGGCGCTCCTCTGTGTGACAACCTTTCCATTACTTGAAGAGTTGTCCTTCATTGGAATCATTTAAGGAGATGCTGTACAGCTATCTGTCAGGGATGCTGTTGCTGCATCCTGCCTGGCAGACCCTGTACTGAGCAGGGATTGAACTGGAAGACCTCCAAGATTCCAATGATTCCATGAATTCTGAAGTCCCAGGGCAAAGTCTCAGCATACCTGGATGCGGTGCCCTTGCAGAAAAACTAACGAACTTTGGGCCTGGTCATTGCCTGAATGGAAGACTGCTTGAGACCCCGTATACCAGGGGAGGGCAATCCTTTTGGTCCAGAGGCCAGATTACTCTCCCAGACCTACCTGGCAGGCTGGATGTCAGGGGGTGGGGCCTCATCCCTCAAGCCCTGCCCCTTCCATGATGTCACCCCCTGGACCCACCCACTTAAAAAAGAATTCTCTGTGCAGAGAGCTCCATGCCTCAGTACTCCGGGAAATGGGATCAGCCAAGGCTCACAGAAGTTGACTCCTGCCAGCCCCGGCCAAGTTGAGCTCCCTCATTGTGCGCCATTGACAACCTGATTAGGGCACAAATGGTGCAAAAGTATTGCAGGGGAATACCCAGCTTATCTCTAATTGAATACTGTGGGTGTTGGGGAGGCTGCTCAACCCTCCATGGGCCGGATTGGGCCCCAGCAAGGACCAGAGGTTGCCCCCTCTTCTGCCATATTCGTTGCTCGGAGTTCCACGACGGAAGAAAGTTAGGGTATAAATGTACTAAATCAGTAACTCAGTTGTATACAGTATAACGTATATGCCACAGACACCCCTGCACTAAGCCTGTTTGGATTTGTTTTCTCATCTGACCCTTTTTTTTCTTTTTCTTCTAGAAAAGTGGACAATCGCGCTTCCTGACTGAATGACGTGTAAATTGCTGTGAGAGCAAATGGACGCTTGTTTTAACGCTGATCTAAATTTCTAGCCAGGTTGTCGCTCTGCCAGCTTGTGTTCCATCAGAAAAGAATTTCTTCCCTAACTTCACATCTATATATTTATATCTTAGCTCACCGATGAAAATGACCTAATGAAGTTTCTTCACGTTGACAAAATATGTTTGTTTATTTTTTTCTGATCCAAAACTGAACAAGATATCTTGAACAAAGTACCCCTTGTAGGGTTGCATCCAGTGTCAGTCTTGACTTAAGTTCCATTCATTTCAAGAGGTTCTACTCTAATTAGGACTAACATTGGATACAACTCTTAGTCTCAGACTAAATGTGACAATCGGTAGCGTGATTACTTCCCCCAGATCTCCTCGGTTTTTAATGCAAAGCATTCATGGAGGACGCAGTTGAGGGCAAGAAGAATGCCATCTGTCTGCTCAAAATTGTCCCGTTCCCCAAGCTGTTTCCTCACCCAAGTGGGGAAAAGATGCAGAATGAATTTGCCATGGCATAAGCTTTCGTGGACTGGAGTCCACTTCCGCAGGGTTATCAGTGCATGAAGCGTTATCCTGAGCTGCAGGTGGGGAGTAGGAGAGTAAACCACGAGGTCAGGGGGGAAAGGGAGAGGGAGAAAGCACATCATCCCCTGGCTGCCTGCCTGCACTTTCTGCAGTCCACTTTCTCCTGACGTTGCTGTTTACTCAGCTACTCCGCTCAGGATAAAACCTTAAGCATCCGATGTAGTGAACTCGACTCCACAAGTTATGCCATAATACATTTGTTGGCGTTTAAGATGCCCCAAGGCTCTTCGTCGTTCTTACTGCAGCAAACTAGCATGTCTACCCCTCTGGAAATCGCATATATGAAAAACAACATGTGTTGTTTCAACCTTGGCCTGCTATATTTACTTATCAATGGAAAGGGGGAAAATCCACAGGTGTTCCTGCCCGCTCCAGATCTCTTACGATGTTCCAGTTGGCCGAAGGATTCCCTGTGGGCAGCATTCAAGCATTCCCTCCCCTTTCAGGATTGCCTTTAGGCAATCAGTGGTTGATGCAACTGAGCAACTGGACTCAAGATGGCTGCCGTTTGGCGTTAACAAAGCAATGTAAAAATAAAATGCACTAAAAACAACGACGAACGCAACACACTCTCACATTAAAAAAATATTAAGATGATCATGATCATGCCTCAATCTGTCATTCAGACGTTTAAAAAGTTAAGGCCTTTTAACTGCTTAACTCACTGAGCACTTAAAATAGTTATTCTGTAATTATTTAATGAGAGTGCATGATTCTCGGCAAAACTAAAAGACAAAAGAAAAGCTCTAAATAAGAATCGGATTTTGGAAAATAATTGCTTCAAACTGTAAGTACTAGAGTAGTGAGCTGTGGACCACAAAGTCCCTGCCATTTCCTCCCTATAATTTTCTCCGTATTTATTCTGTAACTGTACCCTGCTCTTCAATCCAATGAATTCTCAGGGTGGCTTACAACATAGATTTAGAATCACATAAACCGTGGCCCTGTTCAGAAGACACCTTTAACCACGGTGAATATGGCGTTTTGCTTTATTCACCGTGGTTAAAGCCGTAGTTTAAGGTGTCTTCTGAACAGGGCCTATGAAAGCACAAACAATCACGATGGTTAAATAGCACAGTGTGTGAATACACAAACGTAACCCCCTCCCCACCCCCAGCATAGGGCGGACATAAAATAGCATCTGAAAAGGTTGAGAAAATGAAAGAATTGTCACCCGGTGTCAAAAGATTGCCAGGCTTGGCACCAGAGAAATCTCCCTCAGCAGGGCTAATTTTGCTATCTCAGGCAAAGGAGCAAATGGAAAGACCTCCTCACCTCCCACCTCCCCCCGCAAAAGCTGGACAAGGTATTTTGGCACCTGAGTCAGAAAAACCCACCTGCCTACCCTTCTCCGGTCACCACCCAGCTCACCTCAGATAGCGGTGACACTTGGTGAAGACCCCTCAGGGAAGATTTTAATACTTGAGCAGGCACCACCTTCCCTTACCAAGGTCCAAGGCCCTATGGGTTTAAATAATACCAGCACTCCTGAGTATAGAGACAGAAACGCTTCTGAGGAATAGTACACATCTACCTACCTACCTACCTACCTACCTACCTACCTATTTATTTATTACAATTCTATTAGCTAAAACACAGCTTACAAATCAAACAAAATAATAAAATACAACAACATTAACATAAAACCACATGTTTAAAAGAATAAAAGCAAAGTAGAAACCAAGATAAAAGTCAGCAGTAGTGCAAAGATCTAAAAACACACATTGAAAAAAACCCAAAGCGATAAAAAGCCTGGGAGAATAAAGTCTTCACCAGGCACTGAAAAGACTGCAGTGTAAGCATCAGGCGAGCCTGTCTGCAGAGGTCATGCCACAGTTAGGGAGCCACCACTGAAAAAGCCCTCTCCTTAGTAGCCACCCACTTCACCTCATTCAGCAGGGGCACCTAGAGAAGGGCCTCTGGGGATGGTCTTAGGGGCTGGGCATGCATATATGGAAGGAGACGATCCTTAAGGTATCCTGGCCCCACGTTTTTCAGAGCTTTGTTACCTAATACCAGCACTTTGCATTTGGCCCAGAAATGGAGTGGCAGCCAATACCTAAAGCATAGGTGTAATATGATCATATTGCAGTCTGAAACATGGACTTCCCAACTTTTTCGAAATGCAGACGGCTGCCCCTGAGAACAGCTGTTCTGCCTGGGCAGCTCCTGAATCCATTGAACTAACTTCCAGGCATATGGACATATACACATATGAAAGCACACCATGCATAGGTTTGGGGTGGAGGGAAACCTGGGCAGATTGGCAGAGAAGATCTGCAAATCTGCGTCCCTCTGCACAACCATATGTGGATACCGTCCAAAAAGGACACCATTCATTACTGACAGCCAGGCTGGGAGGAGATAAGAATTTATTTTATTAGTATATGTATATCCCAAGGTGGAGTACATAATCCTCCTCTCCATTTTATCCTCACAACAACAACCCTGTGAGGTAGGTTGGCCTGAAAGTCTGTGACATGGTCAAGTGGGGACTAGAACCCAGATCCTCCTGACTCCCAGTCCGACACGCTAGCCACTACGCCACACCTACAGCACAAGGTACTCCTAATATATTTTGATCCATGTATTGTTTGATAAACGATCTCAATTATCAGCAGGCACTTTCAAACATTTCATGCAGCAAAGGTGGCTTCTTTATTTAATTTGTCTTTTTTTACAGGAATGTATCCTGGGCTGCAGATCTATTTTTAAAATGTTTATTTAATTTAAAATATCTCTCAGCTACTTTTCTGTTGGAACCGACACTGTGGTCTTTTCAACGCCAGGTGAAGACCATATTTCCCTGTGCATTTTCATCTTTCAACTTCTGTCGTTTTAAACCTGTGACTGTATTTTAAATATTTGCACCACTGATAGGTTTTATTCTTGTCTTTATTTTATATTGTAGTTTTAAACTTTTAAAATGTTGCACTGTATCTTATCATGAGGTTTCATGGTTTAAATTGTTGTGAACCGCCCAAAAAACTTCTGCTATGGACCACTATATATAAATAAATTAAAAGACAAGGAACGAACAAGAACAATAAATAAGCACGATCTTTTAAAACCCAAAACAGAGAGAGGACGAATAAATCTCATATAAAGTAAATATAACGGCAACATTACTCAATCAGAAAAAAAAACACTAAAAGCCTCCAAGAAGAGGAAGGTCTTAATGTGTCTTCTGAATTATAAAAGTGTTGGTGCCTCCCTCACCTGCTTGGAAAGATCATTCTAGACGCATGGTACAACTACCAAAGATGCTTTTGGCCGGCTGTCACCCACCTAACTTCATTTAGTCTCTGCTGCAGATCTTAAATTCTGGCCAGGTTCATAATAATAGTGCTCTATCTACAGCTCATATATGTAATATTTTAAATAAGAAGCGCCCAGAGGGTTTGGAGTAATTTGATGTGTCTCGATCTCTTGTTTTGCAGAAAGAAGGAACCATGTCAGCCTTCTTCATGAGATGGCTGCCATTTTCAATTTAAACACTCATCCTTTGGAAGCACTTGCTTCCTTTTAAGCTTTGTGTAATCCCTCATGGTATTTTTCTTCTTTTACAACAAGAGGCATTTACCATATGTTGGTACGGATTTCCTTTACAAATCTCTTCACTGGGCAGAGAATTAGCTGCCTCTTCTCCTGTGAGTCGGATGGTTTACAAATGAATTTTCCCTCTTACACAAACGCATGCATTACAGACACACAGAGGACCAGGAAGTCTGGATTGCTTTGAGCCTTAACAAAGAAAGAAGTTGCTACTATTTTAAGTCTCCATCTCCTATCCTCAGTTTCTTAACACTATCTCCATCACGTCCACAGACATCTATGTTGCTTTCAGTGAAGTAGGTTTATAAATCATTATAATTAAGTGTAATTTCTTATAAGCTTGACTTGAGAACCTATTTGGTTAAAAGGTCACATAGACATTTACAGTGAAGTCCTATGCATGCCTACTTAGAGGTGTCCCGTTGAGTTTAGTGGGGCTTAATTCCAAGTTAAGTATGTATAGGGTTTCAGCCTTAAGAAACAGAGTGGGATTCAGAGAACTGAACCACTCCACCTTAATGCCACATGCCTAGGGTTGGATTAATTTGTCAATTTTGGTTTCTCTCAGTTTCTAATTTGTCTCTTCTTACACTGTTTGTCCTAAACTTTGAGAATGTCTCCAATCTTAAGATAATTGCTTCCTATTAATTTATCCATATAGAAATATTTTACAATAACTATTTTGGTTTTAACAAAGAAGATGAACTAAAACCGCTATTCAAATAAACAATATTTGTAGCATTTTTCCTTGTTTCAAAACTGGATCTTGAAGATAAGCTGAGGATATTATTTAAAAGAAAGAAAACATGTTTTTATTAAATGTCAGATGTGTTAAAAGTAATGCAAGTATTTGTCCGGATTTTATTGGCTGGGTTCTTTTTATTCAAAGCAACTTGCTGAGCGCCCCAATTTTTTCACATTTCCGAAATGATTTTTTTTTTACGCACGCTTTCCCAATTTGTGCAAAAATAGGGAAACACACAAACACCTATCAATCGTGTTGTTAAGTTCCCAGTTCTTTCAGATTTCTTCCCACCAATTTGTCTGAAAAACAGGTATTTTGCAAACACGGGTAGACTCATTTCTTGTGTCCTTTCATTTTTCATGAAGTGTTTTCAAAAGACTTCAATCAGACTTAATGGTGCATTTTTAGTTAAGGAAACAGAATGGGAGAGAAGTCAATTTAAGCTCGCTGATGAACAAGTGTCTACAGAAGGGGGTGGGGGGTGGGTGAGCCATAAATGGGTTTAGAAAACACAGCCAAGACAAGCAATATGCCGCAAGCGCAGCACTCAAGCTAGGATACAATGGAAGGAGTAAAATACTGCAGGGGCTTTTTAAACTACAGACAATTGGAACAATAGTCTAGGCCTAGACATCTGTGTTAAACTGTGTAGAGGAAGGTGAAAAGGAAGCTGTGGTTCTCTAAAGGGGCCTTAAAAACATCAGAATAGAAGGGCAAATGAATGTGGGGGTAGTTGAACGGGGCTAGAAATCAAAATTGGCATATTTTGCCGTTTAATTCACTTTGTAAGGGATTGCCTCCTCTCTCTCTCTCTCAGATACTAAGGCATTATTTGGAATCGTTGCCTTTATCCCTTCCCTCGAATAAACAAGCCTATTTTTATAGTCCCCGTGGTGCTCCAAAAACCCAGAATTATTAGGCATTGTTGCTTTTTGCAGAAATGAAATCTGGCCTCGGAAGCATATTTGGGGTTCTTGCTGCCCAAAGAATAATGACACGAGCATTAAAAGGCTAAAGACAAAAAGGGGCCCATCCGACAAGAAGGTCTCCTGCACAAGCTCCCGTGTATTTTGCTTGAGAATGGCTTCTGCTTCAGAGTAATTGAATTGTGGTCCAGAATAATTTCCATTCAGTAAACAATTAAAAGTAGTTTGCAACCATCTGGTTTCAACTGCTCATATGAGCAGCGTCCAGGGGCCGCTTTTGGCCTTCAAAACACCAAGCGGCCCCTGGGTCCAGTAAATTTGAGAGCGATTTAAAGCTCTTTCAAATTACATTTTAAAAATTACCTCTACAAGAGCGGAGCGCAAATCGGGGGTTGAGGCGATTTATCTGTCCGATTATGCGCATTATCGAATGTGCGTTAAAATAGAGAGTTTTAATTCTCCGCAGCCATTAAAGCACATTTTGACCATGTAAATGAGCGATTCTCCACATTTCAGCCGCTTTAAAGCGCGTTTCATACTGCCGGTTATGCGCTTCACCGCATGTCGTTTACAGGATTTAGGCGTGAACGCGATTGTGAGAAGATGCGCATAACTGGACAACCAGGCGTCAGACCAAATTCTTGCAGAGGGGACCTATCTTCTTGGTGGTGGCTGCAGAGCAGCCTTCTGAAGGAAAGCCACTAAATTTGTGCTCCTGGCCCTTTTCTTAGGACCAAAGTAGATGTGATGGAGGTGTTGTTTTTTTGTATATAGCGAGAGATGGGGGACGAGTGTGTGTGTGTGTGTGTCTAGTTTTACCTTCAAAAGGAAGAGTGGGCCATACCGCTCTGTTGCCAACATTTATTTTCCCCTTAGACTGCTCCACTACGTACGATAAGCCAGGCTGAAAGAACAGGGCCTGAGGTGAAGAGCGTGGTGAGGTGGCAGCCTCCATTTCCCTCCGTCTACATGAATCTAAGGAGATTTAAGTGAGGGGAGGGGAATAATCTCTCATCTTCTTGGTATCTTTGTGGGCAATGTGATGGCAAGATAATCCTATCATCATGGCTATCATGGTAGTTGCTATATTGTACGTACATAATTAGACTTAAGACAAATAGAAGTAAATCTTCTCTGCATTCGTTCTTCTACGACTTTTATTTCTCCTTTTTACTTTTTCCTATGAACTGCCCCTTCTGAAGTAAAAAAAAGAAGAAGTGGGGGACATTCCCCCACACTATATGAGAAAGGGACAAAAAAAATGGGGACTGCCTCCTTCACCATCTAACTTGGAAGACCAGCAAAACCTTTTATTCTGGTAGGCCTTTTAAGCTACTGATTTTTGGCTGTACATGCATTACACCATTTTTTAAAAATGGTGTTTCATTGTTATTTCTTTGCTGTTGATATTGGTTTACTAAAACTTACTATTTTACTCTTGCTGTACTTTCCATTATAAAAATGGAAACTGCTGTATGAATGGACATAAATATTATTTAAACCAGTTCCTGAACAGTGTCTTGTCAATGGTTTCCATCTGTAAACTGGTATTGGGTCAACCCATGCTGTGTACAGTTCACCACAATCGTTTCTAAAGGACATGAGCCATCCCTCTGCATTGGCTTAATGCAAAGAGAAATAACAAGGTGCTGGCCTACCTAGGTTAAAAAAACAATTTTGTTATATGCACAGCAACAGACAAAAAGATAAAATTCCTTTGCCTCCATCAAAGGCACTAATGTTTTTTTGTATATTTTCAGTGATTGGGCCACTGACGAAGACTAATAAGTCGAAACGTGTATGGCCAGAATCTAATAAGCATTGTATTTTAGTATTTTATCTGTATGTGCATGAGAGTGCTCTTTAAAGATATTAACAATTTACTCTCATTTGTATTACATTTCAATTTATATGAACGTACTTAACTTCTTTTTTTATTTAATGCAAAGATGTCATGAAGTGCAGAAGGGAGGGGGAGCATTTAAAACCCACAAGCGCAGCCGCTCATCCTTTTAATGTGGATGTCGGCAAGACAAGGGAATTAAAAGCGAAAATCATCATAACACCAAAAGAACATCTGACTCCGTCTACAGAAGGCATGTTTTCTCTCTCTTCGTCCTCTGCATGATCCGTAAAGGAGGATTTTCCCCAAAACAATTAATTTGTTGTCCAAACCCTTCTTAAATCTAAGGAGATTTAAAGCCAGGGGGTTTGGGGTTTAGAATAAAACAAAACCTCTCATCTTCTTGGTGTCTTTGTAGGCAACCTGATTGCAGGATAATTCCATCATACGCCCGTTGTGTTAACTGCTATGTGGTACATAATTGGACTGTTAAGATGAACAGAAGACGTACCAAATCCCCCCCAATCTTCTTTGCATTTAATTCTACTACCACCTTCCTGCTTTTATTTTCCCTTCATTACTTTCTCCCTCAAAACGGCGTATGATTTATTTTATTTTTTAAACAGATTATTTCGATGGTGGGGTGTTTCCCCTTAATTTTAACACCGAAAGACTTTGTTAAGCTTGAAGATGAGAAATGTAGCAAATACATGAGCCTTGAGGCAAATGTGGAATGTAGTGGGAAGACAATTAAGGTGA
Organism: Anniella stebbinsi; assembly: GCA_029215795.1. NCBI lineage: Eukaryota > Metazoa > Chordata > Lepidosauria > Squamata > Anniellidae > Anniella > Anniella stebbinsi. The sequence continues at coordinate 364,588,384 of JARDYH010000001.1, read as the reverse complement.
CCCTCCTTTGTGTCTCGGTATTGGAGGACATATGGTGAGCCTATATTTAAATGTCGCATATTGGAGTGCTGCATAAACTAAGGCCTTAAGTAAACACCTGTTCATTCCTTCCCTGTGTTTAGTCTATGCATGACTAGGGGACCACACCTTGAAGCCCTGCACCCAGTGTTGACACATTTCATGGACCCCGTTCAGACGACACACTAAGCTATGGTGGTTAAGCATTTGGGGCTAAACAGTACAGCTTAACGGGTTGTGTGGACCATTCCTAACCATGGTGGCTGTTGTGGAATGCCCTCTCTTTGGAGGCCCAACTGGTGCTGCAGACGCTCGCTTCGTTTTGGCGCCAAGTTAAAATGTGGCTTTTCATCAAAGCCTTTGAGGGCTAAATTTGCCTAAAGCTGTACACAGTTTTATTGTTGTTACTGGTATTAGCTTGTTAATCGATTGACATGTTTTAGCTGTGCTGATTATTTATTGTTTCACACTGCTTGAATTGATTTTAATAGGATATTTTTAGTATGTTTTAGTGCTATTTTAATAATGTGTACCATGTTTTTAATCAGTTTTATGTATTTTATATTTTATATTTACTGTTGTTCCCCGCCTCGATCCAAACGGAGAGGAGGGTTAGAAATAAATTTATTATTATTATTATTATTATTATTATTATTATTATTATTTATACGCTGTCATGAGTTCCCAATGATATAGGGCAGGATACAAATAAATAAATAAGCATGGTTTAAACATGATCACTAACCATTTGCTGCAAAGAGCTTAGCGGCCTAACCATGGCTTAGCGTGTCGTCTGAACAGGCCCATGGGATGTCTGAAAAGGGTTACCTATCCTCAGGCCCAAATCCAGCCCTCTGGGTGTCCCAATCGGGCCCTCTGAGGTTTCCACAGAGCCAAGTTCCTTTCCCCGTGTCCCACCCTTTCCCTAACTTCTGATTCTTCTGTGGCATTTGTGCATTTTCCCCCATTCTAAAAGGTTGCTAGGCCTCTCCTAAGGCGTAGTTGCTGACCGTAAAACCTTCAAGCTAACACATGCTGGTGTTTTGGGCCTGACCTTTTGCTCCCATCCCCTTTGCCTTAGGCCCCGCCTACAAGGCCCCCACCCCACCCCAGGAACATCTCTGAAATTGGATTTAGCACTTGTGCTGAAAGAGATTCTGCACTCCTTAGGCTGACCATATGAAAAAGAGGACAGGGCTCATGTAACTTTAACAGTTGTAGAGAAAAAGGAGTTTCAGCCAGGGTCATTTGTATGCAATTAGTGCCTGGTGAAATTCCCTCTTCATCACAACAGTTAAAGTTGCAGGGGCCCTGCCTTCTTTTGTATATGGTCACTCTAGTATAGTGCCTGCACCTTTAATTGTTGTGATGAAGAGGGAATTTCCCCAGGAACTAAATGCATACAAATGACACTGGCTGAAATTCCCTTTTCTCTACAACTGTTAAAGTTACATGAGCCCTGTCCTCCTTTTCATATGGTCAGCCTAGCACTCCTGGCCTATGCAATTAATAACATGGGGTGGATCTACACTGCTGCTTTAAAGCGGTTTATAACAGTAGTGACAACTGTTTGGAGTGTGTCCTGGGCCCCAACAGTTGTCAGTGCTGTTATAAATCGCTTTAAACTGCTTTAAAGCAGCAGTGTAGATCCTGCCATGATGTGATGGCAGTTTCTTAGCATGTAGACCACTTACACAGGTGCAAGTTTATGTTCAGAGGCATCCCTTTTTAGGCATCCTCCTGACTGCACAGATGTTGGAGCAGGGCCAGTGAAATATGGCATCATTAGGGCAAGAGACAGTGGCTGCATTCTCCCCCATACATTTATGAATAGACTACTGATGTGGAGGGGATGATTGAATGGACCTCACTTTTAGTAACTTCATGCGTGTGCGCAGGATCTATTCAAGCTATTTTGCTGCCATAGGTGAAAATTTGATTTTGCTTATTAATTGCCAGTTCTTGCAGGGAGCTCCCTGTGGTCTCCTATCCAAGAGATGGATCAGGTCACAGCTACTGACCTTTAGCAATGCTACAGCATCAGATGCTTCTAGGTCATTCGCTGGGCTCCACATTGAGCATTTCCCTGAATGTATCCCTTGTTCCCTGCTCCATAGTCCATACTGAGGATGGATGAATCTGTCAGTTTTGCTTTTTCTCACTTTCAAATTTTTAAAATCTCAAGTTCTTTCTATCCTGTGCACGAAATCCAAAAGTGTCATTCTGCAAACTCAAATAGGGCAAGCACAGCTCCGCTTAATCTTTCTGTTAACCATACTTGCGCAAATGTAATTTTAATTGCACATAGTTTGGAACCTAGTTTCCACTAGCGCAACATCTTTATTTATTCATTTATGTGTGGTATTTCTATACTACTGAATAGATTAAAATCCCTGAGGGGTTCACAATATTAAAATGCATTTAGATATAATATTAAAAACAACATTATTTTTTTAAAAATATTATTTATTAAAAGATTTGTATCCCACCCAATTATCATTGGGATCTCAGGGCGGCGTAGAGATAAAATCAGAACAATATAAACATGAATCATGCACACAGCTAAAAATGTATTCAATCATTAACAAATTAAAACCTGTAGAAAAAAAATTAAAAGCAGTAAAACAATTAAAACTATGTGTAACCATGGAGAATTTAGCCCTCAAAGGCTCTGATAGAAAGTCATGTTTTAACTTGGCGCCAAAATGAGGCCAGGGCTGGAGCCAGTTGGACCTCCCAGGCGAGGGTATTCCACAAACGGGGTGCCACGACAGAGAAGGCACTCTCCCATGTCCCACCATAATGTATGTCTCACGTTGGTGGGATGCAAAGGAGGGCTCCTCCAACACATCTCAAATCTCGGGCAGGCATATATAGGGAGAGGCACTCCCTCAAATACCGAGGTCCCAAGCCGTTTAGGGCTTTGAATGTCATTGCCAACACCTTTAATTCCGACCGGAAGCATATAGGCAGCCAATGCAATTGTGGGTTGAGTCATTCCTCTGTCACATTGCTATCTTCTGTCCTTGCTACTGACTTTGGCTTGGTTCCAGACTGAAGTCATACTTAGAGTAGACCCATTTAAATCAATGGGACCTAATTGCATCATCCTTAAGTCCCATTGATCCCAGTGGGTCTACTCTAAGTATGGCTAAGACTGGATCCAACCCAATAGATGGAAGATATGGTTCTTGTCTAGTAAACTCAGCTTGTTGAGGGAAAATATCCACCAGGACTGTGTATGTTGCTGACCCTTTTTGGTCTCACATATCTTCCTCCAAAAGTCCTGGGGGGATACGTCCAGATGGAGGGCTCGCAATCGGATGACATCGTGCAGCTATCTTTTTTGTTGAAATGGGTTTTCTGCATTAAGAGAAAAGACAGAAGAAGCTGTAAGAAAGGCCTCATCTACAAGAATTCGCCTTTACGCCTGGTTAGGCGATTATGCGCATATTCGCAGAAGCGCATTTACGCCTAATACCTCTGTACGAGAGGCGGCGAAGCACATTACTGGATGACCGAAACGCGATTTAAACTGTTGACATGCGGAGAATCGCTTGTTCACATAGTCAAAATGCGCTTTAACGGCCGGAGCAAAATAAAACTCGCTATTTAACGCGCATTGGATAATGCGCATAATCGGAGAGAAAACGCGCCTCTACGCCCGATTTGCGCTCCGTTCTTGTAGAGGTAAATTTTTTAATGCGCCTTGAAAGAGCTTTAAATGCCTCTTGTAGACAGGTGGGTCATGAATAGTAAATGATGTCTATCTATCCATCTATCTATCTGACTTCTATATTGCCAAAAGTTGAAGCTCTCTGAGCAGTTCAGAACAATTAAACCATAAAATACAGCGTGATTAAAAAAAAATAAAAATTAAAAACTACAGTATAAAACCAAAGTAGAAACCAACGGAAGTGCAAAATTTAAAAATACAACAACAAAAACTAAAGAACTTAAATGCCTGGGAAAATAAGGTTTTCACCTGGCATAAAAAGACCACAATGTAGGGGCCAGGTGAGCCTCTCTGGGGAGGGTATTCCACAAGTGGGGTGATACTGGAGCTTCATATCCTCTGGAGCCCTCGTAAACGTCTGCGAGGGAGTCACCACAAACGCCTTGTTTGGAAGCAACCCGATGTTGGGGCTATACCACCACACGAGGATAAGAGACCTTGGTTCTATGCAGCCACGATTCAGATTTATTTTTATAACACTAAATGAACCTACAGCAAAAACTTCTCTATTGCTCGAGTACACAATCTGATCTATAAACTGTAGAATATGCCTTCTGCATAGTAGATATATCAGCCATTAGCAGAAGCATACACATTTCATAATTCAAGCCTCTCCCCGAGTTGTTGTTTTGACAGGCTTCCTCTGCGGGGCTTGTAATAACATTATAATAGGGACACATACAAAAACTGCCTGATTCTTTCTAAGACAATCTTCCAGGCTCATCAGCATAGACAATCACCCGTGTTGTCGCAGGAAGATTTTTAAGCAATACCTTTTGATTGGAGTTGGATTTGGAGAGGGGAGAGAAAAGAAAAGAAAAATACCACCGTGACTTAGCTGGGAGCCTTATTTGAAATGCAATGAGGCTGAGAAATGGGAAGCGCAATTTCCCATGTGAGGTTATTGGGGAAAAGAATGAGGCACTTGATCCAGTTTCCTTAATTGTCCCTGATTGCTGTTTGTGTAGCCCTTTCACTTTTCAAGCCTGAAAATCACCTTCAAGGGTTTCTTCCCCCACCCCACGCCACCCCACCCCCCAACTGTTCTCTTCAGAGCAAATCATACAGAGCAAATCATTTGACCAATACAGCAGCAGGGGCGTCTGTCTTATTTGGCCTTTAAAATTTGGTTTATTTAATTTACCTTAAAGTGCATTTAAATAACAGCTGGAGGGGCAGGCACGTTAAGTGGTGCAGGTCCTGATTATGGTGATAGTCTTAACCTGGCAGTTAATATGCTCCCGCCAGAGGTTTCTCAGCAATGACTTTTGGGGAAAAGAGCTGCTCATTTTCCAATAATATAAGGAGCTTGACAATTCTGTCTGCAGCCTTTTAGTCACGGATGAGGTCTTTGAAACGCTCCCTGCAGAGCGGTTTCCACAAACACCACAGGACTGCACCCCTCACTAAGTGGGGTGGGAGAAAGCGGCACCATGGTCTCAGGTTGTTTTCTTGGCCCTGCCCTCAAGGGGATGGTGGGGGGGGGGGGAGCAGTTGTCTTGTGCCATGTTCCAAAATCCAATCTAAGCAGGTGGATTCTCAAGTTTGATTTTATTTTATTTTTGCAGAAGATCGGAATCACCAGAGCTGCAGAAGCAGAAGTCTTGGGTGGGTGACAACAGCATAGCAACATTCCCCCTAGAAGCGTGGGGTCCACATAGAAAGGGCTCACAGGCATCCGAAAATCTCATATGTGTGTGTGCACTACTTAGTCGCACAAAACACTTTCCTTAGCTAAACAAGGTGCTGAGATGCCACCACTCAAAAGACCCCGAAGAAGGGGGGGAAACTGAAGAATCTCAAAAATAAAGGCAGGCACGTGTGGAAATGGGATAGATGTAAATATAGGGCCGTCCCAAGACGTTCTCATGCTCAAGGTGAAGAACAAGAAGGTACCTCACTCCAAGTCTAGACACAAAAGCACTGACAGTTGGATCTTATTTTGAGACTGGGGATGGAACTCACCACACCTAGCAGTAGGCTAGCTTAGAGGGTGCAAGAGAGGTTGCATGCCATACAGCTGTGCCCTCCAGCACCTCATCACTGCTCCCCAATCCCCAGCATCTTGAAGCAAAGTAACATATTTATTTATTTATTTATTTATTTAAAGTATTTTACCCTATTCCTCAGCCAACCTCCCCCCCCCCCCCCCGCAAGTGCCTTACAATCAATTGGCAAATAAAACAGCCCTTGTCCACAGGGTTACAATCTAAAAAAAAGAAATGGCACACAAGGAAAAGCAGATGGGGAGGGAAGAGGAAAAAAATTAAGTAGAATTTCAGCAGTATATAATCTCCACGCAAGTAACCATACGACATTAAGTAAGCCTGATGCTGCCACTATTTCATGGATAGACAAGGCTGAAGTAATTCACCCTTCTGTGTTTCTGAAAATCCTTTGAGTATACCCTGCTGCTTGTCTCTCACCACATTAGGAATAAAAAGTGAATCCTTTACATGATCAGAGCTAAACATCCACCGTGGTGTAAGGGAAGCATCATTCACCTGTGTATATTGCAGATAATGCACTGAGGGCCTAGTCATAAGCAAAAGGGAAGATCTCTGCCCCACGGAGCTTGCAGTCTAAACTTTTATGAGGATAAACCAAAGGCCATGCAGAATAAATGTTGGCAGCATGTTATTTGTATAATAACAAGAACAGGTCTGTTTGTGCTCTTGTTGTATGAAACATCTTTATTGAAAAAACAACTTGCTGGTAACAAGATAAAAAGACGCCTATTGCCAGGTTTTGCTGGGAGAAGGCAAAAGCGGTCAATGAAGTGGCAGATTTGGCCTCAAGAGGGCACTGCGGGGCAGTTTAAAAGCCAAACCTCTGCCGAGCAAGCATCTCTCTGCTAACAGCATGGACGAGGAAGAGATTGTTACAATAATCATTAAAAAGAATAATCCCATAGCAACAGGCTTTCTGTACCCTCTTGATCACAACAGCTGCATTTCCTTCTAATTAAAGATAAATAAATCTCTTTTGCCTTTGAAAACACACCGTAAGATTAAGACATATTAACTTGGTGGGGATTTCTTAATACCCTTTTAAGATTCCTTCAGTGCCAGTTCATTCTTTAGAGATTTGTGGACGCAAATGGCATTTTGCTGGCAGAGTGGGGCAGGGGGACAGCTGGGAAATTGCTTCTTAGTGTTTTCTGGTTTTGGACAATAAATTACAGGCCGCATTCAGCAAGTGCCGTGTGCCTATTCCTCAAACAAGAGTAGAAATCGGTGTGGGGAAGCCATGGCAGCACTAGATTTTGGAGGGCTCTTGGGCAAGACACCCCCAGTGGGCTCCCAGACCCGAGTGAGTCTACCTTCTTATCTGCATTGGCACCAGCTTCAGCTGGTGTTCCTCCTCCTCCTAGCTACTACTTCCTTGATGGCCAGGCGGAGAACCGCTGAGAAAAATAGCCAATGGCATCGACTGCTCCTTCTAAGCTCCACCACTGTTATCTGGGCCAGAGTAAGAGGAGGGCGCAATGATGAAGAGGAAGAGAAGGTTCAAGTGACACTTCTCAGTTGGACTTCTCCGGGCATGTTTAGCCTGGAAAAGAGAAGACCGAGGGGAGACATGATAGCACTCTTCAAATACTTGAAAGGTTGTCACACAGAGGAGGGACAGGACCTCTTCTCGATCATCCCAGAGTGCAGGACGTGGAATAATGGGCTCAAGTTACAGGAAGCCAGATTCCGGCTGGACATCAGGAAAAACTTCCTGATTGTTAGAGCAGTACGACTATGGAACCAGTGACCTAGGGAGGTGGTGGGCTCTCCCACCCTAGAGGCCTTCAAGAGGCAGCTGGACAGCCATCTGTCAGGGATGCTTTAAGGTGGATTCCTGCATTGAGCAGGGGCTTGGACTCAATGGCCATATAGGCCCCTTCCAACTCCACTAGTCTATGCTTCTATGACCCCAGCTGGGGTATGGGCCCTTGGCAGCTGCCCAACCATGCCAACTCTTCACGCCGGGCCTTTTGGGAAGTGTGCTGGACAAAAGCCTGTAGGGTGACCGTATGGAAAAGAGGACGGGGCTCCAGTATCTTTAACAGTTGTATAGAAAGTGGAATTTCAGCAGGTGTCATTTGAATGCATGCAGCACCTGGTGAAAGTTCCTCTTCGTCACAACAGCTGAAGCTGCGGGAGATATACTAGAGTGACCAGACACAAAAGAGGGCAGAGCGATGGGGAGGGAAAAAGAAATTAAGTAGATTGTCAGAAGGGCTGATTGAATGGCCCTGCTCCCCCTTGGGGGGGGGGCAGCCCAAATGGAGCAGTCCCTAATGTTTCCTTTGCTTGCTCCTGTCTCCCCCACTCCTTCTTACCATAGGGTCGTGGATGTCAGTTAGCCTGGGGCGGTAGGGGGGAGATTCCAACTGGAGCAGGCCCTGATATTCCCTTTGTCAACTACATTCGCAACAAAACTGACCCAATATGCTACATTCCTCTCCCCTGAGATAAAACCCATAATATATGTACAGATTGAGCCGTCCTTGTGGCTTTCGTATTCGAGTGGGGTAGCAGCTGTCACCTCTCGGGTGACCCTATGGAAAGGAGGACAGGGCTCCTGTATCTTTAACAGTTGTATTGAAAAGGGAAGTTCAGAAGGTGTCATTTGTATGTATGTAGCACCTGGTGAAGTTCCCTCTTCATCACGACAGTTAAAGCTGCAGGAGCCCTGCCCTCTTTTGGATCTGGTCACTCTAGTTATACTATAGTGATGAAGAGGGTGTTTCGCCAGGTGCTGCATGCGTACAAATGATACCCACTGAAATCCCCTTTTCTATACAAGTGTTAAAGGTACAGGAGTACTCTCCTACTTTTTATGCGGTCACCCTAGGCACCACAGGGAGAAACACTTAGTGGCCTCTTTCGGACGACACTCTAATCAACGGAGCGGGGGGAGCAATCGTCTGTTGCATTGCTCATCGGCAGCATTCGGACGACACGATAATCAACACAACTGAGGATTGTCCCCCCTCCCGTTGATTAGCGTGTCGTCCGAAACAGGCCAGTGTGTCTGGCGATACGCGCAACTATGGAGCGACCACCACTGGAGTATCCACTTTGGGGCAGATGTTGATGGTGGTAGCTCAGAAATTGCAGTTGGAACACTAGCCACATCTGGTGCTATTTCTTCGATTTGTACCTCTGATCTATTCAGCTGGTCAATGTGCCTTCTCCAAATATTGTTGGGAGCAATCTCTATAGCATAAGTGAGAGTTTACAGTATAAGACAAGTTGGTCTATTTTTGTCTATGTTACTCTGTAAACTCTTCACAGATAGTGCTGCATGAAGGAATGGAGGAATCATAAAAGATAATTGAGTGTGAAATGGGAGTTTTACATTCCCTGCTGTTTATCAGGATGCGATTCTTTAGCATGTGATTGCCCTATTTTTAGTTAATCACTTGAATGTATCTAGAATTACGGAACTAATATTCCAAAGACCATATATACTTTTGAAGAGATTCAATATAAAAACACCAGATGAAAAAGAAAAGCAAGTACATGCTCTTGATGCAAATGAGAATCCAGGTTAAGTTGGGGAGGAAAAAAGGGCTTTTGACATTCAAGAGTGAGAGGAGAATAGTACATGATTATACAGGCATTGCTTGCTCCATTACTAAAATTAGATTGTTTCTTTTGTTCTGCTGAACCTTCTGCTCTATTTGCAGGGAATCGTATTAGCAACGGAAACTGTGAGAATCTGTCCAAACATATTAAGTAAAGTTGGGGACTAAAATAATGAAGGCCCATTTAAACGCTCGCTTGGGCAACAGCAACACAACGAAACCGTTTCAGTTTAGGAAGTCGTTAAAAACTAATCATACCCTATGCTGAAAAACCATGGATCGGCCCAATTAAAACTTTGTATGAGTGCATGTGTACGGTGTTATAGCATTTTTTAACTATTTATAGATTCAGCCAATGAAACGTTGCAGAATAATCAGGTGCACACTCTGAAACAAATAAATCCATGTTTCCCAAATGTCTGACAGCTAAGAAACACTCCCCCTCTTTGATTAAAATTGAATGCACTCTTACAGTGCTGTCCTATGCATTATTTATTTATTTATTTTATTTTATTTAAAACATTTCTTGGCTGCCTTTCAGGGCAGAGGTCCTCACAAGGCGGCTTACAACAACAAAATACATAAAATGCTGAAAGCAATAAAACATGAAAATATTAAAAGCAATAAAACATGTTCACAATAAAATAGCAATTAAAATAATAATAAAACCAGCAGGAACAACAATAGCAGCAATAACAGTATTCATTATGGGAAGGCGATGGTAAAATAAAATGTTTTAAGGCCTTCTTAAAAGCCTACAAGTATGGTGCATGGTGGACCTCCGATGGGAGTTTGTTCCAGAGGTTTGGGGCCACCACAGAGAAGGCCCTCTCCCGTGTGGACAACCACCTACGCATGCTATTCAGATGTAAGCCCCATTAGGTTAAATAGGATTTACCTGGAAATATAAGTGTGTATATAGGATTGCAGCCTTAGAATTCTGTACTGGTCACGTTGTGTCTGGAAATGTTATGGGAGGTCATTGACAAACTGGAGTGTGCCCAGAGAAGGGTGACCTTGATGATTAGGGGTCTAGGACCTAAGGCCTATCAGGAACAGTTGAAAGAGCTGTGTCTGTTTAGCCTGAAGAAGAGAAGTTTAAGGGGAGAAATGATAGTGGTCTTCAAGACTGTCACATAGAAGATGGATCAGCTTGTTTTTTGCTACTCCTCAGGGCAAGACCAGAACCAATGGGTGGAAATTGCAAGGAAGCTGATCAAGTTGCTGTTAAAGGGAAAAAAGCAGGCCAGGTTTTCTGGTGAGCTGGTGACTCTGTGCCAAAGCTATCAGGCGAAGGAGGATGAATAGCTGAGGGAGATGATTCTGACAGAATCTTTATTGCTGCCCAAACAGGAACGACCTTTGTCTGCAACTCAGCTCATATGGGAGAAAGACGTTGAGGCAGGGGCAGCAGAAGACAATTTTACCACCCGAGGCAGAACAACAAATGACTCTAGAAGTCAAGATGCTTAGCACCCAATGAAGTTGTTTTGGCACCTGAGGCAGAAAACGCCATAAATGCCTTGCCCACACTCTCACTACCAGAGAGTAAAATACAATAATAAATGAATCAATTTGCTGTCCATTTCATGACACCCGAAATCATCTGCCTGAGGCAGCCATCTCTCTGTGTTTAATGGTAGGGCCGGCCCTGAGCAAAGGTACCTTATGGCTCAGTTCGGACGACATGATAATCAAAGGGGTGGGGGAGAAGCAACCGTCAATTGTGTTGATTATTGTGTCATGTGTCAGGCAACACACTATGGACACATAACTGACAGTATGCTATTTTGGTGAATTAAACAACGGGGAAAAACAACAGGCTGCTCTATTAATTATCCCAAAACCCATTATTTAAATGTCATGTGTCGGGCTCCGTTGCTGATTCCCCCTCGTTGCGTGGACTATTTCAGTTGGTCATAGAGTTCTCCGGCAGGAGTGGCCGAAAAAAACCAGGCCACTCCTATACAGCTGGCAGAACAAAGGTTGTCACACAGAGGAGGGCCAGGATCTCTTCTCGATTAATCCAGAGTAAAGGACGCAAAATAATGGGCTCAAGTTACAGGAAGCCAGATTCCATCTGGACATCAGGAAAAACTTCCTGACTGTTAGAGCAGTACGACAATGGAACCAATGACCTAGGGAGGTCGTGGGCTCTCCCACACTAGAGGCCTTCAAGAGGCAGCTGGACAGCCATCTGTCAGGGATGCTTTAAGGTGGATTCCTGCATTGAGCAGGGGGTTGGACCTGATGGCTGTATAGGCCCCTTCCAACTCTACTATTCTATGATTTTATGGGATAGGGCCAGGAGGACCGAGGGAGGAGCATCAGCCGCCCAAAAGGACGCCATGACTTTCAGCCATGCAACGGGGAAGGGGCAACATGTTGTGTGTCGGGCACCGGGAATATAATGCACGGTGAGTGTGCTATTCCCCCCTCCTTTGCCTAACATGTCGTCCAAACTCTCCCTATGTGGATCATCCACTGCATTGGTGGCTATGACAGTTGGGAACCCTAAGAGGGCTGCACTGAGATGGCTATGCCCACTGTGACTTCTATAGTTAATTAGGGGCACAATCCTATGCATGTTTAGACAGAAAAAAGTCCTACAATTCCAGCATTCCCCAGCCAGCATGACTGGCTGGGGGATGCTGTGAGTTGTAGGGCTTCCCCCTCCCCGTCTAAACACGAATAGGATTGCACCTAAATGATTGATTTGTATAATGTGCATGGTGTTTTACAGAGTACGTGACAGGCCCCTGCCACAAGAAGCATACCATCTATTGATTATTGATTTGATCTATTATTGATCTATTTAAAAATATCGATTTGATTTGCACCCTGACGTTCTACCAAGAAAATGGCACTCACGTCAAAATTTGTCATAAGGGAAACAATAGAAAAAAGGGAAGGGAAAGTTTGTGTGTGTGTGTGTGTGTGTGTGTGTGTGTGTGTGTGTGTGTAGTTGTTTCAGCTGCACGTGTTTCAGCTAAGTTGTAGGCTGAGTTACAACACACTAAGGGTGAGTGCCAAAAGCTTCAGCGTAAAGGTGGAGTTGTTTGCAGAGAGGTTTGAAGAAAGTAGAAAGATGGTATCGTACAAGTGTTTTCGTTGTCAGTTCCCAGTATATGGGGGTGGGGGGAGGAGATTGATTTTTTCGATTTAAAACTTTTTATTATTTTCAAACAAAGATAAAACACAAACAGTACAACAATACAACATACAACATTAAAATGGGCTTCTGAATTTCTCCAACATACGAAAATATCTATGTTTTCTTAACGCTTTATCAAAATAAGACTAATAAAAAATGAAACAAAATAGTGAGTGAATTTCCCGACTTCCCTATCTTTATCAATTATTTTTCTTCCAATTTAATCGCTGAATCCGCATGCAAATATGTCCTTCCCTTCTCTCTCTTTTAAAAAAATCTATCAGAGGTTTCCATTCCTCGGTAAAACCGGTTGTTGTTTTATCTTTTATTATCGCAGTGAGTTTTGCCATTTCTGCCAATTCTGTAACTTTCAACAGCCATTCCTCCTCTGTTGGTACTTTCTCAGTCTTCCAATTCTGGGTGTATATGAATCTTGCTGCCGTTTTCATGTATAAGAATAAAGTTCCATAACTTTGAGTCAACTGTTCATCTATTATCCCCAACAAAAAGTACTCTGGACCTAGTTGTATTTTAATCTTCAGTACATTTTGCATTACCTTATGCATTTGTACCCAAAAGGAGGGAGGAGATTGATTTTGTGGCAGAGGGGAGCCATTATGGTGGTGGAGATGGCAACAGGAAAACAGCGGCAATCAAGGGGACACGTGAAGGGATTAGACTAGGCTGTCAGTGCATCACTACTAATAAAGGAAGTCCATTCCCCTTAGAAATCTCACTGCAATGGCTTCACAATTCAGGAACTACTAGTATGAAGCCCATGTCGCCAGAGGTGCTAGTAATCCTGCTCCTTTCACCACAGAGGGGCTCATGAATAATGCAATTGTTGCTCAGGCCACAGTGAACGCCCACTCCAAAATTTGCATGCAGAGCAGCCCCGCCCCCACACACCCCAATTTGCCCCCCTCCCGTTCCTGTTCCCCGCAGGCAAGAACAACCTAACTACACAGCTGCGCCCAGGGCCTGCCTTCATGCCACACTGATTGGCCAAGCAGGGCTGTCCGTCATCTCACTGGCAGAGGAGCTGCCCGGCAGTCATGGAGGAAATTAATTGCTATTAAAGCTCGAACTTTGAACTTTTTAGAAGTTTCAAAATTTTGTGCATGTCTACACTGTTCGAGCTTCAGTTTAAAACAAAAATGAGCAAAATCGGTTTGGTGGATATTGAGGAAAAAGCCTTACACTACCGTATTCTTATATAAGTATTACTATCATGTACACTCATATGATTGATGGGGAAATAGCACTGCAGTGGGTGTGGTCAGAGGCTGCTTGTTACTGCCTTATTAAAGAAATCAGGCCAATATGACTAAGCTGTGAATAGGAAGTCTCCAGTCTAAATCTTTCTAGTTCTCCTCTGCCATGAACTCAATTCATAGTCTTAGAAAAGTTACGGTCTTTCCACCTGTCTCTTCCCCATCCATCCCTTCCCCAGTTAATAGTGTCCTACTGTGCAGGACTGTTTTTAGGAGTGCTGAGACAATGTAGGCAAAGCTCTTTGATCATTTGAAAATACTATTTTAAAAACCTAAATATTGCTGATATTAGCATATGACACTTCTGAATGCCCACAATGTTTAAGAATAAAGATGTGATAGAGGCTGTATATGTGTACATTCACCTTTCCTGCATCATCATCATTCAGTACCTGTTTCTTTTACAGTCTAACTATTACAAATATCCCAGAAAAATAATTTGAAAGCAAAATTAGACCATCGATTACTTTAAGTAAGTCTGGGCAGACTCCAGTCTTGTGGGATCTACTTTGTTTTCTGCTAGAACTCTTGAGGTCCACCAACTGGAGCCAAGTGCAAAATAATGGGTTAGGAAAGCAGACACAGAATTGTGGAATAAGGTGCCTCTGAGCACATGCCCAGATTTTTTTCCCCAGTACCAGAAATGGAAGTCACACACAAATCACAAACATGTATATTCCTGTTTCCCCCACTTTCTTGATTTCTTGGGGGGGGGGGGGGGAGAAGGACCTTTTTGTTGTTAAACCATTGAGATCCGGAACCACTTGCTGACTTACTGCACGTCACCTGGAAATCTACCAGTACATCCTGACTTACCTTCTGCCTGCCCCTGGATTTAACAATACTCACAGCTCAATCCCATGCATGTTTGGGCCCGCTCTATTGAAGGGGCTTATTTTCAGCTGGGTAGCCATAGGAATGCAGTCCCACAAATCTATGACTCCATCAATTAGATCTGGTTTAATAGATTCTGGTCACGCTTTGGCTAGAATCATTAGAATTATTCTTGATGTTGTTTCCACGACTGCTGCATGGATTTTTCTGCCTTTCATGGAGCTAGTTCTTAAAGCGTTATTGGAAACAGGTTATATATGCTGCCTCTTCTATTTCATGGTGTTGGGGCACTATTGTGTCTGACTTTTACCTCCCCTGTATCCATGCAATAGATCTCTCTCTGCCAACTTGGGGACAAAATAAAGCTCATATATTTCAGTAAGGCTGAAATACCCTATATTTCTGCAAGCAGACTTACTAACGGGAAGCTTTTCTAGCAGCATCTTGGTGCATTTCTATACACCAGGAGGTGGATGGGAAAAAAATAGAACTTATATCAATAGGTTTAATAGAACATTTGTTTTAAATGGTCATGCATTATAAATATTGCAAATTGTGGATAATTGTTGCGGCTTTTCAAATAGACAAATTGGTTTTTTTTTTAAGGAATATTACAAAATGTTAACAACGCTTTATTATGTTATTTTAATTGCAGTCTCCCTGAGGAAGAAAATGTCTTTCTGAAACGCGTTGGTCCCAATGAAAGCTTTTCTAGGCACCTTAGAACAACTTCATTACCGTTTTGTGCCATTATTAGAGCTTTAACCCTTTGCTGTTTCCTCGAAATATCCTACACTGACTTTATCCCATGAACTCAATGGGACTCAGTTCTGCGTTAGACACGCGTAAGACCTCACTGCCAATCTGTTAGCCTTTGAGGTGCCACAGGACTCTTCGTTTTTGTGTGTGTGTGGCTGCAACAGGCTCTTCTGCAATTTGTCAGGTAATATATTACGCAGCTACCTTTAGAAATAATAAAAGACATAGATGAGAGAGAGAGAGAGAGAGAGGAGGTGGGCGGCTGTTAGCGAGCGCCACAGAGGAAGCCATTTCCCAGCTCCTCGCCGCCGCCTTCTCCTCCTCCCTCTCCCTTCAGAGCCATGAATAAAATCCCCCTCGCAGGTTTCTCGGTCCAGCTCCAGACGAGGGAGCGGGGAAGGCCGGAGAAGAGGGCGCAGGGCGGGTTCCTCCGGCTGGGTGAGCGGAGGAGGAGAGGTAATGGCTGCTTTATTTGTGGGGCGGAGAGGAAGAGACAAATGTGGGTCCCTGCGGCGTCGCCCCCAACGACCGGGCCGTCGTTTCCCCCCCACAGCTTCCCTCAACCATCCTCCGCTTGCGGCCCCACAAGCGGGAATGAAAATGGCGGCGGCGGCTCGGAGGAGGAGCGAGGCAGCGAGAGCAGCTGCGGCGGCGCCTTGTCCTGAGAGGGAGTCTCGAGCCGCGGCTGAGGGCAGCGCTTGCTCGGCCTCTCTCGGCAGCTTTTTCCTCCTCCCTCCGAAGGGTTCTTTCTTCTCCTCCTCCTCCTCGTGTGGGTCTGCCTGCCTGCCTGACCTTCCCTCCCTTCCCAGCTCGCCGCTACACAAAAGTACTTAGTGGGAGAACGATTTAGGGAGGCGCTTGCTGGCCCGGGTTTGGCTGTTCAGCAGCCCCTGCCCGGGTATGTGGCTGCTGGCGTGGTTAGTTGACACTTTCCCTATAGAAACCATCACTAAGGTTGTGTGTGTGTGATTGTGTATATTAATTAGGAAGGAAGGAGGGAGGGGGATGGCTGCTTTCGTTGCTGCTTCTGCAGTTGCCAAGTGATGGGAGGCGAGTGAAGCTGCTGGTTTTTGCAACCCACAACACAACCTTTGCTATTGCTCTGCTTTTTAATTTTTGTTCCTTCATCAGCCTTTTTATGCCATTAGGTCCTCTTAAACGCGCACGTTGAGCAGGCTGGGTGGCCTGAACGCGCGTCAACCTGCGGGTCGCGGCGGCACCTCACCTCTTGAGGTGTAATCGCAGGTACGTTGGCAGCTGTTGTGCAGTTGTTTAGCTTAGAAAAAGAGGGGAGAGAGGTGTGAAAAATGATGCATGATGTAGACAACAGGAGACATTTTCCTCCCTCTCCCATAATACTAGAACTGGGGATTGTTCCAAGAAGACGATAGGCGGGAGATTCGGGGCAGATCAAAGGAAGGACTTCTTCACACAGCGGGTAGTTAAGCTGTGGAATTCACTGCCACATGACGCAGTGAGAGCTACAATTTGAATGGCTTTAAAAGCGGGATAGGCAAATTCCCGGAAGAGAAGGCCATCAGTGGCTACTAGTCCTGATGCCTCTATGATACCTCCAGTGTCAGAGGCAGTATGCCTACGTACACCAGTTGCTGGGGAACATGGGTGGGAGGGTGCTGTTACACTCATGTCCTGCTTGTGGTTTCCCGTGGGCAGCTGGTTAGCCACTGTGTGAACAGAGTGCTGGACTAGATGAACCCTTGTTCTGATCCAGCATGGTTCTTCTCATGCTATTTCGCGCCAGCGGTGCAAATGTGTGGCATATATCTAGGTGAGTCTGTAACAGAGACTTATTTCGGTTGCCGCCTTTGGAACTGGCTGCTCTAAGCAATGGTTTTAAACAGCAGCTTAACGTGTAAATGTGAGCAAATGATGAGGGGGGGGGGAATCTGTGCTTGTTGCTTTCTGCATATCCAACTGTTGTTAAAAGCGCAAGAACAGGGCAGGTCATTTTGGGGGCTGGGTGGGGTCACCTGGCAAGTATGGGGTGGGGTGTCCAGTAAAATGTTCATGGGGCTGGACAGGCTCCCATGTCTGGGACTGTTGAGCTTAGAAAAATGGTGAGGGTAGCATTAAATAGGAGTACAAAACTCTGAATGGTGTGGAGAAAGTGGAAAGGAAGACATTTTTCTCCCTCTGTCAAAATACTAGAACCCGATGGGGTCATCCCATGAAGCTGATGGGTGGGAGATTCAGGACAGGTAAAAGGAAGGACTTCTTCACACAGCGTATAATTAAATTTTGGACTTTACTACCACAAGGTGTAGTGATGGCCACCACTTTGGATGGCTTTCAAAAGCGGTTAGACAAATTCATGGAGGATAAGTCTATATCAGTGGCTAGTAGTCATGGTAGCTATATGTTACCTTCAATATTGGAAGCAGTGTGTCTTTCGATATTAGTTGCTGGGGAATATTAGCTATTTTAAACATACTCAAACTCTCAGTCAGGGTAGTGGTATACTCCCCACCCCCCATGTCATTGAGGTAATGTACACTATGACAATTGACTCTTCCCCAGCACTGTCTACTAGCCTGTTGAGCTGAAGCATGACATCCACTACCATCATATTAGGCAAGCAAGTCATCATGGGTCTGCACAAACCGATCTCTCTGTGTTTCCAATGATCAAATAGCCCATTACTAGGAGACCCCACATCTCTTTATGCTTGTCAGATGTTATCAGTTCATCCCCCAAGAAGGAATGGGGTGATGCCCTCTTTTCACGAGAGCCTCCTTTTCACGATGGCAGAAGCACCGTCACCCTGGGAGTAGGATGTTGTTTTCATGCCTCCGAAGGCCTAGCCCACAAATGTTTGTGCCTCTCCCAGTTTCTCCAGGTACGCTCCCTTGGCCTCATGGGAATGAACTTATCCTCTGAGAATCAGGAACGTATTGCACCAAGCGCGCACCCACGACTTCTGCCCAGCTGGCAGATGGTGACACTCAGTGCAATACACAGGATAATCCCCCACACCGCTGTTGGCTTTCTATCATTGTAACTGCCTTTGTTTATTGAGCTTGTTCGCATGAAAAGGTATGTAAGGTTGAAGGTGTGTGTGTGTGTGTGGGAGGGGTTTGAAGGCCCAGGCCTCCTCCCCCTGTTGCTCAACTCACACAGGTGCTGTCTGCTTAAATGATTACCTTGGTGCTTTGTCACTGGGTTTCCCCTCATGCTCCTAGAACTGACCTCCCTGGCAAACTTGTCTTACTTTTATTCCCCTGGCTAATTTCCTCCCAACTTCTGCTGTAGCCAATTCAATTAGGCCTCACTTAATAGGTCTGCACGGTGGCCTTTGTCAATGTAGAACTATATATGGAAGTGTACTAGATAAATAAATGTAGAACTACATCTCGAAATTCAATAAAAAAATAAAAAATGGGCATGTGGATCAATTACTGGAATGTATCAGACACCAGTGAGTGAAATTTAAAATGGGATCTTTATTAGATGGGCCTCCTGGGAATGATGATTTTTATCAAGGGAGCGGACAATGAGTGGAGATTAAAGAGAGGATGTGGGTAGTTTGAGCCCCTCTGGAAATGTAAGAGTATGACTTGTACCTGACTTAGTGGGCACTTTTCTAAACTTCTAACTGTACTGAAAGCTGAATTTTTACATTGAACTGAGGTTCTACACCTACAATTTTGCTTATAAGCATCACTTCAAATATAAGCTCATCCTGAACTAAACCTAAACCTACACTTTTTGTTTATACACTGACATTTTCACTAGCTAGGTCTGCACTTTGGTCTTTATCAATGTAGAACTCTGTATATAAAATATTCAGAACATGTCACTGTCACTTAAAAAAGCATTTTCCTTTATTTGTAACATGACTACCTGCTGCTGTCCCTTAAATGTCAATATACCTACCTACCTACCTACCCACCCACCCATAATCTTCCATGTAGGGCCAGGCACATTTTCGTATGTACTTGCTTTGACAACTTATAATCAGTAGAACACTTCTTAAATAAGCTTGCTTTAGATAGTTGTAGGATTCTGTATTTTTGTCTGCATTTAGGGGTCTTTATGCATACACATAAAAATGTGTGTATATAGGATTCTGCCCTGTACCAGATTAGACTATTTGTCCATATAATCCAGTGATGTCTGGCCTGACTGGAAGTAGCTTTCCAAGGTCTAGGGCAGAGGTCTTTCCTATTACCTCCTGCCCGATCCTTTTACCTGGAGGTACAAAGCATGTCCTCTGCTACAGAGCTGTGATTTCTCTTGTATGTGTAACAAGAGTCTTTACCTAGCAATAGACCATCTAAAAGCCAGATAAGTATATGTTTCTGTTTAGTTATTTGTTACATTACATTAGATCCTCCAAAGAGCCCAAGGTGGTGTACTTGATCTTCCCCCTCCCTTTTATCATCACAACAGCCCTGTGAGGTAAGTTAGGCTGAGAGTCAGTGACTGGTCCAAAGTCACTCAGTGAGCTTTACGGTCAAGTGTGGACTAGAACCCGGATCTCCCAAGCATCAGTCCGACACTTTAACCACAATATCACACTGGCTCTTACACTGTTTGATGCTGCCAAAGCCTGCCAATGTGTTAGGCCAACATATGATACTATCTGATACTAAGTCTGGCCCTTAGTCCGTCGGGTCTGGCACTGGTTCTCTGAGGATTCAATTAGAGGTCTTCTGTAGCCCTACTCTCTGAGAACTCTTTAACTGGAGATAGCAGGGTGATATCTGGAACCTTCCTTGCTAGGCAGAGGCCCTCCAAGGGTTTAGCTTGGCTTTTTCACAAGGTATTCTGTTATTGCCTTTCTGCTGATGTCTCCTACTAGAAGGCCCTACCAACTAAGGAAACATGAGGACCGCAGCTATTGGGGTGGGAATAGGTGGGAAATAGTATGGAAAACTAAGATGGATGAGGGTCGGTTGGGGAGGCAGAGATTCAAAGTATATGTTTCCCTTTAAGATGAATTAATAGTATGCATTGGTTTTATTGCTGACTATCATAAGTTGACTTCGCTGGACACCAAAACTGGTATTCTATTGGCACTGATTCCGAAAGTCATAGAATCATAGAATAGTAGAGTTGGAAGGGGCCTATAAGGCCATTGAGTCCAACCCTCTGCTCAATGCAGGAATCCCCCTTAAAGCATACCTGACAGATAGCTGTCCACCTCCATCTTGAATGCCTCTAATGTGGGAGAACCCACTACCTCCTTCGGTCATTGGTTCCATTGTCATATTGCTCTAACAGTCAGGAAGTTCTTCCTGATGTCCAGCCAGAATCTGGCTTCCTATAACTTGAGCCCATTATTCCGTGTCTTGCACTCTGGGTTGATCGAGAAGAGATCCTGGCCCTCCTCTGTGTGACAACCTTTCAAGTATTTGAAGAGTGCTGTTATGTCTCACCTCAGTCTTCTCCAGGCTAAACATGCCCAGTACTTTCAATCTCTTTTCATAGGGCTTTGTTTCCAGACCCCTAATCATCCTCGTTGCCCTCCTCTGACCCCCCTCCAGCTTGTCTGCATCCTTCTTGAAGTGTGGTGCCCAGAACTGGATGCAGTACTCAAGATTGGGCCTAACCAGTCCTGAATAGAGTGGAAGCAGTACCTCTCACGATTTGGAAGCTATACTTCTATTAACGCAGCCATGTGCCTGTAGTTTCTAACAGACAACTGTGGCTTTCATATCATAAATTATGTGGTGGTTCCCAGGCAGAATGTAATGGATGCTGAGCACCAAGGCACTTAGAGTTATTAAATATTATAGTAAGAAGGTTTGGGAAGTCACCTCACTTTTTTCTTTTTACTAAAAACCCTTTTTACTATACGTGTAACAAAGGCAATTAAAAATGAGGCAGAAGACACTAATCCAAGGGCAAGGTAGTCAGGGTTTAAGCATCGTCGTAAGTTAATGCTTCTTGTTTTATATCTGCAGATACTAGAAGAAAAGGCAGCTGCCATATTGCAAGATGACCATGAATGAGCTAATGAAGTGAGACACTTCTTGGAAGGAGATTGCCCTCTATATAAGATAATGGTGTCTTGATTTGCGCTCATGCTTGTTCCCACTTAGATTGCTGTGCAGTGGCCTGTCACTGCTCAAATATTTCATGGCCTGTCGGTTAGTAATACCAAGTCTGCAATTTTAAATTTATGAAAGGTTGTTTATGAAGGGGATACGAACAGTTCACGTAAAGCTTTCTGGATACAAAAGTGATTGAGCAGCGAAGCATGGTACCAAAGTAAGATGTGAAATTTCCTTCGCTGAAACTTTTTAATCGGAATGGTTTAAACACCTGCAAGTTCTGTTAAATATCTCCTGTAAGGACCAGCGGGGCATTAACTGTTAAGGAGATAGATGCTGGGTGTCCTGTGAAAAGTGCTGGGGAGATGTAGGAGACGGGTAGGTTGAAGAAGCAGAGGATATGCAGAATGAGTTTTTTCCATGCTTGGGTTATGACTGATCTGATGTTTCAGGTGGGGCATGAAGTTCATACACTATAGAAAAGAACTGCTATATCAGCAATATTTAGAATGGAGTGACTTTGGTAAAATTGCCCCTTTGTCCCTTTTCCTTTTCAGAGAAAATGAGATTCAGCCAAATTTCGAGTAAGTAAGAATGGGCCCAGATGTGCCTCTGCTGAATGACCACAAACAAGAATTCCTCTTGAAGCGATTCCCGCAGACTGTTTTGGGTGGCCCTCGATTTAAATTAGGGCACTGTGCACCTCCATATGTCTATGTGAATCAAATCGTCCTCTTCCTGATACCATGGGTTCTGGGAGGAATAGGGACACTTCTGTATCAGTTAAGTGTTCTGCAAGACTATTGCACAGCTGCACTTTCTGGAGGACTCATGCTAGCTGCAGCCATTATTGTGCAGGCAACAAACTTGTATGCAAGACAGAAAACTGCATCTGTGGAAAGAGTACATGTCCGCAGTACCCTAACGGATGAAGATGAGTGCGAGTTCTCTAGTTGTGTGGGTTCAGAGACAGTCAAATTTATTATTCCAGGCAAGAAATACATAGTTAACACTATCTTTCACTCACTCCTTTCCGGGGTGCTCTGTGGATTGGGAACTTGGTACTTGCTACCAAACAGAATCGCCTCGTTGTATGGAGGCAACATTGGAGCAACTGTTATGGTCTTTGTATTTGGATGGCTGACAGTCTGCATTGGGGAATACTCATTAATTGTCAATACTGCTTCAGAAACAGCTACTTACCAACCACTGGACACGTATGAAATTATTCCTCTTATGAGACCTTTCTACATTTTTGTCTTCATTGTGGTGGATCTTGCTCACAGGTAAAAGGTTACACTGTCTACAGAATACTAGTTGCTTTCAGAGTTTTTATGCTATGTAAGGGGGGCTATATCTCTTAAACGAACCAAATTTTTTTTATTGGTCCACCTTATATAACCGCACTCCTGAAACACAAATATTTCATTATGTAAATTGATTTTAAAAATCCGTAAGGGTGCTCAAAAACTACATCAAATTGGGCCCAGGGGTAGAAAATTGATCAGATGAAGAGGGTCCATCTTTTTCTGTCTCAGAAATAATATCCTTTTCCACTTCCATCCAGATTTGCTGCTGATGTTTCAGCTCTAAAGCTGGCGAACCAGATTTTGCACATTGTGTTTTTATGTTTGCCTCTCTTGTGGACTCTGGGGATTTTGCCCCCGCTGGATGCACTTTTTCTCTGGGGAATGGAGCAAGTGTTGGAGCTCGGTCTAGGAGGTTCACCCATGTCGAGTAACTTAAGGTAAACCTTGTCTGGCATGAATATAAAATACTGTTTCCAGAGGGATAGTCGCATTAGTGTGTTGCAGCAAAAACAATAGAATCTTGTAGAAAAATAACCAGCTTATTTTGGCGTAAGTTTCTGTAGACTGTTAGCCTAAGGTGGTGGGTATATATACATGGGGTTGCAGAGGGGCAGAAATATAAGCCTGCATTTCATTTCCCTTTGACCTTACTGCTTACATTCTCCCACCCTCATAACGTTGTATTTATATAGCTGTCAGCCTAGAGTAACCCTTCATATATCTGATTAAGTTATGCCACAATAAACTTGTTAGTTTTTAAAGTGCACCAAGACTTGTTGTAAATGGCTATGTAGTTCACCTGGAGCCAACAGATGCCACCTCAACTACATACGTGCTTCCAACCTTGTTTTGTGAGCCGTCCGAATGGGTGGAAAACTGCTAAGGTGTCTTCTGAATAATGTGGGCGTGATGTCTGTTATGACCTTTGATTCTCGGTGCACACCTTCAATGTGCCATGGATTCACCAGATTATGTATAGTAGATAGTGGCTGTGTTCAGACAAAACGATAGTCAACAGTGGGGTAATAATCAACTTAACAATTGTTCTTCTAGGGGGTACTCCCCCACACAACATGATAATAATCAACCGTGCTGTGGATTAGGATCAGCGTTGAGTTGACTATTAGTACACGCTGAGTTGACTCACTCATCCCCCGCCCTCTCTCCCCCCTCAGTCCTCCAGCTAGTATCCCATCAGTCATTGCTGCTGAAAATCTATCCTGCCAGCTGGACTAGAGCAGCAGCCACTGTTTTGACCACTTTTGCCTTACAACTCTGTGGCTGACGGAATAACCAATGGTGGCTGAGGAAATAACCGATGGTGCCCTCCATACAACACAATAACCAGTGGTGGTTCAGATAGTCAACTCTGCACGGTGTTATTTGCTTTCATTATTTTGACCAAATATCCAACTGTTGGTTAAAAAACACCCTCTGCACAACATGGTGGGTTAAATAACCAACCGTCAACAATTGAGTCACCATTGGCTGGGAGTTTTAAATTGTTTTAAATGTTAGCTTTTTAAAAATGTTTTTATGTTTCTAAATTTTGTATATTGATTTTTAATGTTAAGTCTTTTAATCTTTGTAAACCGCCCAGGGAGCTTCGGCTATGGGGCGGTATATAAATGTAAATAATAATAATAATAATAATAATAATAATAATAATAATAATAATGTCAGAACCCAGTCAGTGTTGTCAGAGCTGAGCAGGACTTCTTGAAAATCATGCCAGACAGAGATGCTGACCCGCAACTCTGCTTGTGGTGGAAACGAAAGGGGTGAAAATAGACCCAACTCTCAGATTAATCGGCCTCCTGTCATGTAGTGTATAACTTTTTTTCTTTTCCAAACAAATCCTGTTATTCCCCTCCCTACCTTTTACAGGCTGCTAGTGATGTTCATCATTTCTGTGGGAACAGCTATTGCATCTTATTTCATCCCCAGCAGTCTTGGTGTGGTTCTCTTCATGACTGGATTTGGATTTGCACTGAGTCTTAACTTAAACGAGCTTGTGCTGGCCTTCAAATACACCATGATCAACTGCTTCGCGTCCAGCAAACCTAAGAACAGGCCTGCTCATCGTAGGACCCAGTTTGGATGCCAGGAATTAATTTTCTATTTGATTGTCTTGACGTTCGCTCTCTTGGAAGCTAGCCTGTTGCACTCCTTCCTTGGTTCTCAGGCATTTTCTAAAAGCAGTCTCCAGGCTGTGATGAGCTATGTGCTGATAGTATTGCTCCTTGCTATGTGGATCCTCAGAGAGATTCAGGCGGCGTACTTGTTTGGAATGTTCCGAAACCCCTTTTACCCAAAGGATGTCATGACTGTGAATGTATTTGTGAAGAGGCAAAAGAAGCTCAAGAAAATTGGTGTGTTCAGAAGGATTTTACTGACTGTAGGTAAGAGAACCTGCAGCTTCCTCTCTTGTGCATCAGCTGCTGATATCAGGAAGAAAGTCCCTGAAATATTCCATGTGTGGCCTCCAAAAATGCATGTTCTAAACAAAATCAGAAATTGGTACTAAGGCTTAGGAAAGAGTTATGGGGATTTACTGGAGCTGAGTTCAGTCAAAACTACCATGTTTTGTGGAATTTGCTGGATCGTGATCACCTGAGCTCACTTAAAAGCAAACTTCTTGATTTTCATAGTTATCAAATGTGTAACTGTTACATACTTAGTATCTTGAGTAAATTTCCTCAAAGTGGTGCGCTCCAGATGTAGTCCAGATTGGACTGCAACTCCCATCAGTCTCGTTGGCTAGGGATTATAGGACTTCTAGTTCAACACATCTGAAGGGCACCAGGTTGAGGGATGGTATATGACTCATAATTTGCTCTTACATCCAAGAAAAATGTACAACCTAAATTGATGTAAATGTTGGCTTGTGTACTGAACTTTAGATCTGGAGGTGTAGAATTAGCTATTAAGTGTTATGAAATAAGAAAAACACATGTTATGATATGTCAGTCAATTGCCTTTGATACTCTAATTGGGAGAAATGTTGCGACTCAATTCCATATTTTTTTTTCAGAATTTTCCCCACTGCCAGCTAATTTTTTTTTTAAAAAATGCTATAATTCTGTTCTAAAAACAAAAAGGAGGAGAGCATTCACTCAGGGTAAAGGAAACGAAGCAGGTTCTCAGAATGCTAAGATACTTTATTCTTCACGCCCAATGCGTTTTGGCCTTTTTTTTTTTTTTTTTAAGGCCTTCTTCAGGGGGTTGGTAAGAGATGTCTCAGTCGCCAGTGAATACCATAAAAGACTATCACCATGCTAAGAGTATTTCTGCAGACATCTCTTACCAATCCCCTGAAGAAGGCCTTAAAAAAACAACATAGGCCGAAACGTGTTGGGTGTGAACAATAAAGTATCTTAGCATTCTGAGAACCTGTTTATAATTCTGTTCTGTAATTTGAGCTGCCGAGGTCCGGACGACACGACAAACCACGCCCAGGTGGATAATTAGGGAAATAGTGCCCGGCATGTACCGGGAATTAAAGCAAGCCACCATGGCTTATTTATGTCACAGTGGTTTCTTTGATCATGCAAACCGGTCCAATAACTCTGTGGCCCTGTTCAGAAGACACCTTAAACCACGGCTTTCACCATGGTGACTAAGGCTTTTTGCCTTAGTCACCGTGGTGAAAGCCGTGGTTTAAGGTGTCTTCTGAACACTGTCCAGAAGTCATGATTGGAGAGTCCTTGTTCTGAAACTTGACCCTGTGTTATAATGCTGATTCTTATATGTATACTTTTTGTATAAGGAGAAAAAAAAACTTGCTGTATCTTTTTCTCTCTCTTATAATTTCAGTGTCTCCATTTGCTATGATAGCATTTCTTTCCCTAGACAATTCTCTCCATCATCTGCCATCCATGTATATTTCCATTGGATTCTCAAGAAGCTTTAGAATGGTAAATTTTAAGTATTTTGTAAAAATCATAATAATATGATACCATGTAGGAAAAGCATTTGTACGTAACTAATAGGTGTGAGGGTTACATTTTCCAGTTGATAAAGGAAGATATTCATTATGATACGGTATGCCCTCTTGGACCTACGCAACTTGGTGGTAGAGAATATAATTTGTGTGCACAAGGCCTTAGGTTTAAATACAGATATCTCTAGTGAAAAGTTCTTGGGCAGCTTTTTTGGATAAAGGCTCAGCTTGAAACACTGGAGAGTCATTTTCAATCATTGTTTGGCCTTGGACAAGACACTGTCCTCTGCCTCAGACAGTACTGTGGAGGCAAAGCTGGGCTATCTTAGGTTAATGTGGTTGTTACAACAATTACTGTGATAATGGTCTGATTATTTATTTATTTATTGCATTTCTATACCTCCCTGTAGCCGAAGCTCTCTGGGCGGTTTACAAAACTTAAAACCATGAAAACCATTCAAAATATGAAACAAACAACAGTATAAAAACACAATATAAAATACAGTATAAAAGCGCAACCAGGATAAAACCGCGCAGCCATGCAGAAATTAATACAGATTTAAAATACAAATTTAAACAGCAAAATTAAAAAAATTAAGCTGATGAACTGTTAAAATACTGGGAAAATAAAAAGGTCTTCCATAATGTAGGTGCCAGGCGAACCTCTCTAGGGAGCTTATTCCACAGCTGGGGTGCCACAGCAGAGAAAGCCCTCCTCCTGGTAGCCACCTGCCTCACTTCCTTCAGCAGGGGCTCCTGGAGAAGGACCCCTGACGCAAAGATGGTTAATAAGCCACGGTGGCTTCTAACCACCCCTGTGCGTATTGGTCGGCATGTCAGCTCGTTTCCCTACTTATCCTCGCCAAGTATACCACATAATGCCTGAACCTGGCAAGGGTGGCTTGTTGAGGTGGTTGACAAACAATCCAGAACCCATGGCCTGTTTTCGGGTTGGTGGCTTGTTAACCAGCCCATCAGCCCCCCCACCCCTTGCTGGGTTCAGATGACATGAGAGGATGTGGTGGGAACGTAAATTGATCACCTGGCACTCACGGGCACTGCGTTGTTTGTGTGAACCAGGTCAAGATATGAAAAGTGCTTGACTGCTTCGTAAGCATTTATATAGCACTTTTTCTGTAATAGTCAAGGTTCACTGTATTGGGCTAGATGGACTATTGTTTTAATGCAGCGTATGCCAGTCAGTGTGTATTCTGTGTCTGCAATATTTCCGTGCTTGTGTAGAGTTATCGAGTACAGAATTCAATATGCCAAGCCTGAATTTCTTGTGACATTTATTTTCTCCTCCTCCTCCCCTTGCCCCACCCTCCAGTCGGCATGTTTCTCACCATATTTCCCCTGTGATGCTGAGAGGACGGGCGCATGGTGTGACCCACACTCTGAAATCAGAGAGAACTGCTTCAGAGGTGGTGGTACCTTCTTTGGCCCCCTCGCTCATGGATGCTATTCTCTTGCCTTTGCTGCTGACACCTTCCCAATCCCTTTCCTTGAGACCTGGCCAATAAAATTCCAGATTCAGTGGCTCAGTTCAGACAACACGTTTCTCAATAGTGGTTTTAAAACTCCACAGTGGAGTTTTTAGACCACTGTTGAGAAATGTATTGTCTGGTGGGAAAACTCCACACAACAGTGAAGGGTTTGTTTGGAAAACACTCCATGCAGAATATCCATGCTGTGCAGAGGGGAGTTCTTGCACACCTGTTGTATTGCGTGATGTGTGGTAGGCTCCGTGGGGTTTTCCATAGCATTCAATTGACTTTTCCCACTGGCTACAGAGTTCCCTGGCAAGAGTGGTGAAAGGAGTGAGTGCCGCTCTAGCAGAGCCGCCAGGATTGGTGGTTTGTTTGTTTTTTGCAGCAATGGCTGATGGGATACCATCGGGAGGACTGGGGGAGGAGACAGGGTGAAGGAACTGTCAATCAAATAAAATGCTGCAGTGGATTTTACTCAACTCCATGGTAGCCCACAGTCACACAACAGTGGAGTTAGAACATGTTGTGTGGGGAATACCTCCTACAAACTCAACTGTTGAGTGGAGTTTTCACACTGCATTGACTAACATGTTGGCTGGACTGAGCCGGTGAAAACCTACCTGATCCTTAGACACAGAGCAAGTTACTCAGAATATGCAGGTGCTGACTTCATGTTGTTATCAATGCAAGGCAGTATTTCTGTAATAGCTTGAGAATGGTTGTGTGGGGCCCAAGACTATGAATGTATTTATTTACTACATTTCTGTGCCACCCAATAGCTGTGGTTCGCAAAATAAAACTAAAAACCATACAAGTATAAAAACATAATGTAATGTAGAGACAGAGGCCAAAAGACTTTTGGCAGTATGAAGAAAGACACACGAGTGGATCTTGGCTGGTCAGGGACAGCACAGCTCTTATCTCTATCAATGCAAAGAGTTTGCATGACATTCTGAAGGCAGTTTTGCCACCAAATCTATTTGGGGGCTGTGATGTTTCAGACCACCTGCTGCTGCCCCTGTCTCGTCTTTACTATTTTAGGCACCACAGTCCAGCAACCTGGCCCTCAGTCTATCCCTTTTCCGCTGCCACCGGTACCCTCCTCAGGTACACCTCAAAGACCACACCAGTTGTTTGAAATTAATTGGAATTTATTAACATAAGTAATTGCATGTCAACAGCTCATTGGTTTCCTCAGTTCAAATGTGTTAAATCGTATTGGTTTCTGTAGTTCACTCTTAAATAGCTTCAATGTGGAATTCAAACGTTTCTTATCTTAGTTATCTATTCCCCAGAACTATATCTCACTTAATCCAGTCTCACGCAGTAAGCACCAAACATTTCTCTCATCTCATCAACTACCCCTTCTCATCAAATAATAATCTCCTGTCAGCCAGTTCCATATATACTCTGTTCTCCAGCTCCTCCCACTCTCACGCAACCAATCAATCCAGGCACTCTAAACAACTAGCCAATCAGCACTCATCCTCACATCCTGGTCACTCACTCCCCCTCCCTCTAGGGTTACCACTTGCCACCCTGGCAATGCAACCACAGTGAGTACAGTTCGGCCTAGTCATTTATCTTAACCATTAGGATTCTTAACTTTTTAAAGACATATATAAATAAATGCATATCATAAACAACAAACCTTGCAATACAATTCTAACATAAAGCAGTAGAACATCGCAGGGACCCCCTGCAAAAAGCTGTATTTTTTAAACACTTCAGATTAGGGTGGGATAAATAACCAAAATCAATAAATGAATTTCTATTCTAGGTATGGCAAAATACAGAGCATGCTTTGTTGGATATGGTGGTGGTGGCTGCAGTTCAGTTGCTGATGTTCAGTACTGATCTGTGGTGGAACAGAAGCATTGATACAGGAATCAAGCTGTTGCTGGTAACCCTGTTTTTATTTACGATAATTTATTTTATTTTCAGCATTTCTTCTCCCACCGCTTTGTTAAAAAAAAAGAAGTAGCCAAGGCGGCGTAACATAGCCCTTGCTACTGATTTTACTTCATGCTTTTTATGTTGTGCTATATTATCATTGTGATTGTTATGTTTATTATTGTGATTTTATAGATCATGTTTTAAATTTAATTTGCCAGCACGCTACCCAGAGAGCTGCAGTTATTTGGCGGTCTAAACGTTTGATTGATTGATTAAATTTAGCGAAATGAGATACCGTAAAAGCATATAATTTAAAGGAAACTGCTGTTTGTTACTTCTCCCCCACTAGGTTGGAATCATACGGAATCGACTGTTCCAGTTTGTTTCAAAACTGCAGTTTGCACTAACTGTACTCTTGACATCATGGACAGAGAAAAAACAACGCCGGAAATCCACTGCTACCCTGATTACGCTCAACATAGTCTTCTTTCCAGTAGTAATAGGCCTTATATTGCTGTCTGCATTGCTGTCTTCCCCCTTGCTGCCTCTCTTCAGTCTCCCAGTATTTCTGATTGGCTTCCCGAGACCTATCCGAAGTTGGCCAGGACCTGTGGGTGTAACAGCCTGCGTGTGTCCTGATACCATATATTATCAGCAGATGATTCCAAGCTTGACTACTGTGTTGCAGTCAGCATTGTCAATTGGTAGCCTGGGTAAGTAAACCAAACTCCATCACATACTGAAAATTGCCCTGAGTGCATGGTCCAGGTTATCTGAAAATCCGTATTCTCCCGTATGAGCCTGCCCGTGCTCTGAGATCTTCTGGGGAGGCCTTTCTCTCAGTCCCACCAACATCCCAGGCATGCCTGATGGGTGCGTGGGAGAGGGCCTTCTTGGTGGCTGCTCCGAGGCTCTGGAACTCCCTTCCCAGGGAAGCTAGACTGGCTCCCTCCTTGATGTGCTTTCGGAGGCAGGCAAAAACTTTCTTATTCCGGCAGGCCTTTGGTGGATAATGTGGACCTCCATCTAGGTTCAAGATTTTTTTAAAAAAATATTATGTATTTTAAATATGGAAATGTTTTAATAGTGAAATCTATTTAATTATATTTTTAACTTGTGTATATTTTTATTTATAGCTTTTAACTGTATATGTTTTAGTTTTTTAAAGCTGCCTTGAGGCCCAGTATTGGGCAAAAGGTGGGATACAAATAAAGATGATGATAATGGCACATTGATGTCCTTGGCTCCATTTTGGCTTCTTTGAGTTGGCCCAGTTTAATCAAGAACCTGTGAACCAACTGTGTCAAGAAACGTCTAGCTGGCTATAGCACCTGTGACCTCTAAGGTTTGCTACAGGCAGCTGGACCTTATCCTGTAGTTTATTCAAAGGTGCAGAAAGTGATTTTCTGGTATAACAAACAACTGTAGTAAAGAAGTGGCAGAATATTCCTCTTATACTGCGCAGCTGATAGCTTTGGTTTTAGTGCTGAAGATAAGGGGGAGGCTTGGGTGTGTTGGTAGTTTCCTAGGCCAAGAGAAGAAATAAAGGCATGAACCCTCTTCTGCTCACGTTGAAAAGTGCAGTGCTAGGGCATGTGTACCTTGGGGATTTAGATGATTTTAAAAATTAATTTTCAGAAAAAATTACCTGGCCTTTAATGGGAGAGACCTTGACTAGACATGTCTTAGCAGGATATCACTTTATGTTTTGAGGTTGAAGTACATTTTATCAGTTTTGGCAGCTAAGCACAATTAAGGAAAATCTTTACCAAAATGTTAGCAAGGGAATGCACTCTATTAGCTCAGCAGGATAAAAAAGGTTATTTTAAATTTTAACTAAAATAATGACAGGTTTCTTGGATTGCACTTTACATCTTTCTGAGACAAGTTTCAATTGTGCCGCTTGAGATAACTTGGGCATGATGGAAGATTTGCTAATTAGTGATGTCCAGCCAGCCAGCCTGCAGTGATATGCCTCAGTCACCTGCAGTTACGTCAGGGAAGGGAGTTTATTGTATAACAAAACAGACATGTTAGATTCATTAACAGGGGTATGAGAGTTTCTCTTAATAGTAAATTAATATTTTGCCATTAATATTTGTGTAGAACAAGTTGCAAGTCAATCCTTTCATTCATGCTGAGATGGCTGGATACCAAAAATTCTCCCCCTAGTAATTGCTCTTAATGTGGCAACCCTGCCCTAAACCTTAGAATAGGGTGACCAGATGAAAAGGAGGACAGGGCTCCTGTATCTTTAACAGTTGCAAAGGACAGGACATTTCAGCAGGTGTTATTTGTATGCATACATAACCTGGTGGAATTCCCTCTTCATCACAACAGTTAAAGCTGCAGGAGCCCTGTCTCTTGACCATGTACAAAAGAGGGCAGGGCTTCTGCAGCTTTAACTTTGTGATGAAGAGGGAATGTCACCAGGTTCTGCATATATACAAATGACACCTGCTGAAATTCCCTTTTCTGTGAAACTGTTAAAGATACAGGAGCCCTGTCCTCCTTTTCATATGGTCAGCCTACCTTAGAAGATGAGATGTTATTAATCTGTTTGTCCCATTGTGTACCATGATGGAAATGGTTCGGGAACAGTGCACTTATCATTATGAGGTTATATTTGTATTACAAAAAACAACACCTGCCTTTGATATTTTAAGCCAACAACCTCTACAAGAGCCAAAACAACGTTATTTTTACACTGCTTTAGACCATTGATGACAGCCATGCCTCTAGCATCCTTCCACTACTATATTAGTTGTGAGAATTGCTATTTGCTGTGGGGTTTGCACCCGTATTTCCCCCCCACTGTACACTTCCTTGAATGGCAAACAGTAAGCCCATGCTACTACGTCCTTGTCCGTATAATAGCTACAGCGGCACAGCTTTCTAGTTAGCGATTTCAGGAGTCTGGCTATAATGTAGTCTAGTTTATTTATGTTAGATAACCATTCTTTTTATTACGTATGAAGAATACTGTGTCCAATTTTGAACACCACACTTTAAGAAGGAGTCAGATAAATTGAATCGAGTTCAGAGAAGGGCATTAAAGATGATCACGGGACTGGAAACTAACTCTTACGAGGAAAGTTTGAAGGAACTGGGTATGTTTAACCTTTAAAAGAGAAGAGAAGAGTGGGGGGTAGGAAAGGATAACACTTTTCAAGTACCCATACAGAAGAGAAATTGTTCTCTACCATTCAAGACTGCAGGACAGGAAATAACGGAGTTAAGTTACAGGAAGGCAGATTTCAGTTGAACATCAGGAAAATCTGCCCAATGGTCAGAGCACTCGGACAATGCTCTGTCACTGGAAGTATTCAAGCAGAGGCTGACAAAGATGTTTTAAACTGGAGTCCTGCACTGAGCAGGCAGTTGGACTCGGTGGCCAAAGTAGCCCTGTCCAGCTCTACGATTCTAAAATAATTTAGACAGTAGTCAACAAAATAAAATGCTGTAGCAAAAAATTAATCCCTTTTTTTTTGGGGGGGGGGGTTCTCTTTCCAAAGGTCTCTGTTACCCTGGGTCTCACTATTTGTGCCGATTTCAAGACAGACTGGTATGGATCCTTGTGTTAGAAAGAGGCTTCACTTATTGCTGTCTTAATATCAAGGTGACTATTGCTATATCTACCTAGTAACTTTATGGCAACAAGATAATGTTTTTTCTTAATTTCTTTCTGCAATTGTAAAGGTCACTGCAGTTTTTATTTGTAAGTTGCATTGCTAAGGTGACCCAAGGAGGTCTAAACTTTAAAAAAAGGCGGGGGGAGTGCCATATATATTGTATCTGGTTACTTTAGAGAGCTGTTTAGTCTTCTGGAAGGTCCAGAATGTGATGAGACTCACACTCTCCTTCCTCCCATCTCTTGCACACTGATCCTATCCTCTGTCTCCAGGTTGCTGTAACCATATGTTGTGTCCAAACAGCCAAAATAGGGTTAGCGTTATGCTCAAAACCATGGTTTGAAGTGGGTCTGCAAACTGTGGTTTTGAAGTCTGTCTGATCTTCGGCTGATACTCCAGCTGCATCCCTTCCTAGAGTTGGAAGACCTAAAGACGGTATTGCACATGCTGGTAACTTCGAGGCTCGACTTCTACAATGCGCTGTACATAGGGCTACCTCTGTGCCTAGTCTGGAAACTTCAACTAGTTCAAAATATGGCAGCTAGGTTGGTCACTGGTACACCTAGGGGTGACCATATTATGCCAGCTTTAAAATCTCTCCACTGGCTTCCAATTAGTTTCCGGCCGAAGTACAAAGTGTTGGTCATTACCTTTAAAGCCCTACATGGTTTGGGTCCAGGTTACCTGTGGGATCGCCTTCTCCCATACAATCCGCCCCGCACGCTCAGGTCCTCTGGGAAGAACTTATTACAGTCAGCTGAGACCAGGCTGACAACCGTTACCCAGATGACCTTTTCTTCTGCCGCTCCCAGACTGTGGAATGACCTGCTGGAGGAGACTCGTCAATTTAACAGTCTTTTAGAATTTAAGAAAGCTTTAAAGACTGGTCTCTTCTGGTAGGTATATCCAGTGGAATTTTAGAATGTTTTTAGGATGTTTTATTGCTATTTTAATAATGTGCACGTTTTTAATCATTTATGTATTTTATCATATTTTATATTTACTGTTGTTCCCCGCCTCGATCCAAACGGAGAGGTGGGTAAGAAATAAATGTATTATTATTATTATTATTATTATTATTATTATTATTATTATCTGAGCCAATATATTTCTCTTTGCGTTCTAAGTATTTGTATGGACAAACATATCTTCTGATGGGTTTTCTGTTTATTCTTCAGGGGTTAGAATTGCAAGAAACCTCCTGCCACACTGCCGAAGCTCGCAGAGTGGATGAAATATTTGAGATGGCGTTTGAACATGAAGAACGCAGTCAGGCCCTCTCCTTCAATCATCACTTTGGAAATATTTTAACACCTTGTGCTGTTCTGCCTGTGAAACTCTATTCAGATGCCAGAAATGTCTTGTCTGGAATAATTGACTCACCTGAGAACCGGAAGCAGTTGAAAGATGATTTCATAAAAGTCCTCTTATGGGTGCTAGTCCAGTACTGCTATAAGAAGTCAAAAACACACAGGAAGCTTGAAAGAACACCCAAATCCAAGCAGGAATCGCCTTCAGTAGAACCATCTGATGTTTTAAGCAAGGCAGAAGACAGACCAAGCTCCTGGAAGGACGACGATGGCCTCAGCGTGGAATCGATAGAGGAATGGACTGACGACAGCAACCTTTTTGATGCTGAACCCAGCAAGAAAACGGCTAAAGCAGAAGGGATGGCATCACGAGGAGGTACGCCAAGACCTTTCTTTTCTCTTCCAGGCTCTGTAGAAATCCACACTACAGAAGCTGAACTACCAGAGGCAACTAGTGTGAATAGGCTCTATAAAACCGTTGTTCTTGGTCTTCCTGCGGTAGACACTGGAAAACAATGGGGAGTGATAGATTTGCCCCCTATTAAGTTCAGTAATTCCTATTCTGCGCGGTTAAGCATTCCTGAAGAGTGGAGAACCGCGTCCTTACCTGTTGCCAAACTCCGCGAGATGAAGCAGAAGTTTCCAGAAGACTGGTACCACTTTATACTTCGCCAGCTCGATTTCTTTCACTTGAGAGGAAACCCGTCAAGTTTACACGAAGACCTTATGAAAGACGCTGCTTTGAAGGAGCTGTATGTCCGGGTTGCCCTGTCTTGTTACATTGCGATGTTTGGTTTAGACGACACGGTTCCCTCTCCCGGTCACATATTCAGAACCTACAACGGAGGACTCCCCTGGTCCGTCTGTTTGGACTGGCTAATAGGGAAGCAAGAGCTGTTTCAGCTAGCACTCAAGGTGTTCAGGTAACAATGACAAGAAGTAGCATTCTTGATAGAAAAGAAGTAGATTTGGTCATTATTCTCTATGTAGGAAATAAGTAGATGTATATAAAGATACTATTTATTCCCTACATAGAGAATAATCATAGAACATACAGAAACCATTCAGACTCATGAGAATCGTTCTTTACATGACCAAAATAATTAACGGTGGTTCTTTATTTATTTATTACATTTGTATACCGCCCCATAGCCGAAGCTCTCTGGGCGGTTTACATAGGACATTATAAAGCCTTGACATTATAAAGCCTATGTACAGCAGTTGCTGGGGAACATGGGTGGGAGGGTGCTGTTGCATTGTGACTTGCTTGTGGGTCCCTGTTCAACAGCTGGTTGTCTACTGTGTGGACGGAGCGCTGGACTAGATGGATCCTTGGTCTGATCCAGCCTCAGGGCTCTGCTCATGTTCTTATAAAGGCTTAGACATTTATTGAAGCAAGAAGTTGGTGGCTTTCAGATGTTCTGCCTTTGAGAAATGCTTCCGCCATATTGATGTCTGCTGAAGAATTTGCTGCCTCTAGCAGAGGGTTGTGTGGCAGATTCTAGGGAGGCACTTGGTTCACGCAAGGCACTGGTTAGGCTGATTGAGACGCACATGAATAGAGAATCTACCCTAGAACATATCGCATTTTCCCTGAAGCTGCACATTGAGGGAGAAAATCAGAAGTGCTGGACATGCAAGGTTTCTAGGAAGCTTGTCGGTTGTTGTTTAAAATATTTCCCAGCTGCCTTTCAGGGCAGAAGCCTTCACAAGGCAGCTTACAACAATAAAATACATAAAAAACAGTTAAAATATTAAAAGCAATAAAAACACGATCACAATAAAATAGCAATAAAACCAGCAGTAACAGCACTACCAGCAATAATCATGGGAAGGCCACGGTAAAATAAAACGTTTTTAAGGTCTTCTTAAAAGCCTGCAAGGATGGTGCATGGCAGGCCTCCAATGGGAGTGTGTTCCAAAGATTTGGGGCCATTGTTGCTGCTACGCAGAACCCCAATAAGCTTCCCAGGAGCCCTGGGGTTCCCCAGAAACAGAGTTGGAAAGCCACTGGTTCATTTATTTGATTGATTTGATTTATTATTTGATTTGATTTGTACCCTCCCTTTCTACCAAGGAAATGGTGCTCAAGCCAGCTGACAAAAATGAAACACAAAATTTAAAACAAAGACTGAGTTAAAACAGTCCAAAAATAAATACATTAAAAGCACAAATAAAAACGCAACACTAAAAGAACAAAAGCCGCATCCGACCCAAACAGATCAACTTGCGTGCCAAAGGCCTGCTCGAATGAAAATGTCTTGGCCTGTGGAGGAAGGCAGAGAGGGAACCTGCTTTATCTGGCGTATGAAACAGACAGTGCTGGTGCTTGAAACAAATATAGGAGGGATAGAATAATTTTAAAAAACGAAGCCGTGCTTCTCAAACTGTGGAGGCTGGTGACTCCGATGTCAGTGGGGCTGTGAATCCGCTCCGGATTTCATTCAAAACTCTAAAGGAGCTATTTGAAGGTTGAATAGTTCCGTTAGAGTTCTGACCGGGTGCATTTATGACCCCACTGATGTCGGAGTTACCAGCCTCCACTGGTCCCAGTATGTTCCTGCATGGGTTTCCCCCCATTCCCAGGGGCTTTTTTTTTCACCAGGCTGACAACGCTCCATTACTGGTGTGTGGCCCCTTTAACAGACCAGCTCCCTCCCTCTCACCCTATATGCCATACGCACGTTCTGTTCAAACACATCCTGCCTATCTATACCCCTAATACTAAAAATAAAATATAAACTTGTTCAGCATTAATAATTGAATAGGTCCTTTCTGAGGGATCATGTCCCTCCTTCGTCGAAGTGACGCCCAGAGAGCCTCGTTCTCTGTGACCTCAGCAGAGTTGCCACCCCGAGGGTGGGGAAGCACCATCACATCCCTGAAGGCCTCATCCACCAACCCCTTTCAGCCTTCCCAGGTTAGCTCATAGGAGCAAACGTATTCCCTGAGAGCCAGATGCTCGTTGTGCCGTGATGTCTGCCTGGGGTGACCATGTGAAAAGGAGGAAAGGGCTCCTGTGTGCAGCACCTGGTGGAATTCTCTCTTCTTTATCACAACAGTGAAAGCTGCAGGAGCTATACTAGGGTGACCAGATACAAAAGAGGGCAGGGCTCCTACAGCTTTCACTGTTGTGATGAAGAAGAGGGAATTCCACCAGGTGCTGCCTGTACACAAATGACACCTCCTTTTTCTATCCAACTGTTAAAGATACAGGGGCCCTGGTCCTCTTTTCCATATGGTCACCCTATGTCTGTCCAGAGGGCAGATAGTTTTACATGTGTCACTCAGTCCAATAGACACTGTCATCAATAAGACCACAGATGTTGATAGCCTTGGGCTCACCCAGTCTTTCAATAGCTGTTAATGCGAGATAATTACTATCATGAGTCTTTAAAACAGCGATAGGGAAACTTCATCCTGCCAGGTTAACCTACCTGACTTGTGGGGCCTCAAGTGAGGCTCCTTCCCCCCCCCATGCCCCTCCTCCCTGAAGACTAGCAGGGAGAGAAATCCCCACTGTTGTCAATAATAGCTGGCATGTAGTTATGTAGTTTGTTTTTATGCTTTTATATTTTGTATATTGGTTTTAAATGTTCAATGTATTTAATCTTTGTAAACTGCCCAGAGAGATTCGGCTATGGGGCAGTATATAAATGTAAATAATATTAATAATAATAATTCCCCTTCGCACCGTTCCCCCTCCGTTGGGAGGGTGAGCAGCGCAGGAAGGGGAGCCCCTGCTGTTCTCTCTGAACACCTAGACCACACCTCACCCTCCCAATTGGGAGGGCGAGTGGCATGCTCAGTACTTCACCTGCCCTGCGCCCCTCCCAATGTGGGAAGGTGTGGGAGAAGCAGACCCACCCCAACTGAGGACACTCCTCCAGCCAGGGCCTGGGTTGAGACAGCAATTGGCTCCAACGCTTTTCCCTTTTGTAAAGATGTGAAGGCGCATCTATACAGTCTAGCCGTTTTAATCATGTCGTTTTTAATGTTCTTCGTTCTATTGTTTTAAATTGCTGTGCATTGCCTTGATGGCTGCCCCGCTCCCAATGTCAGTATACAAACGTTAATGATAAACAATACATAAAACCCCCACCCAGCAAAGCCAGGTGACCAAATTACATAAGAACATAAGAAGAGCCCTGCTGGATCAGACTGAGGGTCCACCTTGTCCAGCACTCTGTTCACACAGGGGCCCACGTTCCACAGCAACTGGTGCATAGAGGCTTCCTGCCTCAGATACTGGAAATAGCACATAACCATCAGGGCTAGTAGCCACTGATAGCCTTCTCCAGGAATTTATCCACCGCCCTTTTAAAGCCATCCAAATTGCTGGCCATCCCTATATCTTGTGGTAGTGAATTCCATAGTTTAACTATGCACTGTGTGAAGAAGTCCTTCCTTTTATCTGTCCTGAACCTCCCACCAATCAGCTTCATGGGATGACCCCACTGGGTTTTAGTATTTTGAGAGAGGGAGAAAAATGTCTCCCTGTCCACATTCTCCACCCCATGCATAATTTTGAACATCTCTATCATGTCTCCCCTTAGCCTCCTTTTTTTCCAAGCTAAACGATTCCAGCTCTTGTATCCTTCC
Organism: Anniella stebbinsi; assembly: GCA_029215795.1. NCBI lineage: Eukaryota > Metazoa > Chordata > Lepidosauria > Squamata > Anniellidae > Anniella > Anniella stebbinsi. Next base: position 364,548,828 of record JARDYH010000001.1, on the reverse strand, counting down.
CTCGCAGGGGAGAGGCTGCAGCCCCCTGCTTATTTTAGTTGCCCTTTTTTTGCACTTTTTCCAGCTCTATAATATCTTTTTTTAGGTATGGTGACCAGAACTGTACACAGTACAGGTTATCATTGAGTGTCATTTCATCTGGCCCACAGAGGGCTCAGTGGGTTGCCATGTGTCCCCCTATGCAAATCAACACTCCTGCTTTAAAATACCGGTATGCCAGTACTAAAGGGAGCATCCTTTGCACGGAAGTATCTTACCCTTCCACTCCCCAGGTTACAGCTATCTAGACCATTTTGTTTACAATAATGGCAATTGTTCATGCTTACAGACATCAGTATCTTTCCTCAGGTATTCAAGGAGGAAAGAACCCTTGAGATGTCTCTGGCATTGTGAAATAGCTAGGAGGTGATGCAGGATCAAAAACAGCTTTAAGAAATGTGGGTGTGTATTATGAGCAGATAGATAAGCGCTCCATTATTGTGTGGCATCTGAGAATCCTCTAGGAATGGGGGATGAGAGCTAGGACAGTGCCTTGGATTGGGTAGGGAAGGGGATATTGTGAAATCTCTGGCCAGGTAGATGCAAGGTGTATCGTTCTTGTGAGGCTTCGATCTTCACATTAAGAAATCAGGATATGGAATGTTAATTGGGACAGGGCATGGAATGAAGTACAGTTTGAAGCCTGCATGGTCTACTTCATAGTACTCAAGTAATATAGGCCCCAAATCAGCTGGTGCAGACATAACCTGATCATCAAGCTATTGCCCTGCATAACTGATCATAGAGCAGGTAAGGGGGCTTTATTACAGGTAAGCTTTCTCAAATGATTCTCTGTAGGTCTCTGCATTGTGTATTTGTCCTCGCTCTGTGCACCTTTCAGGTATACGGTTAAGCTTATGGTTGACAAAGCAAGCCTGGGTCCAGTCGAAAATTCGAAAGAGCTGCTAAACTGTCTTGAGGAATATGAAAGTGATTGGTACATTGGACCGGTGTCTGAAATGGAGTGGCAGCAAGCCGTTTTACAAGAAAAGCCATATCTTTTTTCTTTGGGGCATGACCCTAATATGGTAAGTCGTGGGATTTACCCTTGACAACAAAATACAGTGGACTTTTTTATATATATGTCACTATTTTTCATGCCTAAATTTTGCTATAAAGCCTAGGATAAAAAAAAAAACCCTTCGGTGACAGTTTTGCAGGAGCTTTGACCTTTGGTTTCTGCTGGCACAACACAAATGTGCTCTGAAGACTAAACTATGAATTGCCTTAAAGAGATTTAGGCTACAATACTTATACGTATTTACTCAGGAGCAATCCCTGTTATAGTGTATGGGACTTATGTTTGAGTAAATCTGCATTGGATTGGGCTGCTTGGGTGAGGAACAAAATATAGTTTGAGGGTGATAAACCATGATTCAACTGCTTTACCTAATACCTGGTTTGTAGGCCTGGAATAAACAATCTCCCTAATACCACTGACCAATTCTCAGGATCTTCTCTGGCTAATAGTGCAAGTCATATAACCCTCGAAGCATAAGGGCAGAGTCTTTGGCTTGGTTTGCATACAGTGACAATCCAGAGGTTTGTTTTAAACCCTAGGTTATCCATGTGCAAGTAAGTGCACATGTCTCAATAGCTCCTGCTTGTCTCCTGCCAGCAAGAGTGATTATTTATTTATTTACTTATTATTACATAAATATCCCACCTTTTTTTCCTTCTTGAAAGGAGCCTAAAGCAGTTTTTTGGGCCTATTCAGAGGACACGTTAATCCATGGTTAGGCCGCTAACCCTTGTGCAGCAAATGATGAGTGAGCGTGTTTAAACTGTGGTTATGTAGCCACCATGGTTAGGAAATATGGCTCACATGACATGCTAATTCATGGTTCTCACGACACGCTAAGCCATGTTTAGCTCAAAAAGCTTCACCACCGTAGCTTAGCGTGTCGTCTGAATCCTCCTCCTCTCCATTTTATCCTCACAACAACCCTGTCAGGCTGAGAGTCAGTGACTGGCCCCAATTCACCTGTTAAGCTTCATGGCCATGTGGGGACTAGAACCCGGATCTTCCATGTTCCAGACCATACTCTAACCACTATACCACACTGGTTATCACCACACGATCTGTCCTTGGCTTGGTTAGCGTTCCGTCCAAACTGGGAACCCTGACTTGTCTCTCCCCTGACAAGCCAGAGTTGTAACCTAGGGTTTGTTCTTTGGTTACAACTGGCTTTCCAAGGGAGAGAACCAGTTCCTGGTTCAGATATAGCACTACGAAAGCCAGGAATGAAGCATTCCTGGCCTGTTTTAACTGCTCCTGCAGGCAGGAGCAGACAAGCAGGGATGACTAAGCCATGTACATTAGTATGCCTTCACGGTAAGTTAGGGTTTAAAAAACACCCTGGGTTGCCATTGCGTGAGAACTACTAAAAAAGGCAGAGGAAGCTGCAGGCAAGTATCCATAGCTTTCAGTCCTATTTTGACTTGCAAAGCTCCTATATGACGTCTTCGTCCCTTTCTTCTACTGTTGTGCCACATCTTCCTCTGCTGACTTTCATTCATACGTCCCCTTTTCTAGCACTTCTTTTAGGGAAAAGGGGGCACAAGCAGTCCGGAGTGCCTCTATTTCTCATCTAGCCAGTAGAATGAAAATCTTTTAATTCAACTAGTGATTTTCACAAGGCTACTTGGTGAACTTCCTGGTGGAGGGGAATTTTGCGTCTATCTTTTTCAACCCAATGATGTATCTGTTGGCCCTGATCTGCCTTTCTGCTTTTTGGGAGTTTAAGTTTCATCGATATTGTGAACTATGGAAATTGGGTACTCTTCCTACCTTTTCTAGCATGTGATTTCATGCCCCTTTGACACAAGGTAACACTAGGCTGCGTGTTTTGCGTGGACATAAGAGTTAGCCCGACATGTAGAACATGTTTATGATTAAACTCTCTGTCCTCTAGTTGCCAGAGTGCAACATTGGTCTGACATACTGAATATCACTGCAGGTTTTGCCATCAGCTTTCCAAATAACGCACTGATGTATTACTAGAGCTGCATCCCCAGATAGGATTAGAAACTTGGCGACATTTATTTATTTATTTATTTATTTATTTATTTACATGACTTTTTAGTAGATCAAGGTTGTCATGACTGATACATAATAACAATTCTGCTAGAACATTTTCTTCTTCCAAGGAGGAATATTTGCTGGAAACTGAATGTACCTTGGTGCCTATAATGGCTTGGATCCGGTCAAGTGCCACTGATTTCAATAGGACTACTCAAAGTATGATGAAGCCTGGATCCAACCCAATATTTTCACACTATTGATGCCATAGATTATGCCTAGTGGGGAAGAAAAATGTGGATTTTGTGGAACTTTGTATATGTGCTGTGCCTACTGCCAGGGCTATTACATCTTTATACTGCCCATCAGCCGAAGCTCTCTGGGCAGTGCACAATTAACCCCCCCCCAATAACAATATAAAGTTAAACATTAAAAAGTTAAAAAGGCAGTGTAAAACGAGCTACATTAAAAACCAGGGAAAGCCTGTGTAAAAAGATATGTCTTCAGGAAACATTTGAAAGATGTAATGTTTTCCGCCTCCTGAACCGCACGAGGGAGGGTTTTCCAGAGGGTGGGTGCCGCTACAGGGAAGGCCCTGCCGCCGAGGTTCTTCATGGCGGCATTCCGTTCGTCTCGGATTGGCCAGTAGGGCCTCCTCTGAGGATCGTAGTTGTCGTCCAGGTATATATAAGGGAAGGCGGTCTGCAAGGTATGCTGGACCCAAGTTGTTTATGGCTTTGTTGGATAACAACATAACCTTGCATGTGGCTAGGTTTTAGAACTTTGACTCTCAGTGCTCAAATGCAGGCTGCGTGTGTCTGTCTTTCAGGGAGTTTATACAAGCAGAGTCCTTACCCTCCAGGAATTCCTTGTGCAAGTTGGAAAACTGAACGGCGAAGCGGTGAGAGGGCAGTGGGCGAACCTCTCGTGGGAGCTGCTCTACGCCACTAATGATGACGAAGAACGCTACAGCATCCAAGCGCATCCGGTCCTCCTGCGGAACCTGACCATACAGGCAGCAGACCCTCCCCTTGGCTACCCCGTGTATTCCTCTGAACCTCTCCATGTGCCTTTGCTCTAGGACTTGGCCGCGTGGTTCTGAATTCTTGCTCCAAAGTAGACTGACTGTTCTCGCAAGGAAAACTCATTTGCCAAAGGTGTTTATGGCTGTGGAGACAATGCTTTTGGCAGGAATCTCCGAACAGGTTTTTCAACACCAGAACTATTTGGACCTCTGATCCTGAAGGTCTAACAATGGGAGATATTAAACCTAGGGAGAAGACTTCATGCAGGCAATAAGCTCATTAATGTATAGAGTGAGGTTTTGTTTTTCCCCATGAACTGAAAAATCAGTATCTTAACAGGTGACTTCCACTAGGATGCAGGTTACCACAGATTATATAAAAATGTACATAGCATTGAGGCTCTTTCCCTGATTTTGATATAGCAGGCTTCATTTTATCACTTCTTATATTGTATAACCGTATTTGCATCGTCAAAGGAATACTTGAAGAAACCTTTAATATACAACAACGACTCAGCCTACGGAAATGAGAGCCTTTCTTAAACCCAGCAAGCGGGATGATAGCACCTTGGTAAAAGGCATCTGTCATGGTGCAGGAAGGCTGATGACAGGAGGGGAAACCTGCTGACCAATTGTGCGGCTTAGATGTAATATTGAAATCACTGAGACCTAAATTCCCATGAGCCAGAAAGAGGCATGGAAGCCGGTTTCTGTTTTTTACCTAAAGGACTAGAAGGCAAGCAGTTCTCCGGGGATCTGCTTTAGTATTGTTCTAATATCCAGAACATGGGAATTGAAAACTTGGGGTTTTTCTAAGTGGAGGAAAGCTTGTAGACCCCGCCGTCTCCAACCTCACACCCTCCAAATGTTTTGGACTTCAAATTCCATCTGCCATAGCCAGCATGGCCAACGGTCCTGGTTTTCCCTCCATTGGTCACATTTACCCTGTTCAGATGACATGTTAAGGCATGGTGATTAAACATTTTGAGCTAAACATTATGGCTTAGCGTTTCATGTGAAACCTGATGTAATGTTTCGTGTGAACCATCCCTAACCATGGTGGCTACATAACCACGGTTTAAACATCCTCACTAACCATTTGCTGCAAAAGGGTTAGCGGCCTAACTGTGGCTCAGCGTGTTGTCTGAACAGGCCCAATGTAAGGGGATTTTCCCAGGGCAGCTCAGGTCCAGCTGAGAGGCACCAACCCTTTCCAGTTGGGAATGTGTTCTTATAGAGCAATACTTTTGGTGGTTGCTGTCATGAGCTTCTATCCCTCCTTATGGACTCACAAAATTCATGCCCTGAGATCTGATAACTAAGGGCTTCCAGACATGGGTTTGAGCCAGGTTCTGCTTTCTGTTGACCAAAGGGAAGGTACCTCCAGCTGATATGTGGGGATCCCCCTGTACCACAGCTCACCCCATTCAGCAGGATCCCCTGGACACCTGCGTGGCACTTTCAGGGGCTAGAGAGGCTCCTATGGAGGAGGGAGCAGGGAAGCCCACTTCCACCAGCCCAATTGCACACCCAAATTGGGATCCAACCCAGTTTTTGAGAAGATGCCTCGGGAGGGATGTAGGTTTGAATGGTCACCCCTAGCGTTATGATTACATGTACGATGGAGGATAGCACCATTTAAGGCTAGGTAGTGAAGGATTTTTTTCTTGTGGCCAAGCACAGTACAGAATCAATAAGCGTTATATAGAAATTTATTAAAGGGAACAGACTGAAACAGCATGGCACTTACTATGAAGTTACACATTACAAAACTTCCATTTCTTGCTAAAGTAGTTTTAAAAAAGATATATATATATATATTTGAAGCAGAGGGACTTCCCCTTTCTCCTCCTCATGCAGCGAAGGGATGGACACGGTCCTTCTTAGGAACTCTTTTTGTAGTAAGAAACATCAGCATCCTGCAATGAACAACACACACACAATTTAGTCAAGACTTCTCTTAATTCCTTTAGGGTGCAATCCTATACCTGTTTAAACAGGGGGAAAAAGTCCTACAATTCCCAGCATGCCCTGGCTAGGGCATGCTGGGAATTGTAGGACTTTTTTCCCCTGTTTAAACAGGCATAGGATTGTACCTTTTCTGAAGTTACTCTGAGCTCTAAATCCACATGAACAATATATGGGAGCTAGGAAGCAGCGAAAGGAAAGGAGCAGCGTTTTTGTTACCCCCGTTGCGACATAGTTAAGTGCCATTAAGCCCACTGAACTGTCTTGCGTTATGTCCACTTACTGAATTCCATCCTTAAATGCAACCTAGAAATAAATTTAAATAAAATAAATTCTCCCAAATAGAACCCAACTATTCATATTTTCCCCTACGAGAGATTCATCTTTAGCAGGGATGGTGAACACTTTTCAGCCTGGGGAATTTGGAGCAGATCTTGAGGGCTGCATTCCAGCAGCAAGTCGAGCCAAGGACAAATATTATTTTTACCAAGTTGACATTTTTTTCATCAAAGATAGAAAACACAGCTCAGCTCTACACACGGTATTTAAAGCTCAATTGCCTTGAAATGCCCTCATCTTTGATGACTAATAAGAGATAACGGCAGTAGATTTTGGCAGGCTGGATAGGAAACCCCCACTGGCCAGGCATTCCTCATCCCTGATATACAGGAACTAGTGGTTGTTGTTTGTTTAAACGATCTAAAATGTAGTGGTATCATTATGCAGTGATGAGACAAGCAAACTAATGTGTTACAACACTTAAAACATCTACTAGCTAACAACAATCCCATGAATTGTAGCCCCTTAAGAATGAAGTATGAAAACATGAAAGTGTGACTCTACAGCATTTTCATAAAATACAACCAATGGCCATTGTTGCAGAAAATGCTAAAAAAAAATGTCAGTAGAATTGAAGCATCGTATAAAAAAAGCTGAATTATGGCCAAAGCTAACCTCTGTGTGGACCAGGGAAAGAACACAGCCAATTTTTACCCTCTCTTCTGCATCTTGGCCCTGATAATCTGCAGAGGATTACATTTCTAGAATGACTGCAGATTGGAGCAACTGTCTTCCCATGAAGCTGGGAGATTCAAGACAGATAAAAAGAAGTAGTTCTTTTTACAGCACAGAGTTACAGTAAGTGGAAGCAACCAAAAGCATGCCTTCAGCTAGATTACAAAGAAGAATACACTTTCCCTGTTGATTGGCCTTAATGCATCAAATGTGGATTAATGGAAAAGCAGATTAATTCAAGCGAGCTATGATGGTCAGAGCTTTTGCCACATTCTAGGGCTTCTGACCCCCACCTCCACCCCCACCCCCACCCTCACCCTCACCCTTCTACCTCTTTCTACTACAAGCTCTGAAAAGCCACTCCAAAAAAGTGAGAAACCTTCCAAGGTGACGTCTGACACACCACAAGAGCTGCAATTGGATCCACAAATCCAGAGAGTCCTGGTACATACACTGCAAACACCACTAAACAAAGCAATGGTGATTTCTCAGTTAAAAACAATTTATCTGGATCCTGCAGCCTATAGAGCTGGAATGGGGAGCCTCTGGCCCATGAGCCAGATTTGGCCTGTAGGGGTTACACATCCATCCAGGCCCTACTCCTCACCTAGGAAGGTCTGTCCAATCAGCAACTGATCAGAGATAAGAGATTTCACCTGCAGGGAAGAGGGGGGGCAGGGCCTGGGAAGGAAGCTGCTGAGTGTTCAGTCCTGCTTACTTGTGAGTGGACATGCTGCTCTGCTTACTTGTGAGTGGACATGCAGAGGTTTATCCTGCTTACTTGTGAGTTTACTTCATTCTGGCTCCACTCACTCTTCCTTTGGCCCCACCTTCAGATGGAATGCAGCCCCCCTTCCCCAAAGACCTTTCCCAGATTGAAATGATGGCGCTGCAGGCACACCAGAAAGTGCTCAGAGCCAAATCAATAGGGACCACGAATATGCTTCAAGGGAACGGATGGAGACCAGGGCCATATGCTAGCAATATGCCTGGGCACTTAATATTGAGCATTTATATACATCGGTTTTGCAGCATCATAGATCCTCTCTGATTTAGTAGGCTAGAGTGATAACAGGGCAGGGGAACAGTTTTCGCTTGAAGAACGTACCACTCCGCTCTTGAAATTCTCGATGCGCTTCTTTCCGAAGCGGTTCAAGAGCCACATTGCCCAGGTCGGTGCATATTGCCAGAGGTAGCAGACGGCCAGGTATGGGTTGTCACTGATCCAGGCTTCCTTCACGTCGTTAACCAGGCTGATGAGAGTGAGCTGAACACAACGGGCAGTTGACATTTTGTGGGTTTGGTCCCCAATACTTGCATTTACCTGGGGGGTGGGGGTGAGAAGTAGGAGAAAATTAGACTGTGCTGCAAGCCAACCTTTACCAAGGTTCTTTGCATTTGTATCCCCTTCTTAAAAATGAGAGCCCTGCATTATTGCACATTTCAAATCGATAGCCTACCTGAAGTCAACATAAGCACTTTACTTTTTACATTATAGTTTAGGGGTGGTCCAGATGCTGTTGGACTATAATTTTTAATCATCCCTGCCCATTGGCCATAGGTGGTGGGGATGATGGACATTGGAGTCTAACATCACCTGGAGGGCTGCCGCAGACTCCCTACCCAGTTATAGTTTTTAATAGGCATGCCTTGAAAGAGAAGCTGCTCTTCCATGATTAGCAATAGAATCATAGAATAGTAGAGTTGGAAGGGCCTATAAGGCCATCGGGTCCAACCCCCTGCTCAATGCAGGAATCCACCTTAAAGTATCTCTGACAGATGGCTGCCCAGCTGCCTCTTGAAGGCCTCTACTGTGGGAGAGCCCACGACCTCTCTAGGTCATTGGTTCCATTGTCATACTGCTCTAACAGTCAGAAAAGTTTTCCTGATGTCCAGCAGGAATCTGGCTTGCTGTCACTTGAGCTCATTATTCCGTGTCCTGCACTCTGGGAGGATCGAAAAGAGATCCTGGCCCTCCTCTATGTGACAACCTTCCAAGAATCTGAAGAGTGCTATCATGTCTCCCCTCAATCTTCTCCAGGATAAACATGCCCAGTTCTTTCAGTCTCTCCTCATAGGGCTTTGTTTCCAGACCCCTGATCATCCTGTGTGGGTAAGGTCTTCTCAGAACCAGGAGACCAGTGTGCTGGATGAGAATTGGTTCTTCGTCCTGGACCGAGACATTTCTGTAAGGGTGGGCAACTTGTGGCCCTCTAGATGTTTAGGCCTACAACTCCCATGGTCCCTCACCATGGGCTAAGCAGGCAGAGCCAGCATCAATGACTGACATGGTTGAACATCTGCCAAGGGCCCACAACCCAGCCGGGGGCCACGGACAACAGCCTCCTGGATTTGTTCCTCTTCTTCACCACTGCAGCCTGTAAGTTCACCTGCTTCTTGCTGTGGCCTGGACAACAGTGGTGGTGAGCTGTCCCCTACTTGGTCATTGATTTTCTGCCCATCAAGCAAGCACATGGTAGCAATGAAGAGCAAGAGCAGCTGGTGTCAATGGCGGTGTGAAGGTAGGCTCACTGAGGAGAAGGCCCATTGAGGTGTCTTGCTCAAGGGTCCTCCAAAACCTGGTGTTGTATGTTTGCTGATGGGATTTGACACCCAAACTACCTGGAGGGCCACAAGTTGCCCACCCCTGCTCTGGGCTGTCCCTAAATGGAACACAAGTCCAATTTGTCAGACAGTCCACTTAAGATGAAAATAAGATTCCCATGATGCATGGCGAGAGTAGAAAATCCAGGCTCTTCGTCCTCATCCACTTACATGCATTTAAAAAATCAAGCAGAAACTTAATGGAATACCCATGGGAGTTATTACAATAGGCCTGTGTGAACATACAAATGCCTGCAACAGGCCTGATTGTCACAAGCAGCAGAGGAGTTGTTACGCTTGTGTCTGGGTTATTCCACTTCGGACTGTAGAAATGGTGGAATGCCGACCACCATTCCGATGGCCTCTGAAAGATTCTCTCAAATGTAACTCATCCCTTGTCTGGAAAAGCTTCAATAACCCTGCTATAGGCATTACTTCTTCTCATCAATCTGAGACAGTGGAGCTGCTCCACAGGTCCCATGGTTTGGTGTTACACAAATGAGCCATGCGGCCACGCTCCCTCCACTTGCCCGCTCCGCTTTAGTGAATCACATCTGAACTGGTAAACCAGGAACCGCACTTGGCCTCCAAACCGGAACTGCAAACCATGAAAACTGTGGTTTACCATTCTGATTTGGAGAAGCAAGTGCAAACCATAGTTTACTGGTTCAGATGTAATGATCAACTATGGGATCTCCAAAAAAAACACAAAACCACAACTCATGGCAGAGCATGCGAAAAGAGTAGTGGGGAGTGATTGCAAGCCTAGGGCTTGTTCATGTAACGCAGGGAGTGGGCAACTTGAGGCCCTTCAGAGGTTTTGGTCAACAAGTCCCAACAGCCAATTTTGAGGGGAGTAATAGGCCAAAATATCTGGAGGACAACACAAGGCTCACCCCTAGTGCAATGCCAAACATGGTGTTAGATCCAGGATGTGCCGTTTACGGGTGGAAAGGCTCTGCTCATGGAAGAGCCCTCTGCCTGATGTTCAGGGATGTCCTCTTCTCCAGCCTTAGGCATTGCATTCAGCTGGGTTCCCTGATCTTCTGTGAAGCATTCGTGTGGTCTGGGTCTTACATATGAACTGACCCAATACAATAAGGCTGAAGTGTAATTTAATGAGCTCCCTTGCTTCTGATCTTAAAGAAGAGTAGAGTATAAAGAAGGTGGAGTATAACGTCTTCAAAATAAAATGGAAGAAAGGAAGTATCCACACCTTATTTGACCTATTACACTGCAGCAGTCAACTTCTAATTGTCCCCCACAAAATAATGCTATAAGAACTCTTTCAGGCTTCTGGACAGCCTGCAGGCATATTAGGATTCAATTTGGTGATTTCAAACACCTGGTTTTCTGCTTGATTTAAAACAAAAATAGCTTTGCACCTTGAAATAAAGGTGGTTGTTTTAAAAACAAAGACTGACTTGACATAACTCTGACCCACAGACTGTGGCTTTGCCAGGAGATTGCAGAACAGAAAAGACAAAAAGGCATGGTGCGAACAATAGACAAGAGTTGCTTTTGTGAAGGCTGCTGCATCTCGCGTTTCAAAGTGCACAGCAGAAAAAACAAGGGCGACCATATCATTTGCACACCACCTTTAGAACGGTAGAATGCTCCTGACAGTCAGTACCTTTCCACATCAAAAGATTTCTGTCCATGGAAAGACAGGTTAGCTTTCTCCCAAGACTTACGAGCCTTCAATGTATTTAGGAACCTTTTAATAATAAAAATGATGGGGAGTATTTACAGCAAATGCTAAACAGCACACAATTGCACAACATCTGGATAACAGCCAAGACAGTGAGGTAAAAGGACTGAGATAATATGTGAGCACCAAAGAAATTATAACAAGGTTGAGACATATAACATCATATACCTATAACATCAGTATACATATATGCATAATGGCTGAGTTCAGACAACACTTTAGTCAATGGTGGGTTAATAGTCATCTCACAGTTGGTTATTTTGTGGGTACTCCCCACACAACATGTTCCTACACAACTGTGGATTGGTTGGGACTGGCATTGAGTCGACTAACAGGCTGGTTTCGGACGACACGATAATCAACGGGGGGAGAACAATAGTCAGTTGTGTTGCTTATTGTGTCGTGTGGAGGGGAACACACAATGCACACACAACTGACAGTACGCTATTTGGGGCACTTAAACAACGGAGAAAAACAATGGGCTTGCACGTTGTTTATCCCAAATTCCGTTGTTTAAAGTGTCGTGTAGAGAGAACACCCCCCCTCTCCGTGTACTATTCCATTTGGGCATAGAGTTCTGCAGGCTGGAACAGCTGAAAACTTGTGGTGCATGCTGGGATATGTCCGGAGGACTGAGGGAGGGGGGAGGGAGGAGATGCTGCAGTCCAGATGCACGCTGGGACTTTCAGCCGCTCAACGGACGAAGTAGCAACATGTTGTGTGGGGAGTACCCCCTGCTTAGGGTACTGTGAGTACATTATCCCCCCCTCCCTTGCCTAAAGTGTAATCTGAAACCAGCCATAGTCAATGCGGCATTTGACTGACACAGCCCCTACCCCTCTCCCTGCCCTCCCTCAGTCCTCTGGGTGCTATCCCAGCAGCCACTGCGAGTTCTGCTGGCTGGACTAGAGTGGCAGCCGCTGCTTTGGTCACTTTTGCCCAGGAAATCTGTAGCCAGCTGAATAGTCCACTCAACCCTGCAAAATAGTCCACTGAGCCCAACAGACAATATGCTAACCAATGGTTGTGTAGATAGTCAACTCTGCAGAGTGTTGGGTATTTTGGGGAAATAGTCAACCATGGGGTGTTTTTTGCCAGACAGACAACGCAATAACCAACTGTTGACCACTCAACTGATGGTTGACTACTTAAACCAAAAAAAGAAAGTTAAGGGGAAAATATGTAATAAATTTTAATACTTAATGAAATAATATATTTATCACCAAAGAAAACTAATAGAAATACATATGTATAATAACAAAGTAAAAACAAGGCTCTTATGATTCTGGCCAAACGCGTTTCGACAATAATGTCTTCTTCAGTGGCCCAATCACTGAAAATAAACAACAAAGATAATAAGACATTTAGTAGTGCCCCAGATGGAGGAATTTTTTTGTCTTTTCAATATAGAAGGTTTTTTTAAAAAAATAAACAACCCACCTAAATGGTTTGAGTAACAGGCAAAGGTTTTTTCCAGCGGGGCTGATTTATATATATCCCCAATAATGGGATTGTGTCACTCCCCACATTTGGTGTATATGATGCACCCTGGAAGAAATATATACAAAAAATAATAATTAAATGCCCAATTAAACTTTAACTCCACAGGGATGTACATCCAATTCCACCAAAAATAAGACAAAAGATACTCACAAATGAAATTCACAGGCTTTGCTGTTTGCAAATGGTATGCTACTGCCCAGATAAACCCTTAACAGCCAGGCTTTCATTATATACCCATTTGGTAGGCTCATTATATATAACAGCTGTGTTGACAGCTTTTAGAAAAAGATAGGAGTAACTCCCTCCATCTGTAGCAGGCACACTGATAATAAACAAACACGATGAGAAATCAATCTCAGCTGAAAGCTGTCAAGTCAAACAAGTTGTAGTTTACAGAATACATGACCAATTGCAATCCTCATTGAGTCCATTTGGCATAACTGTTCTGAGTGTGAAAATCCAAAAGAGTTCTCGTTTTTTCAGTCTTTTTTCCAGTTGTTGTCCAGAACCAGTCTGTCTTTCCAAAGTCCAGAACTTCAAATCCTTGTCAGAGTGTCCCATTTCAGTAAAATGTTTCACCAAAGGTGCCTGCAATCTTTTGTTCCTGATGCAGCTTTTGTGCTCGCAGATTCTTACTCTTACTTTTCTAGTGGTCATACCAACATAGAAAAGATTGCAAGGACATTGAATAGCATACACAACCCCCCTGGACTCACAATTAAAAAAATCCTTTAAGATATACATTTTGTTGTCTTGTGGGTTTGTGAATTCCTTAACCCTCATGCAATTATCACAGACACTGCAATGATGGCATGGGTAATTGCCCTTGGTTTTCTGGTATGTACTTAAACCCCCAATGCTTTCCCTGTTTCTGAAAGTACTGTGCACTAATAGATCTTTTAAATTTCTGGCACGTTTATAAACAAACAATGGTTTTCTATTACACCCTGGTACACCCTCCAACAGGTTCCAGTGCTTAAGTACAGCATTTTGTATATACTCATTATGTCCATTGTAAGTTAAAGGTACCAGCATTCTAGATTCATGTTTCTCTTTATTTTTATTTGTAAATAAATTCTTCCATTCCATATTTCTCACTTTAAACATAGCCTGCCTTAATTTTCTTTTTGGGTACCCACGTTTCTGGAGTTGTCTCATCAGTATTTTGGCCTGCTTGTCATAGCCAGATAAAGTACTACAGTTCCTACGGAGTCTTATAAACTGAGAGTATGGTAGGTTCCTCCTGATGTGTGCAGGATGGAAGCTGTCATATTTCAAATATGAATTGGCATCTGTAGCCTTTCTGTAGGTATCAGTATATATTGAGGTACCACTTTTAATTACCACTACGTCCAGAAAATTAATTCTGGAGGTGTCATGGTTAAATTCAAATTTTATGGTGTCATGTACACTGTTCAAATGAGCTTTAAATTCCATTAGTTCGTTTATAGTCCCTTCCCAGATTAGAAAAATATCATCAAGGTACCTCTTGTAAGTTTTGATGTAAGTTTGAAAAATATTGCCCTCATTAAGGATATATGTTTGCTCAAATCTATCCATAAACAAATTTGCAAGCTCTGGAGCAAATTTACACCCCATGGCCGTGCCTGATATCTGCCAATAGTGTAGATCCTGGAACAAGAAAAAAGATTTTTTCAGTGCTATTTCAGCAAGCGAACAAATAAAGTCTGTTGGGGGATGTCTCCAGTCTGTTCTTTTGTTAAGGGTATCTTCCATAACCTCCATAGCTTCCTCGTGTATGATGTTAGTGTATAGTGATGCCACATTTCTTCCAGGGTGCATCATATACACCAAATGTGGGGAGTGACACAATCCCATTATTGGGGATATATATAAATCAGCCCCGCTGGAAAAAACCTTTGCCTGTTACTCAAACCATTTAGGTGGGTTGTTTATTTTTTTTAAAAAACCTTATATATTGAAAAGACAAAAAAATTCCTCCATCTGGGGCACTACTAAATGTCTTATTATCTTTGTTGTTTATTTTCAGTGATTGGGCCACTGAAGAAGACATTATTGTCGAAACGCGTTTGGCCAGAATCATAAGAGCCTTGTTTTTACTTTGTTATTATACATATGTATTTCTATTAGTTTTCTTTGGTGATAAATATATTATTTCATTAAGTATTAAAATTTATTACATATCTTCCCCTTAACTTTCTTTTTTTGGTTTGTTTTGAGGATTTTGGTTAAGGTTAGCACCCTGTTGTTTGTGTGTACTTATTGTTTGGTGTATCCACAGTTTTGTTGTGGACCACGATGACAAATAAGACAGATGTATTTAGTTATTCTAATGACCATATTGCGAGCACCATCTTTCTTCTCTAACCATAAAGATAATCCTATATCCAATAGTGGGGATTGGAATAGGTATAGATCCCTAAAGGAAAAATGTATGAAACTTGATATGCATGCAGGTGCTTTAGGGGATTACTGTAGGAACCAGAGAATCCCCAGGGGATTAAGAATGATGAAGGATCCAGGCATGTTTCCCCATAATGAAAAATTTAAGGATAGGTGGTATGCCATTCTCAACAAATGTTCAATGGACCTGATGGTCCTCCTAATAGAAACATCAAAGGAGGAAACAACCAACTACATGCTTGAATTAAATCAGATAAAGGAGACTATTAAAAACACCATAGGGGAGGCGAAACTACAGGAAAGACTAACACATTTAGATATTGAATTGGAAAAGGAAGCACAGGACATTAAAGATCAAAAGTTCAAAAAGTTTCAAAGGGACCTTAGGGACTACCAGGAGAACAGAGTATACAGTTGGAGAAAATCCAGAATGCCCTATACACCAAGGAAGTCAGTTTCATTCTTAAGTGAATCAGGAGACAATACCACCAGTCCGGAAGAAGGGACCAGTAGATATAATGATAATGCATCCTTTGAGGCAACCAGGCCAAATACAACACCGTCTTTTTTGGAAATAGAACAGGGGAGGGGCCGAGGCAAGAGAACAAGACGGGATTCAACAGTGAGGTTCCCAAGGAAAAAGATACTACGGACCAATTGGTAGTCAATTTATCAAACAGAGACTTTAATACCACCGAAATTCAGGTGTTACAGAAAGGGCTATCCTTTGTTCCCACTCCAAGATTTGATGCCTTTGAATCTATGATTGAGATACAGCAGTTATTTCGAAAAATCAAATTGGCAGATTGGTTTAAGAATCAAAATTATTGTCCACTCAGAGATGACGGTATGTTTAGACCAAGTCAACATTTAATCCAAACACATCCAATCACAATATTTTGGCATTTGAAAATATGGTACTGAGGGAGGTCCAGTCAGCACAGAAGGATAGACATAGAATATGGCACAACATGACACAGTCGGAAAAAACAGCATTGGATAATATGTGCCAATACCAGGATGTTATCTTTAAACCAGCCGACAAGGGAGGAGCATTAGTCATATGGGATGTTAATGATTATATGAAGGAGGCAGAACGACAGCTAAAAATGCATAACCATTACGTCCTTTGTCACCATGATCCAACATTGGAAATTAAGAGACTAATTGTGGAAACTGTAGAAGAAGGGCTGATGGAAGGGTTTATTAACAGCAAAACCTATGAATATCTATTACAATCAGAGGGACGAACACCAGTATTCTATTTGCTACCAAAAATACACAAGGGAACATTTCCTGTTCCTGGACGGCCAATTGTGTCAGGATGTGGATCTATTTTGGAACCACTTGCTGAGTATGTGGACTATTTTCTTAAACCATTTGTTCCACTGATACCAACCTACCTGAAAGACACAGGACATTTCTTGCAATTTCTGGACACTATCAAATTAGAAAACAGTGATTGCCTGCTTGTAACTTTGGATGTGGCATCACTATACACTAACATCATACACGAGGAAGCTATGGAGGTTATGGAAGATAACCTTAACAAAAGAATAGACTGGAGACATCCCCCAACAGACTTTATTTGTTCGCTTGCTGAAATAGCACTGAAAAAATCTTTTTTCTTGTTCCAGGATCTACACTATTGGCAGATATCAGGCACGGCCATGGGGTGTAAATTTGCTCCAGAGCTTGCAAATTTGTTTATGGATAGATTTGAGCAAACATATATCCTTAATGAGGGCAATATTTTTCAAACTTACATCAAAACTTACAAGAGGTACCTTGATGATATTTTTCTAATCTGGGAAGGGACTGTAAACGAACTAATGGAATTTAAAGCTCATTTGAACAGTGTACATGACACCATAAAATTTGAATTTAACCATGACACCTCCAGAATTAATTTTCTGGACGTAGTGGTAATTAAAAGTGGTACCTCAATATATACTGATACCTACAGAAAGGCTACAGATGCCAATTCATATTTGAAATATGACAGCTTCCATCCTGCACACATCAGGAGGAACCTACCATACTCTCAGTTTATAAGACTCCGTAGGAACTGTAGTACTTTATCTGGCTATGACAAGCAGGCCAAAATACTGATGAGACAACTCCAGAAACGTGGGTACCCAAAAAGAAAATTAAGGCAGGCTATGTTTAAAGTGAGAAATATGGAATGGAAGAATTTATTTACAAATAAAAATAAAGAGAAACATGAATCTAGAATGCTGGTACCTTTAACTTACAATGGACATAATGAGTATATACAAAATGCTGTACTTAAGCACTGGAACCTGTTGGAGGGTGTACCAGGGTGTAATAGAAAACCATTGTTTGTTTATAAACGTGCCAGAAATTTAAAAGATCTATTAGTGCACAGTACTTTCAGAAACAGGGAAAGCATTGGGGGTTTAAGTACATACCAGAAAACCAAGGGCAATTACCCATGCCATCATTGCAGTGTCTGTGATAATTGCATGAGGGTTAAGGAATTCACAAACCCACAAGACAACAAAATGTATATCTTAAAGGATTTTTTTGATTGTGAGTCCAGGGGGGTTGTGTATGCTATTCAATGTCCTTGCAATCTTTTCTATGTTGGTATGACCACTAGAAAAGTAAGAGTAAGAATCTGCGAGCACAAAAGCTGCATCAGGAACAAAAGATTGCAGGCACCTTTGGTGAAACATTTTACTGAAATGGGACACTCTGACAAGGATTTGAAGTTCTGGACTTTGGAAAGACAGACTGGTTCTGGACAACAACTGGAAAAAAGACTGAAAAAACGAGAACTCTTTTGGATTTTCACACTCAGAACAGTTATGCCAAATGGACTCAATGAGGATTGCAATTGGTCATGTATTCTGTAAACTACAACTTGTTTGACTTGACAGCTTTCAGCTGAGATTGATTTCTCATCGTGTTTATTTATTATCAGTGTGCCTGCTACAGATGGAGGGAGTTACTCCTATCTTTTTCTAAAAGCTGTCAACACAGCTGTTATATATAATGAGCCTACCAAATGGGTATATAATGAAAGCCTGGCTGTTAAGGGTTTATCTGGGCAGTAGCATACCATTTGCAAACAGCAAAGCCTGTGGATTTCATTTGTGAGTATCTTTTGTCTTATTTTTGGTGGAATTGGATGTACATTCCTGTGGAGTTAAAGTTTAATTGGGCATTTAATTATTATTTTTTGTATATATTTCTTCCAGGGTGCATCATATACACCAAATGTGGGGAGTGACACAATCCCATTATTGGGGATATATATAAATCAGCCCCGCTGGAAAAAACCTTTGCCTGTTACTCAAACCATTTAGGTGGGTTGTTTATTTTTTTTAAAAAACCTTCTATATTGAAAAGACAAAAAAATTCCTCCATCTGGGGCACTACTAAATGTCTTATTATCTTTGTTGTTTATTTTCAGTGATTGGGCCACTGAAGAAGACATTATTGTCGAAACGCGTTTGGCCAGAATCTTAAGAGCCTTGTTTTTACTTTGTTATTATACATATGTATTTCTATTAGTTTTCTTTGGTGATAAATATATTATTTCATTAAGTATTAAAATTTATTACATATTTTTCCCTTAACTTTCTTTTTATGGTTTGTTTTGAGGATTTTGGTTAAGGTTAGCACCCTGTTGTTTGTGTGACTACTTAAACCACCATTGGTTATCGTGTTGTCTGAACACAGCTGATGTCATTTCTGGGAAGTAATTCCCTTGCTGAATTCCTTGCAATTAGATAGATGTGGCTTTAAGGGAGATATATAAAAGAGACCTTGAGGGTAAAATGATTGCAGCTGCTCAAAAAACTCACCACTCCTGAAGCTTTTCGAAAACTTGCCTGGGATGTGAGGTTAGAATAATTGCTAATCTTTTACAATGTTTATGCTTCTCTGTTTAACCTTGTAATTGAAAGTTTGTACTTTTCTTTAGTCAGTCTGTCTTGGAGGACAATCAAAGATGTTTTGGGGGCAGAGGAACAATTTAAGAATCACCTCACCTTTTCTCCCATGGCACAAGCTTATTAGTGGTGGTGAGTTACGGACGTTCAGCTGGAATTCATATTACCCTTATCTTGTCTTCAAATTCCGTATGTGTAACCTCCGTTTGGGGATTTATTTTCATTTGTATTATGTTATGTTTTGCAGTAATTATAGCGAGGTTCTGAGGAAGCTGTGGTGAAACCGGTGTAAAATCCGGAGTACTGTAAACTCTTATCTCGCTCAGCTATTCATTGCCAAATATATGAACCTGCTTTTGTAGCTTTGCTCTGTTATGTATATATGTATACTGATGTTATAGTTATATGATGCTATATGTTTCAATCTTGTTATAATTTCTTTCGTGCTCACATATTATCTCAGTCCTTTTACGTCACTTGTCTTGGTTGTTATCCAGATGTTGTGCAGTTGCGTGCTGTTTAGCATTTGTTCTTGCTGGGTGCTTGCAACTGCTGCCTCTGTTTTGTACTTCCAGGTTAGTATTTACAGACATGATTCCCCACCTGGATTCTGAAGTGGTACAATCCGGGGAGGACTGTAACCTTCTTACCTGACAGTAGGAATGAGCAAACAAGTAGTATTCAAGATCATCCGGCTTCTCCAGACATCGCTTCGCCACTCATCCTATGCCTGATTCCTGTTTGCTACTTGCTCTGTGCAAATGGGAAATTTGCGCAAATCGAACATTGATTGAATGGGAGATTTGCACAAGGTCCCCTAAATTTTTGCAAATTTCTCCGTTATTATTATTATTATTGCAAATAATATCCCACCTTTTCCCCAATACTGGAACTCTCCCAATTTGCGCAACTCTCCTTAATAAAGCAGGGCTAATTTGGTCCATGGAGAAAATTTGCACAAATCGAACCACGAATTGGGAATGAGACAAACCAAGCATATGTTTGACAATTTGCAGATACTTTTGATGGACACGTGCTCAGAGCTTTGAATGGGGCATGCTCACATGTTTTGTGAGCGGAACCAAAATTCTCATATATCCCTATCTGAAAGACATCGCAGAGGATGCGAGGGTGCTATTTCCCGATTGGGGCACATTTTGCAAGCCAGCTAAAACGACGGCTGCCCTAAGCATCTCTACCTGTGCAGCCAGGCTGGTCCCACCCTTACGCTGCTATCACCACATCAAGGGAAGCATCCAAGAGCGGTAATAGCACATAACAATATTCTCTTTCCATTCATGGCCTTTTTTGAAGACCATAGTTCTTCAAGTCACCTCAACCATTCTTACCTTCGAGACCTCTTCAGTAAAGACATTCTGTATGATCTGTGACTGGACAGGCCCTGGGCAGATGTTGATTATACTTATGTCAGGATATTCATAGAGCTCGGGCCGAAGAGAGTTAAAGAAACCCTAGAAAGCAACAACAGTATGGCAGTCAAAGTACACACCTTTGCCTCAGATTCAAGAATCTTTGCCCCTGTCTTCAAGGCACCGCGTTGCTGCCACTTTGCTGCTAAACCTTATCTTTTTCTTGCTGGCAAATTCTTGGATACTGAAGCGGCATCTGCTCTGGATTCCGGGTTATTGTTTTGTATGAATGTGGCCAATCATTTCTTACAAACCAGTTCCTTGTATTTGGACTGAATGGGAAACTGTGGTTAGCTACAAACTGCAACTGGAAGTTTACATTTCCTCCCCTTGTCAAGGGCTCACCACAATGTAGTCTCATTAGAAGAAACCATGGTCTGAATGTGGTCACTGATTTTCTTAGGAAAAGGGTCAAAAGGACTTCAAAATGGCCGCTTCCGATGCCCCCCCCTTTTTAATTTTTTTTTACCATTGGGGGGGGCAGCAGGGGCTACATGTGGCCTGCAAGCTACACATTGCCCCCTATTGCTGTGAGGCAGGCCATTGCAGTCGGGGAGGCTGAGAGAGTGGCTTGCCTAAAGCCACCTACTGAGTTCACAGTACAGGTGAGATTCAAGCTGACCCTCTATCATACGCCTCAGGGATCAAGCTGCACAGCTGCAGCAGGCTGCAAAAGATACTTACCTGCAGAGCATGCTTGCTGGCACAATACCCAGTAGCCAACGGAGCTCCCATGATGCCCATCACACTGCTCATGGTGAGGATCTTCCCTGTCTTCCGCTGAGTCATGTGATCCAGGACGTGTTTTGTTAAGGACACCGTGCCCAGGTAGTTGAGCTCCATTATGGCCCCGTAGACGTCAACGCTTGTATCCACGAAGAGGGAGCGCTGGGAACGGCCCCCATTGTTCACCAAGACATCAATCTTTGGTAGCAGAGGAAACCAAGGGAATGTTAAGCGTTGGCCGCCCATCCGTGTTTTCTTCCTTAGCTCAATGTCCCTTATTTATAGATGTATTTACTACATTTCTATGCTACCCAATAGGCAAAGCTCTCTAACTTGGAGCCCCTACAGCCCTCCCATTGCAGCCCCCACCTTTTCCTGAAATTCTGCCCCCGCCCAAATGTTTTAAAACAAAAGAAATGCCATCCGGATCTACTATGGGTCACCAAAAGGGTCAAAATTAGCTTGCAAACAATTAGGGGTCACCAAAAGGATCAGAATTAGCTTGCAAATGGGAGGGAAGATTACCAAAAAAACAACCAAAGTCCTAGTTGCTTTAGAGTGCCAAAAGGGTCAAAATTAGCTTGCAAACAATTAGGGGTCACCAAAAAGAACAGAATTAGCTTGCAAATGGGAGGGAAGATTACCAAAAAAAACAACCAAAGTCCTAGTTGCTTTGGGGTGCCAAAAGGGTGAAAATTAGCTTGCAAACAAGCTAATTTTGACCCTTTTGGCGCTCTGTAGCAACTACAGACACTTTTTGTTTTGTAATCCTCCTCTCCCATTTTCAGTACCTGCAGGGGCAGGCAAAAATGGCCCCAGACTTCCTAATGTTGTACAAAATTATGCACTGTGTGACGAATGTGGATAGGGAGGCATTTTTCTCCCTCTCCCAGAATACTCGATTCCAGTGGGGGTCCTCCCATGAAGCTGATTGGTGGGGAGATTCAGGACAGATAAAAGGAAGGACTTCTTCACACAGCGCAGAGTTCAACTATGGAATTCACTACCACAAGATGTAAGGATGGCCACCACTTTGGATGGCTTTAAAATGGGGTTGGATAAATTCCTGGAGGAGAAGGCTATCCAGGGCTACTAGTCCTGATGGCTAGGTGCTACTTGCAGTATCAGGGGTAGTAAGCCTCTATACACTAGATGCCGGTGGACATGAGTGGGAGGATGCTGTTGCATCGTGTCCTCCTTGTGGGTTCCTGGGCAATAACTGGTTGGCCACTGTGTGAACAGAGTGCTGAACTACATAGACCCTTGGTCTGGTCCAGCATGGCTCTTCTCATGTTCTTAAGTTTCCCAACCCTGAGTTAAAAGATACACAAGGAGAGCCTGATATATAACCCAACAAACATTAACAGGCTGCAAAATTAAAAACAAATCAAAATACTAAGGACTAGTAGCTTGTGTTTCCTCCAATGCTGACTGCAGAGGTTTCCTTCCTCTGCAATCAGCATGGAAATGCAGATGCCGCACTATTGACTGGTTACATAATGAACATATTCCTAATACCTTCATGTATACCTTTGCCATAATCTTGTGTGACCATATGGGAGGGGAGAGGGTGCCTATGATGGTGAGAAAAAGTGTGAGTGATTAGAGGCCTTAGATGGACTGCTTATCAGTAACAGCCAGCGCAGCAGACATCGAGGCCCATGACCCTGGTAACATACATATCTAAGATACGTGGAAGCTACAAAGCAAAGACAAGAGGCCCTGAAGGAAGGCGTTGTGACAATATGCAGGCTGCTGCAAGGCGCCTAAGAGGGGTTTGGAGGAGATGTAAGATCCTGGCACATCCGCAGAAGAGAGAAAGCCTAGCTTAACCTTCCCCAATTTTGTGCCCTCCAGATGTGTTGCACTACAACTCTCATTAACACCTGGTTTTTCATATACCCTCTTGAAAAAAATGTCAAACTTTTGTACATTTTAATCATGACGTTACACAACACATAATGCCAATCCATAGTTTATTCATCCCTTGGTTTGTCGCCCTATTCAAGGTTCGTCTGGCAGACAGTCAAACAAACCGTGGTTTGTTTATTCAACTCCTAGGTTGCTTATTTCCCTCTTCCTTTGCTCTCTCCCTCCCTGTATCCCAAATGCCTTTGCGGCGCTGTAGTACTGGCATTTAGAATGGCTGGGGTTTTTTTTACAGCTCTTGCCCGCTGCCTTTGAAGCCGGGCAAAGCAACCCACAGTTCTGGGTTCCCACGTGATGACAATCCATGGTTTAAACACCCCAGAGTTCACAACCCAACCTCGAACCATGGATTTCTGCATGGTTTGTTTGTGCAGCTGGGTTTGCACAACACAACAACCAGATTTTAACAACCCAGATTTCAATGGTTAGCATTATGTGCAAACCAGGCCAATGTTATTTCAGGAAGTCAGTACAGTATGTGACCTTTGGTGTCCATTTTCTGCCCCTATACCAACTGCAAGTTAGCAAATGAGGAAAGGCTGACTTACCCTTCCAAAATGCTGAAGAACAGTCTTTGTTGCAGGACCATGGGAACCCCTGTTGGTCAAATCAAGTGGCACAATAAGGATATCTTTGTCCCCTAGGCTGCTGATCTCTAAAAATAAAAAGAGGAAGTGGGGAAGTGGTAAAGTCTTTCAGAAATAACACCCTACAGGCTTCTGCATGTAGCAGCAGAACCAGACACATGGGAATTAAACACAAAAACCTCCTCAGCCTCACCGAATTAGTTACTTGGTAGAACTAGCTCAGTACCATCTGGCAGTGGCTCTCTACAGCAGAGGTAGGCAGCGTTGTGTGCTTCGAACTTTTGGACTGCATGTCCCATCAGCCCCAGCCAATGACCAGGGATTATGGGAGTTGTAATCTATGGTCTGCCTACCTCTGCTCTGGGGTTTCAGGCAGGGGGCTTTCCAACATGATCCAAGAGTTAAAAATATATATTGGAGAAATACTACTCACAATTGTTGGGTTCAGATGTCACGCTAACCCACCGTGGATCGTGTTTGAGAGCGTCGTTCCCCTACGCACCCACCCATGATCATGTGGTTAGGGCCACTGGCTCTTAACACGCCTCCGCCCATAACTGGAATTTGAGACAGATGGGACCATCCTTAAGCTTAGCAAAAGCTAGCCCAGCTGTCTCCACGCTGGTACCCTCATCCTCAGCGAATGGTCATGCCCTTGGTAGGGCCAGGAAAGAATCCTGCCTGAAACCCTGGAGAGCCGTTGCTGCCAGTCCGTGTCAACAGTAGTGGGTTAGTTGGACTAAGGGTCTGACTCAGTATAAGGCAGCTCCCTATGCTCCTATATCCACAGGACCGGCCCTACCATGAGTCAAAGTGAGGCAGTCGCTTCCGGTGGCAAACGCTGAGAGGCGGCAGCAAGGTGTTAGAGGAAAGAAGTGTATGTCACATGGCCTTTCCTATGTCCCCTCCTCAGCTAGTCTGCTGCCTTTGGGTGTGGTATCCCACCATCGGTGTTGGAGAAAGATGTTTGGTTTTGAAGGAAGTTTTTTTGTGCATGGAATGGGAGGGGGCGCCATCTTGTTCTTTGCCTCAGGCAGCAAAATGTCCATGCAGATGCTGGTGGTTCTTCAAATTACCTGTTCCCAAACTATTGAGGGCAAGGTTGAGCCAATGGTCTGTCCCCAAGGGCCACATGCTGATGATGGTGGTGGGAGTGGCCAAAAGTAGCAGTAGGGACAGGGACCATGATGAGGGCTACCTGTTGTGCTTCAGTTTGAGGGATTAAGCAGAAAGGAGGAACAGCTGAGCCTGGGAGTGGCCCTTCATGGAACAGGCAGAAACCAGCTGAAGGCCAACGCAGCTGACAACAATTCCCAATCATCCCCATCCCCATAAAATACATGCCAGAACTCAGAAGCAACGTTGGAAGCAACTATTGTTTGTGGTGCTTCATCTTTGTCGCTTGCGCCTTGATCTTGCCTGGATGTATCCTGACCTTTGGACCAGACCCTGACTACTCTTTGACACTTTCCTGAACCCAGTATTGCTTGACCTGGCTTCTGACGGATACTTCGGCTTTCGGCCATGGACTGTTTATTGACGTTTCCCTCCTGCTTATCGAGTTTAACGCCGGTGATTGATGACACTATCAACCCTTTCGGCCACCAGTCTCTCTTATATACTCTCTCCCCCTACTCCATCTCAGCGCACAGAGGCTGGGGAGGTTTAAACTGACCCTCTCTGTGAGCTGAGATGCCACCACACCTCTCGGCTCCTGGCTGATCAGAACTTAGAACAACTGAAGAGCACGCTGATCAGTGTGTTCCCCATTTTTTCCCAACACCAATCAGCTGGGGCATAGGGCAGAGGCATGTAATTCAAATAGAGAGCAAGGTATGGGATGAATCTCCTCGTGTGCCACCCTCCCCCTGCAAATTGCACCCCCCCAGCCTTATTAATCGCTTTCAAGGGCAGATAGTAAGCCCAACTTGGTGGATTTTAAGTCTAGGAAGGGGAGAAATCATGCGAGCAAGTCATGAGTCTTAAACCACAAAATGAAACATATCCCAAATGATGTGACTAGAGGGTGTCCTGTGATTTCTTATATCTTATTTATAACACTTATAAAACACTTGACCTCAAAAGCAATATCTTTGCCATGATTCATTTGGGTTTGTTATACGAAAAGCAGGTTTTACCACAGTGACTGGGTTCGGATGTCACAATAACCCATGATGGGTTAATTAACCCACAATGGCTAAAATTAACCCATCGTGGGTTATCATGTCATCTGGTGGGACTTTTGTTTTAAACCCACGATGGCTTATTTGGCCAAAATATTTGATAGAGGGTCATGGAGCCAGTTTAAAACAATTATGGGTGTTGATTTTAAATGTTAGGTTCCACAAAAGCATATGGCATATTTTTGGTGTACAATCCTATGCATTTTTAGGCAGAAAAAAGTCCTACAAATCATAGCATTTTCCAGCCAGCCATGGATTTCTTTGCCGTCTAATCATGCATAGGATTGTGCAAACTTAGACATTCTAAGTCAGTTTCCTCCCCTAAGGGACACCAAATACAATTAAAAATTTTAAAGAAAAAAACATTTAATAATTAACAAACTCATTGAGTTTTTAAAAAATGTACCCTGGATCACAACACCCATAAACAAAATCCAAGATTATGTATTAGTTTATTGAAACAGTCAAATGAAATAGTTCCACAGCTCTCTATAAAACATACTGAGCGAAAACCTGTTTTTCTGTAGAACAAGCCTGAACAAATCATGGCAAAAAATACTGCCTTTGTGGTCAAGTGTTTTATAATCGCTATGCATATGTTAAGCCTTAATGGGTTATTGTTAAAGCATTCTTTGTTTTTCCCTCTCTTTGGCAATTCTACTTCCAAATGTCGCTGTTAGAATTTCAACGTAGAACAACGTGTAGCTTTTTCCAAGGTTTGCAAACCACGAGTTGGGGAGAGGTCATTCCTCTCTTTTAGGGAGCTCGTGGGCTCTCCCACACTGGAGGCCTTCAAGAGGCAGCCATCTGTCAGGGATGCTTTAAGGTGGATTCCTGCACTGAGCAGGGGGTTGGACTCGATGGCCTTAGAGGCTCCTTCCAACTCTACTGTTCTATGATTCATTCACGAAGGAGCCCCTTTGCTCAGCTCTGGATCTTGTTGAAGATCTTCAGTATTGCTAAGGGACAGGACATCAGCCCCTCCCCACCCAATCTGCACAGAACAAGCAAATATGAACTCCGGGGTTCAACTGGCGGCCCTGAACATTAATGCTGCCACAGGCCCCACCCATCCCTATTTCACTGAATTCCTGCTCCCCTAAGCCTCTTTAAAAACGCTGTGGTTCTAGCCCACCCTCATTCTTCCACACTGCAGAAATCCTGGAAAACATTTAACAGGTTTGTTAATGATTACATCTCTTTCCATAAGCCAGGCAGGCATAACGAGCCTGGTTTCCTTCAGTTGTTGAGCAAACATGAAGTGGAACAGTATGTTGCAAAACAGACCGATCTTTGCGTGACGGCCACTTTTGACCCAGATCCTGCTCGGCGCCGCGAACCTGGGAGAAATGACCTCCCCATTGCTTCAGTGCCAAAACGCTGTTACTGAAGGTAGCTTTACTTCTGCCCTTTGCCTCACTTGGCAATGTTTGAAGCCAGCGGGGGAAAACCGGATCAAGACAAAAGCTGTGCAACGGCTTAGCGGAATTTCACTAATTGCGGGGGTGGGGAAAACCTCTCGCAGCTCAAGCGCTGAATTCGATTCCAGAGAAGCTTTTGGGTGCGGGTGCATTCCAGGGGTGGGTGGAGCTGAAGGCAAAAGGGGTGGAACCAAACCCACGAAAAATGCCAGCTTTGTTTAGTCTTGAAGCTCTCACTACCAGGAACGAAAGCCTTAGCGGAGGCATTTTGAACTTTTAGAATTATATATTAAAAAAAACACAAATGCACATTAGCCATGAAACCACTGAACAATCAGTGACCAATGGGGGAGGGAGAGGGTGTGGCCAGAGGAAGAGGCGTGGCCATCTGGGAAAGCCCAGAGGGACATACATGGGCCCAATCCACACCAAGCCGGATACTGCACTAAGAAAGTGGTATGAAAGTGGTATATAAAAGGCAGGAGCCACACTACTGCTTTATAGCGGCACTGAAGTACACTGACAACTGTCGGGGCTCATTGACACGAACCATATGGCTCTTTCATGCTGCTATATCCTGTCTGGTGTGGCACCTGCCTTTTCGATACTGCTTTCATAGTGCTATATCCTGCTTGGTGTGGATTAGGCCATGGACTCCAAGAGGTCTGGATTTGGTCTGCGGGCCTGAAGTTGCCCATTCTGACCTAGGGGGTTAATGTGGTTGCCAGTTAACAGATCGGTACATATTATAGATCCAATTATTTGGTTTGGATGTCTATGCAGAGAAAGTAACAAGGAGCAGTAAAAGAGAGGTAGGTTAATGGTGGAGTTGAGCGGAGGAGACTGGGTTCAAAGCTTTGTTTAGCCACGAAGCTGACCAGGTGACCTTATCCCATACCTCAGCCTAACCTTTCGCCTAAGGTTGTTGCAAGGCAAAAGGGGGCAGCTGCCCTGACTTATTCATAAGAACGTAAGCCGAGCCCTGCTGGATCAGACCCAGGGTCCATCTAGTCCAGCACTCTGGTCACACGGGGACCAACCAGGCCGTCGACCATGGACTCACAAGCAGGCCATGGTGCAACAGCACCCTCTTGCCCATGTTCCCCAGCAACTGATGTAGATAAGCTTACTCAGCAGGAGGCTGGTGCCAAATAAAGATGTGCCCAGGCATTTAAACATATTTTTCATCTCTTGACGTTCTTGAGAGTTTAAAATTATAAATACAATTTCAATCAAAACGTTGGTTTTAGGATTTTTACACCTCTTGTTATTTAACATTATACTGCTATATGTTTTTAGGGCTTTATATACATTGCCTTTGGCAGCCTTGCTGATGATGGTGCACTCTATAAATTTGTAGAGTAAGTAATAAATAAAACAGATTTATTGCTTATGTCCGCATCATATATCACATCTAGTGCAGCACCAGTTTACTACTCAGAGCACGTCTACACTCTGGGAGCATCGTGGGGGCAGGTGCTATGACAGGGCTAGGAAACCTGCTGCCTGGTGCTCTCCCGGCCTTTCGGATCTTTTGTGCATGCTTTGTTAAGGACTCCAAGTTGGGGAAGGCATTGGAGACTGGGACTAAATGTAGACTCCATGGTTTCAACATCAGCCAGGCTTTTTCCCTCCTCGCCCCACCTGCCTGTTTTTAAAAAAAATCTAGCCCGATGAAGAGTTCTGGAGAACTCAAAAGCTTGCTGATTATCATGTGACATTTTGGTTGGTCTAATGGAATTGCTCCAAAATAGATTTTTTTTTTCTAATTGGCCAACGTGGCTATTTTCGCTACTGCAAAAAAGAAAAGGAAAGATAGGCGTTGTTAGATATCACTATTGACCTTACACTAGATTAAAAGAAAAAACAACCCCAGTGTGATCCAACTATTGGCTTAATGCTCTCCAGGAACACGGCTTTTTTGAAAATACGCAAAGTCTGACACAGCCTCCCACAAGTTGAAGAGTATTGAGGCCAAGTAATGGACAATATAGATATGGAGCACTTTCCCCAATGAGGCCCACCTGGCGCCAACGCTGTTATCTTTTTGGCGCCAGGTCAAGCCTTTCCTCCTCTCTCAGGCATTTAGCAATATCCGATGAACCTGAGTCTGTTTTATTTTTTAGGCTTATAGCATTTTAAGTTATAATAGTGGTTTTAAATGTATGTGTATCTTCATAGAATCATAGAATAGTAGAGTTGGAAGGGGCCTAAAAGGCCATCAAGTCCAACCCCCTGCTCAATGCAGAAATCTACCTTAAAGCATCCCTGACAGATGGTTGTCCAGCTGCCTCTTGAAGGCCTCTAATGTGGGAGAGCCCACCACCTCCCTAGGTCATTGCTTCCATTGTCGTTCTTCTCTAACAGTCAGGAAGTTTTTCCTGATGTCCAACTGGAATCTGGCTTCCTGTAACCTGAGCCCATTATTCCGTATCCTGCATTCTGGGTTGATCGAGAAGAGGTCCTGGCCCTCCTCTGTGTGACAACCTGTGAAGTATTTGAAGAGTCCTATCATGTCTCCCCACAATCTTCTCTTCTCCAAGCTAAACATGCCCAGTTCTTTCAATCTCTCCTCACAGGGCTTTGTTTCCAGACCCCTAATCATCCTCGTTGCCCTCCTCTGAACACGCTCCAGATTGTCTGCATCCTTCTTGAAGTGTGGTGCCCAGAACTGGATCTTGTATGTTTTTGCAGTTTTAGTTTTTGTATATTGTTTTTAAACGTTTTAATCTTATGTAAACCGCCCAGAGAGCTTCGGCTATGAGGCAGTATACAAATGCAATCAATCAATCAATCAATCAATCAATCAATCATGATCTCCAAGTTGGAATCAGAATGGCGCATAAAATATGCCAACCAGCTAGTTGTTTTTGTTGTATCCCGCTTGGGGAAAAACAATGCAGATGTACGACTTTAGAATAAAATAAATACAGGCTTTTAAAAACAGGACATCCTACCAAGACACTTCTTCTTCACCCTCTCCAGTTCATTCTCCCGTCTGGCTGAGAGCACAAGCAAGGACCCAATCTTCGCCAGCTGGTAGGCCAGCTCCTCTCCAATCCCACTGGAGGCACCAGTCACCCAGACAACTTTCCCCGGCAGCTCTTTGTCTGTCAGGAAAAACACACACACAAAACGGGTTAGAGGGACGTTTTTCACTACAACTTGAGTTGGTCGATTTGTATGGGCACAAGCGTGCTTTTTGTCGATAGGGAAGCACGCGGTGAAGGTGGGGCTTTTTTTAGCCATGTAGTTTATGACGAAACCCAACATGAGAGGAGGCCCTGCTTACACAATGGGACTCTCTCCTCCTCTTCTCCAGCCTGCAGACCCCTCTCTAAAGTTTACTCTGTAGGGTCCCCCAATTTAGAAGGTGCAGAGAGGTACAGGGCTGAAAGGCAAATGACCTCCTCCCTGTTCCATCAATGGAAGCAGCTCCGTCAGTGGGAGAACTCAACTGGATGCCACTCTTACCCGTAGGGACATAAGAAGAGCCATGCTGAACCAGACCAAAGGTCCATCTAGTCCAGCATTCTGCTCACACCATGGCCATCCGGATGCCTGTGGGAAATCCACAAGCAGAACATGAAAGCAATACCTCCTGTCCCCAGCACCTGCTATACAGAAGTTTACCGTGTGATATTTGAGGTAGCATGTAGCCATCATGGCTAGTAGCCATCGATAGCCTTCTCTTCCATGAATTTCTCTAATCCCCTTTTAAAGCCATCCAAATTGGTGGCCATCCCTACATCTTATGGTAGCGAATTCCATGTGCGGTGTGAAGAAGGACTTCCTTTGATCTGACCTATATCTCCCACCAATCAGCTTCTTGGGATGTCAGTATTTTGCCCCCAGAACTACAGACAGGCGTGTGGCTATGACACAAGCTTCTATGGGCTAGAGTCCATGAAAGCTTGAACTATAACAAATGCATTGGTCTTTAAAGAGAGTGGCCATATGGAAAAGAGGACAGGGCTCCTGTATTTTTTACAGTTGTGATGTAGAGGAAATTTCAGCTGGTGTCATTTGTATGCATGCAGCACCTGGTGAAATTCCCTCTTCCTCACAGCAGTTAAAGCTGCAAGAGCCCTGCCTAGTGTGACCAGATACAAAAGAGGGCAGGGCTCCTGCAGCTTTCACTGTGATGCTGAAGAGGGAATTTTGCCAGGTGCTGCATGCATACAAATGACTCCCGCTGAAATTCCCTCTTCACCACTACTGTTAAAGATACAGGAAGCCTGTCCTCCTTTCCATATGGTCACCCTACTTTAAAGTGCAACCACTGGGCACATGCTCGCTCGCTCAGATTTGGGCTTCAAGGCTACTCAGGATAAACATGGAGCTCTTTATCAGTGACAACCGAAGACAGCAAACTCCGGTCCAGACAACAGAACAGCGTGTGATTTGCACATAGCGATTTCCCCAAATGGCATCATCAGCTGTAACCGGGTAGGGTTTGCACAAACCGAGCCCCTCAGGGACCCTGCTATGTCAACAGAAGCCGAAAGAACTCTGTGGTTCCGGCATTTTCAAAATTTGCAGCCAACAAACAAGGCAAATAAAGAGATGCATTGCGAAATTGCTTTCTTCATCCTGTTCTTCTGTTGAGCAATCAGTTATGAGGTAAAATAGTCACCCCTGGCCGGGTTTCCTCCAGATGTGTGGGATTGCAACTCCCAGCATCCCCCAGCCAGCCATGCCTGGCTGGGGGATACTGGGAGTTGCAGTCCCACACGTCAGGAGGGAACCTGGTCGGGGAAGGCTGCGGTAGACGTTTGAAACAAGGCATGTTGCCAACAACAGGGCTTTTTACTACTAAGATTGCGTGTGGAATCCAATTTCCTCAGCTGGATTGTCACACGCTAGAAAAGGTTGCAGCAGCTGCAGCAGTTTTTGCTGAGAAGGCCCACACCACTGCTCAGACTGGAGGTGCACACTTAGCAAAATTGCACGGTAGAGATCATTTTATTAAAAGGAAAAGAAGTTTCACCTAATGTAAGAGCCATCTGGATCAGACCAAAGGTCAATCTAGTCCAGTCATTCTGTTCGCAGTGGCCAGCCAGCCGTGTGCCACAGCACCCTTCCGACCACGTGCCCTAGCAAATGGTGTACATAAACCGCCCAGAGAGCTTCGGCTATGGGGCGGTATACAAATGTAATAAAGAAAGAAATAAAGAAATAAATATTGCCGATGAGACTGGAGGACGCACATAGCCATCAGGACAAGTAGTAATTGAGAGCCTTCTCCTCTGGGGATTTGTCCAACCCCTTTTTAAAGCCATCCAAATTGGTGGCCATCACTCCATCTTGTGGGAGTGAATTCCACAGTTGAACTCTGTGCTGTGTGAAGAAGTCCTGCCTTTTATCGGTCTCAAACACCCACCGATCAGCCTCTTTGGATGTTCCTGGATTCTACTATCATGAAAGAAGTTTTTTTCTTTTACGTTTTTGAGTGCTCCCCCACCCTGCGAATTAGCACAGCATGGAGATATCTAGGTTAGAAC
Organism: Anniella stebbinsi; assembly: GCA_029215795.1. NCBI lineage: Eukaryota > Metazoa > Chordata > Lepidosauria > Squamata > Anniellidae > Anniella > Anniella stebbinsi. The sequence goes on along the minus strand of JARDYH010000001.1, from coordinate 364,515,858 downwards.
TCACTTTCTACTCTTGTTATGTGGGTTTTCTATATGGAAAGAGGTGTTGTTTTTACATGGGGAGCAATACAAAAAAAATGTAATCCTCTGCCACCAGTCTGAAGTGGTGTGTCGGCCAGTACAAACTTTACATATTCAGCTTCTCAGATATTTTGCACCCAAGAGATGCTTTTGAAACCTACCACCTCCCATACACACTCCCCAACAGTTGGATCCAGACTGAAGTCATAGTACAGTAGACCCACTGAAATCAATGGGGCTTAGGTTTCAGACCCATTCATTTCAGTGGGTTTACTCTACTGTAGTATGACTTAAGTCTGGATCCAAATGTTGGGGATTGTGTATGGGAGGTGGCAGTTTTGAAGAACACCTCTAGGTGTTCTTAAGTTCCATTGATTTATATGGGCCTACACTATGGGTGCGTTCGGATGACACTTTAGACAACGGAAGGGTTAATAACACACTCACCGTATGTTCTTTTGCCGGTGTATGCCACATGACATGTTGCCCTTCCCCCGTCGCGCAGCTGAAAGTCCCGGCGTCTTTCTGGGCTGCTGTATCTCCTCCCTCCCCCCTCCCTCAGTCCTCCAGCCGTATCCCATCATGCACCGAAAGTTCTGCTGACCGTATAGGAGCGGCTGGGGTTTTTTCAGCTGCTCTTGCCGGGGAACTTTATGACAAAGTGGAATTGTACACGGAGAGAGGGGGGTTCCCGCCACACGACACTTTAAGCAGCGGATTTCAGGATAAACAACTGAGCAGCCCGTTGTTTTTCTCCGTTGTTTAATTGCCCGAAATAGTGTACCATCAGGTGTGCGCGCGTCGTGTGCTGCCCACCACATGACACAATAATCAACACAATTGGCGGTTGCCTCTTCCCCCCTCCGTTGATTATCGTGTCGTCCGAACTAAGCCTATGACTAAGGATGTTTCTAGACCATGGTGGGGTAACCAGCAGGCCTGAACCTAATTTCAAGAGCACACAATAATTTTGGATCTCTGGCAAGAGTCATCTGATCCTTCCCTGGCATCCTGCCAAGTGGAAGGAAAGAGGAGGGGACAACAAGAGAAAAGGGGTGACAATCTTCTAGTAGTATGAAGACCTCTCCATTCATGTGTAGTAGCAATAGCCACACTTAGCAGCTTCCTCAACCTGGTGTCCTCCAGATGTGTTGGACTATAACTCCCATAATCTCTAGCCAGTGCAGCCATAGGGCATGCTATCTGTGGATGATGGGACTTGCAGTCCCACATATTGGGAGTGGTGCCACACTGAGAAAGGCTGACATACAGTGTGCCAGCCCTGGCAACTATAAAAGTCCGGCACAGCCTGTCCTTCCTTTGCATCAAAAAGCTTTTGAAAGAGTCAACCTATTATTACTGCTAGCTCAGCTTTTTCCGTGGCACCTATAATGCTGTTTACTTAACAATGGCTACAACGTTTGCTGCTCGGTTTTATTCTGGCTGCACTTGTATATTGTATTTTTATATTGTGTTTCTACACTGTGGTTTAACTTTTATACTTTAAGTTGTAAAGTTTTTTAAAAAATGATTTTTGTGAACCGCCCAGAGAGCTTCAGTTGGTATAGAAATGCAATAAATAAATAAACAAAAATTAACAAAGGAGAGAGAAGACACTACCTGTTGCTCCAAATCCCAAATTGCATCTGACTTGGCCTATTTCATCCAGGAATTAAAGGGGAAGCAACAAATGTTGCAACGCAAAGATGCAAATTTGGATTGGTTCAATGTAGAGCACCCAGGCATTGATATTGCGTTGTGCAAAAACCAACTTCTGTGTTGTTGGGGTGGCGGGAGAGAAATGGCACAAGAGAAACCCTTTTTGGCATCAGTAAAATTGGGTGTAGAGTTTCACATCCCTGTTCTACCCCATTCATCAACTCCCCTAAGCCTCCACTTTACATGGGCAAGGCCTTGCACAGTTCTGGGCAGCTGTCCTGCGGCAACACCCTGGGTATTTTGCTACACCGATGCAATGCCATGGCTCACAAGCGGCAATGACCTAGGACAGCCTGAGCCCACCTAGTGCCCTCCAGATGTGTTGGAATACAACTCCAATCATCCTGAGCAAGCATGGAAGATACCATAGGCTGACCAGATAAAATCCAGGTCAGGGCTCATGTAACTTTAACAGTTGTAGAGAAAAGGGAATTTCAGCCAGTGTCGTTTGTATGCAATTGTTATCTTTTTGGCGCCAGGTCAAGACTTTCCTCTTCTCCCAGGCATTTAACAGCATATGATGAGGGTTTTGTGTTGTTGTGTTGTTGTTGTGCTTTGACTCAGAAAGATATTGTAATTTTTAACTTGTTTTTATGTTTTATGGTTTTAAATTTTGTATATCAATGTTTTTAATGTTCATTGTTTTTAATATTTGTAAACTGCCCAGAGAGCTTCGGGTATGGGGCGGTATATAAATGGAATAAAATAAACAAATAAATTAGTTCCTGGTGATATTCCCTCTTCATCACAACAGTTAAAGTTGCAGGCACTATATTAGAGTGATCATATACAAAAGAAGGCAGGGCCCCTGCAACTTTAACTGTTGTGATGAAGAAGGAATTTCACCAGGAACTAATTGCATACAAATGACATTGGCTGAAATTCTCTTTTCTCTACAACTGTTAAAGTTACATGTGCCCTGACCTGGATTTTATCTGGTCACCCTAAGATACCATATTGGGGAAGGTTGACCTAGATCAAGGATCCTTTCAGCCAGAGAGCCAAATACGATTTTGGAGAAGTTTTCAAAAGCCACGTTCCAGAGATGGGCAGGGATGAACTCAAAAGGCTCAGGCTGTAACATAAAAAATACCAGTATATGGTAGGTTGGGTATTGTATACAGAAGAGGCTACACAGATCCCGCCTAGAACAAGAGTGAGTAGACTTCAGGTTTGCAAGATGTCAGGAGATGTCTCGCATTCCTTTTTGAAAAAATGTGAGGATGGGGAGAAGGGCAGGTGACTGGTTAAACTCTCCGGTACTGTGTGCCTGTGGGATACAATAGCTGCATACCTAGGCACATTTATTTGGGAATAAACTCCACCAACCACATGATGAGTAAAACATGCACAGGATGGGACTTGCCAGAGGCTAGAACCGCCTTCCCCAGCCTGGTGCCCTCCAGTTGTTTGGGAATACTACTCCCATGCTGTCAGGGGATGCTGGGAATTGTAATCCAACACACATAGAGGGTACTAGGTTGGGGAAGGCTGGGATAGAATGACCACTTAACATGAAGGGAGCCATCCTATGGCTCCTAGACATTGTCTTGGGAGGGCATAGGATAACAGGGGTTCTCCCTCTCTGGAGACCGCATTCTGACCTTGGAAGAGGGGGTCAGAGACCCGCCCCCTTCTCCGCCCTCTCACAGCTGGAGTGTAAACAACCACTCCAGCTGCCCTCCGAAAGGTGGAAAAGTGACTATGGAGAGGGGGGAAGGGGGTGTTTTGGTGGGAGGGGAGGAGCCCAGAGAGGCCAAGATTCAAGCTATCCTGCGTTTCTGCCAGCCTCCTACCCTCCCCCTCTGAAACGCCTTCATTAGATGGGCAAAATAGCCTGTCTAGCGAAAAATGTGCACTGGATGATCAAGGGTGCAAGGCGGGTGAGCATCCCAGATGAACACAAAAAGAGAGAATAGTCTCAGGATACTATAAACAAATTTAATGCGGCAAAGCACGATGCAATTCAGCCGCTTGTTTTATCCATATATAAAAAATACAAACGAGACAACACAGAACTAAAAAAAATTACTATTAGAAAAGCACACTGCAAGCATGGCCTTCTGACCATCGAGGGCGCAATGGATAGGATTGTGCCCTAACTGATATATCATTAAACAAAAAACGTACGGTTTGCAAAAACAATGTTAAGGCTCTACAGTTTCCAGCCAAGCACCAAAAAGCAGGGAAATTGAGAGTTAAGGCTCACAAGCCTTAACGCCACATCCTCCCTAAGGAGGCAGAAAGTGCAAGTGAAATTCTCATTCTCCCAAAGCAGATAAACCATGAGGACAGGGTGGAGAATATGATATGCAGAGGTGACTGTGGGGTTGTGGAAAACTGATCATGAACAACTTAGGGCCACCTACTTCTCTTTTTTTTGTTTAGAGCAGCCCTTCCCCAACCTGGTGCCCTCCAAAGGTGTTGGACTACAACTCCCATCATTGCAAGTCAGTATGTCCCATGGTCAGGAATGCTGGGACTTGTCATCTCAAAAATCTAGATATGCAATTTGATATGCAGAGGTGACTGTGGGGTTGTGGGAAATGATGATGAACAACTTAGGACCAGCTACTTCTCATTTCTTAGAGCATCTCCTTATGTTGAGAGTTGCAACCCAACACATCTGACAGGCACCAGGTTGGGGAATGTTGTTCAAGAACAAGAGAAGACAGAATGTAGATCTCCAGATGTTTTGGAATTCAACTTGTAAAAGCCCCTATCAGCATGGGCAGTTATCAGGAATGCCGCGAGTTGATGTCCAAATCATCAGGATAAATCTATTTTCTGCCCACATCTGTACTAAAGTATGATGTTTTCCAGCATTAAGATATGTGATCAATCAAGGAACTACAAAAGAGCTGCATCACTTTAAATAAACTGTCAAAACCAAATGAAACAACAATGAATGAATCTTGAATACCTAATCCAGATAGCCCTTCAGGCATCAACATTAGTTTTCAACACATGGCATAGGATGTCTGTTTCTTGAATATCAGATAAAGGATTTCTCTTACTTGTTCAGCAGTGTGAGATCAAAGGCAGAGCTACCACCTAATACTTTCATGCGTAAGTATTATTTCAAAATCAAGTATGAATTTATTTTTGTCTTCCCCATAACACATAACATGGGAGTTACAGTGCAACACATCTGGAGAGCACCAGGCTGGAGAAGGTTGACTCCTATACATGTCTTCTCAGAAGCCAGTGCCACTGAATTCACTAGGGCTTTCTCCCAAGAGGTATAGGATTGCAAACTAATCTCATCTGAAAGGTGTTCAAGACAGCCAAACTAAACCTCTTCTGCTCCACTGTTGCTTTGATGAGATGATGTATTGTGCAGGGATTGTGGGGAGTCAACAGTATATTTTTTATAAATACATTTTAAGAAAAAAACATTGGTTCTTTGAAAGGCAGGATATTGATCAAAAGTTGGAAGTGCCTGGCACATGCTCTGGTTCTAGATCTGTAATGAATAGTGCCCCTTTTGTTATCAAGAGTGCTGCTATATGTGAGATGTGTGTGAGAGAAAAGTATTGGGCAGACCCTGTATTTGGTAAGGGTATGACACAGCATTCCCCATTCTGCTGCCCTCCAGGTGTTTGAGATGACAAGTCCCAGCATTCCTGACCATGGGACATACTGACTTGCAATGATGGGAGTTTGGAGGGCACCAGGTTAGGGAAGGGCTGCTCTAAACAAAAAAAGAGAAGTAGGTGGCCCTAAGTTGTTTGTGATCAGTTTTCCACAACCCCACAGTCACCTCTGCATATCATATTCTCCACCCTGTCCTCATGGTTTATCTGCTTTGGGAGAATGAGAATTTCACTTGCACTTTCTCCCTCCTTAGGGAGGATGTGGCGTTAAGGCTTGTGAGCCTTAACTCCCAATTTCCCTGCTTTTTGGTGCTTGGTTGGAATCTGTAGAGCCTTAACATTGTTTTTGTAAACCGGAGGTTTTTTGTTTAATGAATTTCATGGCTTTGTGTAATGGATGACTGGATATTATACAGTTGACAACCAAGCCAGCATCAGCCAGGATGTTATGCCATCTTGACATCCAATATAAAATCAAAGCTTGTGTTATGTGTTGAACTCACTTTTAACATTAATAAATCAACCAAAATGCTTGCATCTCCCTCATTTTTAAAGATAAAGAGATGAAACCTGGCAGCATGGTAGCTCTTAAGTAGGGATATAGCTATGCCAAGTATGAAGCAGATCCGTTCATGCCTTGGTTTTTAGGAATTTTTTAAAGTTCAAACAGAAATCTCTTTGGGGTCCAGGACCTTGAGCAGTACAAGTTAAAAAAAATGAAATTAAAGCTAAAGAGATGAAACTTGGCACCATGGTAGCTCTGAAGTAAGGATTTAGCCATGCCAAGTTGGAAGCAGATCCGTTCATCCCTTGATTTTTAGAAATTTTTAAAACTTCAATTAATTTTTTTAAATTAACTAATATGCTTACAATTCCATCATTTTTAAAGATAAAGGGATGAAACTTGACAGCATGGTAGCTCTTAAGTAGGGATTGAGCCATGCCAAGTTGGAAGCAGATCTGTTTATGCCTTGAGTTTTAGGAACTTTAAAAACTTCAAACCCAATACTCCTCTTTGGGGTCTAGAGCCTTGAGCAGTACGTTAAAAAAAAAGAAAGAAAGTAAAGATGAAGAGATGAAACTTGGCACCATGGTACCTCTTAAGTAAGGCAGATCGGTTCGTGCCTTAATTTTTAGGATTTTTTAAAAAAAAGTTTGACTTCAATTTTTTTTCTAAAATTTAAGGCATGAACCAATCTGCTTTCAACTTGGCATGGCTCAATTCTAGGGTGACCATTAAGGTGTGGCATGGTGACTAAGGTGTTGGACTGGGAGCTGGGAGATCTGGGTTCTACTCCCCACTTAGCCATGGAAACCCATTGGGTGACTTTGGGCCAGTTGCAGACTCTCAGTCCAACCCACCTCACAGGGTTGCTGTTGTGAGGATAAAATGGAGAGGAGGAGGATTATGTATGCCGCCTTGGGTTTCTTGGCAGAAAAAAGGTGGGATATAAATGCAATAATAAATAATTTTAAAAACCTGTCAGGATTTCCCCAGATTTCTCCTGGTTTTTGTTCTATCCTCGGTGTCAGGGGGGATTTTATGCAATAGTCTATAATGACCTGGAATTACACACTTTCCCTTTTAAGGCCACCATTAGCGTGTCAGGGGGGAATGACATGCTTTCTGGAGGTGTGTCATTCTCTCCCACTGCTCCAATCAAGGCCTTAAAAGGGAAAAACGTGTCATTTCCAGACATTATAGAAAAGGGTCTGATTGGAGCAGTGGGGTGGGGGTGAGAATGACATGCTTTCCCCTCCTCCGCTCCAATTGGGGACTTTAAGGTGGTCCCAGAAAGCCATTTTCCTGCCCCCCCCAGGTGTCCTCTTTTTTGGTTTCCCAAATAGGATCACCCTACTCAGTTCTTGCACAGGCTGCATATCCATCCCTAGATATTTACTCAAAAGTAAGACCCATTGAATTTCCTTGGTTCTTGAAAAGCAACACACTTGCTTTTAGATTTACCAGTCTCAGCATTCTATGTGTGTTATGAATGCCTGCTCTGTCTGTCCCTATAGTTTCCTGCAAGGTCCAGCCAGGGGAAGCCAGTAAATTAAACCCAGGGGTGGAGGGAGGGATTCCCTCAAGTTCATCTGACAGCAGGTGCTATAGAACATGGACCTTCCAGGAGTGTTGAGGCTGGATTTCTGGCAGACCCAGCCAGGCAACTTTATGGCCTGTTAGTCCCTCCATTTGGTAGCCCACAGAGCACCTGCTTCATAAGGCAAATGGCCACATGAGAACTGTTATTATGGCCTGCTACTTTGTTTGTCTTTAGTAGTCTGTGGTCCAGATCTCTTCAGAAGGGGGAATAGTGTTTTGTGGTTGGGGTCAGTCTAAATTATCTCCAGGGATCCCTTACTCAGTGCCTCTGATAGCAAAGAGATTGAGGATTTTCCCCAACTCTGTTACTCTTGAAGTTACTAGGCCTGTTGAAAATAGATTTTATAACATAAGCATGAACTTGTTAAACCAATGAAAACATGCCACACAAGAAGTCTTAAGATATGAATAGTTTATAAAGAAAAGTAAATGCAAAAGAACATCAGATGCAGAAGTGAAATCTGAAACATTACTACTACTAGTAGTAGTATCCCGCCTTTGCCCAATGCTGGGCCTCAGGGCAGCCTTACAAAACTAAAACATATACAGCTAAAACCTATAAATAGGAATATACAAAAGTTAAAAATATAATTAAATACTTTTCAATATTAAAGCGTTTAAAACATTTAAAATACATAACAATTTAAAAGTCAAAAGTATAGACAGAGGTCCAGATTATTTGCCAAAGGCCTGCTGGAACAAAAAAGGGGTTATCTGCCTCCAAAAACACATCAAGGAGGGAGCCAGTGTAGATTGCAAGGATTAGAAAGAAAATGCATGTGTACACTATGCAAAATACACGACAGCTCAACTGTTTCTAAACCTTATTAAAAAAACAGGGTGACTAGGCCGAAACCAACATTGTAGGCCCAGAAGCACTTTGAAAGGTTTCAACATTGTACTTAAAACTTAACACCAGCCCAAACTAATTAAATGAAGTGTTTGAAGCTTTCAACTTTATAGCAGCATGGACCAAACTCTTAGAAATTAGGGAAGGAGCACACTGTGTGTGTTTGGGGTGGGGATGGATAGAAAGGGATGTATAGCCACCTATTCCCAGGAGAGATCTGAAGATCAGGTTACCATGGATCCAGAGGAACCACACCCTGCTTCACCAGGGAACAAAACAGCAGACTGGCCTTAAGAAGATAGCCCAAAATACTCTCAGAGCCAAAGGAATGCATGTTCCAGAAGAGAAAAAAGAAACTCCTCTTCTTCTTCTTCTTCTTCTTCTTCTTCTTCTTCTTCTCTCAAAAGGTCTGAGCTAGAGGCAGCGGCCATTTCACTCACCCACCCCACATTCTAAGGCAGGAAGGAGGGGGGAGAGCGACGCTACTGAGCGTGCCTCGCACTATGAGGGAAGCATTGACTTGAATGAGAGGTTAAAATATTCCTTAAAAATCAACCGAAGGGAATTTAAAAAAACACGAAAAGCTTTCCGCCAACTACAGTGAAGGAGGAAGAAGACCCACCACTGGATTAATTAATAAGGCTCTAGAAATTATGCAAATCGTGAGCACAAAACTCGGAAACCGAAAGTCATTTGACAAAAGCAGGGAGACAGGTTTGTGTTCCTTTTCTACCTTAAACTGCTCTCCTTCCCTCAGTCGTTCACCAATCTTCTTGAAATTTTCAGATAATGTAAAACAAACATTTCTTTCTGGCACCTGTAAATTTCAGAAAGGTTGGTGAAACATTTTCGATTTTATGGCTGTTAGAATGAACCCCCCCCCCCCAATTATCACTTTAACATGGCGGAATGTGTTTTTTACTGACGGCCCTTAACAAGGGAGGCACTGCCCTGCCTCCCTTAATTTTCAACTTGTTTTATTAAAATGAAAACAAAATGCATTGGAACACTCATGATTAGATTCAAAAAGCCGTGCTGACCATAAGTAAAATTCCAAAATCCGTATTTGCGGGATATCTTCATTAGGCCAACCAAGAGATCTCAAAACATGTGCAAGATTTCAAAATCTCCAGATCTCTTCATCGGGTCAGATAAAACAAAAAAGCAGGTTGTGGGGAGGGATGGGGCGGTTAGGAGGGAGGAAAGAAGTAGAAAAAGCAATATGACTTCACCATCAAGTCACCTCCTTCCTCTCCCCTATTCCCCTCTATCCTGCCCGATGAAGAGATCGGCAGCTTTCAATAGCTTGCACAGTTTTGGGCGACTTAATAAAAGGCATTATCCTAATAGGGCCTTTGGAATATAGTGGTTATACTTCGGTGGCGATAAGTAGGTCACACGTTGCTGTTAGACAAAACTTGTGTCCAGATTCTTCTCCTAGGCGGATAAAGCCATATTCCCACTAAGTGGCACAGAGTCAGTGATCTTAGTCCAACGCAGTTTTATTAAAGCAGTCAGTCCTTAGGGACTCATGCCACCAAAGGCCACACCTCAAAGGATACAAGCACCTACTTTTATAACATACAGTAAGCATCATGTCATAGCTATAGACAGCGCATGCGCAAGCATAACTCAATGCATCTCTATGTGAGCCACCGCCTTTTGGGCTAACGCCAAAGACCACCTCGTTTCTCACCCGTAACTCATTATTGCGCTCCGGAATAAAAGTGAGCAGTTACAGCTAGGATACGATATCTGCTACTTTTGAGGAATGTTGCAGCTTCTGACCAAGGCCGAGTTATGATTGTTCCTTGTTCCTAGCTGCTACATACATAGACTGTTCTTGGCTTTAAACAAGCGTTCCAAGCAAGCATTGCCAGCATTCTATGAGACAGAGAGAAAGATGGCTTCACTCTGGCTAGCAATATCTAACATTGCCTCATTGCCCCGGTCTGCCTATTATTCACAGCCCCACAGAAAGGCCCGGGGAGCCAAAGCACCCTCTCGTCCCGCGCCCCCAACTCGGCAGCGCAGCGCAGGAAAACCCCGCACAGCTGGAGGCGGTTTGGCTCCCTCGCAAGCGGAAGGCAGGCTGCGCGCACAGCTGGGCGGAGACGCTTTGCCACGTCCCACCCGAGAAGGGGAAGCATGGAAACGGCAGAGAGGGGAGAAAGGCGGCAGCGGAGGCTGGTGGCGCCGATGCCGGTGGGGCTGCGAATCCATTCCGAGTCCCAGCCAGAACTCTCAAGGAGCTGTCCAAGGTGCCGAAACCTATCCCCCGAAACGGGTTTAGCACCCTGGGTAGCTCCTTCGGAATTCTGGCTGGTACTCACTGAAAGCCGGAGTGGATTCACAGCCCCACCGAGATAGGAGGCTCCCAGCCTCCACTGGAAGGCAGGCGCGCAAAGGACGACGAAGAGGAGGAGGAGGAGGAGGCAGGTCGCTTACCGGGCTTCTTGCCCCGCCATTCCGCCCAGAGCAGCGTGAGGTCTCTGTAGATGTGTAGCCAATACTTGATCAGGAAGGCGATGGAGATCAAGACGGTGCACCACACTGCGAGGCACGGATAACACACCATGGCGAGGCAGGACAGCCGGGCGCGCCCCGGGGGCCGTCGCGCTTTATGGGGAAGGGGGCCGTCCCGTCCCGCTTCGCCCTCTCCCCCAACAGGGAGTGGCCTAGCCGGGCGAAGCAGTCGGGGATGAGGGGCGCCGGGCGGGGTGGAGTTTGGCCTCTGCCCGTGTCCCTCCGCCTCTCCAAGCGCGTATGGCGGGAGCCTCCCCAGACTCTTCCGGGCAAGGGCCGGCGCCTCTGCGCCTCTTCGCGCTCGGGCCCGGGCCTCTCTCCCACCCACCTGCGCACCCACCCCGGGATCTGTTCCTGTTGAGGGGAAGCGGTTAGAGTGTTGGACCGGGACTTGGGAGAAACCCGGGGTGTAGTCTCCACTCGCCCATGAGGCCCGCTGGCTGACTTTGGGCCAGTCACAGACTCGCAGCCTAACCTACCTCACAGGGTTGTTGCGGGGATAAAATGGAGAGGAGGAGGAGGAGGAGGAGGTCAACTTAATAAAATAAAATCCAAAATATACAAATGGGCTAGAACTTGGTTGGCCCCCACCCAAATTCCACAAAATTGTACAAGCTTTCTAGTGCTCCAGAACTCTCAGTCGAGCTAGGTGGTACTGGTGAAGGGTTCTGGAGAACTTGAAAGCTTGCAAAACGTTGTGGAATTTGGGGCTTCAGGTCTTGACCAACTCTGGGTTTCTGGATTCCCCCCCCCCCCGCCCCCGGTGCTGGATCAGACCAAGGATCCATCTAGTCCAGCACATGGCTACCTTTGTTTTTAAGAGTGAGCTTGATCTGCAGGGGTCCGCTGGTAAAACCTTGGGTGACATGGGTCCCCTCTACAAGGATTCGCTTTTGCGGCTGGTTAGGCGATTATGCGCATAATCGCAGAAGCGCATTTACGCCTAATCCCTCTGCACGAGAGGCGGCGAAGCACATTAAAGGATGTCCAAAATGCGCTTTACAAATAGTTAATGCGCATAAGCGCATATTCACACAGTCAAAATGCGCTTTAACGGACGGAGCAAAATAAAACTCGCGATTTAACGCGCATTCGATAATGCGCATAATCGGAGAGATAACGCGCCTCTACGCCCCATTTGCGCTCCGCTGGTGTGGAGGTAAATTTTTTAATGAGACTTCAAAGAGCATTAAACCTCTCTTGTAGAGGCAGCCATGGAAATAAAGTTGCCAGCTTAGAGGGGAAAGTGGAAATAGCATGCTCCTGTGCCTTGAAATAGCAGCTTGATCAGCAGGTAAAGCTTTTCACTGCCATGGAGATAACTAACCAGGGAAAAGACTACACCAGAACCAGCTCAGTCTGCTCTGATGTCTTTAACAGCAGCTTGAGCTCCAGGCTGAGCTTTCCACATCATGGGAAAGAATAAGACCGCTAATTCAAGAAGCACCTCATCCTCACTTGCTCCTGGAATTGTTAAAGAGCAGCTTGTTTCACACAAATCTGCAGGTGTAGATGTTCAGGCATGGAGACGAGTGATGTTACCTGCAGAGTTTACTGTTAAATGCAAAGGCGCAGAGATGGTTAAAAAAAAAGTGTTTTTTTATACAGAAGTTTACCGTGTGATATTTGAGGTAACATGTAGCCATCATGGCTAGTAGCCATCGATAGCCTTCTCTTCCATGAATTTCTCTAATCCCCTTTTAAAGCCATCCAAATTGGTGGCCATCCCTACATCTTTTGGTAGCGAATTCCATGTGCGGTGTGAAGAAGGACTTCCTTTGATCTGACCTATATCTCCCACCAATCAGCTTCTTGGGATGTCAGTATTTTGCCCCCAGAACTACAGACAGGCGTGTGGCTATGACACAAGCTTCTATGGGCTAGAGTCCATGAAAGCTTGAACTATAACAAATGCATTGGTCTTTAAAGAGAGTGGCCATATGGAAAAGAGGACAGGGCTCCTGTATTTTTTACAGTTGTGATGTAGAGGAAATTTCAGCTGGTGTCATTTGTATGCATGCAGCACCTGGTGAAATTCCCTCTTCCTCACAGCAGTTAAAGCTGCAAGAGCCCTGCCTAGTGTGACCAGATACAAAAGAGGGCAGGGCTCCTGCAGCTTTCACTGTGATGCTGAAGAGGGAATTTTGCCAGGTGCTGCATGCATACAAATGACTCCCGCTGAAATTCCCTCTTCACCACTACTGTTAAAGATACAGGAAGCCTGTCCTCCTTTCCATATGGTCACCCTACTTTAAAGTGCAACCACTGGGCACATGCTCGCTCGCTCAGATTTGGGCTTCAAGGCTACTCAGGATAAACATGGAGCTCTTTATCAGTGACAACCGAAGACAGCAAACTCCGGTCCAGACAACAGAACAGCGTGTGATTTGCACATAGCGATTTCCCCAAATGGCATCATCAGCTGTAACCGGGTAGGGTTTGCACAAACTGAGCCCCTCAGGGACCCTGCTATGTCAAAAGAAGCTGAAAGAACTCTGTGGTTCCGGCATTTTCAAAATTTGCAGCCAACAAACAAGGCAAATAAAGAGATGCATTGCGAAATTGCTTTCTTCATCCTGTTCTTCTGTTGAGCAATCAGTTATGAGGTAAAATAGTCACCCCTGGCCGGGTTCCCTCCAGATGTGTGGGATTGCAACTCCCAGCATCCCCCAGCCAGCCATGCCTGGCTGGGGGATACTGGGAGTTGCAGTCCCACACGTCAGGAGGGAACCTGGTCGGGGAAGGCTGCGGTAGACGTTTGAAACAAGGCATGTTGCCAACAACAGGGCTTTTTACTACTAAGATTGCGTGTGGAATCCAATTTCCTCAGCTGGATTGTCACACGCTAGAAAAGGTTGCAGCAGCTGCAGCAGTTTTTGCTGAGAAGGCCCACACCACTGCTCAGACTGGAGGTGCACACTCAGCAAAATTGCACGGTAGAGATCATTTTATTAAAAGGAAAAGAAGTTTCACCTAATGTAAGAGCCATCTGGATCAGACCAAAGGTCAATCTAGTCCAGTCATTCTGTTCGCAGTGGCCAGCCAGCCGCCCAAAAGAAACCCGCATGCAGGACATGTGTGCCACAGCACCCTTCCGACCACGTGCCCTAGCAAATGGTGTACATAAACCGCCCAGAGAGCTTCGGCTATGGGGCGGTATACAAATGTAATAAAGAAAGAAAGAAAGAAAGAAAGAAAGAAAGAAAGAAAGAAAGATTGCCGATGAGACTGGAGGAAGCACATAGCCATCAGGACAAGTAGCAATTGAGAGCCTTCTCCTCTGGGGATTTGTCCAACCCCTTTTTAAAGCCATCCAAATTGGTGGCCATCACTCCATCTTGTGGGAGTGAATTCCACAGTTGAACTCTGTGCTGTGTGAAGAAGTCCTGCCTTTTATCGGTCTCAAACACCCACCGATCAGCCTCTTTGGATGTTCCTGGATTCTACTATCATGAAAGAAGTTTTTTTCTTTTACGTTTTTGAGTGCTCCCCCACCCTGCGAATTAGCACAGCATGGAGATATCTAGGTTAGAACTCACTTTCTACTCTTGTTATGTGGGTTTTCTATATGGAAAGAGGTGTTGTTTTTAAATGGGGAGCAATACAAAAAAAATGTAATCCTCTGCCACCAGTCTGAAGTGGTGTGTCGGCCAGTACAAACTTTACATATTCAGCTTCTCAGATATTTTGCACCCAAGAGATGTTTTTGAAACCTACCACCTCCCATACACACTCCCCAACAGTTGGATCCAGACTGAAGTCATAGTACAGTAGACCCACTGAAATCAATGGGGCTTAGGTTTCAGGCCCATTCATTTCAGTGGGTTTACTCTACTGTAGTATGACTTAAGTCTGGATCCAAATGTTGGGGATTGTGTATGGGAGGTGGCAGTTTTGAAGAACACCTCTAGGTGTTCTTAAGTTCCATTGATTTAAATGGGCCTACACTATGGGTGCGTTCGGATGACACTTTAGACAACGGAAGGGTTAATAACACACTCACTGTATGTTCTTTTGCCGGTGTATGCCACATGACATGTTGCCCTTCCCCCGTCGCGCAGCTGAAAGTCCCGGCGTCTTTCTGGGCTGCTGTATCTCCTCCCTCCCCCCTCCCTCAGTCCTCCAGCCGTATCCCATCATGCACCGCAAGTTCTGCTGACCGTATAGGAGCGGCTGGTTTTTTTTCAGCTGCTCTTGCCGGGGAACTTTATGACAAAGTGGAATTGTACACGGAGAGAGGGGGGTTCCCGCCACACGACACTTTAAGCAACGGATTTCAGGATAAACAACTGAGCAGCCCGTTGTTTTTCTCCGTTGTTTAATTGCCCGAAATAGTGTACCATCAGGTGTGTGTGCGTCGTGTGCTGCCCACCACATGACACAATAATCAACACAATTGGCGGTTGCCTCTTCCACCCTCCGTTGATTATCGTGTCGTCCGAACTAAGCCTATGACTAAGGATGTTTCTAGACCATGGTGGGGTAACCAGCAGGCCTGAACCTAATTTCAAGAGCACACAATAATTTTGGATCTCTGGCAAGAGTCATCTGATCCTTCCCTGGCATCCTGCCAAGTGGAAGGAAAGAGGAGGGGACAACAAGAGAAAAGGGGTGACAATCTTCTAGTAGTATGAAGACCTCTCCATTCATGTGTAGTAGCAATAGCCACACTTAGCAGCTTCCTCAACCTGGTGTCCTCCAGATGTGTTGGACTATAACTCCCATAATCTCTAGCCAGTGCAGCCATAGGGCATGCTATCTGTGGATGATGGGACTTGCAGTCCCACATATTGGGAGTGGTGCCACACTGAGAAAGGCTGACATACAGTGTGCCAGCCCTGGCAACTATAAAAGTCCGGCACAGCCTGTCCTTCCTTTGCATCAAAAAGCTTTTGAAAGAGTCAACCTATTATTACTGCTAGCTCAGCTTTTTCCGTGGCACCTATAATGCTGTTTACTTAACAATGGCTACAACGTTTGCTGCTCGGTTTTATTCTGGCTGCACTTGTATATTGTATTTTTATATTGTGTTTCTACACTGTGGTTTAACTTTTATACTTTAAGTTGTAAAGTTTTTTTAAAAATGATTTTTGTGAACCGCCCAGAGAGCTTCAGTTGGTATAGAAATGCAATAAATAAATAAACAAAAATTAACAAAGGAGAGAGAAGACACTACCTGTTGCTCCAAATCCCAAATTGCATCTGACTTGGCCTATTTCATCCAGGAATTAAAGGGGAAGCAACAAATGTTGCAACGCAAAGATGCAAATTTGGATTGGTTCAATGTAGAGCACCCAGGCATTGATATTGCGTTGTGCAATAACCAACTTCTGTGTTGTTGGGGTGGCGGGAGAGAAATGGCACAAGAGAAACCCTTTTTGGCATTGATAAAATTGGGTGTAGAGTTTCACATCCCTGTTCTAGCCCATTCATCAACTCCCCTACGCCTCCACTGTACATGGGCAAGGCCTTGCACAGTTCTGGGCAGCTGTCCTGCGGCAACACCCTGGGTATTTTGCTACACTGATGCAATGCCATGGCTCACAAGCGGCAATGACCTAGGACAGCCTGAGCCCACCTAGTGCCCTCCAGATGTGTTGGAATACAACTCCAATCATCCTGAGCAAGCATGGAAGATACCATAGGCTGACCAGATAAAATCCAGGTCAGGGCTCATGTAACTTTAACAGTTGTAGAGAAAAGGGAATTTCAGCCAGTGTCGTTTGTATGCAATTGTTATCTTTTCGGCGCCAGGTCAAGACTTTCCTCTTCTCCCAGGCATTTAACAGCATATGATGAGGGTTTTGTGTTGTTGTGTTGTTGTTGTGCTTTGACTCAGAAGGATATTGTAATTTTAACTTGTTTTTATGTTTTATGCTTTAAAATTTTGTATATCAATGTTTTTAATGTTCATTGTTTTTAATATTTGTAAACCACCCAGAGAGCTTTGGGTATGGGGTGGTATATAAATGGAATAAAATAAATAAATATATTAGTTCCTGGCGATATTCCCTCTTCATCACAACAGTTAAAGTTGCAGGCACTATATTAGAGTGACCATATACAAAAGAAGGCAGGGCCCCTGCAACTTTAACTGTTGTGATGAAGAGGGAATTTCACCAGGAACTAATTGCATACAAATGACATTGGCTGAAATTCTCTTTTCTCTACAACTGTTAAAGTTACATGAGCCCTGACCTGGATTTTATCTGGTCACCCTAAGATACCATATTGGGGAAGGTTGACCTAGATCAAGGATCCTTTCAGCCAGAGAGCCAAATACGATTTTGGAGAAGTTTTCAAAAGCCACATTCCAGAGATGGGCAGGGATGAACTCAAAAGGCTCAGGCCGTAACATAAAAAATACCAGTATATGGTAGGTTGGGTATTGTATACAGAAGAGGCTGCACAGATCCTGCCTAGAACAAGAGTGAGTAGACTTCAGGTTTGCAAGATCCACCATCCGAAGCCTGGTGCAAAAGAGTAGCTCACGCCGACTAAGTTTGCAGGATGCCTGCAAGCACACACTCAGCCCAGGAATTTGTGGGCACGTGCCTGCAAGTCTGTTCATACCAAACTCCACTCCTGGTTTTCCTCACCAAGACCCCCTCTAGATGGATTCCGTTTGACGCCTGGTTAGCCAATTATGCGCATATTCGCTGAAGCGCTTTATCGTAAATGCTTGTATGCAGGAGGTAATTCAACACTCAACAGGTGACCTTACCAGTTGTTTCAAATGCGCTTTACAAGTAGTTAATGCGGAGAATCGCTTGTTCACATAGTCAAAATGCGCTTTAACGGCCAGAGCAAATAAAACTCGCTATTTAACGCACATTTGATAATGCGCATAATCGGAGAGAAAACGCGCCTCTACACCCAATTTGCACTCCATTCTTGTAGAAGTACAATTTTTAATGCGCCTTGAAAGAGCTTTAAATGCCTCTTGTGAAGGCAGCCCAACTCGTGGCCTTGAAAAGTTGCAGCCTTAAGGCCAAACTAGGCAAGATGTCAGGAGATTTCTGGCATTTCTTTTTGAAAAAAGGTGAGGATGGGGAGAAGGGCAGATGATTGGTTAAAATCTCCCATACTGTGTGCCTGTGGGATACCATAGCTGCATACCTAGGCACATTTATTTGGGAATAAACTCCACCAACCGCATGATGAGTAAAACATGCACAGGACAGGACTTGCCAGAGGCTAGAACCGCCTTCCCCAGCCTGGTGCCCTCCAGTTGTTTGGGAATTCTACTCCCATGCTACCAGGGGATGCTGGGAATTGTAGTCCAACACATATGGAGGGTACTAGGTTGGGGAAGGCTGGGGTAGAATGACCACGTAACATTAAGGGTGTCATCCTATGGCTCCTAGACATTGTCTGGGGAGGGCATAGGATAGCAGGGGTTCTCCCTCTCTGGAGACCACATTCTGACCTTGGAAGAGGTCAGAGATCCGCCCCCTTCCTTCGCCCTCTCACAGCTGGAGCGTAAACAACTACTCTAGCTGCCCTCCAAAGGTGGAAAAGTGACTATGGAGAGAGGGGGGAAAGGGGGTGTTTTGGTGGGAGGGGAGGAGGCCAGAGAGGCCAAGATTCAAGCTATCCTGCGTCTCTGCCAGCCTCCTACCCTCCCCCTCTGAAACGCCTTCGCTAGATGGGCAAAATAGCCTGTCTAGCGAAAAATGCGCACTGGATGATCAAGGGTGCAAGACGGGTGAGCATCCAAGATGATTAGATTTAAAAAGCCGTGCTAACCATAAGTAAAATTCCAAAATCCGTATTTGCAGGATACCTTCATTAGGCCAACCAAGAGATCTCAAAACATGTGCAAGATTTCAAAATCTCCAGATCATCGGGTCAGATAAAATAAAAAAGCAGGTTGTGGGGAGGGATGGGGCGGTTAGGAGGGAGGAAAGAAGTAGAAAAAGCAATATGACTTCACCATCAAGTCACCTCCTTCCTCTCCCCTATTCCCCTCTATCCTGCCCGACGAAGAGATCGGCAGCTTTCAATAGCTTGCACAGTTTTGGGCGACTTAATAAAAGGCATTATCCTAATAGGGCCTTTGGAATATAGTGGTTATACTTCGGTGGCGATAAGTAGGTCACACGTTGCCTCATTGCCCCGGTCTGCCTATTATTCACAGCCCTACCGAAAGGCCCGGGGAGCCGGGGCACCCTCTCGTCCCGCGCCCCCAACTCAACAACGCGCAGCGCAGCGCAGCGCAGGAAAACCCCGCGCAGCTGGAGGCGGTTTGGCTCCCTCGCAAGCGGAAGGCAGGCTGCGCGCACAGCTGGGCGGAGACGCTTTGCCACGTCCCACCCGAGAAGGGGAAGCAGGGAAACGGCAGTGAGGGGAGAAAGGCGGCAGCGGAGGCTGGTGGCGCCGATGCCGGTGGGGCTGCGAATCCATTCCGAGTCCCAGCCTGATCCAGCAGAACTCTCAAGGAGCTGTCCAAGGTGCCGAAACCGATCCCCCGAAACGGGTTTAGCACCCTGGGTAGCTCCTTCGGAATTTTGGCTGGTACTCACTGAAAGCCGGAGTGGATTCACAGCCCCACCGAGATAGGAGGCTCCCAGCCTCCACTGGAAGGCAGGCGCGCAAGGGACGAAGAGGAGGAGGAGGAGGCAGGTCGCTTACCGGGCTTCTTGCCCCGCCATTCCGTCCAGAGCAGCGTGAGGTCTCCGTCGGCGCGGAGCCAACGCTTGATCAGGAAGGCGATGGAGATCAAGACGGTGCACCACACTGCGAGGCACGGATAACACACCATGGCGAGGCGGGAGAGCCGGGCGCGCCCCGGGGGCCGTCGCGCTTTATGGGGAAGGGGGCCGTCCCGTCCCGCTTCGCCCTCTCCCCCAACAGGGAGTGGCCTAGCCGGGCGAAGCAGCCGGGGATGAGGCGCGCCGGGCGGGGTGGAGTTTGGCCTCTGCCCGTGTCCCTCCGCCTCTCCAAGCGCGCATGGCGGGTGCCTCCCCCGACTCTTCCAGGCAAGGGCCGCCGCCTCTGCGCCTCTTCGCGCTCGGGCCCGGGCCTCTCTCCCACCCACCCGCGCACCCACCCCGGGATCTGTTCCTGTTGAGGGGAAGCGGTTAGAGTGTTGGACTGGGACTTGGGAGAAACCCGGGGTGTAGTCTCCACTCGCCCATGAGGCCCGCTGGCTGACTTTGGGCCAGTCACAGACTCGCAGCCTAACCTACCTCACAGGGTTGTTGCGGGGATAAAATGGAGAGGAGGAGGAGGAGGTCAACTTAATAAAAAAAAATCCAAAATATACAGATGGGCTAGAACTTGGTTGGCCCCCACCCAAATTCCACAAAATTGTACAAGCTTTCTAGTGCTCCAGAACTCTCAGTCGAGCTAGGTGGTACTGGTGAAGGGTTCTGGAGAACTTGAAAGCTTGCAAAACGTTGTGGAATTTGGGGTTTCAGGTCTTGACCAACTCTGGGTTCCTGGATTCCCCCCCCCCCGCCCCCGGTGCTGGATCAGACCAAGGATCCATCTAGTCCAGCACTGTGGTCACACAGTGGAACAGCATGGCTACCTTTGTTTTTAAGAGTGAGCTTGATCTGCAGGGGTCCGCTGGTAAAGCTTTGGGTGACATGGAAATAAAGTTGCCAGCTTAGAGGGGAAAGTGGAAATAACATGCTCCTGTGCCTTTAAATAGCAGCTTGATCAGCAGGTATAGCTTTTCACTGCCATGGAGATAACTAACCAGGGAAAAGACTACACCAGAACCAGCTCAGTCTGCTCTGATGTCTTTAACAGCAGCTTGAGCTCCATGCTGAGCTTTCCACATCATGGGAAAGAATAAGACCGCTAATTCAAGAAGCACCTCATCCTCACTTGCTCCTGGAATTGTTAAAGAGCAGCTTGTTTCACACAAATCTGCAGGTGTAGATGTTCAGGCATGGAGACGAGTGATGTTACCTGCAGAGGTTACTGTTAAATGCAAAGGCGCAGAGATGGTTAAAAAAAAAGTAGGCCAACTTAAAATTTACCTGATTCACAGGATCACCATGGCTTGAAGAAGCTGCCATGTGCCTGGCAGCTTTTGAATATTCATGCTGCCACCACAGCTTGTCATGTTGTCTGAACCCAGCAGGAGTGGGTTGTGCAATCCATGGGTTATGTGAGGGTTGTTTAACCCTTGTCCAACTCATCCCCGCTGGGTTTGGAAGATATAACAAGCATAGGGTGACCATATGAAAAGGAGGACAGGGCTTCTGTATCTTTAACAAAGCCCTGCCGTCTTTTGTATCTGGTCACTCTAGTATAGCTCCTGCAGCTTTCACTGTGGTGATGAAGAGGGAAGTTCACCAGGGGCTGCATGCATACAAATGACAGCTGCTGAAATTCCCTTTACTATTCAACTGTAAAAGATACAGGAGCCCTGTCCTCCTTTTCATAGGGTCACCTTAAGATTGAATATTCAAGATGGCCAACCAGGGTGGGCTGTTTGATCATGCAAATTGGCCCATTGTTTTGTTTCTTCCCTATCTCCTAGATTCCCCCACCTCTGCTATTTCTCCCACAAATTCATCCCCCCCAACATACAAAGCCTCTGTTTACGATCCAAAATAATAAATACTTCTCATCTCCCTGTTTCTTTCTCTCTTCCCCTTTTTCACTCCTTGTCCTGACTCTTCTCCTCAGTTGTTCCCTTGTCCCCGTTATTGCATTCGGTTCTTCCTGCTTTCCTCACCACCATTCAAAGCCCTACCCCACAGGGCACCCCTCTCCAACCGAAAGAAACAGTTTTTTTCCCCCACTCAGAAAAAAACACTGACTTCCAGCAGACAGGTCAGGGGACCAGAGGTAAATAGTCAGAAACAAAGGCCATATTTATTCTAGCATTACACCCCATAGCCTTCATGACATGAAAGCATATAGATTGAGAGTTTAAGATTATCAGGTTAACTGGCACACATTCCTGCTCAGAAGTGTTTTAAGGTAGGGTGACCAGATAAAATCTAGGTCAGGGCTC
Organism: Anniella stebbinsi; assembly: GCA_029215795.1. Taxonomy (NCBI): domain Eukaryota; kingdom Metazoa; phylum Chordata; class Lepidosauria; order Squamata; family Anniellidae; genus Anniella; species Anniella stebbinsi. The sequence goes on along the minus strand of JARDYH010000001.1, from coordinate 364,494,064 downwards.
ATGTAACTTTAACAGTTGTAGAGAAAAGGGAATTTCAGCCAGTGGCATTTGTATGCAATTAGTTCCTGGTGAAATTCCCTCTTCATCACCACAGTTAAAGTTGCAGGGGCCCTGCCTTCTTTTGTATATGGTCACTCTAGTATAGTGCCTGCAACTTTAACAGTTGTGATGAAGAGGGAATTTCACCAGGAACTAATTGCATACAAATGACACCTGCTGAAATTCCCTTTTCTCTACAACTGTTAAAGTTACAGGAGCCCTGTTCTCCTTTTCGTATGATCAGCCTACTAATAAGAAATAGGTTTAACTTTAGGTAATAACCAACCAATGTAATTGCTTTCAACAAAACACAAATGCGCTATCAAGTTTAGGCAGCAATCCTATAGCCACTTTCCTGGGACTAATCCCCATTGAACTCAGTGGGGTTCACTTCTTTGAGTAGACATATATAGGATTGCACTGTATCGCCCGCTCACGGATCTTCGCAGATCGTGTTGACAATGGAGCGATCCTCCTGCATGCCTCTCGCTTCTTCTGTTGTTTTTTCTGCTACAAAATACTGCCTAGAAAATCCGTTTCTTCTTGGTTCTGACAATAATTGGTGCCATTTCCTGCTGTGCGCAGGAGAAACTGCACTACAAAAATGTTCACTGAATGGGCCCTGTGCTCTTCAACATTTTTATTAATGATTTGGACGAGGAGGTGCAAATTTGCAGAAGACACAAAATTGGGTGGGATTGCTTTCTGGAAGACAGAAAAAAACTCCAAAGTGATCTTGATAGCGTGAGGTAATGTTTCCCCTCTATTAGGCACTGGTTAGGCCCCATCTTGAGTATTGCATCCAGTTCTGGACACCACACTTCAAGAAGGATGCAGACAAGCTGGAGGGGGTTCAGAGGAGGGCAACGAGGATGATCAGAGGTCTGGAATCAAAGCCCTATGAGGAGAGACTGAAAGAACTGGGCATGTTTAGCCTGGAGAAGACTGAGGGGAGACATAATAGCACACTTCAAGTACTTAAAAGGTTGTCACATGGAGGAGGGCCAGGACCTCTTCTCGATCATCCCAGGGTGCAGGACACGGAATAATGGGCTCAAGTTCCAGGAAGCCAGATTCCGGCTGGACATCAGGAAAAACTTCCTGACAGTTAGAGCAGTACAACAATGGAACCAATTACCTAGGGAGGTGGTGGGCTCTCCCACACTAGGAGAGGCAGCTGGACAGCTATCTGGGATGCTTTCTGGTGGATTCCTGCATTGAGCAGGTGGTTGGACTCGATGGCCTTATAGGCCCTTTCCAACTCTCCTATGATTCTATTGCTAATCATGAAAGAGCAGCTTCACCGCATGCAGATAAAGCTGCAGGAGCTACTTGCATTAATACATTACATGGACAGTATATTCTAATAAAGTACTGCTAAGGTTCCAATACACGTAATATCTTCTTCTTTTTTTACAGTCTAACAATATGGTTCTGATTTCAGAACTTTTCAGGTGGCACCTTGAAAAAGGGCTGATATGAAAGCAGTTCCAAAGGCTAAGATGAAATCTGCAACATAAACAATCACTCTAGAAGTGGTAAATAGCAACTGCGAAGGCCAGCTTGAAGTATAAACAATTAGTCCTGCAGCCAGCTTACTCATTAACTTATAGTATGTAATAAGTCTCATTGACCCAGTTTGCTCCTAACTGTGGCAAATTGAGAGCTAATTAATCCATGATTTGCCGCTATTGCTTGCAACAGTCACATTAACTTTCATGTGTTTCATGTAGCTGCTATGTAATAAGTTACTCATGAACTTGTAGCAAGTAGCTGTGTAATAAGATGCCATCTTGGTTAAACAGCTCTCTAACAAATTGTTTCCTCTCATGGAGGACAATGGAGATAGGCTGACCATATGAAAAGGAGGACAGGGCTCATGTAACTTTAACAGATGTAGAGAAAAGGGAATTTCAGCCAGTGTCATTTGTATGCAATTAGTTCCTGGTGAAATTCCCTCCTCATCACAACAGTTAAAGGTGCATGCACTATACTAGAGTGACCATATACAAAAGAAGGCAGGGCCCCTGCAACTCTAACTGTTGTGATGAAGAGGGAATTTCTCCAGGAACTAATTGCATACAAATGCCACTGGCTGAAATTCCCTTTTCTCTACAACTGTTAAAAGTTACATGAGCTCTGTCCTCCTTTCCATATGGTCAGCCTAAATGGAGATGAAAGAACGATCAGGCAGCTTCCCCTTCCACTAAATATATTTGTATTTATTTCAAAGTATCAATAAATAAAATTGAACACATGCAATAAAAAGAGTACACAGAAACGTTATTTGCAGAATTCATTATGAAAAATCCCTCTGCAAATGTAGCCAATCTGCACAATCTCATATGTTACAGAATTCACCTTTTAGCTGTGCTTTTTTTAGTTTTTAGAGCACTATATGTACAATCCTACTGCTTATTATGCAGTTGTAGGACCAATTTCATTAAAATATTTTTGTGTGTGCCAACCTCAGAGTCTTCCATGTTATATCTGCAAGCATCGTTCTGTCAGAGAATTGGTGCCATTACGTAGGGTGGCCATATGAAAAGGAAGACTGGACTCCTGTATCTTTAACAGTTGTATTGAAAAGGAAATTTCAGCAGGTGTCATTTGTATGCAATGCAGCATCTGGTGAAATCCCCTCTTCATCACCACAATGAAAGCTGCAGGAGCTATACTAGAGTGACCAGATAAAAGCTGGATTCTGTAATTTATGAGATTGTGCAGATTGGCTACATTGACAGAGGGTTTTTTCATAATTAATTCTGCAAATAACGTCTCTGTGTACTCTTTTTATTACACGTGCTAAATTTTATTTATTGATATTTTGAAATAAATACAAATATATTTGGGGTGGGTAGGAGAGCTGTTTGTTAGGGTGACCATATGAAAAGGAGGACAGGGCTCATGTAACTTTAACGGTTGTAGAGAAAAGGGAATTTCAGCCAGTGTCATTTGTATGCAATTAGTTCCTGGTGAAATTTCCTCTTCATCACAACAGTTAAAGTTGCAGGCACTATACTAGAGTGACCATATACAAAAGAAGGCAGGGCCCCTGCAACTTTAACTGTTGTGATGAAGAGGGAATTTCATCAGGAACTAATTGCATACAAATGACACTGGCAGAAATTCCCTTTTCTCTACAACTGTTAAAGTTACATGAGCCCTGTCCTCCTTTTCATATGGTCAGCCTATGTTTGTAGGAGAGCTGTTAACCAAGATGGCATCTTATTACACAGCTACGTGCTTGCCATCTGATGACCTCCACCCTTCCCAAGACCATTAAGTCCAGAGTCTAAAATTACCTAACTGCTCCGTTGTGTCAGAGCACTTTCAACATTGTCAATCTGCAATGCAGAAACACTGTGTCCAGCCCCCATAGAAGCTTTTGCCTGGAAAAGCAAATACTGTTAAACTGTAATTTGTTCCATTCAGCACCTTGTCCTTAATAAAATATTTGAAGGTCATTTTGTAATTCAGAAATGAACTATGCTTTGGTACAATAGTTGCATTCGGATGCAATTGGCTAGACTTCCTAGTGCAACTACCTGAAGAACCCACTCAAACTGCTGTTACAGATACAGCCAAAGCGCTTCTCCACATTTAGCAAACATCCTGCGGCCTCACCGGGGCTTAGTCTTCTGGAGTTTTTGCGGGTTTAACAATCAGCACAGTACAGCTGCTCCCCCCCCCCCCCCAATATTTTTGCTGGATCCTTCCCATATGTTTCATTTATATTGCCAGCAGATGGTGCTGCTTTACTGCACGGTTTTGATTTACTATGGCATTTTCGGGGGGCTACAAAACAGCGTATTTCTGCTTGAAAATGGTGGGAGAGGCATCAGAGGTTGATAATGTCATGAAAAGGACCCGCAAACTTCCATGAGTGAACTATCACAAGTATGCAATAAATTCTCTGCTTCTACTCAAGAATCACGATTCTCTTGGGTTTAGACCTCTGCACTCATACCCAGGGAACAACACCATTACATGGTTCATTCGCTTCCATTCAGGTTACTTAGGGTTTCCCACCCTGCTCTGGACAAATTTAAATTCTTCTCCATTCCGTGTCTCACTGCAAACTGGTCAGGATAACACAAGCATATTAAATTATGAAGAATTGACGAGTGATATTTTTTGAATTCCAGTAAGTTAACTAGCATGAAGTTGTGGGAGAATTGCTCATTCGTTGGATTCATCACCAACTTTGGAAAGACGCTTCTGAAACACTTCCATTTTATTCTCCCTAAGTATGAAGTGATGTGCATGTAAAAGTTATTACGTGAGTGGGAGTTCCTAACCCAGCCCTGCAACCAGAAACTAAAACTTGGGCAGGATCTACACTATTGCTTTATAGTGGTATTGAAGTGCACTGACAACTGTTGGGGCCCATGATACCTCTACACCAAGCAGTATACAGCACTCTGAAAGTGGTATATGGTCTGTGTCAATAGGCCCCAACAGTTGTCAGTGCTTTTCAATACCGCTATAAAGCAGTAGTGTGGCTCCTGCCTTTTATATACCACTTTCGTACCACTTTCACAGTGCTATATCCTGCTTGGTGTAGATCTGGCCTTAATCAGCAAGATACCAGAGGCTAGATCAGATGATACACTTAGGGATACACTAAACCCTAGAACTGCTGCAGTTATTGATATTTCTCACCAGCTCTTCTAAAGCTTGTGCCACATATAATGGCACCGTTGTTTCATACACCATATTGCTCCATGCTATACCTCCCCGCTGTATTATCTAGCTCAGACATTTCCACCTAATGCAAGCTGTAGGGAAAGGACTCTTCAAACTACTATTGCTGAGCATTAACCATAAACAAAACCTTAGCGGAGCCCTTCCTTTATTATGCACATCATTGCTAATTCCTGTGCAGAACTACAACAAGCAAATGAAGTGAGCCACCGAAATATGTAAACGAGTTGTCCGGAAGAGCCACTGATACTGCTCACTGTGGGCAGGTTTGCAAGCATCGAGAAGCTACCATAGCGGAATTTCCCAATGGGGCTTCTCGTTGCTGCAGCGACTGCCATTTTGAATATTCAAGATGTGGTGGGGCATGTCGTAGTTTGTCTTTGTGTGTGAACCTAGCCATGATGGGTTGCTAGGGTGTTTGACAAGCACCTGTGATCCCAAAACAGCCCATGGGTTCTGGGTGGCAGGTCAAGCACCCCAACAACCCACCCTCATCAAAAACACATGTAACATCAGTCCACAGCACACCCCCACCTCAGCTCAAATATTCAAAGTGGGGGCTGCTGCAGAATGGAAATTTCATCATGGTGGCTTCTTGTTATGTGCGAAACCACTCACTGGGGAAAAGGGGGATAAAGAGTCTTTTGCCTGTGTATTGGCTCATGTGCAGGAGTGAATCCTTGGGCTGAGCCACATAGGTTTGTGCAACGGGTGTGCGGGGTGTGCCCATGCACACCCTAATATCTCAAGCAATAAGCACTGAATTGAGGGCGTCTTTAAGTAGGGATCCAGAGGAGGATCCAAATGCAGCAGGTACGGTCCTCCAGCTGCCCTCCAGTTGCTCTATCACCGCGCCAAAGAACCTTTAATAATGTATTGGTTTTATGTGCTTTTAATCAGTTTTGTGTATTTTATATTTGTTGTTGTTCTACGCCTCGATCCAGAGGGAGAGGCAGGTAATAAATAAATACATCATCATCATCATCATCATCTGCCTCCGAGAGAGCTGAGTTGCTCCCAGCAGCAGGAGCAAAAAGGACTCACTGTGCTGGGAGCCTCTCTGCCAGGAGCTGCACTTTAAAGAGGCCAGGAACACCCCCCCCCCCCTGCCGGAGGCTAATATTGCCTGGCAAGCCCCTCCTCTGGCTGATGTCCCCACAATGCCCCACTAATGCTGGGGCTTGAGGAGTGTCTCCTCATCCCCCTCCCAACTGCAACAGCCCTCCAAACATGGAGTAGGGCATCAGTGTTTACAGTGTTTAATAAATAAATGACTAATGTAGGCTGACCATATGAAAAGGAGGACAGGGCTCATGTAACTTTAACAGTTGTAGAGAAAAGGGAATTTCAGCCAGTGTCATTTGTATGCAATTAGTTCCTGATGAAGTTCCCTCTTCATCACAACAGTTAAAATTGCAGGCACTATACTAGAGTGACCATATACAAAAGAAGGCAGGGCCCCTGCAACTTTAACTCTTGTGATGAAGAGGGAATTTCACCAGGAACTAATTGCATACAAATGACACTGGCTGAAATTACCTCTTCTCTACAACTGTTAAAGTTATATGAGCCCTGTCCGCCTTTTCATATGGTCAGCCTAACTAATGTCCTTTATTATTGAACATTAGGGTGACCAGATAAAATCCAGGTCAGGGCTCGTGTAACTTTAACAGTTGTAGAGAAAAGAGAATTTCAGCCAGTGTCATTTGAATGCAATTAGTTCCTGGTGAAATTCCCTCTTCATCACAACTGTTAAAGTTGCAGAGCCCTGCCTTCTTTTGTATATGGTCACTCTAGTATAGTGCCTGCAACTTTAACTGCTGTGATGAAGAGAGAATATCACCAGGAACTAATTGCATACAAATGACCCTGGCTGAAATTCCCTTTTCTCTACAACTGTTAAAGTTACATGAGCCCTGACTTGGATTTTATCTGGTCAGCCTATTGAACATTCAATAAATGTTTGCCTTTTTTTAAAAAAAAACCTGGTTGCACACCCTAATGCAATGTGCTGCACACGCCTATGCTGAACCATTTTTTTGTAAAGTTGTCCTGGAAGTAAAACAATTAATTACAGCACATGCCATTGGCCATACTGGCTGGCGGGGTGGCCACTTACGCATTACCAAAAAAGAGGACAGCAATTTGCATAAAACTTTGCATGTACTTATTTATAAGTGCAAATTTAGAAATAATTACTGTAATTTAAATGGAAATACAATACACTTCACCATAGTGGGGAAGATGGTAACTCTGTGATCTGTGTACCTGCTGCTCAGTCTGCGGTCCAGATGTTATCTGTTGATGGGTAACTTCAAGGCCAGCTCTTGCTCTCCCAGCTTCTTATGGTTCTTGATCTTTAAGCTGGACCTGGACCAGACAGACGACTGTCCTCTGATAGGCCTTCAAGCAGAGGAGTGTTCTCTGTAACGTAGGTCTGTTCTCTGTAAAGTACTGGCTTGGAATGGTGGGATTTGCAGTCAAACACATCTAGAGGGCATCAGGTTGAGGAAGGATGCACCAACTACCTCACCAAACTTGACTTCTGCATTTTGTCTGCTCTGTCTTCTTTCCCGGGTAGAGCTGCGGGTAGACAGGGTGACCATCTGGAAAGGAGGACAGGACTCCTGTATCTTTAACAGTGGCATAGAAAAGGGAATTCCAGCAGGTATCATTTGCACACATGCAGCACCTGGTGAAATTCTCCCTTCATCACAACAGTTAAAGCTGCAGGAGCCCTCTTGACCAGTTACAAAAGATTTTCCAAGCTCTAAAAGGAACAGGAAGCCAGCCTTGGTTACTGGCTGTGTAGCAGCCTTCCCCAACTTTGTGCCTTCCAGATGTTTTGGACTACAACTCCCATCAGCACCAGTTAGCACGGCCAATGGTCAGGAATGCTGGAGGTTGTAGTCCAAAACATCTGGAGGCCCCCAGGTTGGGGAAGGCTGCTGAATAGCATCAACTTTTGGAGATGTTCTGAAATTTTGGTTATCTTGAGCACCCTCTACTGACTCTCCTGCGGCAGAGCACAAAGCATGCTAGATCCAACAAAAGGGAAGTCATCTTGGCCCCCTCCACAAGGATGCGCTTTTGCGCCCGGTTTGGGGATTATGCGCATTATCGCGGAGGCGCATTTACGCCTAATCCCTCTGCACGGGAGGCGGCGAGAGGCGGCGAAGCGCATTAATTGATGTCCAAAAAGCGCTTTAGAAGACGTTAATGCGCATAATCGCTTGTTCATACGGCGAAAATGCGCTTTAATGGCCGGAGAAAAATAAAAGTCGCTATTTAACGCGCATTCGAAAATGCGCATTATCGGGGAGATAACGCGCCTGTACACCCGTTTTGCGCTCCGCTGGTGTGGAGGTAAAATTTATAATGAGCCTTCAAGGCTCATTAAACGTCTCGTGTGGAGGAGGCCCTTGAAAGCTTTCGTTGCTGTTGTTGTTTTACCCCTCTCCACTCTCTTGTATTGCAGTGCATCTGTAAGTCATTCCTACCAAAAAAGGGCGTAACATCAGAGCATTTTATAGCTGTATCAAATATAGAAAAGGCGACCAACATGTGGGTTAAGAGATGCATGGGAAGAAGGCAAGCATTACATGCCCGATATCAAATATCATTAAACATGAAAAGCTATATTGCAGCCTTCCCCCAACCTGGACTGCACGCCCCCAGCATATCTGGAGGGCACCAGGTGGAAGAAAGCTGAGCTATTGCATCTGGGTTTTCCCTGCCCCTTGCATAGCATCACTACTGCTGGCTCCACGGGAGCCAGAAGGCAGACTAAAGAGAGACCAGAGACACCCCCCTATATGGGAGAGGGAGAAGGCAGGCTGCTCCATCACCCTTGCTACTCACCCACCTGAGAAGGTAAGTGGCAAAGAGCAGCATAGGTTGGCTGCTTACAGACAAGAGGGGACACAGTTCAGATGTGCATACAGTTTGCATGTGCTCATTTATAAGTAGAAATGACAAATGACAAACCAAGGGCTTGTCTGTGCACTCTATCTATGCTGTCGTAGCTGCGCAATTGTGCCCCATTATTTATATGATGCAGCTGCCAACCCTAAGCCACATTGGACGTCCCCCCCGCAAAACTGCACTTTTTTGAAGTGTCATTTTGCCACTACTTTTACAGCCTTCCTCAACCTGATACATTCCAGATGTATTGGAAGATACCTCCTATCACCCCATTATGAGCAAGATGGCTATGGATGATAGGAGGCATAGTCAAACACATCTGGAAGGCACCAGGTGGGAGAAGGCTGCTCTACACCAAATTGGCTTGGGAAGGGCTGTGTCTCAGTGTTAGAGCAGCTGCTTTGCATGCAGAAGGTCCCAGGTTCAATCCTCGGCTTCTCCAGGTAGGGCTAAGAAGGAATACTGCCAGAGTGAAACCCTGGAGAGCCATTGCTGCTAGCCAGTGACAACAATACTGGGCTGGATGGAGCAACTGTCTGACTCAGTATAAGGCAGCTTTCTATGTCCTATGATAGGGTGACCAGATAAAATCTAGGTCAGGGCTCATGTAACTTTAACAGTTGTAGAGAAAAGGGAATTTCAGCCAGAGTCATTTGTATGCAATTAGTTCCTGGTGAAATTCCCTCTTCATCACAACAGTTAAAGGCGCAGGCACTATACTAGAGTGACCAGATACAAAAGAAGGCAGGGCCTCTGCAACTTTAACAGTTGTGATGAAGAGGGAATTTCACCAGGAACTGATTGCATACAAATGACACTGGCTGAAATTCCCTTTTCTCTGCAACTGTTAAAGTTACATGAGCCCTGACCTGGATTTTATCTGGTCACCATATCCTATGATCTCAGGCTCATGGCTATTCATTTGAGTCATTGGCAGAGTTGCTGAAGTTTTCGTATAAGATGTTTTCTGTTGTTGTTTTAAGAACATGAGATTTCTGTTTCAGTGGCTGAATTCGGACGACACAATAAGCAACTGGGGAGGGGGAAACAATCGTCAGTTGTATTGACTATCATGTCATCTGAATGCTGCCATAGTCAACTCAGCGCTGATCCAAGCCACACCACAGTTGATTATTTATTACCATGTTGTATGGGGAGTACCCCCTAGATGAACAACTGTAAAGTTGATTATTACCCCACCATTGACTATCGTGTTGTCCGAATTCAGCCAATGTGTTCTTGAAAACTTGTATTTTCTAGATTCCTATTTTTAATTGTAAGCTCCATGTGAACTAGAATTGTCAGGAAATTAATAATAATAATAATAATAGTAATAATAATAATAATAATAATAATAATTTAACATAATTTAAATACTTTTTTTCTTTTTTGCTCAGAGTGGAGGGCAGGAGTTTTACTGACACTCCAATAGCCGTTTGTTTGAGGAAAACTTGAAAAATATAGTAAGATTTTTTTTTAAAAAAACACCATGTGGTTAGCACTCTGTTATCACCCCTGGTTATCTTCGTGTTTGTGTTGAAAATGAACCCGTATTGAGTGGGAGAAGTCACCTTGACAGTGCTATTGCTGACCTTAGTCTTCAGTAGTCGTGTTTAGACATTTGCGCTGCAAATCCTATAAGCCAGCCTTCCTCAACCTGATAGGGAGACATATTTCTCCTTCTGTCATACTACTAGAACCCAATTTTGTCATGAAGCTGAATAGTGGGAGATTCAGGACGGATAAAGGAAATGATTCTTCACACAGCACATAGTAAAACTATGGATTTTGCTACTACAAGATGGCCACCAACTTGGGTGGGTTTAAAAGGGGATTTGACAAATTCCGGGAGGTTAAGGTTTTCAATGACTACTAGTCATGGTGGCTAGATATTGCCTCCAGTATCACAGGCAGTGTTCCTATCTACACCAGTTGCTGTGGAACATGACCGAGCAGATGTTATCGTACCCATATCCTACTTGTGGGTTTCCCATAGGGAGCTGGGTGACCACTATATGAACAGAATGCTGGACTAGATGGACGCTTGTTCTGACCCATCATGGTTCTTCTTATGTTCTTATGCCCCCCAGATGTGTTGGATCAGTTCTTTTGTTCTTTTTTAAAATTAATCTTTTTTTTTCCTATTGTGAATTTAAGAAAACAAAAAGCAAATCGTGAAAAGAAGAAAAAAAGATCAAGAAATTACACACATAGAAATATCAATATTCTAAAAAAAGAAAGAGAAGACTATGTGTAAGTTTCAAGTAAAGCAGACCAAATATCCATATATTTATCCATTCATGAGTGGCGCCTATATACCACTCATTCAAATATTGATAGCGTTGTTAGGTCTTCAATCCATTGCATTATGGTAGGTGAACTTTTATCCTTCCAATATTGTAATATCAATGTTTTGGCTGTCATAAGGGCTCAGAAAATCCATTTGAGCTGACCATACATTAACTTCCAAGAAGCTGGTAAATAGTTTAGAGGATATGCACATATTTCAATATTAAAGAGTGTTCCAATACAAAGTTTATCCGTTTATCAGTTCTTTTGTTTTATGGCAGAGAACTGGCACTGAAAGGAAATTCTGGGGCTAAAGCCCTGCAAGTCAAACTGAGCTGCTCCTTTTTCTCTTTTACAAGGAAAAAAAAATCTATGTCAAAGAAGTTAGACATTTTTCAAAGAGGGATTGGATGTCAATATTAAATGATATCAGTAATTGTCAGCTGATTATTTATTTATTGTATTTTTACTCCACTCCTCAAACTTTGCCTCTGACACCATTTCATGACAGGCTCTGATCCCACACTATCATTTTGTGTGCTTCACTACATGAGCAATTTATTGCACACTCATGGTTGGCCACTTTTGGAAGTTTGCGGGCCTTTTACATGATGCTGTCAACCTCCAGGACATCTGTCACGTCTTCCCCCAGTAATCTCACTTTAAAAAAAGATCAGAGATGTACTATTTAAAATTATTGCAGGATATCACCAACCACTAAATGGCACTGTTTCATTTAAGTTTATGGAGCATTGCCAAGAGGGGAAGTTTTAAATTACAAATCACGTGGTTGCTGTTGATTGCAATCTAAAAGAGCCATAGTCAACACAGAAAGGCCCAGAAGAAGAAAAAAACTGTAAGGGTACAGTTCTTTTCCTTAATGTAGAGATGCTCTGGTGAGCCTCAGTCATTTTTAGCTTTCTCAAGTAAGAGCCTTGAGGGTAGAAAGCTTGAGAACCCCTGTGCTTAAAGGGTTCTATTGCAGAAGCAACCAGAGATACATTCTGTCCAATATGTTTTGTAAAATGTTAAGTTTTATATAATTTTGACACTTACAGACACACACACACACACACACACACACACGTACCATCCTATGCTTATATTAATTCAGAAATACTCTCATTTACTTATGAATCTGAAGAGGGGAGTCAGCCAAACATGAGGGATCCTTTAGTGAGAGCAAATGTTCATATATGTGTTATGAGTGATAAGGAGCAGAAACAATAGTGGTACACAATTGTCGGCTTTTACATCTACCATTCAGTTGTGATTAAAAGTATTGCCAGCCATCATTATTCAGAAAGGTGAGGTGAAAATAGGATCATGGCCTATCTGAGGCTTATGAGGTTTACCAAGAGTTCCTCACTTAGGGTGACCGTAGGTCAGGAAAAACCAGGACATGTCAGGATTTTTGGTAACAAATCATGGAAGGGGGGGATTATGAAATTTGAAGAAAAATCTGGATTTTTCCCATCCTCCCCCCACCCAAGAGGCAGCTCTACTTTATAGTCAACGGGAATTAACAAAAATACTTACAGCTCCTAAATTTTTAAAGCTAAAGAGGTGAAACTTGGCAGGATGATAGCCCTTAGGTACTGTTTTAGCTATGCCAAATTTGAAGCAGATCTGTTCATCCGTTGATTTTTAGGATTTTTAAAAAAAATTGAGGTTTAAAAATTATTATTTTTTAAAACTGCCATTTTTAAAGATAAAGAGATGAAACTTGGCACCTTGATAGCTCTTGAGTAGGGGTTTAGCCATGCCAAGTTTGAAGCAGATCCATTCATCTATTGATTTTTAGTTTTATATTTGAGGTTTTAAAATTAATTAAAACAAACAAACACTGGAACCATACCCTTCAAACTGAGATAGTCAAACCTCATCTTTGGGGTCTTGCACCTTGAGCAGTTTCAGCCCTTGGCATCAAGAGGATCTCACCTTTCCTGTTGGATGTCTCACTTGTTATTTCAGTGATTTTAACATTAAGGTGTTATGTAAAACAGATTTGTCTTAATAGTGTGCTGTAAAATCAGACATGTTACCAAGGCTATTTTCAGGTGGGCAACCCCCCCCCCCCCGGTGCTGGTCACGCCCCCTGTGGGTGGTCATGTTGGTGGGAACGCCCTCTTTGGGGCCAACTATGTTGTCCTCCTTTTTGTTTTCCAAAATAGGGTCACCCTATCCTCACTTAAAAATACTTCTTTTCCGTAAGAGCTTCATAGTATGCATGCATGCCCATCTCCATGAACTACACTCTTAAGTATTTTGCAGCTGGCCTAATGATTTTAACTGCAAAGGTCAACAGTGAACTATTCAGTGATGGCAACCATGGTATCTACCATAGGCAGCAAACAGGGTGACTAGAAGTGCAGGAGGATCGTGCTCCTATACCTTTAACGGAGATGTAGAAGAGAAAGTTTTAGTGGGTGTAGCTTTTCTCACCTCTTCACGACAAATGGCACCTTCCCAAACTTGTGCTGCTGACTAGCTTAGCTGCGCCCCAACCTAGAAAGAAGAATGGCAATGGCCTTGTAGGCAAAAGGTGCAACGTTCAGTCCTGAGCATCTCCAGTGAAAAGGATCAAGTACCAGGGAATGGGAAAGAACTCTGTGTGAGACCCTGGAGAGCCTCTGCTTGTAGGCTAGATGAACGAATGGAACAGAGTTTGTGCAGAGAAATATGGCGTGCCCTAAACCACTGGTATAAATCCAGTTCAAAACTATGCTTTTCAGATTCGTTTTTCTGACATTTACCCATCGGCCCAGACTTAGGGGCCAGTTTGCAGCCCATATCCGTGACATAGTTCTGTCTAGATTCACACAGTTACTAGTATCTCTCTGGATATATATTCCAAAGGGATGATGTGAGGATGAGAGGTGGGCAGTGAGACATTTCTCTCCCCCCCCCCTGTTTTCTCACAATACTAGGTTTTTTCCTCCTTAGGTAACCACACGTGGGCAGAATGATAAATAGATTTGGCATAAACGTACTCCTTTCCTGTGTCACCCACATCCTAACCGCAGCCTCACCCCATTTCATCCATTCCACCAGCGTGTCTTTGCTGGCAGAATGGTGCCACTGGTGTATCTATCATGGCGGTGGTGTATCTGGCATTCTGCTGACGTTGTGGGGCTTCTGCTGAATCCTATATACTTCTCCCCTCTTAGCTGGCAGATCTTCCATATAGGATTGTTTTTAAAAAAATAGTAAAAGGATCATTGCCAAATGTCAGCATCTTCTTTTGAAGAGTGGTGGTCCAGAGCTGGCAAACTTTGACGTTTTCTTGGATTATTATTATTTATTACATTTATATACCACCCCCTAGCCGAAGCTCTCTGGGCGGTTTACAAAAATTAAAAAATTGAACACTAAAAAGACAATATACAAAATTTAAAACAATAAACATAAAACAGCTGACATTTAAAACATTTTAAACTGTTAAGCCTGGCCACAAAGTCAGTTAAAACCTCAACTTCAGCTGTTAAAATGCCTGGGAGAAAAGCTTTGACCTGGCGCCGAAAAATAACAGTGTTGGCGCTAGGCGGGCCTCATCGGGGAGATCATTCCATAATTGAGAGGCACCACAGAGAAGGCCCTCTCCCTTGTTGCCGTCCTCCGAGCTTCCCTCAGAGTCGGCACCCAGACGAGGACCTTTGATGTTGAGCGTAGTGTACAGGTAGGTTCATGTCGGGAAAGGCGTTCCATCAGGTATTGTGGTCCCAAACCGTGTAAGGCTTTATAGGTTAAAACCAGCACCTTGAATCAGGCTCGGAAACATACAGGCAGCCAATGAAAGCAGGCCAGAATCGGTCTTATATGTTCGAACCTTCTGGTCCCTGTTACCAATCTGGCTGCTGCATTTTGCACAAGCTCCAGCTTCCGAACCGTCTTCAAAGGCAGCCCCACGTAGAGCGCATTGCAGTAGTCTAAATTGGAGGTTACCAGAGCATAGACAACTGAAACCAGGTTATCCCTGGGGACTTCTGAAACAATGAGTATCCTTTTGAAATCAGAGCCACATGTGTCTGATGGGAAGGGGGAGATCTTGAGTGGTACTTAATCTTTTCCATAAGCATTCATTCACAGATATCAGAGGAGATCTGTGAATGTTCCCATGTGTTGGAAATACTGGTGTAGCTGGTCCTGCCGATACATTGGGAGTCTTAATTGCAACATTCTCATTTCCTTCCTTGAAGAAATGTTGCAAGCATTAATTCATGTTCTGCATTGATTCCCAAGTCAGGTTCTTCAAATCTCACCTCAGCAGAGAATGCCCTAGGGTAGGGTTTGAACAGGTTTGTGGGATCTGCTTTATTTTTCACTAGAGCCCTGAGATCCACTACCAAAACAGTGTCTGCAAGGTGTAAGCCATGCATGTGTAGCACAAACCTACGAATGTTTATTTGCAAGCAAGTCCCCAGTGAGTTAATTTCAAGATGGCAGCCTTGGAAATAAGGAACAAGGCTGCCAGCCAATAAATGCTCAGCTAGGAATTTCTTTCAATACCAAAACTGTCCTTGCAGTCATTTCTCACAAGAATCCATGCTTGTTTTCCCCTGAAGCTTTCTTTGTTTCAGCAGGCTAATTTTTGGAGGTGGTGGAAAGCCTTTTAGTTGTTTCTATTGTTAAACAATTCAAATTAGAGATCCTTGTAAATTTACTGCAAATCACACACAGATCTTCCAGGGGACCCCAAGCTATCTTCTGTCCACCCCTGCACTATGTGGCCTTAAACAAGCCACTGTTTCTCTGGTCCTTATAAGCAGTGGTGGCACCCACCATCTGGAAAACCCTCCCTCATGTAATTCGAGAGGCTGAAAATGTACTTGTTCACCCAGGTTTTCCCTGGGCTGTAAGTAAATTAACTATGCTGTTCCATTTTACTGCTCCTTGATTATTATTATTTTTACTGTAGTTAGAAGTTTTTTTAGTGCTCTGTGTTTAATGTGGTGTTTTAATATTGTATTTTAATACTGCGAGCCGCTGAGAAAATTCACTATACTCAGCCACAAATAAATAAGTAAATAATTAATATTGTTCCCTTTAATAGCAAACTTGGTGGGCCTGTGCTGAGAGAGATAGAATACATACGAAGCCACTGAGAAACATGAAGGACGTATCATCAGGGGAATGGCAAGTTTTGCACAGTACGAGAAGTAAAATGAAGTTTAAAATAAAGAGGGCACCCCAAAACATCACAAAGAGGGTGTGATTAATGGCCTTCAGGAGTCGTTGAATGCTGAATGTTAGTTGGAAAAGAAAAATAGAAATTTGAGGGGAGGAGTAGGGAGAATGCTTACTTGAGTGCCTAACAGCTTGGTATCATGGAAATTTGAACAATTGTAGTTGTATTAAAGATGGCAATATACTGCAACATTTTGTTGCATGTTCCACTTGGGTAGGCTGACCATATGAAAAGGAGGACAGGGCTCATGTAACTTTAACAGTTGTAGAGAAAAGGGAATTTCAGCCAGGGTCAGTTATATGCAATTAGTTCCTGGTGAAATTCCCTCTTCATCACAACAGTTAAAGGTGCAGGCACTATACTAGAGTGACCATATACAAAAGAAGGCAGGGCCCCTGCAACTTTAACAGTTGTGATGAAGAGGGAATTTCACCAGGAACTAATTGCATACAAATGACACTGGCTGAAATTCCCTTTTCTCTACAACTGTTAAAGTTACATGAGCCTTGTCCTCCTTTTCATATAGTCAGCCTAACTTGGGTCATTAAAATAATAACCTGCCATGCAGGGTTGTCGTAAGGAACACTGTGATATGGTGTTCAAATATACTAAAATACTATAAAATGCTAAGTATCATTCATGAGCCAATCCTATTTTTCCTTGTAGAAAGATTGTAAAATAGATTGGTCACTTTGAAAGATATCACCAGTTTTCTGAACACCTCCGCCAGTTTGACTGAGGACATGGTTTTTGAACTGAGGCCCTTTCCATACCTGGCTTTTTGCCTGGGATGGCCCCGGCTGCTCCCTGTGTGCTGATGGTGTGTATTAGGTACTTCTGGGATCGCCCTTCCTCCCTCCCTCCCTCCCTCCCCACTCCTATGGTGTAGAAAGGGCCTGAGACTGCTAGGTTGATCAGAAGTAAAGGAAGACCAGGCTTCTGTAAGACAGCAGTTCTGGCACCTCTACACGACAAATTGCATATGCTGAAATTCCTTGTTCTACTCAACAGTTATAGATAAGGAGAACTTGCATCTGACAGTGTGGTGTGGTGGTCAGAGTGTTGGATTAAGACTGGGTAGATCCACTCAGCCATGAAGTTTGCTGGAAGAGCTTCAGCCACTCATCTGATACACCTGTCTTCTTTCATATTGAATGAACACATGAGGGGTTTCATGGGGCAGTGCAGGCTAACCCAATCCCCTCACTGGGTGTATTCAGTTGGTATGTAAGGGTATTGAGGGATAAAGGGCTCCATCACATTTACTTTTCCTCCCTGGTATGCACCCGTGATTTTGACCTCCATTTCATTAGTGCAGCAAGCGCTTGTCCCTTTTACGAACATTGCTAGACTGGTGAACTCTCTTTTCACTTGTTTGCTCTCCCGCTGCTATTGTGCCCGCTCCACCCGTCTCTTCTCCTTCCCCCTCCAGTTCATTGGTTCTTGCCGTTGATGGACATTGTGATAAACACGGTAGCCTTCCCCCCTTTCTCATTGGAGCTCCTATGGGAATTAACCAAAATGCTTACAGCTCCCTCATTTTTAAAGATAAAGGGATGAAATTTGGCATGGTGATAGCTCTTAAAGAGGGCTTTAGCCATGCCAAGTTTGAATCAGTTCTGTTCATGCCTTGATTTTTAGAAATTTTAAAAATGGAAATTAACTAAAATGGTTACATCTGTGTAATTTTTAAAGATAAAGAGATGAAATTTGGCATGGTGATAGCTCTTAAAGAGGGCTTTAGCCATGCCAAGTTTGAATCAGTTCTGTTCATGCCTTGATTTTTAGAAATTTTTAAAATGGAAATTAACTAAAATGCTTACATCTGTGTAATTTTTAAAGATAAAGAGATGAAACTTGGCATGGTAATAGCTCTTAAGGAAGGCTTTAGCCATGCCAAGTTTAAATCAGTTTCGTTCATGCCTTGATTTTTAGAAGTTTTTAAAATGGAAATTAACTAAAATGCTTACATCTGTGTAATTTTTAAAGATAAAGAGATGAAACTTGGCACAGTGATAGGTCTTAAGGAGGGCTTTAGCCATGCCAAGTTTGAATCAGATCGCTTCATCCCTTGATTTTATAGGATTTTGTAAATTTCCTCCCTCAAACCGTTTTCCTGATACTCCACCAATGTGAAATTTCACCTGCTTGCATTTGTGGTGGATGTGTTTTCCTTTACTTTGATAATGCGCAGCTGTGCATCTCCAGTTCATAAAATATTGGCCTTTTCTGTATGTAATTCTGCCAATGCTGCTGCTATATAGTCACATGTGTATGTGTGAGTGTGTTTGTATACTGCAGTCACTCCAGCCAGCAGGAGAATGGCCTGGCATTAACTGGCTGAGATTTGTACCTAATCTGATTACAGTTTATAGGCCCAAATTGCAACACCAGCAACAGGAACCCTCTTCAACAACATCTAAAAGGGAGAAGAGGCCTATATATTGTAGCTGAGCCTTCTATAACATTGTCTGCATGTTTTTTCCGCTCTTGTGGATTTCTTTTCTTTTCTGTGCATGTACCAAGTGGCCCAAAAGTAGGTATACAGTATAGTTTATTCGCCTTTTATTACATTAGGTATACAGTATAGTTTATTTGCAATTTATTACATTGTTTATTATATTTACATTTGTTTAACACTGTTTAATCTCGTAAGTGCTCAAAATGTATTCCATCGCCGTTGCAACATTCCTCAAACCTGTTCAGAACACTGTGACACACAGTACGACACAAATTCTGGTCTGCATCACTGTCCATAAATGCT